>CM063186.1:65404372-66086872 GCA_031835075.1 Saguinus oedipus
TACAGAGGCTACAATCACTCATCTAACCGGGATTGGTCAAAGTAGAAATCCAGAAAGCAGCAGTAAATTGCTGACCTGGAAAGCTGAGAAGGGACATCATGGACACATTCAGCCCTATATAGTCGCAGGCCTGCCTTTTAACCTGTGGGGCAGGGACCCGCTGGCTCAAATCGGAATGGTCATTCGCAGTCCTAATGATATTGTTACTGCCCAAATGCTAAAAAATGGCTATGTGCCAGGAACAGGGCTGGGAAAAAATCAAGACGGAATCCTAGACCCCATTCAGACCAAATCAAAGACAGACAGAACTGGGCCTGGCCATTTTTAACAGGGGTCACGGTCTGTCCTGTAACCAATGCAGACAAAATCACCTGGAGATCTGATGACCCTGTCTGGGTTGATCAGTGGCCCCTCTCTTCAGAAAAACTAGCTGCCGCCCAAAAACTGGTACAGGAACAGTTACAGGCAGGACGTATAGAGCCTAGTAATTCTCCTTGGAACACGCCAATCTTTGTCATAAGAAAGAAATCAGGAAAATGGCGGTTGTTACAAGACCTTAGAGAGGCCAATAAGTCTATGGTCCTCATGGGAGCCCTACGACCTGGACTCCCCTCTCCCGTTGCCATACCTTTAGACTACTATAAAATAGTTATTGATTTGAAAGACTGTTTCTTTACCATCCCATTACATCCAGATGATCAAAAATGTTTTGCCTTCAGTGTGCCCTCTACCAATTTTAGGGAACCTATGAAAAGATATCACTGGAGAGTGTTACCTCAGGGCATGGCTGATAGTCCAACCTTGTGCCAGTCTTTCTTTGCTTCAGCTATTCAACCTATTAGAAGCACCTGGAGAGGAATTTATATCATCCATTACATGGATGACATTCTTATAGCAGGGAAGGATGGGCAAAATGTTTTATCTTGTTTTGAGGCTTTACAGACATCTCTTATGCAACATGGCCTTTTAATAGCTCCTGAAAAGGTGCAACTCACTGATCCCTACACGTATTTAGGTTTTCAGCTAAGAGGAAATCAGGTTACCACACAGAAGGTACAACTTAGGCTAGACAAACTTCAGACGCTGAATGATTTCCAAAAATTATTGGGATATATCAATTAGCTTCTGCCTTATTTAAAACTATGCAAAGCAGACCTCAAACCACTTTATGATATCCTAAATGGAGACCCAAACCCTACATCACCTCGAGAGCTAACCTCTGAAGGCTTACAGGCTATTCAGATTGTAGAACGTGCCATCAATCATCAAACCATTACATTTGTAGACTATAATAAGCCACTCCAATTTATTATTTGTCAGACCTCATTATCACCCACTGCTGTGTTTTGGCAAACCGCACCTGTAATGTGGGTGCATCTCCCTAACACACCAAAAAGAATCCTTGAACCGTACTACCTCATGGTAGCAAGTCTGATTATCCGAGGTCGAGCTATGGGCAGAGAGTATTTTGGTTATGAACCATCTTTAATCATCCAACCATACAGTAAAGAACAAGTTCAATGGCTTATGCAAACAACTGAGGCTTGGCCTATAGCATTAGCTTCCTTTTCAGGACAATTGGATAACCGTTACCCTCCCAATAAGCTAATTACCTTTGCAAACAGACATGAATTTATTTTCCCAAAGGTTACAAAATCTGAGCCCTTTCCTGATGGACTCGTAGTGTTCACTGATGGCTCGTCCACAGGTATAGCTGCCTATGTCAGTCAGGGCCATACCGTACAGTTTCAAACCCATTCATCCTCAGCTCAGCTTACTGAATTACAAGCCGTCATAGCAGTGTTCTCTGCTTTCCCTAATCACTCCCTGAACGTTTATACTGACAGTGCATACATTGCTCAGTCTGTACCTAGTTTGGAGACAGCTCCCATTATCAAACATACCTCTTCGGCTGCAGTATTATTTAAACAATTACAACAATTCATCGTTAACAGAACTCATCCTTTCTTTATTGGGCACTTACGGGCTCACTCGGGATTACCTGGACCACTGTCACAAGGTAATCAACAAGCTGACTTAGCCACTCGCATTTTTCATGCATATACTGCAGAAACCAAAGATCCGTTATCTCAAGCTCAACACACACACAGCCTACATCACCTTAATGCTCACTCTCTCCGATTACTACATCACATCACCAGAGAACGAGCCAGACAAATAGTTAAGGAATGCACACAATGTGCTACACACCTGCTTGTACCCCATCTGGGAGTTAACCCTAGGGGTCTAGTCCCCAATGCACTCTGGCAAATGGATGTAACCCATATTTCAGAATTTGGCAACCTTAAATATGTTCGTGTATCTGTTGATACTTTTAGTGGATATGTATTTGCCACACTCCAGACGGGAGAAGCCACCAAGCATGTCATTGGACACCTACTATCTGCTTTTGCCACCCTTGGCTGTCCACAAAAAATCAAAAATGATAATGGGCCAGGATATACTAGCACTGCCTTTGCTTGGTTCTGCTCCCAATTAAACATACAACATGTAACTGGCATCCCTTATAACCCTCAAGGACAAGGAATAGTTGAGAGAACCCATCTCACCTTAAAAATTACCCTTGAAAAAATAAAAACGGGGGTATGGTACCCCATTAAGGGATCCCCCGGAAACCTCATAGCACACTCACTATTTATACTTAATTTTTTAACTCTGGACAAAGACGGACACTCCGCTGCAGAACACCACTAGAAGGCAGAAACTCAAACAAAGTTTGCATCTGTAATGTGGAAAGATACTATGACTGGCTCTTGGCATGGGCCTGACCCCGTATTAATTTGGGGAAGAGGATCAGTTTCTGTATATGCAAAAGAAGCAGATTCTGCCAGATGGTTGCCAGAAAGACTGGTAAAACAAGTAGATAGTAAAGGAACAGCAGGGTATGAAGATAATAACCCCTCCCAGGGAATATGCAAAGCCCTGAGGATTATCCCCCCTTTTTCCTTTTTCTTCAGAAGCATGTGGACCTTAGTACTGATATCCCTAATAACCCCTCTCATACCCAAGACTGACAGTGGATTCGGAGCACGGTATGATGTACAGCAAGTTTTGAAGAGCATATAAGGTGAGCCCTGTGAATGTAAATTAGGTACTATATCCTCCCCACCCTCAACCTTTTCTAGCCAAATCGACTGTATAAGCAAAACAGCATACCTTACTTATGGCAGTGACAAAAAGCAAGGCTATAGATGTGTTGCCAAACCACCTATAACAATAATTCCCCCAGGATCTCCCCAACCAGTCTGTAACTGCTCTGCAACAATATACCAGTCCATTCGTAACAGCTGCTATGAGCAATATGCCACCTGCACTGGGAATAATAAAACTTACTTTACAACCTGGATCTCTTATGCCCGATCCGGCTCTTTTGGGGGCGATTGGGCCTCCAGCTCACCGCTGGGTATTACCTATGAATATGCTTTAGCCCCTTGTCCAGAACCAAAAGGGCAGCCCATTTGTTGGGAAAGCAGCCCCACCATCGGTGTCAGCGATGGAGGAGGCCCGCATGACCAGATGAGGTCTCATCACGTTGAGAAAGTGTTAAAAATGCTGTTTCCTACTTTATCTTATCACCCCTTAGCCTTACCTAAACCTCGCCGATTGGAACTAGATGTCCAAACCCAAAACCTTGTTAAGGCAGTCCACGGTTTCCTCCTACACAGTAATTCCTCTTTAGCTAACAACTGCTGGATCTGCATGCCTCTAGGGACTTCCATGCCTTTAGCCTTGCTGGCGATTGCCGATTACAGTACTAAGGGGACCCTTCGTCTCCATTTTGCAGTTCAGCCTTTGTCAAGCCTCTGTGTCGATGTCACTTGTTACCAAAGACCTTTCACGAATACCTCCTAGGACATTGATGTTGGCTCAATCGCAGACTCTTGTAATTGTGCTAGGGTTTTAAATGCCACCATTGACGTGTATGCCCCTGCTGGACAAAGTTTTGTTTGTGGAAACAACATGCCTTTCTCTTATCTTCCTAAGAATTGGACGGGAATCTGCATGGTAGCTTCCCTATTTCCTGATGCAAGCATAGTTTCGGGGGATGACCCTATTCCCCTTCCCAGTTTTGATGTTGTAGCAGGTAGAAGCAAAAGGACAGTTCGATTCATCCCTTTGTTAGCTACCCTCGGGATTACTGCTGCCTTTACCACAGGAACTGTAGGTTTAGGTTATTCTTTACATTCTTACCATCAACTTTCTCTACAGTTAATTAATGATGTTGATTTACTCTCATCCACCGTACAAGTTATTCAAGACCAACTTGACTCCCTAGCTGAAGTAGTCCTACAAAACCACCGGGACCTAGATCTGCTCACCGCTGAAATGGGAGGACTGTGCCTTGCATTAGACTAGAAGTGCTGCTTCTATGCTAACCGTTCTGGTGTTGTTAGAGATGAGATAAAAAGCCTACAGGAAGACTTGGCAAACAGAAGACAAGTGCTCTATGACAACCCACTGTCCGGGGGATTAAATGGACGTCTCCCCTATCTCCTCCCCCTCCTCGGTCCTTTTGTTGCCTTTCTCCTACTCCTCACTGTTGGGCCTCTTCTCATCAACAAGGTCATGGCTTTTGTTAAGCAACAGATTGATGCCATAAAAATGCAGCCCCTACAGGTTCATTATCATAAGCTGGAAATGGCCGACAGGGAGATGGAGATGAATCGAGGCTGTGGTGAAAACTTGACTTGTACCACTTACCATCTCTGATATTGCCTGGTGAGATGGACCGGTTAGCCGATGACGGGCAACCTGAGAGCCTGACGGTAAGATGCTCCCACCTAAGACAGGGACCGGGACTTGAATCCTGCACCCTATGATGGGTAAGGGTAAAAGCATCACTGCAGGTGTGTCTCTTGACCTAAGACAGGCATGGTTCCAATAGGCAATCGGCCGCCCCCAAAAATAATAATAATAAAAATAAAAAGGAGGACCTGTGGGGAGCGGTATCCATTTTGAGCACCTAACAGCCATCCTGTGACTCTGTTGCCTAAGAGCCCACATCCTCTTTATCTAAATCCTACTTTCCGCTGAGTTGCAAGACCAGCCGCTGAGTTGCAAGACCAGCCGGTGGTCTCATTACCATAGTTACCCCCTGACGTTAGCCCTTAGATTTTCCCGCCTTTACTTGTTTATAAGCGGCTGCATTAAGCCTAATAAACGAGACTTGATCAGATTCTTGACTTGTCTCCATTCTTCGTGTCTCCTGTCTCTCTCTTAATCCCCACTCCCTCCCTAGGGTCCCTGTTGTTTGTCCCGCAGGCTGGGACACCAACCCTAACCCTGACCCTAACCCTGACCCCGACCCTAACCCCAACCCCAACCCTCAACCTAACACTACCCCTTGACTTTTGACCCTTGACCCCTGACCCCTGACTCTTGACCCTTGAGCCCTGACCCCTAACCCCAACTCCAACCCTAAACCCTAACCCTAATTCCAAACCCTAACTTCTAACCCCTAACCTTAACCTCAATTCTACCCCTACCCCTATTTCTAAACCCTAACCCTAATCCTAACCCCAACCCTAATTGTAACCATAACCCTCTCAGCCTTTACAGAGAAAAGAAACAAACAATAAAATTTTATTTACTTTAGACTTCTGGCCTTTAGAACTGTGAGAATAAATGTCTGTGGTGGAAGCCGTAAAGTTTAGGGTGCTTATGGGCCGCGCTGGGAAATGAATTCAGAGTCCTTGGGGCGGTCATAAACACTTCTGAAGGAAATTTGGGACGTGGCATGCTCGAACTTACAATACACACCTTTCTATACTCTGAATTCTTTTTTTTAGACGCAGGGTCTCGCTCTGACACTCTGGCTGCAGTGCAGTGGCACGAGCATGGCTCACTGCAGCCTCAACCTCCTGAGCTCTAGCGATCTTCTACCCTCAGCCTCCTGAGTACCTGAGACTACAGGCACATGCCACTGTGCCTGATTTTTAAAAAAATGTGTTGTAGAGATGGGTCCTGTTATGTTGCCGAGGTTTACCTGGGACTCCTAGCCTCAACTGATTTTTCCACCTTGGCCTCCCAAAGTTCTGGGATTATAGGTATAATCCATTGTAAATGGCTTGCTTTTTTATTATTATTATTTTAAAAATACTGAATATTGCTATGTTGCCCAGGCTGGAGTGCAGGGACATGATCAATGCAACACCCACCTCCTGGGTTCAAGCGATTCTTTTGCCTCAGCCTCCCGACTAACTCAGCTTATAGGCTCCTACCAATGCACCCAGATAATTTTAGTATTTTTTTTACAGACGGGGTTTCACCAGTGGGCCGGGCTGGTCTCGAACTGCTTACTTCAGGTGATCCACCCACTTCGGCCTCCCAAAATACGATTGTGGCTCACTGCGACCTCTGCTCCTGGGTTCGAGCACTTCTCCTACCTCAGCCTCCCAAGTAGCTAGGATTACAGGTTCCTGCCACCGTGACAGTTTCTGTACCTTTAGCAGAGATGGTGTTTCACCGTGTTGGCCTGGCTGGTCTTGAACCCCCGACCTCAGATGATCTGACTGCCTCGGCCTCCCAAAGTGCTAGGATAACTGGCATGAGCCACTGTGCCCGGCCTACTTCTGTTATTATTACATTTTAATATATAATGAAATATTTACACAACTCACTGTAATGTAGAATCGGTGAGAGCCCTGAGCTTGTTTTCCTGAAACTAGATCGTCCCCTCTGGGGGTAACGAGAGACAGTGACAGATCAACGGGCATTGGACTCTCGTAAGGAGCACACAGTCCCGCTCCCTCGCATGTACTGCTTACGGTAGAGTTTGCATTCCTATGAGACTCTAACGACACCACTGATCTGACAGAAGGTGGAGCTCAGGTGGTGATGCCAGCAAAAAAGAGTGGCTGTGAACACAGATGAAACCTCCCTAGCCCACCCACTGCTCACCTGCTGCTCTGCCTGCCCTGTTCCTAACAGGTGAGATGGGCACGCTCTAATTCCGGAACTTTGGGAGACTGAGGAAGGTGAATTACCTGAGGTTAGGATTTTGAGACCAACGTGACCAACATATAGACACCCTGTATCTACCAGAAATACAAAAATTAGCCTGGCATGGTGGCTCATACCTGTAATCACAACTACTTGGGAGTCTGAGGCAGGAAAGTCATTTGAATCTAGGAGACAGAGGTTGAAAAGAGCCAAGATCATGCCATTGCATTCCAGAATGGACAACAAGAGCAAAACTCCCTGTCCAAAAAAAAAAAAAAAAAAAAAAACCCGGGTACAATGACTCACACTTGGAATCCCAGCACTTTGTGAGAATGAGGAGGGCCAATCACTTGAATTAATGAGTTTGGGACAAGCATGGCAAACATGCTGAAATCCCATCTCTACTAAAAATACAAAAATTACACACGTGCGATGGTACATGCCTGTAATCCCAGCTACTTAGGAGGCTGAGGCAGGAGAATTGCTTGAACCTCGAAGATGGAGGTTTCATTTACCTGAGATCGCACTACTGCACAGAGTGAGACTCTGTCTCAAAAAAAAAGAAAAAAGAAAAAAGAAACAAACACACACACACACACACACACACACACACACACACACAGGCTACAGACTGATACTGATCCATGGCCGAGAGGGTTGCGGACCCCAACTGTAGACAATATGTAATGATCAAATCACGTTAACTGAGACAGTCATCGCCTCAAATATTTATCTTTTGTTTTGGGAACACGAAAATTCTTCTCTTCTAGCTGTCTTGAAATAGTCAAATAAATTCTCATTAACTGTAATTTCCCTTGTGCACTATGGATTACTGTAACTTATTCCTTCTAACTAGGCCTTCTTAATTTCTGAGACAGTCTCTCTCTTTCTGCCAGGCTACAGTGCAGTGACATGATCTCGACTCACTGTAACCTTCGACTCCTGGGTGCAGGCGATTCTGCTGTCTCAGCCTCCCGAGTAGCTGGGATTATGGGTGGGCATCACCATTCCTAGCTAACTTTTTAAATTTTTAGTAGAGATGGGGTTTCGCCATGTTGTCCGGGCAGGTCTCTAACTCCTGACCTCAAGCAGATCACCCACCTCAGCCTTCCAAAGTGATGGGATTACAGGTATGAGCCACAGCACCCGGCCATTTATTCATTATTCCATTCATTCATTCTATGAATAATTATTGCCTGGTTATCATATACCTGGCAGGGTTCCAGGCTCTGGGAAAAAAGCAACGAGCAAAACAAAGGTGCTGCTCTCTTAATGGATCCATCCATTCTAATGAAAGAGACAGGAGATCCATAAACAAACCATTAACATAGACAGCGCATCAGGTGGACAGCGCTATGAAGAATAAAGACTAAAGCATGTATGACAAGGTGCGGTGGCTCCCACCTGTCATCTCAGCACTTTGAGAGGCTGAGGTGGATGGATCCCTTGAGGTTAGGAATTCAAGACCACCCTGGACAACATGGTGAAATACCATCTCTACTAAAAGTACAAAAAAAAAAAAATTACCCAGATGTAATAGCACGTGCCTGTAATCCTAGCTACTGAGGAGGGTGAGGTGGGAGGATTGCTTTAACTTAGAAGGTGGAGGTTGCAGTGAGCCGATGTTGTGTCACTGCATTCCAGCCTGGGGAACAGAGCTAGACTCTGTCTTCAAAAATAAAAAGGTAAAGACGAATCAGGTGCAGGTTAGAGTGCATTAGCATAAGCGGGGGTGCTCAGGTGGTGGTGAAGGTGGTCAGAAAAGAACTCTCTGTGAAGCTGATAGATGTGAGGGCTGAGCCTGGGGACTCCTGGGGAGAGCAGCATGGGAGGGCACTGGGTGTTGGTCCCATTTTGGGGTCCTTTTGTTTAGTTTTGTTTTCTTTTTGACACAAATTCTTGCTCCGTCGCCCGAGCTGGAGTGAAGTGGCACGATCTCGGCTCACTGCGATCTTCACCTACCGGGTTTGAGGCACCTCAGCCTCCCAAAGAGCTGGGATGGCAGGCGTGAGTCACTGTGCCTGGTCTATGCATCGACATATTTAAATTCTTCTGAAAACTCTGCTTTAGAAAGAGTGTTCTGATAGCCATCGGAAATAAATGACAGAATAGCAGAACAAGGATCTGACAGGATGGCTGTGGACATTTGCTGGCCAACAGCATGGAAGCCACTCAGACCCTGGATTCTACCTCTGCAGCCTGTCTGCACCTGAACCCTCTTCCACACATCGGTGGAAGCCTGAAACTCTCAGAACGGCAGACCTCGCCGGCCGCTGCCACCTTCACCAGAAGGATGTGATAAATTCATTCAAGCAGAATAAAGTAGGAATCCTGAGAGAACAGGATACAGAATGTGTGGGTTTTGATGGATGGGGCGGTAGGATCTGGGAGGCTCCACCTACCTCATCTCCTGAACCCCAGGTCTTGCTCAGCATACAGACTGGAGTGACGTGAATGGAAATGTAGACGCTTGGAAGGACAGCAGCGACAGGGAGAAGAGGAGGCCGGAGGTCCACAGTGTGTGCAGCTCCTGGCCTTGGATGCCCAGGACTCTGTGGAGAAAGGCTCCCTCCCAGCCGTGGAACTTGATGGTCCTCGAGTTCCTGAGGATGGAGCTGGTGACTAGCACCCACGTATCCTTCTCCCTCATTTGCTCTCCTGGGATTGGAGGGAAGAGAGAGATGAAGACACGGCTGGTCTGGAATTCTCCCCTGCACCCTGACAGTCACCCCTGCAGCAGATCCCACTGATCCCGCCAACTGCATCCCAAATCTGTCTGCCTCTCTGCATCTCTGACCCTCGGTCCTGATCCATCCGCCGTCATCCTGTGCCTGGGCTCCTGCGGGAGCTGACCCGGGACTGCTCCCCAGGGAGGTGGCTTCTGATGCCCAGAGAACAAAGACTTCCCCTGAGCACAACTGGGTATGGCGCCATCAGGAAGGCTACCTGGAGGTGGATAACGAATGCCTCGGCTACATCTTTCTTTCTTCCTTTTACATTTTTGGTGGACTTGTGGGGTCTCACTCTGTTGCCCAGGCTGGCCTCAAGCTCTTGGGCTCAGGTGACCCACTGCCCCTGGCCTGCTAAAGGACTGCGATTATAACCTGAGATACATGTTAAATGACCAGGAGGTGGGTGCTGGGCAGGCAGAGGATGAGGGGATGGAGCCGAGAAGAGGGAGTGAAGGCTCTGAGACAGGGGGCAGCGAAACCTAGGCAGAGGCAGTGGCATGACTCAGAGGACACTCAGCGTGGCCTGAGGAGTGCATGGGCAGCGTCACTTGGCACTTTAGGGTCAGGCGGGAGTTCGAGGTCTGTGCTTAACCGGCTGAGGGGCATCATCAGAAGGCAGCTGCCTGGAGAAAGTTTTTTGTTATTTTTTGAGATGGAGTCTTGCTCTGTTACCGGGCTGGAGTGCGACGGCATGATCTCGGCTCACTGCGACCTCTGCCTCCTGGGTTCCAGTGATTCTCCTGCCTGAGATTCTGGAGTAGCTGAGATTATAGCTTCCTGCCACTGTACTCAGCTAATCTTTGTATTTTTTTAATAGAGATGGCATTTTGCCATGTTGACCGGTCTGATTTCAAACTCCTGAACTCAGGTGATCCACATGCCTCGAACTCCCAAACTGCTAGGATTACAGGCATGAGTCACTGTGCCCAGAGGAGGCCATGCAGGAAACAGTCCAAGTGACAGATGGACATTGGGAAAGCTGGGCCTAGAGAAGAAATAAGTTTCTTCCCTCCATCCCCCTTCCCTCCCTCCCTCCCACCTTTCTTTTCTTCCCTACTCTGTTCTTCTCCTCTCTTGCCTTGCTTTCTGCCCTCTTTTCCCTCCCTCCTTCCTTCTTCCTTCTCTCTTTCCTTCTCTTCCTCTTTCAACTCTTTCCTTCCCTCTATCTGTCCTCCCCTTTCCTATCTTTCCTTCCCTCCCTCCTTTTCACTCCTCCCCTCCCTCCTTTCTCCCCATCCCTCCCTTCTTCCCTTCCCCTCTCCTACCCTTCTCCCCTCCCTCCCTTCTTCCGTAGTTCTCAAACACTGTTCAGGCACCCTCTGCATGCCGAGCACTAACTTCATACTGAGTCTGACACAAGGAGTGTGCTGTATTGCTGTGGAGCTTCTAGTCTAAGGAGAGCAAGGCCGTCGGCCCCTGCCAGGGGCTTCCTGCAGGGCCCTTTAGGAAGTGGGAAGTGCTGGGGAACAGCAAAACTGAACCCAGGACAGGCCAAGGAATGGAGCTGCTGGGAGGAGAGGAATGGCTGGGCCGTGTCCTTCCTGAACAATGATGAGAAAGGTGGCTATGACTGCAGGTGGTGCTGGAGGGGATGAGGGTCTTCTGGAGAGAGGGTAGTCCAGGTGGAAGGAACAGCTAAAGCAGATGACTGGAGAGATGTGTGAACATCAGACAGGTGTGAGGATGGGGTAGGTGGGAAAGGGAGGGAGATGGGTGGAAGGTGAGGCTGGAGGCGATGTGGCAGCTCAGGTGGGCCACTGTGGGGCTTTGACTCAGACTGAGGAAAATGGGGATGCTGTGGGTCTCAGCAGAGGAGGGTGTGATGGATTCAGCTCACACAGGTCTCCTGTGGCTGGAAGTGGAGAGAGGCTGGGGCAGAAGTAAGGAGTGACCCAGGGCCTTGCTGCTGGATGTGTTTTCAAGATGACACCAAGCAAGTCTGCTGACTGATGGGGTGCAGGAGAAAAAAGCATTGATCTGACCCAGGGCCTGGGGTCTGAACACTGGATGGAAGACCCGCTGTCTGATGTGATGGGGAAGGAGTGGGGTGGGTCTGCACGGTGGGCAACTCACAGGGACGAGAATGAAGCCAGCCCTGCCGGCTCCCACTCAGCTCTACCCTCCCCATCACCCACACCAGGGCCTGTGTCTTCCTCCCAACTTCCTGCGTGGGCTGTCTGTTTCCCAAAAGCCGAACCTGAGAGTGATTCCTCTTCTTGGTGATAAAGAAACTCAGAAGCAGGTGGCTCAGAAGGACAGTGATGGTGGGGGAACCTAGAAGCTGAGGACAGAGGGGACAGAACATCAGGAGATCCTGAGGAGCCCAGCTGCCAGAGGTGTGTGAATCACAGCAGCTCCATCTTCAATAAGAGCTGCGTAAAAGGAGGCTGAGACCTACTGGGCTGCATTTCCAGGCAATGGAGGCATTCTGAGTCACAGGATGAGACAAGAGGGCAGCAAGGGATACACATAACAGAGACCTTGCCGGTAAAACAGGCTGCAGTAAAGAAAACAGTCCAAAACCAAGATGACGACCAGAGTGACCTCTGCTCGTCCTCACTGCTACATTGCCACTGGCACCGTGACGGTTTACAAAAGCCATGGTGACATCAGAAAGTTTCCCTATATGATCTATAAAAGGGGAGTCATAAATAGTCTACCCCTCATTTAGCATGTCATCAAGAAATGACCCTAAAGATGGGCACCAGCACCCTCTGGGATGGTCTATGGATTAGCTATTTTATCTTCATTTTCTTAAAAAACTTGCTCTTTGGCTCACACCTGTAATCACAGCACTTTGGGAAGCTGAGGCAGGTGGATCACCTGTGGTCAAGAGTTCGAGATCAGCCTGGCCGACATGGTGAAACCCCGTCTCTACTAGAAATATAAAAATTAGCCAGGCGTGGTGAAATGCACCTGTGATCCCAGCTACTCAGGAGGCTGAAGCAGGAAAATCTCTTAAACCCGGGAGGCGTAGGTCATACTGTGCCAAGATCACACTGCTACCCTCTATCTAGCCTGGGCAACAGAGACTCCATCTCCAAACCAAACCAAACCAAACCAAAACAACAAAACAAATAAACGATTGTGCTTTCACTTTACAGACTCATGCTGAATTGTTTCTTGCACGACATCTGAGAACCCTCCCTTGGGGTCTGGATCGGGTCCCCTTTCCTGTAACACAGCTGCAGATCCTGAAAAGGGTCAGACTTGGGTCCTAAGATGCGGAGTCGGGGAATGTGATGAGGGCAGCCACCGGGTCCCAGGGATCTGAGCTCATGGGAGTCTACTGGGTCAGGAGGCGCCTGCTGAAGACGGAGTCCTTCAACGTCAGGGAGGAAAATCTCCCCCTTACACGATGGGGGGAGAGTCATATTCAAGACAGAACATGCACACACATGAGTAGGACTGGGGGGAGTTCCTGGCCACAACAGAGAAGTTGAGACCTCTGGAATCAGGACTGGGTTTAAATCATGACTCTGATGATTGTGAGGGTGGCTTTGGAGCGATTTGCATCCCTAACGTGTAGTTCCCTTGTCTACAAAATGGGAACACGGTTGCCCTCATTTTGAATGTTTGCTTATTACATTTAAGTATTTTTCTAATCTTCATTTTACCCTCATAAGGGTTGTCAGACTTAGCAAATCATCATACAGATGCCCAGTTACCTTTGAAGACAAAAGGTAAATAAGGTTTTAGTTTAAGTCTTGTGCATTATTTAAGACATACACTGAGAGTTAGAAACTCTCACTTCACTGGATGTCCTGTGTTTTCTCTGGCAACCATGCTCCCTACCGATGTGGTGCTTTTGGGATACTTACCTCCCCCCCCGACTCAGCTTTGGTTTCTGTATCTGGAAAATGTGGAAGTGGGAGGTAGAATAAATGATTTTTAAGTTGCTCTGACTTTCTGAGAGTCCCTCACAGGTTACTTGAACCCATTCTCTCACCAAGCCCCACCCCAACTCCAGTCTGCATGCCTCAGTTTCCCCTCTCAGTCCTTAGGAACACTATTTTTTTTTTTTTTTGAGATGGAGTCTCACTCTGTGACACAGGCTGGAGTGCAGAGGCACGATCTTGGCTCACTGCAAACTCTGCTTCCCAACCAATTCTACTTTCTCAGTCTCCCGAGGAGCTAGGATGACAGGTGTGCATCACTATGCCTGGCTAATTTTTTGTATTTTTAGTACAGACATGGTTTCATCCTTTTTCCAGGCTGGTCTCGAACTCCTGGCCTCAAGTGATCTACTCACCTCAGCTTCCCTAAGTGCTGGAAATACAGGTTTGATCCACCCCACTCAGCTCAAAGAAACTAGAACACCGTTTTCTAATGTCGGGTCATTTTGTTTCATTTCTGCACCGATGGCGTCACCTGGTGGCTTCATGGAGAAGTGCCCTGAGGGAAAAACCACCCACGGCAGGATTTGGAAAAACACTCAAAGGAATCTGACAAAAGATGAGCATCTCTCTCTGGGGGAAAAATGCTTCATTAAACTGGAGCAACCTCAGTATCTACCCCTCCTTCACCAGGATCTCATGGTGATGTTAGGAGCTGTCTACCAAGAGGAAGGAAAAGGGCACAGGGAAAGTAAAACTGTGCGTTATCTGCGGATATCTTGGTCTTCTTTTTTTTTTTCGAGAGAGAGTCTTGCTTTGTCCCTCAGGCTGGAGTGCAGCGGTGTAATCTCATCTAACTGCAATTTACACCTCCTGAGTTCAAGCGATTCTCCTGCCTCACCCTCCATGGTAGCTGGGATTACAGGCACATGCAACCGTGCCCGGTTCATTTTTGTATTTTTAGCAGAGACGAAGTTTCGCTGTGTTATCGAGGCTGATCTTGAACTCCTGACCTCAAGTGATCTATCCGCCTCAGCCACCCAAAATCCTGGGATTACAGGCATGCACCCGCATGCCTGGCACAAGGATAGGGTTTTCTCATTTTATTTTTCCTTTTATTTTTTAGAAGGAGTCTCACTCTGTCACCCGGCCTGGAGTACAATGGTGTGGTCTCGACTCACTGCAACCTCCACCTCCCGGGATTCTCTGGCCTCAGCCTCTCGAGTAACTGGAACTACAGGCATATGCCACCACACCTGGCTAATTTCTGTATTTTTAGTACAGATGGGGTTTCACTATGTTGGGCATGATGACCTTGAACCGCTGACCTCCGGTGATCCTCCCACCTCGGTTTCCTAAAGTGCCGAGATTACAGACGTGAACCACCGTGCCTGGCTGTGGGTTTTCTTGAACCAAAGCATATTCCTTATCATGTTTAACAGAATTGTGCCCCAACCCTGTACTTTCCTTAATTTGTCCTCCTTTGAATAGCGAACCTCTCAAAAGCTGTAATGAACATGGAAGAGCCACTGGCCAGGTGGGCTGGGTGGTGGCAGCGGGGCTGGTGTCCCAGCAGTTTGCATCCCCTTTCCCAGGATATACACAAGGCCTCATGTACCTGTCCTTTTATCTCCTAGGTCAGCTGGTCGACACCGTCTGGGTGAAAAAAGGAGACCAGATCTTGTTTTCATCCTTGTTTGAAGCCAATATCACCACCCACATTGCCGTCATTGCGTGCCCGAGCCACCGGTAGCCTAGAAATATTAAGACCTGTTGTTTTAACCATACAACTGCCAGACCCAACCCAGCCAAAACATGAAATCAACTGGACTCAGCAACCCACATCTGTAATTCTAGCACTTGGGGAGGCCAAGGTGAGTGGATCTCCTGAAATCAGGAGTTTCAGATCAGCCTGGCCAACATGGTGAAACCACATCTACTAAAAATATAAAAATGAGCCTGGTGTAGTGATGCACACCTGTAATCCCAGCTACTCGGGAGGCTCAGGTCAGAGAATCACTTCAATACAGGAGGTGGAGATTGCAGTGAGCCGAGATTGAACCATTGCACTCCAGCCTGTGCAGAGCATGAGACTCCATCTCAAAAAACAACAAAAACACCAAATCAAACCCCACCCCCCCTTTTTTTTAGAGATAGAGATAGACTTCCTGTGTTGTCCAGGCTACAGTGCAGTGGTACAATCATAGCTCACTGCAGCCTCTTACTCCCCGGCTCAAGCAGTCCTCCCACCTCAGCCTCCTGAGGAGCTGGCATTAAAGGTGCATGCCACCATGCTCGACTAATATTTCTGTGTGTGTGTGTGTGTGTGTGTGTGTGTGTGTGTGTGTGTGGAGATGGGATTTCACCATGTTGGCCAGGCTGGGCTCAAACTCTGGGCTTCGAGGGACCCTCCCATCTCAGCCTTCCAAAGTGCTGGGATTACAGGCATGAGCCTCTGTTCCTGGCCAAAACCTAATTACACATTCTTGAATGACTGACGGCATGAGCTTCTGTGTCCTCTAACAATGAAATGGATTATTCCTTGGGTATAACTTTGCCGGTGATGCTGTAACAAAGTGCCACAAACTAAGTGGCTTAGAATAGGACATATTTGTTTTCTCAGACCAGATGCCATGGCTCATGTCTGTACTCCCTGTACTTTGGGGAGGATGAGAGGATGTCTTAAGGTCAGGAGTTCGAGACTGGCCAGGCCAATAGGATGAAACCCCATCTCTAATGAAAGAATACAGGGCTGGGAGTAGTAGCTAACACCAGTAATTCTAGCACTTTGGGAGGCTGAGGTAGGCAAATCATGAGGTCAGGAGTTTGACACCAGTGTGGCCAACATGGTGAAACCCTGTCTCTACAAAAAATACAAAAATTACCTGGGTGTGGTGGTGTTCATCTGTAATCCTAGCTACTCAGGGGGCTGAGGTGGGAGAACTGCTTAAACCCAGAAGGTGGAGGTTGCAGTAACCTGAGATCACACCACTTTATTCCAGACTGGAGGACAGAGCAAGAATCCATCTCAGAAAAAAAAAATTAGCCAGGCATGGTTGCATGTGCCTGTGATATCAAGCTACTCTGGAGGCTGAGGTGGGAGGATTTCTTGAGCCAGTGAGAATAAGACTGCAGTGAGCTGAGATTATGTCACTGCACTCCAGCCTGGGTGACAGAGTGAGACCCTCTCTTAATAAATCTATAAATAAAATAAAAAGTTGTTCTCTCCTGGTTGGGAGGCCGGAAGTGTGAAGTCAGGTGTCTGCAGGCCTGGCCCTGGATGCTCTAGGGAAAAATCTGTCCCAGCCTCTCTCCTGGATCAGGCATCCTTTGAATTACAGTGGCAGTTGTCCTTCTATGCGTGTCTGTCTCTGTGTGCAAACTTACCTTTGGGCAGGCACAGTGGCTCACACATATAATCCCAACATGTTTGGAGACTGAGGCAGGATTGCTTGAGCCCAGAAGTTCAAGTCCAGCATGGGAAACATAGTAAGATACCACCTCTACATAAAATACAGAAAATTAGCTGGGCATGGTGGAACACACCTGTAGTCCCAGCTACTCAGGAAGCTAAGGTGGGAGGATCACTTGAACCCAGGAGATCGATGCTGCATTGAGCTATGATCACACCACTATACTCCAGCCTGGGAAACAGAACAAGACTGTCTCAAGAAAAAAACATTTTACTCTTTATTTTTCTTTTACTGGCAACAAATTTTCCTTTTAGTAAGGATGCCCATTATAAGGGATCAGGGCCCTACCTTCATGACCCATTTTAACTTGATGACCTTTGTAAAGACCTGGTCTCCAGATAAGGTCATGCCTGTAATCCCAGCACTTTGGAAGGCTGAGGTGGGAGGATCACTCGAGACCAGGAGTTCAAGATTAGCCTGGGAAACACAGTGAGACTTCACCTCTACAAAAACAATAAATAATAATTTAAAAAAGCTTGGTGTAGGGTTGTGTACCTGTAGTCCCAGCTCCTTGGGAGGCAGGAGCACAGAGTGAGCCCGGGAGGTTGAGACTGCAGTCATCTGTGATTGTGCCACTGCACACCAGCTGGGCAACAGCAAGACCTAGTCTGTCTCGAGAGAGAGAGAAAAAAAAGGTTTGCTGATCCAATGTGGGGTAAAGTTTTTAAAACTTTAACTCTGTATTTTTTTATATTTCTTAGCTTTTCCAGATTAACTCTGTGATTATAACAAGAAAATAGCAGTCACATTACATTTCTTTGTTTTTTTGAGATGGAGTTCTGATCTTGTTGCCCAGGCTGGAAAGCAGTGGCATGATCTCTGCTCATCGCAACCTCTGCCTCCTGCTTGGGCGATTCTCCTGTGTCAGCCTCCTGAGTAGATGGGACTACAGGTGCATCACACCCCGGTCTTGCTCATTTTTGTATTTTTAGTAGAGAGGGGAATTCACCATGTTGGTCAGACTGGTCTCGAACTCCAGGCTTCAAGTGATCTGCCCACCTCAGCCCCTCAAAGTGCTGGAATGACAGTCATCAGCCACTGCACCCAGACATTTTTATCTTTTTGTACACAGAAAGGACCAGTATTTCAATTTTTGTTTGTCTTGTTTTGTTTTTCTTAAATGAAAACAAACTGGCAGTTGTAATTGGGGAGGACAATTTGCATTACGGAAATCTGGGAGTCATGCCAAGTTCCATACTCAAAGTTGGTAAAAAGAAAGTGGGGTTATGCGGTGGGAGTGGTGGCACATGCCTGTAATCCCAGCACTTTGGGATGCCAATGTGGGTGGATCACCTGAGGTCAGGAGTTTGAGACCAGCCTGGCCAAAATGGTGAAACATCATCTCTACAAAAAAAAAAAAATACAAAAATTACTCGGGCCTAGTGGTGGGTGCCTGTAATCCCAGTTACTCATGAGACTGAGCAGGAGAATCACTTGAGCCTGGGAGGGGGAGTGAGACTGTGTCTCAAAAAAAAAACAAGAAAATTCATCCTGGAATGCAAGGCTGGTTCAACATACACAAGTCTATAAACAATTCACCACATAAACAGAACCAAACACAAAAAACACAGGATTAACTCCATAGATGCAGAGAAGGCAAAACTCTCAATAAACTAAGTATTGATGGAACTTATCTCAAAATAATAGAAGTTATTTATGACAAACCCACAGCCGGTATCACAATGAATGGGCAAAAACTGGAAGCATTGCCTTTGAAATATGGCAGTAGACAAGGATGCCCTCTATCACCACTCCTATTCAATATACTACTGGAAGTTATAGCCAGAGCAATCAGGCAAGAAAAAGAAATAAAGGGTATTCAAATAGGAAATGAGGAAGCCAAATTGTCTCTATTTGCAGACAACATGATGGTATATCTAGAAGACCCCATTGTCTCAGGCTAAAATCTCCTGAAACTGATAAGCAACTTCAGCAAAGTCTCAGGATACAAAATAAATTTGCAAAAATCACAAACATTCCTATACACCCATAACAGACATAAAGAGAGCCAAATCGAGAACAAACTGCCATTCACAATTGCTACCAAGAGAATAAAAGGCCTAGGAATAAAAGTAACAAGGAATGTAAAGGGCCTCTTCAAGGAGACCTACAAACCACTGCTCAATGAAATAAGAGAGGACACAAACAGATGGAGAAACATTCCATGGTCACGATTAGGAAGAATTGGTATCATGAAAATGGCCATTACTTCCTAAAGTAATCTATAGATTCAACACTATCCCCACCAAGCTACCAATGGTCTTCTTCACAGAACTGAAAAAAACCACCTTAAACTTCATATGGAACCAAAAGAGAGCCCACATGGCCAAGTGAAATCTAGGCCAAAAGAACAAAGCTGGAGGCATCACACTACCTGACTTCAAACTATACTAAAAGCCTACAGTAATCAAAAGAGCATGGTACTGGTACCAAAATAGAGATACAGACCAATGGAACAGAACAGAGGCCTCAGGGGCAATGCCACACATCTACAACCATCTGATCTTTGACAAACCTCACAAAAATAAGCAACGGGAAAAGGATTCCCTGTTTAATAAATGGTATTGAGAAAACTGGCTGGTCCCTTGCAGAAAGCAGAAACTAGACCCCTTCCTGACACCTTACACTGAAATTAACTTCAGATGGATTAAAAACTTAAACAAAAGACCTAACACCATAAAAATCCTAGGAGAAAACCTATGCAAAACCGTTCAGGACATAGGCATAGGCAAGGACTTCATGACCAAAACACAAAAAGCTTTGGCAACAAATGCCAAAATAGACAAATGGGACCTCATCAAACTCCACAGTTTCTGCACGGCAAAAGAAACAATCATTAGAGTGAACTGGTAACAGACAGAATGGGAAAAAATTTTTTTAATCTACCCATCTGATAAAGGGCTAATAACCGGAATCTACAAAGAACTAAAACAGATTTACAAGAAAAAAACAAACAAGCCCATTCAAAAGTGAGCAAAGGATATGAACAGACACTTTACAAAGAAGACATACATGAGGCCAACAAACATATGAAAAATCTTCATCATCACTCATCATTAGAGAAATGCAAATCAAGCTGGGCACGGTGGCTCAAGTCTGTAATTCCAGCACTTTGCGAGGTCGAGGCGGGTGGATCACGAGGTCAAGAGATCGAGACCATCCTGGTCAACATGGTGAAACCCCGTCTCTACTAAAAGTACACAAAATTAGCTGGGCACAATGCTGTGTGCCTGTAATCCCAGCTACTCGGGAGACTGAGGCAGGAGAATTGCCTGAACCCGGGAGGTGGAGGTTGCGGTGAGCCGAGATCATGCCATTACACTCCAGCCTGGATAACGAGCGAAACTCCGTCTCAAAAAAAAAAAAAAAATGAAAGAGAAATGCAAATCAAAACTACATTGAGATACCATCTCACGCCAGTTAGAATGGCGATCATTAAAAAACCTGGAGACGACAGATGCTGGAGAAAATGTGGAGAAATAGGAACACTTTTACACTGTTGGTGGGAGTATAAATTAGTTCAACCATTGTGGCAGAGTCTGGTGATTCGTCAAGGACCTAGAAATAGAAATTCCATTTGACCCAGCAATTCCATTACTGAGTATATATCCAAAGGATTATAAATTGTTCTACTATAAGGACACATGAACACGAATGTCAATTTTGACACTGTTTACAATAACGAAGTCTTGGAAATGACCAAAATGCCCATCGATGGTAGACTACACAGGGAAAATGTGGCACATATACACCATGGAATACTATGCAGGCATAAGAAAACGATGAGTTTGTGTCCTCTGTAGGGACATGGATGAACCTGGAAACCATCATTCTCACCAAACTGACACAAAAACAGGAAATCAACCACCGAATGTTCTCACTCATAGGTGGGTGTTAAACAATGAGAACACATGGGCACAGGGAGGGAAGCATGATACCCTGGGGTCTGTGGGGGGTAACTAGGGGAGGGACAGCATGGAGTGGGGAGTTGGGGAGGGATAACATAGGGAGAAATGCCAGATATAGGTGATGGGGAGGAAGGCAGCAAACCACATTGCCATGTATATACCTATATAAAAATATTGCATGTTCTTCACATGTACCCCAAAACCTAAAACATGATTTTATACATACATATGTACATATATATGTGTGTGTGTGTGTAAATGTATATAGAAAGTTCCCTTTCCACCTCTTTCTCCCAAACCAAAAAAAGAAAAAAAGAAAAGAAAAAGAAAAATTGGTGTTATTAATCAGTTGGTAAGGAGTAACGGTCTTGTTCACAAACTTCAGATCCTTTTTTGCAGGCTAGAAATCACTCTAGTTAGTAAAATAACAACAGTAATGACAGCAGCCAAAAGGGAAGAGTATTTAAAATGCAGGAGGTGCTGGTCTAGGCACGTTCCTGGGTAACATTATTTAGCCTTCAGCATCATCTTAGGAGTCCATTCTCATATGATTCCTATCTGACAGGTGGAAAAACTGAGGCATAGAGACCTACATTGTCTCTCCAGACTCAAAGTGGTATTAAGTTGTGGTGCAGGTGTCACCTGACATTGTGTTGTGCACTATGCCTATCTAATTATTATTTTTATTTTTGAGACGGACTTTCCTTCTCGTTGTCCATGCTGGAGTGCAATATCGGCTCACTGCAACCTCCGCTTCCCAGGTTGAAGCAGTTCCCCTACCTCAGCCTCCCAAGTAACTGGGATTACAGACATGTGCCACCATGCTTGGCTAGTTTTGTATTTTTAGTAGAGATGGGGTTTCTGCATGTTGGTCAGGCTGGTCTTGAACTCCTGACCTCAGGTGATCAATTCACCTCGGCCTCCCAAATTGCTGAGATTACAGGCATGAGACACCACTCTGGGTTTTGTTTTGTTTTTTGTTTTTTTGAGATGGAGTCTTGCTCTGTCTTCCAGGCTGGGGTACAGTGGGATGCTCTCGGCTCACTAAAACCTCCACCTCCCGGGTTCAAGCAATTCTCCTGCCTCAGCTTCCTGAGTAGATGAGATTGTAGGCATGGGCCACCACACTGGGCTAATTTTTGTAGTTTTAGTGAAGTCTGGGTTTCACCATGTTGGCCAGGCTGCTCTTGAACTTCTGACCTCAAGTGATCCACCCGCATGAGCCTCCCAAAGTGCTGGGATCACAGGCATGAGCCACCTCACCTGGCCACTATGCCTATCTCATTATATTTCTAAAAGGAGAGGGAAAAGAAATAATTGTATTTCCATCCTCACAGTAACTCCATGAAGGAGATAATATCATTTACCTTTTATAAATGTGAAAACAAAAGCTCCAGCTTTTTTTTTCTGAGACAGTGTCTCACTTGAAAACACAACCTTAAGTGCAGTGGCATCATCTTGGCTCAGTGCAGTCTTGACCTGTGGGACTCAAGTGATCCTCCCACTTTAGCCTCTCGAGTAGCTGGGACTATAGGGGGACACAGCCACACCTGGAAATTTTTTTGAAATTTTTTGTAGAGATGGGGTCTTGCTATGTTACCAACGCTGCTCTCAAACTCTGGGGCTCAAGCAATCCTCCCACATCGACCTCCCAAAGTGCTGGGACCACAAGTGTGGGCACTCCAGCTTTTTTTTCCCCAAGGCCACATTAAGTTGTTAATGGCTGACTCAAACACTGAGGTCTACTGACTACTACTTCAGTGTTCTTCCATCTAGATTGTAGCTGCTGTAATTCCTAAAAATATTCTAACAGTGGACTGTGATGGATTATTTGGGTATGTAGCACAAACAGAGGAACATCTCTTAGGAGACTGAACCCTGATGTTCTGATGGGGACAGCATGTATTCTGGGGAAAGGTTCCATAGCTCCCATCTGTGACCAGTGAATAGGAATTAGGTGTCAGGCGTGGTGGCTCACACCTGGAATCCCAAGACTTTGGAAGGCTGAGGTGGGTGGATCACTAGGTCAGTTCAAGACCAGCCTGGCCAATATGACAAAACCCCATCTCTACTAAAAATACAAAAATTAGCTGGCTGTGTTGGCAGGTGCCTGTAATTCCAGTACTCAGGAGGCTGAGACAGCAGAATCGCTTTAACCCAGGAGGTGGGGACTGCAGTGAGCTGAGATTGTGCCACTGCACTCCATCCTGGGTGACAAAATGACACTCAGTCTAAAAAAAGAAAATGCTGGGCATTGGCCAGCTGTGGTGTGGTGGCACACATCTGTAATCCCAGCACTTGGGGAGGCTGTGGCAGACAGATCACTTGAGGTCAGGAGTTCCAGACCGGCCTGACCGACATGGTGAAAGCCCATCTCTACTGAAAATATAAAAATTAGCTGGGTGTGGTGGCAGGTGCCTATAATTCCACCTCCTCAGAGTGCTGAGGCAGGAGAACTGCATTAACCTGGGAGGCGCAATCTGCAATGAGCTGAGATCCGACCACTGTACTCCAGCCTGGGTGACAGAACGAGACTTCATCTCAAAAAAGAAAAAAAAGTTGGGTGTGGTGGTGTATGGTCTCAGCTACTCAGTAAGCTGAGCTGTGCAGATCGCTTGAGCCGAGGAATTTGAGGCTTCAGTGAGCTATGGTGGAGTCATTTTGCACTCCAGCCTGGGTGACAAAATGAGACTTCTATTTCTAAAAAAACTAATTTAAAAAATGAACAAAATAAGAGAGACAATAGGATAGTATTCATCACCAATAAGAGATCAAGTGCATCACCCACTGAATCTTCCCAACATGATCAAACTCTAATCTAATGGGGTGAGCATGAATCCAGCTGCAAATATGCCACAAATACAAAAGACAGAAAATGGGTTCACCTTCACCAGGAAATTCCAGACTTTGAGAAATGCTATAGGCCCAACAATGTGGATTCTTCCAAAATCCATTGAAAGGAAAAGGGATAGGCCAGGCAAGATGGCTCAGGCCTGTCATCCCAGCACATTGGGAGGCCAAGGTGGGCAGATCACAAGGTCAGGAGTTTGAGACAAGCCTGACCAACAGGGAGAAACCTTATCTCTACAAAAAATACAAAAATTATCCAGGTGTAGTAGCACATGCCTGTAATTCCAGCTATTCAGGAGGCTGAAGCAAGAGAATCACTTAAACCCGGGAGTTGGAGGTTGCAGTGGGCTGAGATTGTGCCTCTGGCCTGGGTGACAAAGCAAGACTCTCTTTCAGAAAAAAAAAAAAGAAAAAAGAAAAGAGATAGAGGAGAAACTTATAGATTGTGTCTTTTTTAAAATTTTAGTTTTTCGCTGGGCATGGTTGTTCACACCTGTGGTCCCAATCGTTGCACTTTCAGAGACTGAAGTGGGCAGATCACCTGAGTTCAGGAGTTTGAGGACAGCCAGGCCAATATGGTGAAACCCTGGCTCTATTAAAAGTACAAAAATTACCTGGGCATGGTCCCATGTGCCTGTAATCTCAGCTACTTGAGAGGATAAAGGTAGAAGAATGGCTTGAACCAAGGAGGTGAAGGTAGCCGTGAGCTGAGATCACACCACTGCACTGCAGCCTGGCTGGAGTTAAAAAAATAATTCGGTTTTGTAGAGACAGGAGTCTTCCTGTATTGTCCAGGTTGGTCTCAAACCTCTGAATTTAAATGATCCTATCACATCCGGATTACACATGTGAACACTCACCCAACCAACAAACTCAGAGATTGAAAGAGGCTTAAAAGACATAACGATGCTGGGGAACAGTTATGGGCTGGAGATGCATACTAGGGCTGCTCTACTCTAAAGAAACAGAAAGAGGCCAGGTGTGGTGTCCCACACCTGTAATGCCAAACATTTTGGGAGGCCAAGAAGGGAGGATCGCTTGTGCCCAGGAGTTTGGGACCAGCCTGGCAACATAGTAAGACCCTGTCTCTACAGAAAAAAAAAAAAAAAAAGTTTTTTTAATTAGCCGGGAATGGTGATGCACGCCTATAGTCCTGGCTACTCAGGAGGCAGAGGGGAGCAAGAACCTGCCTCAAAAAACAGAGAGGAACAGAAAGCAGCAATTACTGTAAATATCAGGGTTGGGGAATACTTTTGGAGAAAAGGGAGGGGCTGACATTGATCTCCAGCCCCTTCTGGAAGTACAGAGTCTAGTGGGGAAGACAGGAACATGAGTAGAGATTCAGGCTGCAGCACCAGGAAGTCTCCTTCCACCTCCCTGCCTCCTTGCCCTTTCCTTCAGGGAATGGAAGCATGATTTTCTTTCTTCTTTGCCTTTCTAACTAGAGTTTGGGATGGGAGAATTCATATCATGAACAGCCAGCTGGAATTGACGGCTTTGTTGATACCCCAGCCAAGCACATCCCTGATTCCTCTGATAAGTACATCTAGATGTTACTACTGTCCAGGATTCTCAGCCACATGCTTGGTGCCCACTCCCAGATTCTGGAAATTTCCTGAAATTACCCCAAAAAGGAGGAACACTCACTCACAATTCTGCATAGAAATTGTCTCTCTCTCTATTTTTTTTTTTTTTTTTTTGGAGACAGAGTCACTCTGTTGATCAGACTGTAGTCCAATGGTGTGATCTCAGCTCACTGCAACCTCTGTCTCCCAGGCTCAAGCAGTTCTCCTGCCTCAGCCTCCCAAGTAACTGGAGTTACAGGCACCTGCAACCATGCCTGGCTAATTTTGTATTTTTAGTGGAGTTGGGGTTTCACCATATCGGTCAGGCTGGTCTTGAATTCCTGGTCTCAAGTGATCTGCTCACCTAGGCCTCCTAAAGTGCTGGAATTACAGGCATGAGCTGCCATGCCTGGCCATTTCTATATCACCCCCCAAGCCCAGCCTCTGCATGTTTGGGCTTGATGAGGCTGTGGCTGTCCGGCTAGCTGCCTGTCATCTTTACTCTCTGTGTCTCCTCGATACTTCTCACCTGCCCATGAATTCAGTTCCTTTTCTTTCTTTTGTTTTTTTCTTGAGATGGAGTTTTGCTCTGCCACCCAGGATGGAGTGCAGTGGCATAGTCTTGGCTCATTGCAACCTCTGCCTTCCATGTTCAAGCAATTTTCCTGCCTCAGCCTCCCAAGTAGCTTGGACTACAGACATGTGCCACCGTGCCTGGCTGATTTTTGTGTTTTTAATAAGATAGGGTTTCATCATGTTGGTCAGGCTGGTCTCAAACTCCTGACCTCAGGTGATCCACCCATCTTGACCTCCCAATGTACTAGGATTACAGGCATAAGCCACAGTGCCTACCTTCAGTTTTTAAACTCAGCCTGAATGGGCTTCTCTTCCTAGCAGCTAAGAGCTCTGACCCCTATGGCCTTCTCCCACCCAGCAGAGAGTGTCTGGATGTTTCTGGATCTAAAATCCAAGTGTCTAAGCCTACCGATAGTTACAAGTGCCGATCCTCACACAATTTTTTTGATTTTATGATGGCACAAAAATGATCACGTTCAGTAGAAACTGTGCTTCCAGTACTGATACAACCTTTCTGTTTTTCACTGCTAGTATAGTATTCAATAAATTGCATGAGGGCCAGGTGTAGTGCCTCATACCCTTAATGCCAGTACTTCAGGAGGCTGAGGTGGGAGGATTGCTAAAGCCCAGGAGTTTGAGGCCAGCCTCAGAACATAGTGATACCCTCTCTCTATAAAAAAGATAAAAATTAGCCATGTGCAATTGTGTGCACCTGTAGTCCCATCTACTTGGGAGGTTGAGGCAGGAGGGATCACTTGAGCCCAAGAGATTGAGGCTGCAAGGAGCTATAATCATGCCACTGCACTCCAGCCTGTGTAACAGAGCAGGACCTCATCTGAAAAAACAAAAAATTTAGGCCAGGCATGGTGGCTTATGCCTGTAAACCCAGCACTTTGGGAGGCTGAGGTGGGTGGATCACGACGAGGTCAGGAGTTCAAGACCAGCATGAGAAAAATGATGAAACCCCGTATATACTAAAAATACAAAAATTAGCTGGGTGTGGTGGCATGTGCCTATAATCCCAACTCCGGAAGCTGAGGCAGGAGAATTGCTTAGATCCTGAAACGTGGAAGTAGCAGTGAGCCGAGATTGTGCCACTGTACTCTAGCCTGGGAGACAGACCAAGACTCTGTCTCAAAATAAATAAATAAGTAAATAAAAATTTAAAAGTAGGTAAACTATTGCTTCATAAGGACACTATTTCTGTTTGGGATGATGAGAAAGTTTAGAAACAGATGGTGGCACTGGTTCCAAAATATTGTGAATCTACCAAATGCCATTGAATTGTGGACTTAAGCGTGGGTACATTTATCCAAGTTTATTATCTATTTCTACAAACATTCACGAAGGCTGGACCCCTGAAACATCAAAGTCATGATCCAAGGTGGGGAAGGGTAAGTGGGTTTTGTTCTCCTTTTACTACTGCTTGATTTGTTCTCTACCTAAAGTTGGTTGGGCTAACCTCCAATGTTTGGTAGGGCAGGTGTATTACATGCATTTGCAAGCCGGGTATGGTGGCTCACACATGTAATCCCCCCACTTTGGGAGGCTGAGGCGGGCAGATTGCCTAAGCTCAGGAGTTCAAGACCAGGCTGGGCAACACGATGAAACCCTGTCTCTACTGAAAATACAAAAAGTAGCTAGGTGTGGTAGGGTGCTTGTAGTCCCAGCTACCCAGTGGGATGAGGCAGGAGAATCACTTGATCCTAGGAAGCAGAGGTTGCAGGCAGTGAGCCAAATCACTGCACTGCAGCCCAGGAAACAGAGCCAGACTCCACCTCCAAAAATAAAAATAAAAATAAATAGGCCAGGTATGGTGGCTCATGCCTGTAATCCCAGCACTTTACGAGACAGATGATTTAGGCAGATTACCTTAGGTTGAGTGTTCTCGACCAGGCTAGGCAACATGGTGAAACCCAATTTCTACTAAAAATATGAAATTTACCCAGTGCTCATGACTGTAATGCCAGCCACTCTGGAGGCTGAGGCAGGAGAATCACTGGAACCTGATAGGCAGAGGTTGCAGTGAGCCAAGATTGCATCACTGCACTCAAGCCTGGATGACAGCATGAGACTGTCTCAAAAAATAAATAAATGCATTTTCAACTTAGTATATTTTCACTTTTTTCCCCCATAGAGACAGAATCTCTCTGTGTTGCCCAAGCTGGTCTTGAACTCCTGGGATCAAGCAATCTTCCCACATTGACCTCCCAAAGTGCTGGGATTACAGATGTGAGCTATGGCACTTGGCTGCTATTACCAATTTATGACAGATTTATGGGGACAGGACACCATCGTGAGTTAAGGAGCATCTGTAATTATGCTGAAAATGGGGGTGGCTTGTGTGAGGATACAGGGGAGTGTCACAAAACACAAGGGGACCAGAGCCTGCAGGGGGACACCAAAAGCTGCCTCTGGCTCAAAACCAGGGCTCCCTCCTCTGTGTCTCCTGCTGCAGGACACACCCCAGTCTAACAGCTCTGCAAATCTATGCTGTCTGTACTGCAGGACTTTGAATCCACCAATGTTGGTTGCGGGTGATGTTGGAGCAGGAGCAGGGCAGGGAGGACACATCAGGGGTTGCACCTGCAGCCACATTTGCAGAGCAAGTTTTTTTTTTTTTTTTTTAAAAACAGAGTTTTGTTCTTGTTGCCCAGGCTGGAGTGCAATGGCAAAATCTCAGCAACCTCAGCATCCCATATTCAAGCGATTCTCATGCATCACCCTCCTAAGTATCCAGGATTACAGGCATGCACTAGCATGCCTGGCTAATTTTGTATTTTTAGGAGAGGTGGGATTTCACCACGTTGGCCAGCTGGTCTCAAACTCCTGATCTCAAATGGTCCACCGGCCTCAGCCTCCCAAACTGCTGGAATTACAGGTGTTAGCCATCGCACCCAGCCCTGGTTGCCCTGTCCTGCCTGCTGGATGTGTACAGCCTAATCTCTTACCCCCACCCCTAGCTGATAGATAGCAACCCCCACTCCCTGGGGTTGTAGGCCACTTTCTATGAGAGCGGTTACAAGTTACATGGGAACACCAAGTACAATCTGGTGAGCTATGTCCCCACCAAACCTTGCTGTGTGTACCGAGGACCCACTCTTCCTTCTTCCCTTACCAGCATAAAGAGATGAGGAATTTTCAGACAACACAGCCCCTAGCCCTGCCCTGTGGTGGGAAGTTAATCAGGCAGCCACCGCCTACACACCTGACTTCATTGAAGTCTCACACGGGTCCGGCGCAGTGTGAGCTGGTAATCCCAGCACTTTGGGAGGCTGAGGCAGGTGGATCACAAGGTCAAGAGTTTGAGACCCACCTGACTGACATAAAGAAACACTTCTCTCCTAAAAATACAAAAATTAGCAGACAGTGGTGGCATGTGCCTATAATCCCAGCTACTCAGTAGGCTGAGGTAGGAGAATCACTTGGACCCAGGAGGCAGAGGTTGCAGTGAGCTGAGATTGTACCATTGCACTCCAGCCGGGGTGATAGAGTAACATCCCATCTTAATAAATAAAGTATCACACGGGATATTCCCACATAGAGTGACAGACAGGAGCCTAACCCAGCCTGGGGCAGAGCTATAGATCTGAGTTAGCTGGGTAAACTGAGGCATAAGGATTTAGTAGGGGCAATTTCCACAGGGCAGGAACCTGACCAGCTGCAAGTCAGCAACAGCAAACTTCTTTGACCAGCCTCATCACATCTAGATGAGTGAGGAAAACAATCACTTCTCACTGTGGGTCCACAGAACTCTGGGAGCAAGGGAGTGGGAGCAATCATACTGGGGCCATTGTTTCTTTGAGCTCCCAGAAGCCTTTCACAGGCAGTGGGATTAGAACGGAGCAGGGCTTGGCTGAGCATGGTAGCTCACATCTGGAATCCCAGCACTTTGGGAGGCCAAGGTGGGTGGATCGCCTAGGGTCAGGAGTTTGAGACCAGCCTGGCCAACATGGTGAAATCTCAGCTCTACTAAAAATGCAAAAATTAGCCAGATGTGGTAGCACTCACCTGTAGTCCCAGCTACTCTGGTGGATGAGGCAGGAGAATTTCTTGAACCTGGGAGGCAGAGGTTGCAGTGAGCCAAGATTGCATCAATGCATTCCAGGCCCAGGTAACAGAGCAAGACTCCATCTCAAAAAAAAAAAAAAATTCAGGGAAGGGTACAGAGTGGGGCTAAGCGGCTTCCAGTTTTACCTCTCCTCCAACACCCCATCTCTCCCACAGTCCTGAGTTGGGGGATGTCCATGGTGTTCCATAGGTGCACTTGGGATTTTCTCTCCTGACCCCACAGGACATTTACCTAAAACAGAAGCAGCACTGATGCAGGACTGACCCAACTTCACTTCCAGGTATGCTGTCTCCTGGACAGAGGTGGGGACTGGTCTCCCTTAGGGAGTCTCTTAGCAGGAACAGAGAGAAGCAGGGTTGAGATTATAACCCCAGCTGAAGAACAGTAAAACAGGATAATCAAAACACTTCACAAGAGCCAGGGGAGGTGGCTCACACCGGTAATCCCAGCACTCTGGGAGGCCAAGGTGGGTGGGTCACCTGAGGGCAGGAGTTTGAGACCAGCCTGGCCAATATAGAGACAGAAACCCTGTCTCTACTAAAAATACAGAAATGAGCTAGGTGTGGTGGCAGATGCCTGTAATCTCAGCTACTCAGGAGGCTGAGGCATGAGGATGGCTTCAACCTGGGAGGAGGTTGCAGTGAGGCCAGATCATGCCACTGCACTCCAGCCTGGGTGACACAGTGAGACTCCATCTCAACAACAAGAACAACAACAACAAAAAAAAAACACTTTACAAATGGTGGTCCCTCAAAACACTTACACAGCATTACCATTTGCTCTAACAAAGCCACTGCCATCCATCCCAAAAGAATAGAAAGCAGGAACTCTGAGAGGAATTTCCACACCTGTTCTCATAGCAGCATGATTCACAAAAGCCAAAAGGCAAAACCAACCAACAGGTTCACCATCAGATGAAAAGATAAACACAGTGTGATCCATCTGCGAAGCAGATGATGACTCAGACTTAAGAAGGAAGGGAGGCCGGGTGAGGTGGCTCATGCCTGTAATCCCAGCACTCTAGGAGGCCATGGTGGGTGGAGACTCTGTCTCTACAAAATAAATACATAAATATAAAGAGAAATAACAAAGGAAGCGAGAATATATAGTGAGTGACTCTAATAAGTACGGACTGAAAGCGTTCTCAGCTGCTGATAGCATTACTACCAACCAGTTCAGTTTGGTTCCTTTTCCCTGCTGAGAAGACCTGCACTTTTCCCCCGGAGGTCACCTTTCTGTACACCAGGCCAGTGATGGCAGACTGCAGCCTTATCTGCAGCAACTTAAGCTGGTACGTGTTCTGCTACTTAAACAGCATCTGCAGGCAGGTCAAGAAGAACATCAGCATTGCGAGGAAGTAGCACTTCCAGGCCGGAGACTTGGGATCACCAATAAACTCCAGAAAAAGGATTGTAGGTGCCCATGTGTGTTGCCTTTGCCCAAACCGGGCCAGGTGTGGAGAATCAGTCGGCGTGGTTGACTTCTTCGCAATCGTGATCTCGGTTATTTCCCCCACTGTCCATGCTTCCTTTCAATTTTACTGTAGCTCCTCGAGATCAAGAGATCGTGTTTTTCTCTCCCCTTGTTATGGGCTAAATTGTGTCTTCACAAAATTTGTATGTTGAAGCCCCAACCTCCGGTACTTCTGAATGTGACTGTTTGGAAATAGGGCCTTTGAAAAGGCAATAAAGTTAAAATGAGGTCATTAGACTGGGCCCTCACCCAGTCTGGAGTCCTGATAAGAGGAGAAAATGTAGACACATGGGGAGACACCTGGGTGGACACAGAGGAAAGACCATATGAGGACACAGGGAGGAGGTCACCAACTGCACACCAGAGGCAGAGGCCTCAGATGGAACCAACTTGCAGATGCCTGATATGGAACTCCCAGCCACAAGAAACATGAGGAAAATACATTTCTGATGTTGAGGCTACTCAGTCTGTGATGCTCTGTTATAGCAGCTGAGGAGACACCACTTGGACTTCGACTGGCCACAAAACCACCTTTGACCGAGAGTAGAGTGGAGGTAAAACTATGCCAGCTGTGAGCCTCAAGAGAAAATGTAGCTTTTGGCCTATTGCTTACAACCCTCCCAAGCAGCCACATGAACATGTCTGAGCTAGGTTTTGGAGGATGGGAACCCAGGTGGAACAGAAAGCCATCCCAGCTTCAGACACAACTGCAGACACATGAGAAAACCCAGCCAAGAAAAGAAGGACCACCCAACTGAGTCCAGTCCACGTTACTGACCCACATTACTATGAACTAAATAAATGAATGCTTATAACTTTAAGCCACTCATTTTGGGGCATTTTACAACAAAAGCTAAGTTATACAGTCAGGTAAGAGCTTGCTTATTTGCCCCTGTGGGAGACAGTCACTTTCTCATTAATCATTTTCCTTTTACAGTATCCTTCCCACCCACCCTCCAGTGTCCTGAGCACCAGATCTATAGGCAGAGGCATGAGAGCCGAAGCCCCCTGACTCTGAATAGATGCCATTAAGAGACCACCAGCCTTAGCAGAGATCCTGAAGTCTGGACTCACCTAAGCAGCTTGGGGACAGTGAACCTGAGGACATCACTGATGAAGAGGCTGGGGGTCCCATGAGGAAGGTAGAGTGGAACACCTGCCAGATGGCCCTCAGCAGGGGGCCCCACTGCCTCCCTTTTTGACATAGGAATGGCTCAGTCTCTGGAGCCTCCATGCCACTGCCTCCTTTCCTTTTAAACACCATTGCCTTGGTGTGCCTTAGAGGAAGGGAGAGGCTGGCTCTGGGTCCCATTTTACACTCTCAGCCACCAGCAGCAGGGCCAGGCATTAAAAGCTTGTTTTCCTAACAATGGGCGTGGGTGGGTGTGGATCCAGCCTGGCTCCCCCACCTATGCCTCCTTATCACCCTGAGTACCATTTAAGAGGCAGTCACAGGAGTTATGGGGGAAAGGCAGGAGGGAAGCCCTGAGGACTCTTAGATGGCCATGGGAAAGCACACACGTTGAGCACCTACTATATACCAGACACTCCCCAGTCATCCTAAGATCCCCAGCAAGCCAAATGTTGTTCCCATTTCACAGATGAGAAAACTGAAGCTCAGAGAAGCCAACTTGTCCAAGGGCACACAGCTGAGAAGTAAAAGCTGGGATTCAATTCCATCTCTCCGCCTCCAGAGCTCATGCACTTTTCTTTTCTTTTCTTTTCTTTTTTTTTTTTGAGATGAAGTGTCACTCTGTCACCCAGGCTGAAGTTCAGTGGTGATATCTCAGCTTACTGCAACCTCTGCTTCCTGGATTCAAGTGATTCTTCCACCTCAGCCTCCTGAGTAGTTGGGATTACAGGCATATGCAACCACGCCCAGCTAATTTTTGCATGTTTAAGAGATGGGGTTTCACCATGTTGGCCAGGCTGGTTTTGAAATCCTACCTTAGGTGATCCACCAGCCTCAGCCTCCCAAAGTGCTGAAATTACAGGCCTGAACCACTGCACCCAGCCTCCCGTGTATTTTTCAATCTCTCACATTGTCAACCTGGAGGAACAACAGCACCCCCTCTTCCACATGCACAACTGGCCAGCCCTTAGGTGGTTTTGTGGCCTGATCTGGTGTTTGGTTTGGCATCTATGGAGGGTTGTGGCTCAGCTCTGTTACTGAGTGGGCATGGCCTGCTGCTCACGGGTATTTTAGCATTTGCATCTCAAAGCCAAGAAGATGCCCCTTCCATGCAGACAGAATCCCTGAACACCCTTCCCGTCTGACCCCACCACTTCATTCATTGCCTTCACAGCCTTGCCACAGCACCAACCCTCTCTTTGTCTTGTTAGAACCCCAGGTGGGTAGACTTTGCCTGAGCTTTTTACCAAGATATCCATAGTATCGAGTCCAGCTCATGCACACAGTAGAAGCTCAATAAATACTTGTCAAAAGAATGGGAAAAGCATATTGAGTGATATGTGTAAAAGAGCCTAACAAAAGTGCCCAGCACATGCTGTTATAAATATTTATAGAAGGAAGGATGGAGCCTGGCTGGGTGGAGAGAACTTGGCTTTGGAGCCAAAAGACTATGGTTCCAGTGCCTGCTCTGTCTCCTCTCCTCTGAGCCTTAGTGTTTCAATCTGTAAAAATGGGGTTAGGGAAGAGTTGGATGGGAAGTTTCTTTTTTTGGCTGGATATTTTACTCACAGTTCTGTTCTAGCTGTTTGCCTGGAGAGTGACTGTGTTCAGCCTGCAGACTCCATACCAGGCATTTTCCTCTTCTTGAGGTCTCACCTCCCATCAAGGAAGAGGTCCAGATTGCTGTCTGATGTCTGATCTCTGGACTGAAGGCCATTTAGTGGGGGACTCACAAGTGACTGTGGAAAAAGGCAGGGGGTACGCATGAGTGGCATGGACAAGGTGTGAGTTGGAGGATACAAAAGGGAGTGCTGGAGGCAGGGTGCGGTGGCTCACACCTGTAATCCCAGCACTTTGGGAGGCCGAGCTGGGCAGATAACCTTAGGTCAGGAATTTAAGACCAGCCTGATAACCTGAGCAACATAGACAAACCCAGCCTCTAATAAAAAATACAAAAATTAGGGGCCCAAAGTGGCTCTGGCCGGATGTTGTGGTGCTTGCAAAGGTGAGGCCAAGAGTTCAAGGCCAACCAACCTCAGCAACCTTACAAGCTCTCAATGATTGGCAAAAAAAAAAATACAAAAATTAGCTAGATCTGGTGGCAGGCGCTTGTGGTCCCAGCTACTTGAGAGACTAATAAAAGAGAATCATTTGAACCTGGGATGTGGAGCTTGCAATGAGGCAAGATGGTGACACTGCACTCCAGCCATGGTGACAGAAGCAGAGAGAAGGAGGGAGGGAGGGAAGGAAGGAAGGAGAGGAAGGAAGGAAGTGGGGAGGGAGGAAGGAAGATAGGAAAGAAAAACAGAAACAGAGAAAGAGAAAGAAAGACAGGAAGAAAGGAAGATAAGAAAGAAAGAAAAAAGGAAGGAAGAGAGAAAGACAAAGAAAGGAAGAGAGAGAGAGAAAAGAGGAAGGAAGGAAGGAAAGAAGGGGGCAAAGAAGAAAGAAAGGGAAGAAGGGAAGGAAGATAAGAGAGGAAAGAAAAAGATACATGCACGCATATGCTCACTGCAGCATAATTCCCAATAACAAAGACATGAAACCAACTTAAATGTCCATCGATGGTAGAATAATAAAGAAAATGTGGTACATATACACCATGGAATATGATGGAGCCATAAAACAGAATGAGGTCATGTCCTTGCAGCAATGTGAATGAAGGTAATAGCCATTATCTTATATAAACTAACAGAGGAACAGAAAACCACATACCAAACGTTCTCACAAGTAACAGCTCAACATTGAGTACACATGGACACAACGGACATTGGAACTTATTTGAGGATGGAGGAAAGGACGATGGTCAGAACTTAAAAACTACCTATCAGGTACATGGCCTACCACATAGGTGACTAAATAATCTGTACACAAATCCCCAGTGACACCTATATAATAAACCTGCACAGGCACCACTGAACCTAAAATAAAAGTTTAAAAAAAAACTGATAAACTAAATCAAAAGAAAGCATAAGGAAAGGAAAATGTGAGATAAAAACAGAAAAACAGTAGATATAGTAAATACTTTGGTACCTTAAAAGAAAAGGAAAGAGACAAATTACTAAGAAGGAAAATAAGCATAAAAACAAAAAAAGACAAGAAAAAGAGTATAAGTTAACTCTAATTATAAGGGACTATTTTGAATAACTCTGTGCAAATACATTTGAAATCTGCATTTATTACTATCCGATACAACTTCTAAATCATAAAAATGTCCTACATCTGCACTGATCAATATGTAGCCACTAGCTACGTGTCTTGAGTGAATACTTCTACACTTAAATGTGACTCATGTGACAGAGAAACTAAATTATTTCTAATTATTAATTTACTTAATTTCTAATCATAATTTCATTATAATTAGTTTAAATTTGAATGGTCTCATGCAGCTAGTGGCTATTGTATTAGAAAGCATAGAAGATGAAATTAAAATTTTCTTAAGACAGTGTTATTTACCAAAGTTAAATTCAAAGTGCATTTATTTAAGAAACAAAAAGCTTAAAGAGATCAACTCTATAAAGAAATAAAGTTATTAGAGAATCTCATTCTCTCCCTCTAACACACACACACACACACACACACACACACACACACACACACACACACACACAGGTGTTATGAGGAAAAGGAAAGCTCTTCTTTATAACACAGAACAGCACTTTGACAAACTACTACTCATGGCCCAAATCCTGCTACAGACCATTTTCCTGCAGTCCATGAGCTAATAATTTTTACATAGCTAAAGAGGAAATAGAATATGTAAGAGAGACCAAATGTGGCCCACAAAGCCTAAAATACTTTGAATGTGGCTCTTTACTGGAAAAATCTACTGGCCCCTGAGCTAGAAAAATGCCTGAATTTTAAAATCACTGTTTTGCAAATACCACCAAGGTAATATGAGATTCTAGCATGAAATTACTCCTAACACTATACATTAACATATTGTTAGGAAAAGGACGTTCATATGTCTCTATTATCCATCAAATGTTTATTAAGTATGGAATTTAAAATGAAGAGATGAAACTTAGCTTCACAAATATTGAGATAAAGTGATGTTATAAATTTCTCAATGGAATCCGATGGGAAATGTAATATTTGCCTAAACATTTTGTCTAATCCAGAAGAACAGTTAGATGAATCCAGTTTGAGAAATATTCTATGAGACAATTAGTTTGGACTCTTCAAAAATGTCAAGGCTGTAAAAGATGAGAGAAAAGGGTGGAGGGGAAGCAATATTCTAGACTGATGAAAATAAGAAACATGAAAAAAAATCCAATATAAGATCCCTGACTAATATAAAGAATATTTGAGAGCAAGTGGAGACATTTAAATTTAGACTGTATACTAGATAATATTAATTATCAGTAGCAAATGTCTTGTGATTGTTATTATAGTAATATAAAATAATGTAATAATTTTAGGAAAAACCCCTTAAGTATTTTTGTATAATCTTGATGTCTGCAATTTGCTTTCAAGCAGTTAAGAGCTCCCCAAAATGTGAGTGTGTGCAAGTATATGTATGTGTGTGTAAGACAGAGAAAAGGAGTGTGTATGTGAAGAGGAAAATAGACATAGAGACACACAAAGCCAATCCCAGAAAATGTTAATTTGTGAATCTAAATAAAGGGGACATATGTCTTTACAGTACTTTTGTTTCAACTTTTCTGTTTGAAGTTAAAAGTTGAAAGATTTTTTTTAAAGCCACTTGTTTATTCAGGGTGAACATGATCTTCAAATTTCTCTGCTAGATGTTGGTTTCCTGTAGTTTTTAATACTTTTGTGCCACTTGATTGCCTTATGACAAAATAAACTTAGCTATGAAAAAAACTGTGTAGCCAGAAAGCCAAACGATTGCTTCACTGAATAGGAAAAGAAACTATGTAGTTTATTACAGGTAATATTGTTATAAACAGTTATTCTCCTAGTACGATATAACCGATTATTACCTTGTGATGTTAGTCAGCATCTACTAATAAGGAGAGACCAACAGGCAGTATTTATATACAACTACATTGAGGCTACTTTCTTATAGCCTAAAAAACAATATGGCAAACATGATAGAAGGTACCGGAGGTGTTTTTTCATGATTTACAGGATGAGAAATAACACTCTCTTCTTCTACTAGATGATTAACTATTCTGGGAAACACATTTGGGTTTATAGTTATAATAGACAAGAATACAAGGTGCATAAGCAACCCGATCATCTTTCATTATTACAATCCTGAATTGGGAAGCCGATCAGGAAGGAAGCAAAAAATGTCACAAGTAGATAGGGGCATTGGTGTAAGAGGAAGAAGACCAGAGTTGTGGCTTCAGCTCTGCTTCCAAATAGCACCAATATTTTTTGATAAATCACTTCCCTTCTCTGAGCTTTAGTTTTCTCATCTGTCAAATGTGGCAGCTGAACTGAATTAAGATTGTTGAATCTGCAAGATCAAGGGCCATTTATTCTTCAAGGACTGGGAGACAAGATGGCAATTTAGAACAATTTCATAAGAAATAAAAATTTAATCTGATGTGAATATTCTTCATTAGAATTCAACACAGCTAAAAATTAGCATCAGCTTCAGGGAATCACTCCCTTCTAAGGTAGGGACTGCACTTGGTGGGGAGAGACACTTCACCAGAGGCCCAGAACATTTTGGATGAAGAATGACCACAAGAGGAAGGATGGAAATTACACTGGGCCAAGAAGATTTCCATTGACTCCTTGTGTGATACAACTTTTTTTTCAAAACTCACAAAAATCTTTATATTTTCACTGGATTATACTTTTTTAATGAATTCTAGAAAGAAGTAACATTTGGCAGCCAGGCGGCAACAGAAATTGTAAAGTCCCCTAGAACTAGGAGAGGAAACTCTGAGAAAGTAAATCCAGAAATAACCCAAAACTATAAAATTGGGGTGCATAGAGCAACCCTTCATTAAACCCCATCTTAGAAAAATACTGCATTTTATATTTCATATGGGACTTTGCCAACAAGGATATTTTGCTTAACAAATAAAAATGTGGCTACATAAATCTGCATTCTTATATACAGGTTATGAGTGTTTCCTTTTCTCTACACCCTCACCACTACTTATCTCTTGACTTTTTCATAACAGGTGTCCCATCAGATATTAGTGGATAAATCATTGTGGTTTTGATTTGTATTTTCCTGATGACTAGTGATGTTGAGCACCTTTTCAAGTACTTGTTGGCCATTTTTATGTCTTCTCTGGAGATAAGTCTCTTCAGGTCCTTTACCTATTTTTTAATCAAGTTATTATTTATTTTGCTATTGGGTCATTTGAATTCCTTACATATTTTAGGTATTAAACTTTTAAGAGAGACTATGTTTGGTAAATCTATCCTCTCAGTATTTAAGTTGTCTCTTCAGCCTTTTTACCATTGCTTCATAATAAAAACAGTGTTGAGACAGGGATAAATCCAACTTGGTCATTATGTGTAATTTTTTTTATGTTTCTTGAGTTCATTTTGCTGGTGTTTTAGTGATGATTTTTCCATCTATGTTCATCTTAGATAGTGCTCTGTAGTTTTTTTATTGTGTCTGGCTTTGACCCAGGAATGATGCTGGCCCCAAAATGGGTTTGATGGTATTCCCTCTAGTCCTAAACTTTAGAAAAGTTTAAGAAGAATTTGAGATATGTTCCATCAATATCTAGTTTATTGTGCATTTTTAACATGAAGGGATCTTAAGTTTTATCAAAGGCTTTTACTGCATGTATTATGATAATCATATGTGGGAGGTCTGATTGGCCAGGCATGTACCATTTTAACATTCTATTATTTTATCTAACACCTGCAAAAGAGGCTGCCAAGAGGAGCCTAGCTGAGTGGCTGGGGGGAAAAGAAAATGGTGTGGTGAACAGCCCATTCTTCTTTGTCAGGTTGGCAAGAGAGGCCAGTAGATTTTTTCTATGAGAGATGCTAACAGGAGTTCTTCAGGCTAAAATGAAAGAACACCAGCATGAACTCAAGATATAAGATGAAATAAAGATGACTGGTAAAAGTAACTTTATATAAAAGCCACTCTTATTGTACTTTTGGCTTGTACTTTTTTCCCTATATGATTTAAAGGGCAAGTGCATAAAACAGTCATAATAAATCTATGGTAATGAGTTCCCAATATATAATGACATAATATGTGACAATAACAATATAAAGGGGAGAAAAGGAGATGGATAGAAGCAGAATGTTTCTATACTATTGAAACTAAGTTGGTTATAATTGGGTTACTGTTAAAGCTAGATAGTTACAAGTTTAAGACATTAAGTGTAATTTCCCAGAAAACCACTAAGAAAATAACTTTAAAAAATGCAAAAAGAAAAAATGGCACACCATAAAAAAATCAACAGAATACCAAAAAATGGTGGCAGTAATGGAGAAACTGAAGAAGAACAACAACGACAACAAAAGAAGACTACGGAAAACAAAACTAAATGACAGAAGTAAGTCTTTTCTTATCAGTAATTATTTTCAACGTAACTGGATCAAACCCTGCTACTCATAAGACAGAAATTGGCAGAATGAACAAAAAAAGATCCATCTACATACTGTTTACAAGAGAGTCATTTTAAATACAAAAACACAAAAAGTTTGAATACAAACAATGGACAAATACATTTTATGAAAATGGCATTCAAAACAGAGCTGGGTGGCTATATTGCTATCATACAAAATAGATTTCAAGTCAAAAATTTTACAAGAGTGAAATAAAGACACACACACATATTGTGTGTGTGTGTGTGTGTGTCTGTGTGTGTGTGTGTGTGTGTGTGTGTGTGTGATGGAGTCTTCCTCTGACACCCAGGCTGGAGTGCAGTGGTTCAAACTTGGCTCATTGGAACCTCTGCCTTCCAGGTTCAAGAAATTTTCCTGCCTAGCCTCCCAAGTAGCTGGGACTACAGGTACATGCTAACATGCTCAGCTAAGTTTTGTATTTTTAGTAGAGACAGGGTTTCACCATATTGGTCAGGCTGCTCTTGAACTCCCGACCTTGTGATTCACCCAACTCAGAGTCCCAAAGTGCTGGGATCATAGGCATGAGCCACCACACCTGGCCAAAGACATTATATATTGATAAAAGTTGCCCTACATTGAGAAAACATACAAATTATATACCCAATGACAACACTCCCAAAACATGTGAAACCAAAATTAACAAAATTGAAGGCACAGTTTAACAGTAATATCCAGAGACTTCATTACTCCATTTTCAATAGTGAATAGAATAACTAGACAGAAGATTAATAGACCAACTGTATCTAATACTTAACACAATAGACCAATTGTATCTAATACTCAGAAAGCACTTCACTCAACAGTAGCAGAGTATACAATCTTCTCAAATGCATATGGAACATTCCTTGAGATAGATCATATGTTAAGTCCACAAAACATCTTAATAAATTTAAAAAGACTGAAATCATAGCTTTTTTTTTCTTACTACTGTGCAATGTAACTACCATCTATAACAGAAGAAAACTTTTGAAAAACTCACAAATACATGAAAATTTTTAGAAAAATTATGGTCTTAAACAACATTGGATCAGAAAAGAAATCACAATAGCAACAAGAAATAAATTAAGGTAAAAACAAACCATAAGCTGCCAAAGCCTACTCTAGAAGAAATAGGAAATATGAATGGAACTAAAACAAACAAAGAGGTTTAATCAGTGACCTAAAGCCTCCTAATGAGGAAAAACCCAAGATCAGAAGGTTTCATTGGTGATTGGTGCCAAACAATTAAAGAAGAATTAACACCAGTCCTCAAACTTTTTCAAAAAGAGAAGAGGAGGAAACACATCCTACCTCCTTCTGTGAATATAGCACTATCCTAATACAAAGTCCCAACAAGAAAAGGAAAACTATAGACTGCTATTCCTTATCGATATAGATGCAAAAGTCCTAAAAATAGTATCAATAAACTGAATTCAGAATATTGAAAGCATTGTACACTATGGCCAACTGGGATTTTTCCCAATAACAAAAGAAGGGTTCAACATATGATGTCAGTCAGTTTAATAAACTACATAATAGAATAAAAGAAAAACATATATGATCATCTCAATTGATACAGAAAAAGCACTTAACAAACTCTAACACTCTTTCATTATAAAAATAATCAATATACTAGGAATATAAGAAAACTTTCTCAATGTGCTGTGGCCATATGAAAAACTCACAACTTTCATACTCAGTGGTGAAAGACTGAAAGCTTTTCCCCTAAGATCAAAAGCAAGACAAGGATGCACACTTTCACTATTCTATTTAACATAACACTTAAAGTTGTAGTCAGAGCAAATATGCAGGAAAGAGAAATAAAAATATCCAGATTGGAAAAGAAGTCAATCTTACATGTCAAAAACTAGAAAGAATACACACACACAAAGCTGTCAATACCAATAAATGAATTCATAAAATTTCAAGATATTAAATCATTGCACAACTGGTTCATTTGGATTCCTACATACAATCAATTGAAAGGAGATTAACAGAACAATTGTGTTTACAGTAACACAATAAAAATAAAATACCTAGCAATAAATTTAACAAAGGAGTCACAAGACTTGTATACTGAAAACTATAAACCATTGTTGAAAGATATTAAAGAAGGCCTAAATAACTGGAACACTGAAACCTGATTCATTAGTCAGAATTATATATCTGATTTTGTTCATATATCTGAAAAGGGGTTAATATCTTCCAGCTTAATAATGTGAAGATGACAATATTACTCAAATAATTGGCAGATTTAATGCAATCCTTATCTTAATTCCAACAGTATCCTTCACAGAAATAAAGAAAACCATTCTAAAATTTATATAGAATTTCAAGGGACCCTGAATGGTTAAAACATTTTTGTAATAGAACAAATTTGGAGGTCTCAAATTCTCTGATTTCGAAACTAAATATAAAGCTATAATTTATAAAAGCAATGGGATATTGCCATAGGGATAGACCTATAAACCAATGGAATAGAATTGAGAGCCCAGAAATAAACCCTCAAATCCATGGCCAATTGATTCATAACAATGATGCCAAGGTCCTACAGAACGGTCTTTTCAACAAATGGTGCCGAGACAACTGGATTTTCACATGCAAGAAAATAAAGTTGGACTCTTACCTTATACCATACACAGATATTAATTCAATATGGATCAGAGACCTTTATTTAAGAGCACACATTATAAACTCAGAACAAAAGTGTGGCAAATCTTCATGGTCATGGATTTAGCAATATTTTTAAAATATGATATTAAAATCATGGGCAACAACAAAAGATACATTTCATCAAAATTAAAAATTTTTGTCTATGAAAAGACACTCTAAAGATAGTGAAGTACAATCTACAGGATGGGAGAAAATAATTGCATATCATGTATCTGATAAGGGGTTAATATTAAAAACACATATGAACCCCTGTAACACAATGAATACAAAAAAAAACACAAAAGGTTGCAAAGGGCAAATGCCTTGAAACAAACGGCCAATGAGCACATTGAAGGCTCCTCAAAATCATTAGTCATTAGGGCAAAGAAAATCCAAACCACAATAAGTATCACTTCACACCAACTAGCATGGCTCTAATCAAAAACACAGAAATAACTAGTGTTGGTGAGGATATGGAGAACCTGAAATGTTTGTATACTGCTGGTAGTAATGCAAAATAGTGTATGGTCACTGTGGAAGACAATTTGCCAGTTTCTAAAACTGTTAAATATAGAATTACTACATAAACCAATAATCCACTCCTTGATACATACCCAACAAAATTGTAAACAAGCACTCAAGTAGTTACTTGCATGCCAGTGTTCCTAATGGCTTTATTCACAATAGCCAAAAGTAGAAATATCACATGTCCATCAACAGGTAAATCAATAAGTAAAATGCACTATATATGGAGTATTAGTCAGCCATCAAAAAAATTAAGTTCTGACATATGCAACAATATGGATGTACTCTGAAAACATTATGCCAATGATATTTTGGTTTTGTAATTAAACAAGAGATTTCTTCCTCTCTCCCCAAAAAAGTCCTCTTTCGGTTTCTACAAACTTCCTCCTTCCCACCCCTATCCATCCACCCAGAGGAACTTTTATCTCTTCCCACCAAAGCAGATTAGAAGCCTTTGTCTGTCTTTTAATTTGAGGCCTGGTAGGGAAATTAGAGGTCCAATGTCAAGAAAGAGAGGTCCCAGAGCCCTGTTCCATCTGAGCCTCCCATACCCCATGACTCACTTTACCCCATAACACACTTCCCTTCTGGTTTACCATCTGGAAGAAAGAATAAACTTATCTCTCTTATTCACCAATAATTTATATAAACCAAAGATTACAAACAAGGGTGTCCTTTGCAAACTGATCTCATTTTCTTCAAATACCAATTGCTCTCCAGTAAAGGGATTGTCTTTCCAGACAACATCAATTCACTTGGAAATCTCACTTAAAACAGAAAAGTTAAGGTCTTCAAAGGTTTGTGTAGGCAAAACATTTGCAGGGATGCATGAAGCTGAAGGTCAAAGGCAAAGGAAACAAGGCATTAGTTATTTTGTTCTTATTTCATTTGTCCTTGTACTTCCATGCTGAGTGATTAGTAAGGTCACCTGGCAGTGACAAACATCTGCTTTTGATGCTTTTTCTTTTTATTTATTTATTTATTTATTTTTGGAGACAGAGTCTTGTTCTGTAGCCCAGGCAGAAGTGCAGTGGCACAATCTCAACTCACTGCAATCTCCATCTCATGGGTTCAAGAGATTCTCCTGCTTCAGCCTCCTGAGTAGCTGGGATTACAGACACCCATCACAGTGCCTGACTAATTTGTGTGTTTTTAGTACAGGTGGGGTTTCACCATTTGTCCAAACTGGTCTCAAACTCACACAGGAGAAATGCCATGTGATCTTCCCACCTCAACCTCCCAAAGTGCTGGGATGACAGGCGTGAGCCACCTCACCTGGTCAGGTCAATTTCCATCAATGGAAGTAACAAAACAGGTATAATCAAAAAATCACAGATATATCAAAAATTTTAAAACAGTGTTGGAGGCCAGGGGCAATGGCTCATGAATATAATCCCAACACCTGGGGAGGCCAAGGCAGGAGGATCACTTGAGACCAAGAGTTCGAGACCATCCTGACAAACACAGTGAGACCTCTTATCTAAAAAGCATTTTTTAGTGATACTGGAAAATGCTAACTTGGGTAGTGAAAGTTTCAATGCATCATTGCCTGGCCTTCTGGGTTTTGCTCTGAACCTCGTGATAGAAGACTAAGTCATGTGTCCAAGCTCGGGGACTTCCTGTTGCACACAGATGATGCTCCCTGGAGCACCCTTCTCCAATCCCCCTCCCTTCAACTTGTCCCAGTGTATCATTTTCAGCACAGACTGGGACAAGCCCCGCTCATGTGTCAGCCCTGCCCAGGCCAGCAGCCTAGAAAAAGATCCCCATCAAACCCTGCAAAGGGCAGGGTGACTCAGTTCACCTACATGGTTCAGGCCAGCTGCATGCCTTGCACTCTCTCCAGACCTGGGCCAGTGTACAAACTCCACAACCAGGGCCCCATGCTCAGAAGGGCCCCTAATGCTTGCTTGAAGGCTCTGCTGCTTGAATTAATTTTCTTTTTCTTTTTTTTTTTTTTGAGACATAGTCTTCCACTGTTACCCAGGCTGGAGTGCAATGGTGTGATCTTGGCTCACTCCAACCTCCACCTCCCGGGTTCAAGCAATTCTCCTGCCTCAGCCTCCCAAGTAGCTAGGATTACAGGAACCCACCACCATGCCCAGCTAAGTTTTGTATTTTTAGTAGAGATGGGGTTTCACCATGTTGGCCAGGCTGGTCTCGAACTCCTGACCTCATGATCTGCCTTCCTCGGCCTCCCAAAGTTCTGGGATTACAGGCGTGAGCCACTGTGCCCAGCCCACTTTAATCTTAATTTCTGAAAATTATTGATTTTCATTTTGTACTGATCCCTGCAAATTAAGTAGCAGTTCCTACTTCAGAGCCATCTTGGAGCAGGCCAGGATTTAAAGGAGCTGGCCAGGCACAGAGCCCCTCCAACAGGGACACCTTTCCCTTGCTCTAAAGTAACCCTCTCAGAGCCATTTCCTAATGGAGTCTGAAACAGCCTGGTGACATGCCCTCAACTGTTTTAATCTCTGGCTGTCCCCCTATTCAAGAGCGGGTGCATTTCACATAAGTGCATAGTTAATACTAACAAAAGGGGCTGTGCCCATGGGCTGGGGCCCTGTCAAGGGCATTCTGTGTTTGGAGTCCCTGGGAGGCACAGGACCCAGATCTGTCCTTAGAGTATGACAATAGATCACTCTTCAGTGCCCTGTCCTAAGTAGGACAAGACCTAGCAACCCTTTGGGTCAATGCTGAAATGTCTCCCAGGCATGAGCAATGGTGGGATTTACAGGATGGTTGGCAGAACTTGGAAGTCGGACAGCTGTGCCTCAGTGGCTCTAGCGGTTCAAACCCACAACCCAGCCAACTCACTCTGGACTCCAACCAGCCTGGATAACTGAAAACAGCCATTCCCAGCTGCCCTCAGGCATCTGAAAGACACTTCCTTTCCCATGAAGCCTCTTGCAGGGTTTCAGGAAGGATATGGAAACAGTAAGGGGAAACCCCAAACCCATATAACTCTAATAGCATTACCTCTTTGTCCATGGGGGTAGGGGGAGGGTGCTTCCTATGTTGAATTTCATCCTGACCCCAGCCTGGTGGGGGTAGGAGCAATGCCATTTGCTCCCATCTCACAAACAACATCGCATTAGCCCCCCCAAGGGATGAAGCCAGGGACAGACTGGCTAGCAAAACCAGGACTGGAACCAATTGGGCCTCTGTGACTTGGGAGCCTTAGGGCAGGCTGTTGGTGTCTTCAGACCCAGCCTGTGTGATCAGCCAGGGCTGAGGTTCTCTCTGCTGACAGAGCTTTCCCTCTTAAGGACACTGGTGGGGCCATGGCCCCATCAGATCATCTGTCCCTGGGAATACTCTTTTCCAGAGAACTTCAATGAGAAAGTAGGTCCACTGAATTCCATGTCTCTGAAAATACCCTTGTAAAAGTACATAAGGACCCAACACTGCACTTATAATCAGACAGTTTGGACCCTCAGCTCTGAGAGCATCAACATTGGCCATCTCCTTCTCCTGTTTGGGTCTCAAACTCTGCCTCTGGAGCCTTGTTTTGAAGGCTAAGTTTCCAGCCAGAACAAGTGTCCATGCTCTGCTCTTTCAACCCCATGCCCCTGCCATAGCCAGGAAGGCTGAGGACAGACAGGGTCTTTGCTCTTCTAGACAGAGCTGACCATGACTGAAGGATTCTCAGGTGCAGGCAGAGCCCTTTGTCCTTTATTGTCACTGTGCTGGCCACCGTGGGAGCTGATTCTGCTCCTTAAGCCTTCTGGGAACACTTAAGGTGCCCATCACTGCAGAAAGGATTAACTCAACTGAGATGAGACATCTTTTTCCAATTAGTTGTAAAACACCCATGTTGGAGGGTTTCCAAAACTGGCCAGTTGCTTTCCCATTACTCGAGATTCCACATTCTTTCTGCACAAATAATTTCACAAGGTTTTCAAGTAAATTTGGTAGTAAGGCCCATGACCATGGAATAAACAGGATGCTCACAGTGAAATGCTAAAGCCAAAATCTCTTCCATGTGCCATGCTATGAGAAAGGAGATGGAAAGTAACTTCCACCTACCAAACTTCCCTACCTCAGGCTTAAGACACATATCAACAGGTGCAATGACATTTGTGTTGGGAAAAGTCTTTATAAAGCCTGGGAAAAGATGCATGTATATAGTAAAATGCCTGTAATCCCAGCACTTTAAGAGGCTGAGTCAGGCAGATCACAAGGTCAATAGATCAATGCCATCCTGGCCAACATGGTGAAACCCCATCTCTACTAAAAAATACAAAAATTGGCTGGGCATGGTGGCACATGCCCATAGTCCCAGATACTTAGGAAACTGAGGTAGGAGAATCACTTCAACCTGGAAGGCAGAAGTTGCAGTGAGCCGGGATTGTGTCATTGCACTCCAGCCTGGCAACAGAGCAAGACTCCATCTGAAAAAAAGGAAAGATTTTCCCACTGATATTTATTTCTCATGCCAAGTCAGGGATCTGCTGCTGCCAAACTGGGGAGACCAAGATCCCACAGCCAATGTGCTCACTCTCCTTAAATGGGTGTGACACCAGCCAGAGAGGCGGACAATGTGGTAAAGGCAGGGATAACACTGTCTCACACTTAGGAAGACAGAAGAGGTCTCGCAGTGCTCAGGGCAGCCCTGGGAGTGGGTGACTCATAATAGCAGGAATAAATATTACAGCAAGTGCATCAACAAATGGGAGGAATTTAACAAGCCTATTCCTTTTTTGTGATGAAGTCTTGCTTTGTCACCCAGGCTGAAGGGCAGTGGTGTGACATTGGCTGACTGCAACCTCTGCCTCCTAGGTTCAAGCGATTCTCCTTCCTCAGCCTCCTAAGTAGCTGAGATTATAGGCATGCTCCACTGCACCTGGCTAAGTTTTGTATTTTTAGTAAAGACAGGATTTCTCCATGTTGGTCAGGCTGGTCTGGAACTCCCAACCTCAGGTGGTCTGCCTGCCTTGGCCTCCCAAAGTGCTGGGATTACAGGTGTGAGCCACTGCATCCAGCCAATACATTTGTTTTTTTAAGCTCCTAAGTTTGTGGCAATTCATTACACAGCATTACCAGCTCTGACCAGAGATCTCAAGCATCAACCTTGGCTGTCATACCTGTGGAAAATGCCAAGTCCTCACATGCCTCTCCAGGCCTCCAAGAGACCTCCTGTCATCCCATCAGACTCCTAGAGGCCCCTTAGGGCACTGCCACTACTCTCTTCAGGAGCCACATGAGGGCAGTAAGAAGATGAGTGGCTGTGGAATTTGAAGATTCTAAGTCCTGGCCCCCTAGGGCCTCAGGTGTCTTACACAGGTGTGCTGGTAATGTGGTGTATAACTTGACATTAACCTTGGCTGCCTGTCTGGGGCAGTCTGTCAGGTTTTGCCACTGTAAAGTTACTCTTTTATCCCCCTTTCCATTCTGGAAGGAAGTCACTGTGCACAACCCACACTGATGGAGGAGGCATCCTCATCTTTTATTTACTGAGTTTGACAACGCTGCCTGTCACACCAGCACATTTCAAGTACTCCATAGATCCATGAGGCTGCTGACAATCACATTAGACAGTGCAGCTCTACTCTAGAACATCAAGAAAAAGCAAGTAACCACACATCAGTCTCTCAAGTACTACTGTACTATTGTTTACTTAATAGTTTTCTGTAAAAGGGCTTTTTTTTTTTTGAAAGAAAATCTCACTCTGACACCCAGGCTGGAGTGCAATGGAGTGATCTCAGCTCACTACAACCTATGCCTTCTGGGTTCAAGTGACTCTCCTGCCTCAGCCTCCCAAGTAGCTGGGAATATAGGCATACACCACCACATCTGGTTAATTTTTATATTTTTAGTAGAGACAGGGTTTTGCCATGTTGGCCAGGCTGGTCTTGAACACCTGACCTCAGGTGATCCACCCACTTTGGCCTCCTATAGTGCTGAGATTACAGGTGTGAGCCACTGCACCCAGTCACAGGGCTTTTTAAAAAGGGAACTTGATATCACTACCTTGCAATGACCCAGTATCAAGGATGGCCCTGGACATTCAGGAGGTAGAGCAGCTCTATTCCTCCACATGGGCTTTTCCAGCATTCCTTTCTTCTCCTCCTCAGAAGCCTGGGGCAGGCAGGGACCCCTTGGTCCTGGTCCCCTGGCCTCCAGGGTCCCCACTAAAGGGATACTTCACCAGTTTACACCCAGCATCACGGGCAGCTCTGACCCCTCCTGTGCCCCAGGTGTCTCTGGGCCAGAAAGCTGTAGATCTTTGTCTGCCAAACCTGGTTGATGATGAGAGTCACTAGAGAGCTTTCTAAAAGCTTAGACTTTCTTAAGCCCAAAGCATATGGATCCTAATTGAAGATATGGGTAGGGACCAGGTTAAAAACAGCCCAGGTGGAGCTGATAATTAGCTACATGCCAGAGTCCTACAAGCAGGACAACCAGGCTTAGCTGTGCTCTGGGAAAATTTTCACCTGCAAGTAATGCACAGCTATCCAATGGAAGACTCCAGGGCAGGCCCTGACTCCAACTCTCTTTTTTTCTTGAGACAGAGTCTCACTCTGTGGCCCAAGCTGGAGTGCATGGTCATGATCTTGGCTCACTGCAACCTCCAACTCCTGGGTTCAAGCGATTCTCCTGCTTCAGTCTCCACAGTGGCTAGGACCACAGGCGTGTACCACCATGCCTCACTAATTTTTGTATTTTTAGTAGTGACAGGGTTTTGCCATGTTGGGCAGGCTGGTCATGAACTCCTGGCTTCAGCATATCTGCCTGCCTTGGCCACACTAAGTATTGGGATGACAGAGGTGAGCCACTGCACCCGGCTTGACTCACTTTCTAAAATGAGCAGTACCCACTGAAGGGAAGTGTCTAACTCAGCCTTCTCCCAAGCTCACAGGACATGGAATGAGGTGCTGACAGATCCTTTGGAAAAACTCCTTTTCCTGTCCTCTGTGACCAGGAGGAGAGGCAGCTTAGTGGTCTGGTATTTCTAGGTGTACAGCCTCTTTGTTTCTTTTTTTTCTTGTCCATATCATGTATCAGGTCCCTTGGATCAGGGACAGAACTAGATTGTACCCCTCTGGGTGGCTGCTCACTACACTTTAGGGCCAGGTAACTGGTTTACTGAGTTCCAAGAGCCTCCCCCAAGCCAGATTGAGGTGATTTAGGTGATGAGATTTAGAGCAGATTTTGGACTCCTGAGTTGATGTTATAATGGGATGAGGCCTTGGGGCAGGGTGGATGTATTTTGTATTTTGGATGAACACACATCTTCAGGGTCTACAGAGATGACTAGATAGGCAGACTGTCCCTCCCTGCACAATGATATCCATGTCCTAATCCCAAGAACCTCTGAATATGTCACTTTATGTAGAAAAAGGGACTTTACAGTTGGGATTAGTAAGGGGTTTGAGACAGGGACATTGGCCTGGATACCCAGGTGAGCCCAATCTAACCACACACATTCTTAAAAGCACAGTATTTTCTCAGGCTTAAACAAGAATGATAAGGAGGAATGGGAGGTCCAAGAAGTCACCATGCCACACAGGGAGCAACCATGAGTCTCGTTCACCTCGTGTATCCCCAGAGCCTAGAACCCAGCATGTGTTTGGCCACAGAAAGGTCAATAAAGTGAATTTTTGTGTTTCTTTTTGTTTTCAAAATGGAGTTTTGCTCTTATTGCCCAAGCTGTAGTGCAATGGTGCAGTCTTGGCTCACTGCAACCTCTGCCTCCTGGGTTCAGGTGATTCTCCTGTCTCAGCCTCTCAAGCAGCATGTGCCACCATATGTGGAAACTTTTTTTGTATTTTTCATAGAAATGGGGTTTCACCATGTTAGCCAGGCTGGTCTTGAACTCCTGACCTCAGCTCACCTGCCCACCTCAGCCTCCCAAACTGCTGGGATTAGAGGCATTAGCCACTAAAGTGAACATTTAAGCACTGGATTCCAGCTAGCAGCCATGAATTATTTAACCTCTCTGACCCCATCATCCCCATTTCTATGGATATCAGAAGTAAGGTCAGTGAAATGACCCACACAATGTTATCCAATGAATGAACAGTGGGGCTGGCCCCACTGTAAACCCTTCAGAATCATTCTGGTTGACAAATCTGGCAGCCCCCCACCCCCACCTCGGCCTGGCCAAAATGGGCAGAACTCCTGGGTAAACAGGAGTGAAGCTTCCCATGGCCCCATTTTGTTTCTTTGCTGCATTCTGTGCCTTTGCTTTCTGGTGACTGGCTGTCATCCCATTTCCCAAGCACAGACCAGAAGAGAGTGCCAGTGCCTGTGCAGAGAACTTCAGCTCCCAGAGCTGCCCTGTGGAAGAGCTGCTGTACAGAAGGGCCTGCTTCTGACCACCCACAACAAGTATCCTTAATGATGAGGGGCACCTCCTGGTTTATAACCTGGCTCTGTGGCTGGAGAGAGCCCCTGGACAAAGGACTTCATCTCCATGTCTGCAGTTTTCACAGCTGTGAAAGGGGACAGGGGAAATGCACCTCCTAGGGGTACTGGGACAGTAAAATTAAGCAACTTATGAGATGGCTTCTCACACAGTCCCTGCCACTTCATTCTTTGTTAAACTTCCATTTTTTTTTGTTTCATTTTGTTTTGTTAGAGACAGTTTTGCTCTGTTGCACAGGCTGGAGTGCAGTAGCGCATTCTCAGCTCATTGCAACCTCCACCTCCTGGGTTCAAGTGATTCTTCTGCATCAGCCTCCTGGGTAACTAAAATTACTGGCACACACACACACCCACAAACACACCATGTCTGGCTAATTTTTGCATTTTTAGTAGAGACGCGATATCACCATGTTGGCCAGGCTGGTCTTGAACTCCTGACTCCAGGTAATCTGCCCACCTCAGCCTCCCAAAGTGCTGGGGTTACAAGTGTGAGCCACTGAGCCCAGCAGAATTTTCATTCTTTATCAAGAGTCAATCTTGAAAGCCTCTCACTTCAGATTGTGCCCAAACCACATGAATCATTTTTTGGACTCGGCTGGCTATCTCCTTTTCCTCCATGCTTTTATGTCTTTACCAAGTCTTCCCTCTGTACTCAAAGAGCACTCCCAACAGTCTAGCCATCACCCTAAGGTTCACTATAAACTATACAGGGGGCCCAATTCAAAAGGCCCCTCTAAGCAGGGGGCTCCTTTCATTTGAAAACTGCTGCAGACCACATGTAAATTCAAGACACTGCCTTTGCTTGTATATTTCCACTGTCTTCCAGCCTAAAACCCAGCCAGTCCTAAGACTGACTGACTGCCCACATATGTTATGTAAGACCCCATGCTGGGAAGGGATACTGAGATAAGTAAGACACAATCACACATCACTGGAAGCACCTCCAACAGAGCCAGAGATAGCAACAGATAATCTCACAATAGCATATGTGCCTGTCTACAGAGACCCATTCTTAGGAGGGAAACATTAATTCAGTTCCCAAGAACCTACCAGGTACCACCCTTCAAAGAAAGAGATCTCCACTTCACAGACTGACTTTCAAGGCCAAAGTCAAAAAGGAACCAACAGGGCCAGGACTGGACCCCAGGTTTGGCAGACATCACTATCTCCCTTTTCACAAGGAGGCAGAGGCCCCTTGAAGATGTCCTTTTGCACAAGCTCCAAAGTAACTTATGAGATGGCTTCTCACACAGTCCCTGGCACTTCATTCTTTGTTGAACTTCCATTCTTTTTCTTTCATTTTATTTTGTTTGAGATAAAGCTTTGCTCTGTTGCACAGGCTGGAGTGCAGGAGCACAGTCTCAGCTCATTGCAACCTCTGCCTCCTGGGTTCAAGTGATTCTTCTGCATCAGATTCCTGTTTTTAATCTGATTGATAATTCTCCTGTAAAAATAATTTGGGAGGGGAGGGTGTTAAGGGGTGTGTGTATTTGTGTGTGTGTGTGTGTGAGTGTTTGGTGTTTTTTTTTACAGTGGCTGCCTGTCTAAAGTATTTTTCAAAACTTGTTTAATAATCAGTGCTTTAAAAAGCAGCAGTATCCTAGAAAGGAAATGTCAGTTCTGGGGCATTGGATGTAAGGTTCTGCTCATGTCACCTTGTGCGTCCAACCCTGGAGGAGTAGAGGTAGATGCTCAGGGAGGGTGGCTGAACCCCAGCACTGGGATGGGGCATGCATGAGACCAGAGGAAGGGACAGTCCCACCCATGTCAACAGCAGGCAGCCTGTGTTTTCATTTCAAATGGGATACAGTATTTTCTAAATAAGGAGCCATACTTTTTTCAAAAAATTTTGAGATCTGAATGTGATTTCTAATTGTATCAGATGTTAATGTTTTAAAGCTATAATAAAGTTTAAAATTTCTACCTTTTGTTTTTCACTTATTTTAACTGTTCTTTTATCTATTAAATTGTTATATGTGGGTGGGACAGTTTTGTTTCTCCTCTTAGCATTTGTTTCTATAACCAGAAATAAAATTCTATATTAAAGAAATGAAAATAAAAATAATGACCTACTAAATGTAGGTCATTATGGCTGAAAATGCATTTTCCCCTTGTCCTTGCAGCTGCTCTGTAAGTTTGGGCTGTAGCCTGATGTTCATCTGCCCCAGCCCTAGATGACTGCTGGACAACAGATCGCAGGGTTGTGACCCTTGGAATTGGAAGCCATTCTACACACAGTGTCTCTTCTAGGTGCTTTTTCTCATCAACCATTAAACCACAAACAGGCCAAGTGACAAAGCACTCAGTTCCTTCACATGGTCATTCCTTCCCCCTCTCGCTTCAGCTGATGCAGAAGAATTTGTCAGTCAAACTTGAGCATTACAAGAAGCAGGGGGTGTTTGCTGTTAAACCAGCTTGGATTTGGCACCAGAAACCAAAAACTTCTGACTTATGTTTTCAGTTGGTGATATCAAGGAGGAAACACAAGTCAAAACAGTAAAAGTTATTAACATTCAAAGAAACCACACAGCTCAGCTAACATGCTGGAGTGACATCCTTCCATCACCAAGCCACCAGCAGTTTTGAGGTGACTGTCAGAAAAAACAGTGACCTCCTTTTCCTACCCCACGCCCCCACAAATTTTTGAAATGTGTTATCACTCAGGCCACCATGTAGGCCCAATGAGCATTTTTCAATGGACATTATTTACCAGAAGTTGAGGGAGGACAAATGGGAAAGGATATGGTACAGGTGGTTTTTGGCAGCTTGGGTATGCTTTCTGGCATACAAGCAGGTTTCACCACAGTAGGGCAGACTTTAGGTTAAGATCTCAGGAGTCTACTACACATCCAGCTCAGGGTCTACTACCAGGTGCCCTATAATAATTTTATGAATAAGGTTTGCCTTTTATTTATTTATTTATTTATTTTTGAGACAGAATCTGGCTTCATCTTCCAGGCTGGGATACAGTCGCACAATCTCAGCTCACTGAAACCTCCATCTCCTGAGTTCAAGAAATTCTCATGCCTCAGCCTCCAGAGTAGCTGAGATTACAGATGTGTGCCACCATGCCTGGCAAAGATTTTTCTATTTTTAATAGAGATAGGGTCTCACTATGTTGCCCAAGCTGGTCTCAAACTCCGGGCCTCCAGTGATCAGTCTGCCTCGACCTCCCAAAGTGTTGGGATTACAGACATGAGCCACTGCACCCAGCCACTGTGACTAAATTTTAACATAAGAATTCTGTAATGGAGATCTCATTGTCTGCACCAAAATTTAATTTCAATGTAATCAAAAGAAACTCGAGTGACCCAACCAGGGAGAATGCCTAAGGAGAAATTATGATGCAATGGAATGCAGTGTCCCAGATGAGAAACTGGAACAGAAAAGGACATTAGGAATAACCACAAGAAATCTGAATGAAGTAGAGACTTGGGTTAATAAAACATCTCAATGTTTGTTCATTGATTTTAACAAATGTACCATACTAATGTAAGATGTTAATAATAAGGGAAGCTGGGTACAGGTATATGGGAACTCTGTATAATCTCTGCCATTTCTTTCTCTCTCTCTCTCTCTCTGTGTGTGTGTGTGTGTGTGTGTGTGTGTGTGTGTGTAGACAAGCAAGAATGTACTGATACTCCCAGCAATAATAATTTGGTGCCTACCAAGTGTCACATACCATGTAAAAGTGATCTATGCATATCTTCATTTATTCCTCACACTAGTGCTATGAGCTGGGCATAATCTGCATTTTACAGATAAAGAAATTGAAGAACAGAGATGCTAGGTACCTTGCTCATAATCACATGGCAAGGTTACTGGCAGATAAAGGGCTTAAATTCAGGTTGACAGGACAGCTCAGCAATATTGCCTCAAATATCCCAAACTGTGAACATAAAAACAGTTCAAACCAAGCTGCATGAGGGCCATGAAAACAAGGCACACTTTCCAGTCTGCCCCACATTAGAAAGAAAAGAGTTTAAAAGCAGAGCACATGCCAGGCACAGTGGCTCATACCTGAAATCCCAGCACTTGGGAAGGCCGAGGCAGTTGGATCATGAGGTCAAAACATTGACACTATCCTGGCTGACATGATGAAACCCCATCTCTACTAAAAATACTTTTTTAAAAAAATTAGCTGGGCATGGTGGCATGTGCCTGTAGTCCCAGCTACTCAGGAGGTTGAGACAGGAGAATTGCTTGAACCTGAGAGGTGGAGGTTGCAGAGAGAAAAGATCATGCCACTGCACTCCAGCCTGGCAACAGAGTGAGATTCTGTCTCAAAAAAACAAACAAACAAAAAGCACAGCACACCCAAGACACAAGACTCAATGCTGGAGAGGATGTCTGTAAGTCCACCAATATCACCATACATTCTGTGCAATCAAGAAATTTACTTGGATGGGGATGGGGTGAGCTCCTGTGTGTAATTCCAGCACTTTGGGAGGCCAATGCTGGTGGATTACCTGAGGTCAGGGGTCTGAGACAAGCCTGATCAACATGGCAAAACCCCATTTCTATTGAAAATACAAACCTAGCCTGGTGTGGTGGCACACTCCTGTAATTCCAGCTACTGGAAAGGCTGAGCTGGAGAAATGCCTGAACCTGGGAGGGGGAGGTTGAAGTGAGCTGAGATTTTACCACTGCACTCCAGCCTGGGAGACACAGTGAAACTCCCTCTCAAAAAAAAAAAAAGGAGGAGGGCCATGTGTGGTGACTCACACCTGTAATCTCAGTACTTTGTGGGGCCTAAGTGGGTGGATCACCTGAGGTCAGGAGTTTGAGAACAGCCTAATCAACATGAAGAAACCTAGTTTGTACTACAAATACAAATATATACATATATACATGTACATATATATATATATATATATATATATATATATATATATATATTTTTTTTTTTTTTTTTTTTAGCCAGGCAGTAGCACTGCTACCCCATTCATCACCAATGTTTTTGATGTCTCTTCCTCTTTTTTTTTTTGTGGAGATAGTCTCACTCTGTGGAGCCTCCCAGGCTGGAGTACTCTGGTGTGATCTCGGCTCACTGCAACCTCCACCTCCTGGGTTTAAGCTATTCTTCTGCCTCAACCTCCCAAGTTGTTGGAACTACAGGTATGCACCACTACACCTGGCTAATTTTTGTATTTTTAGTAGGAATGGGGTTTCACCATGTTGGCCAGGATGGTCTTGAACTCCTGACCTCCAGTGATCCACCTGTGTTGGGCTCCCAAAGTGCTAGGATTACAGGTATGAGCCACCATGCCCAGCTTTTTTTTTTTTCAGTTGGGGTCTCCCTATGTTTCCCAAGTAGGCCCTCAAGCTATCCTCTCACCTCAACCTCCTGAGTTGCTGAGATTGCAGGTGAGTGTCACCTTGCCTGCCATGATTTTGTTACCACAGACCCCTCTCATTTCCTTTCATAGGAAGTCACTGAGAACCAGAAAGCTTGAGCCAAGAACTAGGGAAACTGATATTTGAACTCATTTCTGTTGGGTGCCAAAATTCTCTGTGCCTCCTTCTGTGAAAATTGGAGGTGGCAAGATCCAGTGGCTCACATATATAATCCCAACATTTGGGAGGCCTAGGTGGGTGGATCACCTGAGGCCATTGCACACCAGTCTGGACAAACAAGAGTGAAACTCTATCTTTAAAAAAAGAAAGGAAGAGAAAGAAAGAAAGAAAAGAAAAGAAAGAAAGAAAGAAACAAAGAAACAAAGAAAGAAACAAAGAAAGAAAGAGAATGAGAAAGAGAGAAGAGAGAGAGAGAAAAAAGAAATAAATGAAGGAAGAAAATCAGAGTCTTTGGTCCCTTAATCTGACACACTCTGGAGTAATTCTGTCCCTGCTTGAATGTGATCTTTTTGAGGCAAAATCTGGGTCTCCTTCCTCTTGCATGCCCACCCTGGCCTGTCTGTTCCACACTAGCTGCTCAAAGAAGGCTGGCCCATGTAGAGTATGGGTTTGAGGCATCCCAAGACTTGGAGCTGTGGAAGATGTGAATGAGAAGCCTTGGAATACTCTCCCCATCAGAAAATGTATATATCCCAGAGTTCAGCCGAGACACTGTGCTCCTTCTGACACCAGTGCTCAGAGCTCCCCTATTCAGGGTAGAACCTTGGATGGCCAAGTACATTGGCTCAATATTTGCCTTGAGTAGCTGGCTGCAGTGGCTCCAGCCACTGTTGGATCTATAATCATAGCACTTTGAGAGGCTGAGGTGGGTATTCAAAATATAATAAATGTAATATCTGAAATATTTTGAGTGTAACACAAAATTTGAAAGCAATTTTTAAAATTAGATGTAATTTCATTACATCAATATAAAAAAATCCCCTCATGGCAAAACATGATAAGTAAAATCAAAGGACAAACAACAAACTTAAAAGCAACAGTATAAATTATATCACCAAGAGCTAATTTGCTTAATATATCTAAAGCTCCTACATAGCAACAATAAAACAGTAACCATATAATAGAGAAATAGGTAGCATATATGAACAGTGAGCTCTCAGAAAAAGAATTAAAATGACTCATTCACATGAAAAGATTCCCAAACTCTGTAATAAGATATATATAAGTTAAAAATCAGAAGAAAATGACATTTTCACCAATCAGATAAACTCTAGTAGCACTCTGTACTGTTGAGTGTATAAGGAAACAGACACACTAAAACATTGCTGGTGGAAGTATATACCGATAAAATGTTAATGGAGAACAATATGGAAATGTGAGAGATGATGTATTTACACGTAAGTATTATGTACTTCAGCATAGATATAACAGGAAAAGTGGTGGGGACACCTAAAACATGTTACATTCAGTCGATGGAGTGAATGCTCTACAGCCATCACAAAGAATGAGGCAGTCCCATAAGTACCAAGATGAAGTGATCTTTTAGATACCCAGAGCAGCAGATCTTTTTTCTTGTTGGCTTCACTACTGGTAGAGTCATCTTTGGTAAGGTAAGGCAGAACATCTAATTCAAGAATATGACTTCCCATAAATACTGAAGAAGAATTCAAAGCTACCAATTGGGGAAAGAGCTTTTTATAAAGCAGTGTAAAAATCTACAAATTACCTAGAAAACAGAACATCCTGCAGAAAACTCTAACTAACACATCCAAAATGGAATTCTCTACTGCACTTGCATTCTAACCTGTCTCATCATCCTACCATATCTGCTTCCATTCCTCCTCAGACAACCACAGATAACAGCACAGAGAGCCCAGACATCCTTAAACTGCATGTAAGTTCATGATGTTAAAATCAGCCAGAGGGTGATTAACTCATGAATCCCCAAGTGTGTTCTCATATCATCCACAGGAACCAGAAAGCAGTCAACTTTTCCAAATGCACAGAAACAGAAGCAGAAAGAGAGTGATTTAATCAAGACACCACAGAGATTAAAGGTAAGCATGTAATTACACATGAATGACTGTTTGTCTCATTTTGATATGTCTTACCAACTATACAAAATTCCTATGAACTGAGAAAAGGTTTATTATACTCCCTTGTGAAATCAGAGGTACTAGATTAACTGAATCCATAACTGCTAAACTATGAAACACAACTAAAGGCTAAATTAGGAAGCTTTAGTTTTATTTCAGGCAACCTCCTGACATAAACACAATCTAGATTAAAATAAATAAATAAATAAATAAATAAAAAGCTCAACAACATACACACATCCCCAAAAAATCACACAGAACACAAACACACAGAAAGGGTGGGTCTGCTTTCTATCCACAGCACTGTCAAGCTTTCTCTGGTAAATGAAAGCCAGCAGGAAGCTCATCCCTGAACAGGATGAAGGAGATGAATACAAGAACAAGGAAGCCCTTCTATGAAGAGAGTTTGGAGTGTGTCTCTGTGTGTATATGTACCCACATTTTTAGTCTCTTTGGTGTGTGAAAGAAAAATAAATCTTGGGGCCCCTAAATCACTAAGCTAATGGGAAAAGCCAAGCTCAGAACTGCTTAGGGACAACCTGCCTGTCACTGAGATAGATGCATAGCTGATTGCCTTCTTTGGAAAGGCTAATCAAAAACCCAAAGAATGCAAGCACTCCTCTCTCTCATCTATCTGTGACCCAGAGGCTCTTTCCAGCTTCAAGTCTCCTTCCTGTCTTTGCTTCAAGTTGTCCTGCCTTTCCGGACACAACCATTGTACTTCTTACATATGTTGGCTGATGTCTCACATCTCTCTAAAATGTATAAAACTAAGCTGTGTCCCAACCACCCTGGGCACATGTCATCAGGACTTCCAGAGGCTGTCTAAGGAGTGTGCATCCTCAAATTTGGCAAAATAAACTTTCTAAATTAACTGAGACTTGTCTCAAATAATACCAGCAAATCTGGAGACCTGCTGAAGGGAAAAAGAAGGTAGTCTAACTTCATTATGACTGCAAAAATGCATCTGGTATATCCATACAATATGATATTACTTAGCAAATAGAAGGAAAAAAACTATTGACACAAAACACCATGGATGAATCTCAAAATAATCACATTGAATGAAAAAAGCCATAAAAAAGGAATACCTACTGTATGTTTCTATTTATGTAAGTTAGAAAATGAAAAGTAATCTACAGTTACAAAAAGCTTATCAGTGGTTGCCTGTGGATCAGTGGCAGGAGGGAGACAGTACTGAAGGGTACAAGAAAACTGTTGGGATAAGTACATCTATTATCTCTAGTGGTGACAGCTCTATGGCTGAATACCCATATGAAAACACCTAACTTTACACTTCTAATATGTGCAGCTTGGGTATCACTTGACTCCTCAATAAAGCTGTTTAAAATTTTTTGATAAAAATAAGTTCACATTGACCACCAATCAGGTTTAACTGAAATCTTACAAAATGAAGGAGATTATTTTCACTTTCAGAAGGATATCTGATCACAGTTACATATCATGCCTTGTGGACAAGCAATTTCAGAATAAATACAGATTTCAAATACTTAAATGTCTGTATTTCTTCCCATTCATTCTTTTCATTATTTAAAAGAAGCTAAAGCATTTTACAAAAAAAAATTTATCACTTCAATTTTCTTACAGAGACTCTCTGAAATTCAACAAACATTTAACTTTTTGGAAAAGATGGGACCTTAAACACCATCCTGTCCAACTTTCTCAATTTAAGGAAGTAAACTTAGCCCCTCCCCTTGTAGGGAGTTCATCCAGTCTCATGGCTTTGAAGTCAGCTCTATGTTGCTGACACCTACTTTGTCATTTTAATCTTGACCTCCCCACTGAACTACAGACGTTTATTCCACTGCCCACTAAACCACCTCACTTGACTATCTCATAAGTATCTAAAACCAATTGTGGCCAAAAGGTATCTTCTAATTCCCCTCATCACCAACTTCTCCTCAAATTTTCCCCATCTTAGGAATTGAACCATCACACATTCAGTTGCTCAACTAAAACCTAGAAAACAACTCTTGACTACTCATCTCCTGCCTTCCACATAGAATCTACACTTAAGTTCTTAGCTCTGTTGGCAAAGTAGATTGCCAAAGCTGGCCCAGGCTCCATCTACACAGCTACTATGGCTTCTTACCCAGACAACAGCTCTGAAAGCTCCTCATTTCCTCTTCTGCCTCTACTAGTCAACACTACACAGTAGCCACAGTCATGAGGCCACCAATCCAAGATCTAGAACACTCTACAGACTTGCTGCCATCATTAAAGTGACATCCTAACTCCTTATTCTGCCCTAAAAGATCAAGGCCCTTTCCACCTCTCTAGCCTTATCTACCACTATTTCTTCTCTGGATACATTCCAACATTTCATACTGACTGTCTCAAACACACTAAACTCATTTACACCCCAAAGCCAATGCTTTCCCACCTCCAGGCCTGAAATGCACACAGATACTTCACCATTCATATCTCAATTCAAATAACATCTTCAAAAGCTTCCCAGACCTCACAATCTACAGAAGCATCCCCTGGTGAGAAGCTCGTGGTGAGGGCAATCAGGAGCCCTTTGGCCACAATAAGTTTGGAAATGCATTAGGTAATAAAGTGAAGATTTAATTCACTTATCATAGATCCAATTTTACTGATGTTAAGGTACTTATCACTATCTAAAATTATCTTGTAAAGTTCTTTATTTGTTATATATGCTCATAAAATTTATTTATTTATTTATTTATTCATTCCTGCTATGCCTATCAGAAGCACTGGCCCAAATAAGAACTGTGATCTTTTCTTATTTCACTTGAAAGCATTCATTTCTGGGTGCCTGGTACTACTAGTTAAAAAGTACCCATGTGCATTTTTTTTACATCTATTTTAGTTCTTTTTTAATTCCTAAGTATGATGATTGGGTTTCCACACTCAAACCTGAGTGTGAACCTTTTTACATCAGCATATCACCAGTCTGATGTTTAAAAATAAAGGTCAATTTCAGGCTGGGCACGGTGGCCCATGCCTATAATCCCAGCACTTTGGGAGGCCGAGGTGGGCAGATCATGAGGTCAAGAGATCGAGACCATCCTGGTCAACAAGGTGAAACCCTGTCTCTACTAAGGATACAAAAAAATTAGCTGGGCATGGTGGTGCACACCTGTAGTCCCAGCTACTCAGGAGGTTGAGGCACGAGTATTGCTTGAACCCAGGAGGTGGAGGTTGTGGTGAGCCAATATTGTGCCACTGCACTCCAGTCTGGGTAACAACAGTAAAACTCCGTCTCAATAATAAAAAAAAAGGTCAATGTCAACTGTCCTATTAATTTTACAAGATTCCAAATCTCCTTTCTTAAACCTTTTTACATCAGTACATTACCTGTCTGATGTTCAAAAATAAATTTCAATTTCAACTGTCCTATTAATTTTAAAAGTCTTCAAATTATGTTTCTAAAAAACTGAAAAATTCGATGACTGACCTGTCTCATTATCATGAGATTTCTATCTGATATAATATCAACTTATCAATTTACATGAATGTTGTTGATTTTGAGATTGCATGGCCTGTCACTACAATAGCACATTTTTTTGATAAGAATAAGGTTGATATAAAAAGTATTTACTTTTAATAATTAAATTGGGATCTCTAATATCTTACCTTTGGAATCTGATATAGCTGGCCTAGAGTTAGAACCTGTACAATGTCATTTTATAAAGAACAAAACTGTTTCTATTCTCCTCACAGTGATTGCTAACTTTAGTTTCTGTAAACTGCTAGGTTGTTTGCAGGATGCAAATTGAAGTAAAGCTGCATGCCTTCTCTTATCTGTAACTATCAGAATTGCTGGCCTTTGTTTACCGGTACTGACCAGAGTAAGCACCCCCAGATAGTTTCATCCTGGTGCCAAGCAACTGAAGAATCTGTGGACCTCACACCTGTCTAAATAATGTCTAAGCTAATGTTTATCTTAACCTCTGTAAACCACTTAAGGGGCAATTGGAATAGCAAAAGTCCCCTGGCCCAGAGCCTCCCTCAATCTCATCTCAGCCTAGGAAATGATTGACAGCTTTAATTCCCATCTCCAATCTTCACCCCCACTCCCAAGGTGGTTTTGCAAGTATAAAAAGGTCTTGTCACCCTTCTTTCGGGGCCATGGGTTGGAGAGACATGAGTCCTCCGTGGTCGCCGGCAATAAACCCTGCAATTTGGCATACTTTTGTCTTGGTGTTGATTTTCTGTGCTCGGTTCGATACAACATTTTAGAGGTCCCACCGAGATCTTTTATTTTTCAGCACCAGACAAAAGCCATCTCAGAGCCTCACCCGGGTGGCTGCTCCCTCCTCGGGAGCCTCTAGGGGAGGCACCCCCTGAGCTGTCTCAGGGCCCCAGAGTGCCACTGCAGAAGAGCGCCCACCCGGCCGACGTTCACCCAAAAATTCTTCAAGGTCCTAAAAGCCTCCGGAGGTAAGTTTGGTTTAGAATCTGGGAACTAGTTCAAGGGAAAAGGGCCTGTGTCAGGGGACTGACGAGTCACTGCAACTCTGACCTGGCAAGCCTCACCGAGATGTCGCTTGAGGCTTCTAGTAGCTGGCATAGTGGATGCCAGCGTTCGAGTGGCTGGCATAGTGGGTGGCAGCCTTCTGGTAGCTGGCATAGTGGATGCCAGCGTTCAGGTGGCTGGCATAGTGGATGCCAGCATTCAGGTGGCTGGCATAGTGGATGCCAGCATTCAGGTGGCTGGCATAGTGGATGGCAGACTTCTGGTAGCTAGCATAGTGGACGTCAGCGTTCGATTGTTTTCTGTAGCCTCTGTGTGAGTGAGAGAGTGTGTGTGTATTTATGTAGTCCCACAGCTGAAAGCTACGGGGCTTGAGTGGGCCTCCACCCATGGTTCCACGGGAGTGTCATAAGGCATAACGGTGATTCACCTCAGAGCTGTCCTACTCGGACTTCCATCCTGAGGTGACCAGGCCTGGGGGTTATACGGGTACACCTTAGCCAAGACACACCTGAAAGACCCCTTTGGGGGCGTGGCCGGGCAGGCAACTGAGTGGTCTCCTCTGGGAAGCTCCCATCCTTTGTTCGTCACTCTTTTATGTAGTCCTGTCTCGTCTGTAGATTTGTTAGTTTTATTAGACTCCTGCTAGCAGACATACACTGGTTCAGACCATCTTCCCTTGAGGTAGGAGATATTTTACAGTGGTTAACGAACCACTAGATGCAGGGAACTTTCATTAATTATACCCCTGCAGAGATTACTCTCTTCTTCTTTCTCATGTTTTTCTTCTATCACTGAGGCCTCATTCTGTCTTCTTCTGCCATGTGGCAAATAGTCTTAACTAGAGTTGTTTTAATTCTCTTCCTTGTTATGATTATTGTGGCCTGTAAATTCTCCCAGCCACCTCCACCAGGAAAGGAATATTTTTGCCCGTGCTAGGTCTGAGTCCATGTCAGGAAGGCAGTTGTGCCTTCAGCACCTCAGAAATACTTGCTTTGAGGTTGTAGGAAACAAAGTCCTAGATCAGGGTCTATGAGTGCTTTTTGCCAAGCTAAAATGGAAAACTAGTGACTGCCTATTCTGTCAGAAAAGTGTCCCGTGTTGTGGGCAGTGCCCAGTAATGTATCACAGGGAGGCCCTACTAAAACCTGCTTTAAAGAGAGCAAAATTTGAATTAGAGACTTTCCAAAATTGACTATACCACCACAGAAAGAGAAAGACACTAGTAAGCAAAAGTGCAGAGAGAAAGGAAATAAGAAAAGAGAGAGGAGAGAGGAAATAGCAAAAGAGAAAGTAAGAGAGAGGAGAGAAAAAGCAAGAGAGAGAGTAAGTGAGAAGAGAAAAGAAATAGAGAAGAGACAAAAAAAATAAAAAATAAAAAAGAGAGACAGGAATTAAATGCTTTTCAGGGTCCCTGTGTCAAGGTGACCAAAAGCTGCAGAGGCGGAGAACTCACAGCCGGCCCAGCCACTTGGAGCTCAGTTTTAAACTGACACAAAAAGCGTTTTTTTCTCCCCTCTCTGCTTTCAGGCAGGCCACACTGCCTCAGAGTGTAGCTTTTACATCTAAAAACTAGCTTTAAGAACAGCTTTCTAACTCTTTGTAGTGCAAATTATTTATTAGCACAGTAATTAAGGTAAAGAGGGGGAACAAGCAGCAAGATTATTAGTTCAAGTCCTCAATAAAGCCAGTCTTAAATTAGTAAAATCTCTCAAGAGAAAATTTAAAAACTGAAAGAAAATGACCAAATGGGCTCATCACAGTCCCGACCATGCACCCCCCTCTGATGCATGATAGAAAACTTCAAATTAAGTTTCTCTGGCCAGTATGGTGTTAAGCTAACCCCAAAGAGGCTTCAGACCCTTTGTAAGCTAGAGTGGCCAGCCTTTGGGGTAGGCTGGCCAGATACGGGAACATATAACCCCAAAATAACTCAGGCTGTCTAGAACATCATGTCAGGGTCCCCAGGCCACCCTGATCAATTTCCATACATCAATCAATAGCAGAGCCTGAACCAGCACCCCGCTCTTGGCTTAAAAAATGTATAAAATGTGCTGGACTTCAGGTTATGCTAGCAGGCCCAAAGAAAGGCCCCTTAGCACCGGCTGTTCTTCCAAGCCCTGCTGAGAACCAAGAGTTGCCTCCACCATATTCTCAGCCCAGTACTAATGATCAGCCCTTATCTCCTCTCCACAATCAAAGCAGGGGCCCACACCCACCAATGGTCCTTCCTTTCCAAGAAGCTCCCCCAACAGGAGAAAACAATTAAAGTTACCCATTCTTTGTTCACTTTTTGTCAAATGACTTATATAACTAGAAAATGATAGAAATTAAGGAGAGGGCCAAAACACCAAGTGCTGGCACAAGCTTTATTAAGAGCAAGGAAAAATCTTCTAGGCTTCACCCAAAACTGACATGCAGCACCTGTAGTGTAACAAAAAAATTTTTATGGCCTGCAAGCTGGCAAATGCCTCCAGTGTAAAGGGCTGGGCAAGAAGGGAGGGGCTAAGGAAGTGCTAAGTTTAATAATTCCTAAGAAAGCTAAGAACTACTAACATGGCAAGAGTAAGAAGGTCAGTACAAGACTGCCAGTAACAAATTAGTAAAAATATTCCCTTCCACTAGGCCCCAATAAGACCCAAACACCCGAGTGGGCATGCAGGCTTTAAACAATTTTCACCGGTACTTGTTAGGGAGGTTTAGGGAAGTGGCCCGTAAGCCCACTTACCACTCTATGGCAGGGACTGTAAGAATCAGCGGGCCACAAATCTGGCTTTTATGTCCCAGTCTGCCTCAAACATCAAAGGAAAGTTGCAAAATTAAAAAGGTTCCAGGGAATAAATTTAGCTCAGTTGTTAGAGATTACCCAAAAAGTTTTAACAATAAGAACACCTTAGAGGCCAAGTGAGATAAAAAAATTACTAAAGCAGTGATAACAGCACTCCAGGAAACCCGAGTTAACTCACAAGGACCAGAAATCCAGCAGAGAGGCTGCTGCAAAGTTTTAAGAATTACGCTGAGCCAAGGCCTTGCTGATTTCAGAGCTGAGTTCCCAGAATGCACCCTGCTCCAATATGTGGATAACTTACTCTTAGCCACAAAAACCCAAGAGGACTGTAAAGAGACCACCCAGTCATTACTAAGGACCCTATAGACTTTAAAGTACCGGGTCTCAGCTAAAAAGCCCAACTCTGCCAGCAGAGAGTTACTTACTGAGACTATGTTATAAAGAAAGGTAACCGGGCACTAGCACCCAGCTGAATGCAATCAGTGCTGCAAATACCCACCTTCGCCATGAAACACCAAGTTCGAGAATTCCTTGGGGCAGTAAGATACTGCAGACTATAGATTTTAAGATTTGCTGAGATAACCAAACCCCTGTATGCCTGCACTGAAGGAAATCAGCCCTTGACATAGACAGAAGTAGAGCAACGGGCTTTTGACAAGCTCAAGACTACCCTGACTGCGGCCCCAGCCTTAGCCTTGCCAGACATCTCTAAACCTTTCCAGTTGTTTGTGCATGAAAAACAGAGAGTTGCTAAAAGAGTGCTCACCCAAACTCTATGACCCTAATCCCAGCCAGTCGTCTACCTCTCAAAAAGAACTTAACCCCGTAGCCTCCGGATGGCCGGCTTGCCTAAAAGTAGTGGTAGCCACAGCCTTATTAGTTAAGGAGGCAGATAAGCTGACTTTAGGGCAGGAGTTAAACTTAGTAACTCCCCACGCAGTGGAGTCGCTACTCCATAGAGCCCCCAGAAAATGGATGTTAAATGCCGCCACATTGCTACCTGACAGCAAGCCAGAGGAGCCAATTCATGACTGCCAACAAACAGATGTCCTCCGTGCAGCATGACCAGATCTCACCGACGTCCCCCCTGCAGAACCCAGAAGAGGTGTTGTATACAGATAGAAGCAGCTTCATGGTCAACAGAATGAAGTATGCTGAGGCAGCTGTAGTCACCCTAAAGTGAGTTATCTAAGGCCCAGGCTCTTCCACACAGGGCCTCAGCCCAGAAGGCAGAACTCATAGCTCTGATAAAGGCCTGAGACTGGGCAGAGAGAAAAACTGTCAATATCTACACAGATAGTCAATATACCTTTTCTACAGCCCATGTACATAGAGCCATTTATAAAGAAAGAAGGCTGCTTACCTCAAAAAGTAAAATCATCAAAAACAAAGAAGAAATCCTACCTTTGCTAGAAGCTATATGAAAGCCTAAGGCAGTGGCATTAATACACTGCAAAAGACACCAGAAGGAAGATTCACCAGAGGCAAAGGGAAATAAGGCAGCTGACCTGCAAGCCAGACAGGCAGGCTTGGGGCTGATAAAACCTCTGCCTCTTCTTGTGACTCTGCCATCCCCAACCCTGCCTCCTACCCCAACATACTTGCCTGAAGAAGAAAACTTTGCTAAAGAACAGGGGGGACGACAAGATTCCACAAGATAGTGGATTCTACTAGACATAAAGATTGTGCTCCCCATCGGCTCTAGGGAGGGCTCTAGTTAAAGACATACACCAAGCCATTCACTTAAGACAAACAAAGCTCACTGAGCTGTTAAAGGTCAAATACTACATTCCACATTTACATGTGGAGATTGTTAAGAAAACTACCATTCATTGTAATGTAAGCCACAAAGTAAATACTAGTCCAGGGGAACACTGAGAGGCAAATTTTACTAAAATAAAGCCCCCAGCTTGTGGCTATAAATACCTCCTTGTTTTTGTGGACACTTTCTCTAGATAAGTCGAGGCTTTTCCTACTAGGTCAGAAACTGCACTAGTAGTAACAAAGAGACTGTTATAAGACCTAGTTCCTTGGTTCGGCTTACCTCTGACACTAAGATCAGATAATGGCCCTGCCTTTACCGCACAAATTTCTCAGGGCCTAACCAAGGCCCTAAGCATATCCTAGAAGCTATACTGTACTTATTGCCCCCAGAGTTCAAGGCAGGTTGAAAAGATGAACCGGACCATAGAAGAAACTTTAACAAAATTTATCCTAGAGACCGGTGAAAACTAGGTCAACCTGCTTCCTTTTGTTCTCCTCCATACCCGATGTACTCCCTATAAGAAAAGCTTTACTCCTTTTAAAATTATGTTTAGAAGGCCCCCTTCCTTACTTCCCAGACCCACGGATACCGTGCATGCTGAAGTCTTTAACAATACACCCCTTAAGTCCTTACAGGCACTCCAGTCTGTTCAGTCCCAGGTGCACCCTCTCATCAAGAGAGCTCGACCCACCCCAGGGGACCTCACTGACCAGACACTACACCCCTTCCAGCCAGGAGACAAGGTCTTAGTAAAAAAAATTCACTGCCTCCAGTCTGACTCCTCGCTAGAAAAGACCTTACACCATGGTTCTGGTCAACCCCCATAGCAGTCTAGATAGACAGACTAACTGCCTAAATTCACCATTCACACGTCAAGACTGCGCCCCCAGATACGAGATAAGAAATGGTTGCATCCTCAATGGACCCGCCTAAAGCTAAGACTTTCACGCCATTCACAGTCCTCATCCTAATCTCTTTAATTCCTGTAACCACCCCCCAAAAGGGGCCCCCCTTAACACACACTTATTATCAATAAGTCATCGCAGAAGGCTCAATGGGACAATTTGTTAGTACTATACTTAAGGCTAAAACCACCCTTGTCAACTTAACCCTAGAGTACATTCCCAGAGATCCCATAACCTTCTCCCTAGACCTCTGCACTCTCTTATGTGAGAGCCTAAATGCAAATACTATAAGACAAATAAAGATAAAAAGATGAAATGCAGTGAAAGCAAAAGAGATAGCATGTAAGAATGTAGTGGCCGAAAAACGGCTTCAGACAATAGGACTATATCTATGCCCAAAGTCCACACCAGATAAGAGGTAAAATTCTCATAGCACCCAATACAGACAGATGTTAGAAACAGGCCCCCATAATTATACCCCTATTAGTAAGACTTAGAATAGCAAGGTCCACTGCTATAAGAATATCTGCCTTAGTCACTGGGGACCAAAAATTTCAAAAACTCTTTTACACCAAATAGATGCAGATGTTGCCCATCTAGAAAAAATCCATCACCAAATTAACTGAACAAGTAAACTCCTTAGCTGAAATAGTATTACAAAATAGAAAAAGGTTAGACTTGTTGTTCTTGAAGGAAAGAGGACTGTGCGCGGCTTTCAGTGAGCAATATTGCTTCTATGCAAATAACTCTGAAATTATCCGAGACAACCTTGCTCTGGTTAAGAAAAACTTAGAAACAAAGAAACACCTCAGAGAGGCCTCAAGAAATTGGTACCAAAAACTGTTTTCTTAGTCCCCCTAGCTGACATCCCTGCTCACTAAATTAGCAGGACCCTTAATGTTAATAGTTCTAGTGTTGACCTTTAGACCATGCCTTTTAAACATGCTCTGCAAATTTATCCAAGAAAGAATAGATTCAGTAAAATTAATGGTTCTAAGATCTAACTATAGGCCCCTGTGTCAAGAAAAAGACACTTATTAAAGATTTAATACATGTTATAAGAACAGGGGGGAATGTGATATAGCTGGCCTAGAGTTAGAACCTGTACAATGTCATTTTATAAAGAACAAAACTGTTTCCATTCTCCTCACAGTGATTGCTAACTTTAGTTTCTGTAAACTGCTAGGTTGTTTGCAGGATGCAAATTGAAGTAAAGCTGCATGCCTTCTCTTATCTGTAACTATCAGAATTGCTGGCCTTTGTTTACCGGTACTGACCAGAGTAAGCACCCCCAGATAGTTTCATCCTGGTGCCAAGCAACTGAAGAATCTGTGGACCCCACACCTGTCCAAATAATGTCTAAGCTAATGTTTATCTTAACCTCTGTAAACCACTTAAGGGGCAATTGGAATAGCAAAAGTCCCCTGGCCCAGAGCCCCCCTCAATCTCATCTCAGCCTAGGAAATGATTGACAGCTTTAATTCCCATCTCCAATCTTCACCCCCACTCCCAAGGTGGTTTTGCAAGTATAAAAAGGTCTTGTCACCCTTCTTTTGGGGCCATGGGTTGGAGAGACATGAGTCCTCCGTGGTCGCCAGCAATAAACCCTGCAATTTGGCATACTTTTGTCTTGGTGTTGATTTTCTGTGCTCGGTTCGATACAACAGGGATACTTAGCAAATAGTCACTTACATAATATACTATCTAAATGCACCAATTTACACTTTTTTTTGATACGGAGTTTTGCTGTTGTTATCCAGACTGGAGTGCAATGGCCCGATCTTGGCTCATGGCAACCTCTGCCTTCTGGATTCAAAAATTCTCCTGCCTCAGCCTCCTGAGTAGCTGGGACTACAGGCACACACCACCATGCCCAGCTAATTTTTATATTTTTAGTAGAGATGGGGTTTCACCTATGTTTACCAGGATGGTCTCGATCTCTTGACCTCATGATCCACCCACCTCGGCCTCCCAAAATGCTGGGATTATAGGTGTGAGCCACTGCACCCAGCCCAATTTAAACATTTTAAATTCCTTTATTTTCTTTTTTAGAATTTCTAAGCTTTCAGACACAATAGATTTTTTTTTTACCTGGTTTTTACATATTATAAATGATCTCATAGTAAATCATTAATCACTGGGATATACATTTTGTAAGGACATAGATATTTATCCAGTTGGTTCATTGTATACCCCAGCACCTATTCCTGGCATATTATCAGCTTAAAATAATATATGTTGTTAAATACCTGCAAGCTCCTGTTTTATCTTATGGAGATCACCATATTACTTCCACATTTAGAGCATACTGCTGATATGTGTAATCTCTTCTTGCTATTGCTTGATGCCATGAAAATATTAAGCATAATCTGAACAGCAATTCTAAATTAAAATTTCTTGACTTTCAAGTTATACAGTGATATGTGGAAAATGGGTGGCAAGAGATCAACATAGATTTTTGCATAATGTGTGATCAACATAGATTCTCTTACATTGTGCTTAGGAGGCAAGACTCAATATGGAGTCTGGATACACAGACTTCTCTAGGGCTAGGGAGAAAGCCACCAATGGAAGACCGTCTATGCATGAGAGTATCAAATTTATACTGATGCCAAGGTGAATGTTAAATAGTGCTACAGGGCTGATAATGAACTTTGCCATAATAAAGTAGTTAGAAGCAACCATTGTGAATCATAAAAAAGCAGCTCAGTTTTTGGTGTGCTGCAAGTAATTTATACTAATAAAAATTAAAATAGTCAAGTTAATGGATCATCATTCATGAATAATCAAGATTATTCCTAAGACATTACTCTTGCCCTCACATTTCTAAGAAAAAAGCAGCAGAGATACAACTAGTTTGCTGGGAACTACATAGAACATGAGTGGGAATGTGTGTCATCTGAATAACACCTATCATGTCAAAGTGTTATACCAGCCTGAGCATAGAAAGTCAACACCAAGACAAAAGTATGCCAAATTCCAGGGTCTTTATTGCCAGCAGCCACAGAGGACTCACATCTCTCCAACCCATGGCCCCATAAAGAGGGTGACAAAACCTTTTATACTGGTAAAAATTACCTTGGGAGTGAGGGTGAGGGGTGGGGATGGGTGTGAGGGGCTTCAGACATTCCAAGGGCTAGTGGATTCTGCAAATCACCTTCTGGGAGGAGATTAGGGTAAGGGGATTCTGGACATTCTGAAGGCCAGGGGACTATTTGACATTCTGATTGTTACTTAAGTGGTTCACAAAACCCAAGATTAGCATTTGTTTACACATTGTCTGGGTAGGGTGGCAATCACAGTCCTTAATTACTTATTCACATTTGGGTTATAGAGAGCAGTTTCAACAGAAAGCTGAGGTATGTTTGAGGTATGCAGTTTTATGGGGCTTTTTATCATGTCACAAAAGTAGGCTGACACTGCAGATCTGAAGAAGCAGCTCTCTACCACCTAATACATCCTAAACACGAATCCCTGTTCCATCTTCAACCAAGTAACCTCCGGCATTTATAACCTGTTTCTTAATATGAAAATAAGAATAATCCCTCTCTAGATTTGTAAATAATAAAATTTTTAAAGAAAAGGAAAAGTAAACATACACTTCTAATCCTTTGATCAGCATGGTCTGCCTACCTGGTTGGCTGGATGGACTGAGGAGAAGCTGGTTCAGAACCCACTGGGAAAGCTCCTATACAAGGTAAGATGACAAGTAAACAGGCCATTATTTAACAAACAAAATGATGTCTTATATAATATGCATTATACCACTTCACACCCACCAAGATGCCTGTAATCAAAAAGATAGTAATGGTTGACCAGAATGTAAAGAAACTGGAACCATCATGCATTGCTGGTGAGAATGTAAAATAATAAAGTCACTTTGGAAGACAGTTCCTCAAAATGTTAGGTATAGTTATCATACGAACCAGTAATTCCACTCCTAGGTATACACACAGAAGAAGTAAAAACAGATCTACACAAAAGCTTCTACACAAATGTTCACAGCAGCATTATTCATACTTGCAAAAAACATGAAAACAACCCAAATGTCCATCAACAACAGACAGACAAATAAAATGTGGTATATCCATATAATGAAATATTTGGCAATTAATAAAAAATGCATGATCATACACAAAGATAGATAAACCTTGAAAACATGCTAATGAAAGAAGTCAGACACAAAAGACCACAAGTCATCTGATTGCACTTACATAATATGTCTAGAATAGGCAAATCTACAGAGATAGAAAGTTGCTTAAGGCTGAGAAATTTGGGAAAAATAGGGAGTTACTGTGAATGGGTATAAGATTTCTTTTTGTGATGGAAATGTTACAGATTAGACAGTGGTGATAGCTGTACAACTTTGACTATATTAAAATTATTGAACTGTATACTTTAAATGGGTGAGTTCTATGGTATGTGAACTATATCTTGATAATGCTATTAAAATATATTGTGCATTATCTTTAAATAATTATAGCTTTCAACCATCAAATGACATGTCTTATCAAAATAAAGTATGGACATGTTGTCACCCCAACAGCTACATTCTATATAGTTCACAAAGTCCTCTCACAGCCCCCAGTCCCCATGACCAAGAGTGTTCCCCAGGGCATTTCTTCCAGAGCTCCCAGAGAAGATGCTTTCTCTTCCTAGGATCATGGGTGGAGCTGATTTCAACTGGGGCCTCCTTCTGTGACAAGAGAGAATAGGCTAACACGCTAATAAAAGCAGAATGAGAGAAGGAGTGGTGCAGTGGGATAAAGGAGAATAGGAAAGTGAGAAAGGAGGAGACACAGAGAGGAAGAGCACAGTAATTAATTATTGTTGGAGCATCTGCATCCAGCCATGCTGGCTAGTTTAAAGTGGGTTTCTGTAATTTGCTTTTAGGGGAGTCTTAATATGTTACTTCACTACAAACTCTTTTCCTACTTAACTGATAAACTTTCTAAGGATATATACACAAGTAAAACTAAATCCTGGGCATTTTTTGTTTAATAAAAAGACACATGAAACATTGAAAAGAGCACACATAGCTCAGTGGTTAAATGAAGTCAGAACATTTAGATTCAAATGTGAGTCCCAGGCTTACCTAAGTGACCTTGGGAACACACAATTTAACTTCCCCAAACCTTAGTTGCCACTTCTGTAAAATGGGAGCCCTAGGTTTGGTTTTCTTACAGACAGGCCACTGTCCACATTAAATAAAATAACTCATGGCAGTATCTCAATACAGTACCTGGCATATGAGAATACAAAAATATGACCCACCATTATTAGTGGTAAACTCATGATTTACCACAGATATATAGAGAGCATAAAAAAGTATTGTTTTAAAGAAAAGATAGTATGAATAAGACTAGTAGGTAAGAGCCAGAGAAAACTGTACCATCCTTCACAAAAAAATACTTCTTATTCATTTGGATAGCATTATTTTTAAGACATGTTAGAAACTAAACCTAGTAATGGTAAACACAACTGCCAGAACCAAAAATGCTAATTCATAAAAATCAATTCTGGTTCTTAGCTAACCATGCCCAATACATACTTTGGTCGGAGTTATTTCTTCTTAGGCTTCCATCTGCAATTGCTTTTGAAAACCACTCCCCACTTGCAAATAGAAAGCTTTAGACAACTACTTAGATTGCTAAGCCTTCTGTTCTTCTACAACACTGCATATTCTTGCATCCACATGAGAGAATTTCCTCCACTCATCTACTGCCCATAGATATCATTAACTTGGCTCAGATACAAGTCCTCTCCAAAAGTAACCTTGTGATCACCCATTTCTGAGTTTATTCATTCATTCCACAAAGACTTAATGAGAACCTACTATGTGCAAAGTACTGTACTAGGTACCAGAGATGCAGAGAATAAAAGAGATACCTCTTCCCTGTGTTCTCATGAGGACCTGTTGCCTCCTCATTACAACACTGACCACACTGATGACTGATTTCCTAACTACTTCTCTGCAACCCCTACAGGGACTCTAAGAAACCTGAGGTCAGGGACCATAGCAAAGCTGATTTGCACCGTATCACATTATTTTGACTAAGTCCTGGAAAAAAACTGAAATAGAATGAGATGTCAGCACAATACAGCCACAGCATGGCTATTTGCATGGTCAGAGACTCATGCAGAACAAACTCTGAAGTGTGTAGACACAAACTCTACAGGTCACTGAGTCTCCCATCAGTGATGAATATAGCCTGCCCCTGAGATCTTGGCTACATCTAGACCTTAATCCAAAGTATATGATACAGATATAAAATTACATGATACAAATGTAAAATATGCATTTATTTTTATAAATATATGTATTAGATTATCTTTTCATTGAAAATATGTCTACATAAGATAAAGAAGAATAAAGTTGCACATAGATTAGCTAAAATGGAATTTCTTAGATGAAATGCACCAATTCCAGAAAAAACACAAATACAACAACTCATCAAATATGAATTTAAATAGCCCTGTAACTGTTAAGAAAACTGGCTTTGTAATTTAAAATCCCATAAACATCTCTAGACCAGTGAGGTGCAGTGGCTCACACCTGTAATTTCAGCACTTTGGGAGGCCAAGGCGGGTGGATAACCTGAGGTCAGGAATTCAAGACCACTCTGGCAACCATGGTGAAACCCTTCTCTACTCAAAATACAAAATATTAGCTGGGTGTGGGAGTGGGTGCCTGTAATCCCAGCTACTCAGGAGTCTGAGGCACAATCCTTGAACCCACGAGGTGGAGGCTGCAATGAGCCAAGGTCATGCCATTGCACTCCAGCCTGGGCAACAAGAGCAAAACTTCATCCCCCACCTCCCCACCAAAATAAATAAATACTTGGACCAGATGGCTTTACTAAAGAATTCTATTAAATTTTTTAGAAAGAATTAACACTGGTTTTATACAATCCCTCCCAGAAAATAGAAGAGAAAGGAATACATCTCAATTCAATAAAGGGAGTGGTCTAGATATAAGGAGACTAAGGAGCATTTAGAACAAAATGCAACCTCTAATTCCAAACTAGATCCTGTTGTTAAACAGAATTTGATCAGATAACATGTAAAGCTTGAATAAAGTTGAAGATGTGATGATAGAAATGTATTAATTTCTAATTTTGATGGTCATTTTGATATTACACAGAAAAATGTCCTTAGGAAATGCTACCAAAATATGTGGAAGCAAGGGTCATCAAGTCAGTAACTTATTAGGAAATGGTTCAGGGAAAAGCAAATATTATCTGAATTGTACTGATAACCTTCCTGTAAATTTAATCTTGTTTTAAAACAAAAAAAAATATTTCTTAAAAATATTGGAGGCTATCTTTATGATCTCAGGATACAGAAGAATTTCCTAAACTAGGTGTAAAAACACTGCAAATATGAATGTTATAAATTCAGCCACATGAAGATTAAGAACTTTATAAATGGAACATTATTCAGCTTTTCAAAAGAAAAGAAATTCTGGCTTTTATGAGTCATATAACATATATCATATGTGACAACATGGATGAACGCTGAAGACGTGCTAACTCAGATATGCCACTCACAAAAAGACAAATGCTGTAAGTTTTCCCTTATATGTAGTATCTAGAATAGTCAAATTCATAGAAACAAAAGGCCAGCTGCTGGGCCTGGGGGAAATAGAGAGTTGATTAATCAATATACAGTTTCAGTTCTGTAAGATGAAAATGTGCAGATCTAGTATTCGATGTTGTGAATACACTCATCACTACTGAACTACCCACTTAAAGATGGTTAAGATGGCAAATTTCATGCTTATTACCACATACATATATACATTTGTGGATAACACTTGAAGAAAGAAAGGAAATGGTTAACACAATATTGCAGAAGTCTCTCCTCTCTGGGATGTGATCTGAAAAGGGCACAAAGGGAACTTAAAAAAAAATTTTCTTAAGTTCAAGTACAAGTGGTTTTCATCATCCTCTAAAAGGATAAGTTCCTGGAAATCTAATTTTTAAAATTAACTCCCCAGGAAAGGGAAGATGAGCCAGTACAAAAGCTCTGAAAATAAATAAAGAACTAAAGGACAGGTAAGGCAAAAGGAAAGAATCATAAGTTCTCTCAGTATTATTAACTTTACATTATATTTTCTAAATAATAAAGGATCAATTTCTGTACAACAATTTAAAGTTATAAGTGGTACTGTTCAAACTAGATGTACTTTATGTAACTACCAAATATCTTTCTAAAATATGGAGCCAAATAATATCAATCCCTCAGCCTTTCTATATTGCTCACCATGACAGGAGGAGTCAGACAAGACAGGGGCAGTCCTCAGTGGTCTCAACAAGGAGAAGCAGAAAGAGGCACTGAGGGACAGTGTTCTGCCTTGAGAAAGCAGAAGCTGGTGGCTACACAGTATACAGTTTGCTCAGAGGCCTCTCACTTCTGACTGGTTTCCCGCTGAGAAGAAAAAAAATGGTAAGGATCAAAAATATACCCACATGGTTCCTTATGGGGTGGGGGAGAAATTAAAATGTCTAATTCTTCTTCTCAATAGCTTTAAAACATGCAAATCAAATTCTAAATTTTCTACTGTCAACTGGCTATATCAGCTGGGACTCAGGTTAGATACATACAGGTCACTGAGGCTGACTGAAAATCACCTATATTTTACTCTTATTTTTATTCACAGTACTTTCAGAAAAAAAATTTTGATTAAAATTTTTCTCATCATTCTACTCAATGTACCATAGGCTCTTTATTCTATCAAATGAGATTCTTACTCTGAATAATACAATGGAATTCTTTAAAGATAAAATGTACAACCTCCAAATAGAATCTTGAGTTTTGCCCTATTCCCTGAACTTCAGATTCACCTCTTCAATGTTCTTCACATTCCGACTTCAAAGTCTAGCCAGCATCTGAAACTTAACACAGTCAAAAGGAGTATCATTCATATCCACCCCTTCTCATATTCCAACAGCCATTTCTCTTCCAGGCTGGTGTCAAAGGCTGTCATGTCACACCTACCTTCCACTGAGCTGTTAACACTTAAACTGTCCATAGGTAGTAAAGCTAAAAGAGCACTGATTGTAACATTTATTCTTGGGCCTCAGGGCCTGCACAGTTTTGCTCCCACCAGCACCCAAAAGTACTCACCCCAGCTCCTGCACATGCTTACCTGCATGTTCCCTCCCATGATGGGTTGAGCACAGGGGGTTCTAGTGAGTGAAGTCTGCCCCTGCCAGCACCTGAGTGCTACTTCCAGCACCCACACCCCAGTTCCCACCAGCAAAGCATTCAGGGAAATTATCCTGCTTCACTATGTCAGTCAGGTGACCAAATCAACATCAACAGTGATCAGTCACATTGAAAGCACACACCCTTTCCTTTGTATGATATGATGAAAAGTACACTTCATCTTTTCAGTCTTCCTCCCAGGCATCCATAAACTGAGACATATTATGAGAAATAATTTGATAAATCCCACTTGAGGGACATTCTACAAAATACATGACCAGTAGTCCTCAAACCTGACAAGGTCACCAAAAAAGAAAGAAAAGTCTGAGAAACTGCCACAATCTAAAGGAAGCTAAGGAGACACAAAGACTAAATGTAATATGGTAACCTGCATAAGATCCAGGAACACTACAAGAACCTTGTTATAAACTGAAAGTCTGTGGCCTGCCCAGAATCCTCATATGCTGAAGCTTTAACTTGAATATAATAGTATCTGGAGCTAGAGCATTTGGGAGGTAATCAGCATTAGATGAAGTCATGAGGGCAGGGCCCTGGTCTGATGGGATTAGTGCTCTTATAAAGAGACACAGAGAGCTTGTTCTTTCTCTCTTCTGGCAAGAACACACCTAAGAAAGGGGACTGTGCCATGTGCAAGTGAAGAAGAGACTTCTCACTGGAACCCAACCATCCTGGCACCCAATCTCAGACTTTCCACCTCCAGATCTGTGAAAAACAAATTTCTTTTGTTTAATCCACTCAGTCTATGGAATTTTGTTATGGCAGCTAACTGATACAGACCTTAAGTAAAAACTAAAGAAATCAATAATGGAGGGCCACAGTGGCTCTGGCCAGTTGTCCTGGTGCTTGAGGAGGCAAGGCCATGAGTTCAAGGCCGACCTGAGCAATGTTATAAGCTCTCATTGATTAACAACAACAACAAAAATGTAAATCCAGCTGCGGTGGCTCACGCCTGTAATCCCAGCACTTTGGGAGGCTGAGGCGGGTAGATCACAAGGTCAAGAGATGAGACCATCCTGGTCAATATGGTGAAACCCTGTCTCTACTAAAAATACAAAAACTTACCTGGGCATGGTGCTGCATGCCTGTAATCCCAGCTACTCAGGAGACTGAGGCAGGAGAATGGCCTGAACCCAGGAGGTGGAGGTTGCTGTGAGCCAAGATTGTGCCATTGCACTCCAGCCTCAGTAACAAGAGTGAAACTCTGTCTCAAAACAAAAAAAGAAAGAAAGAAATCAATCATGTATAAAATTTAGTCAATAATAATGTATCAATATTACTTCACTAAATGTGACAAATGATTACACTAATGTAACAGTTTAACAATATGAAAACTGGATGTAAGTTATTTGAAAACTCTACTATTTTCACAACTTTCTGTAAATTTAAAACTCTTGTAAAACACAAAGTGTACTTCTAAAAATTTGATGGCTTCCTATATATTTCTTAAACCAAAGGCCTCCCAATCTCTTTTACTCATCATTTAATACTTACACCTTGTTTACTCTGGTGTACCATGTTCACCTTTACAAGGGTTACACAGTATGAGTTACATACATGTACACATTTGTCAAAATTGATTAAACTGCACAGTTAAGATCTATGCATTTCTTTATATATGTTATACTTCAATTACAACTGTTTTAAAATATATGATTGCCAATGAATACTCTAATGACCTAAAAAGTACCCTTGAATTTGGTGGCTGAAAACACTAAAATTTCATTTGCTCTGGAATCTGCAATTTGGCCATGGATCAGCATGGACACTTCTTTTATTCTCTATTTGCCAGTAGCCAGTGACTGGTATTATCTAAAGGCTCACTCACTCACATTTTAGATGGTGAATGTTGGCTGTCACCTGAGACTTTAGCTGGGCCTGTAGGTTCAAGCACCAACACAAGGCATATTTATGTGCCCCTAGATTCCTCATGATATGGTGGCTGTGTTAGAAAAACTTTATATTCAGTGTGACTCTAATTCTGTTTCAATATACACACACATTCTAAAAAAAATTAACAGAAGTTTTCCCTGGAGTGAAGAAAAATCAGTGATTTTTAAACTTTTATAGTTATACATTTTTCTTTTATAAATTTTATACCATAAACATGTATTACTTTCTAAATCAGATGAAAAAAATTCAGTTCCCTGTTAGCATACATAATACACTAGTATAAACACAAATGAAATTGAAAATGCAAAAATGTCAAACATATTTACATTATAAAAAAAAGAATCCACTCATGAACAGCAAAAATGTTATGAAATACGTGATTCATTCTGCCTTACTTTCCCACCCTCCCCATCATAAGACAGAGTTTCACTCCTGTTGCCCAGGCTGGAATGCAATCTTCTTACTGCAATGTTTGCCTCCTGGGTTCAGGTGACTCTCCTGCCTCAGCCTCCTGAGTAGCTGGGATTACAGGTTTGCACCACCATGCCTGGGTAATTTTTGTATTTCTAGTAAAGACAGGGTTTCATCATTTTGGTCAGGCTGATCTTAAACTCCTGACCTCAGGTGATTCACCTCCCCCAACCTCAAAAAGTGCAGGGATTACAGGCATGAGCCACCTCACCCAGCCCACCTTACTTTTCAAGTTACAGATGAACTGAACATCAGCACATCAGAAACTAACAAAGAACACAAATATGCTTAATGAGACCTGATGTCTTCTAAATCACACATCTGGCCCTTTTCATGGCACAGCACTCCCTTAGTCCAATTCCTTCCTCAAAACCTTCCTTCCATATTTTCCTTTAATCAAAATTACCTACTAAATGTTACCCTAAAAATAAAATCATCTGGAAAGCAAGGCCTACAAAGGCAAACCTCAGATGCTAATACTTTCTACCTTACAACATGGTGTCACCTCACTTGATAATAGATCTTTTACTAAGATTTAAGGCCCACTGGACAAATACTATGGCTACCTCAAAGTCACTGCAGAATTCTCAGTAATGATTAAACAACACAGGAGTCAATGGCAATATTTTTTTGCCTTTTCCTTCCCTGGCCTCAGCCTTATTGCAAAACACTTCCTCCCTTCTGCTACCTGGCCCTGCAAGGCATGTTCTTACATTCAATATGAACCAGTAATTTCTATCATCTCATAAATTCTATACTTACTCTAGTAAAATGTTAACTGTTTTTGTTACACTAAAGTCCTTTTCTTCATCTGACATTAAACAACTACTTCTATAATTTTCTAATTTTTCAAAACACTGTTAATTTGCACACACCAAATCAACAGACTTCAACGTTGTATTTTTGCAATTTTCATTTCCTGATTTGCCTTTTTCCTGCCGACTTACCCTATTTGATTACAACAAATTCCTAAGCTTTTTCTCAACCTGGACTATTTACATTATAAAAATGTCCCATGTTCTCTAAAATGCTCAATTTAAAAATGATAGCTAAATGATTTTATTCATTTAATTTTACAATATGAGTTTTTAGTTATTTCAAGAACTTCATCAACAAGCAAGTTAATTCTTAGGTGCTTCAAAGAAACAATTATCAGTATGAAAAATTAAGGCTTATGTGGTATAAATATTCTCAAGACTTGCTCAAATAGAAAACAACTGTAAATATACTCATGTGTTGCTTAATAATGGGGGTACATTCTTAAAAATGCATCATTAGGCAATTCACTGTGGACATCACAGTGGACTTATACAAACCTAGACAGTCTAGCCTACTACACATGCACCTAGATGATACAGTCTATTACTCCTAGGTTACAGACCTATATAGCAGCTCACTATAATGAATACTATAGCATGTGTATATCTAAACATAGAAAAGGTACTGTAAAAATACAGCATAAAAGACAAAAAAATAGTACACTTATATAGGGCACTCACCATGAATGGAGACTGCAGGACTAAAAGTTGCTGTGGGGAAGTCGGTGGGGGCGTGAATGAATGTTAAGGTCTAAGACATTGCTGTACACCACTATTGTCTTTATAAAGACACTTAGGCTACACTGAAAAGTTCTTCTTTCTTCAGTTAACCTTGGCTTACTGTAACTTTATTTCACAAACTTTTAAACTCTTCTATAATTGCACTTAGCTTAAAACACACAATGTACAGCTGTACAAAATATTCTTTCCTTATATCCTAATTCTATAAGCTTTGTTCTATTTTTAATTTTAAAACTTTTCTTAAAAACTAAGACACAAACACCCACTAGCCTAGGCCTACACAGGGTCCAGATCATGCACATCACTGTCTCCCACCTCCAATCTCATCACACCGAAAGGTTTTCAGGGACAACAACACGCATGTGGCTGTCACCTCCTATTAAGACAGTGCCTTCTTCTGGAATATTTCCTGAAAGACCCACCTCAGGCTGTTCTATAGTTAACTTTTCTTTTTAATCAGCAGAAGTGCACATTAAAACAATGATAAAATGGGTAGAAAATACACAAACCAATAATGTATTTAACATTATCAAGTATTATGTACTATACATAACCTCATATGCTACACTTTTACAGGGACTGCCTGCACCATAAGTTTGTTTACACCAGCATCACCACATAAACATGAGTAACTAAGAAATTATGAATACCACAGCTTCACTAGGCAATGGGAATTTTTCAGCTCCCTTATACTCCGTGGGACCAAAATCATATGTGAGCTCTGATGACCTCACTGGCACTATGCAGTACATAACTGTGCTACACAAATTAGGGCTATATGTGGCTGTACAGATTTGTAGTAGTCCCAAGCTACAAACTTAAGACCTAAACAAAGACAGACATGTCAAAAAGTTTTAAGTCCTGTCTCCTTCCCATGATTCTCCTGATTATTTCAGTACTGAAAAGAACTTTCTCTGGTTGCTGAGATGTTTAAATGAGTTCATTACTATGAAGAAGGTATTATTAGCATAACAAAGAAAATATTCCAGCATGGGAGGGAGGGGAGAAAGGAAAGAAAGGGGTTAGAGAGACTGTGAACACATGCCGGTCTCCCTAAAAGAAATGTAAATATATATGGCTATCTCCCTTGCTCCTCATGAGCAATATGGTTTTTTTTTTTTTTTTTTTTTTTTTTACGGACACCTACCCTACATTTGCTGATACACTGGCAGCAATCTGTTTAAACCAGGAGTGTGACATGCTACACTGCATGTCAGAGTGGAAAACAGCGATGATCTTCCACAGGGCTGAGAACATAAAAAACACTAAATTCTGATCAATTTATTAATAAACAGAGAACAGTATTTTCTTCAAATACACGATTAATTTCACTACCAATACTTTATTCACAGGATACACATTATAACTGCTGTTAAAGATAGGTGGGCATGACCGCAATAAGAGATTTCAACAGAAGGCAGAATTATTTATTTTTTTTCTACTTAATTATTTTGTATTTGACACTCATTCCACATAAGTTTATTTAAAAGAGTAAAGCGCAAGGCAGCCTGTACCCTAATGTCAGGTTTCCAGCTTGCTGCTAGGAAAAGCAGTCTGGATAAGAGAGAATCTGTGTTATAAATGAAATCCTCTAAGATTAAAACAACATGCGCACACTCCAGCTAAGGACACTGAACCGGTATCCCTTGTAAAGTGCAAACACTTACTTCTAGGTTAAGTACGCTACAAATAATGGTAAGCGAAATTTCCAAAGTCAACTACCTTCAGCTTGGAGCTAGGGCAATCACCTAATTCTACCTCCCACACCCGGCATCAACAACTTCCTTAAATCTTATGCTGAATTCGCCCAACAAAATACTTCCAAGCTTTCTTTGCTGAATAAAAATGGCGCTGCTTTTCCCGTCACATTATTGTTGATTCTCAGTAATCCTTAGGCCCTTTAACCATCAAACTCAATTGGCCTCATTTAAATGCCACCCTTCCCTGAACACTGCCAAGTGCTTTTTTGAGGGTTGGGCCAGGAGGTAAGTAAGGGTGGCTGCTTCTATCTATCTACAAGGCTGCAACTTTCTCAGCTAGAATCCTGGGGATAACTCCCTCTCACTTTTCTTTATAAGCTCGGCCTTCCCCGAAACTGTAGCCTCTGTCTCCCTAAAACCACACTCCAATGCAAACTGTCCCCAAAGTGCAGTAACACGTAAGCTTCTCTGTGCCCCTTGCACCCATCGACGCCATCTCTGATGCACCGTTCACACCTAGACCCACGTCTCAGCCTTTCCGGGGGTAGTTCAGAGCCACCCGCCGGGCAGGCACCACCACGCCGGCCTCTCCGGAGCACAGCCTTCCGCTCTGTCTACAACCCAGCCTGTGCACCCAGAGGGACCCAATGGCTGACTCCCAGCCCCGCTGCGGCAGAGGGCAGGGACCAGCACCCAGAGGGACCCAATGGCTGAGCCCCAGCCCCGCTGCGGCCGAGGGCAGGGACCAGCACCCAAAGGGACCCAACGGCTGACTCCTAGCCCCGCTGCGGCAGAGGGCAGGGACCAGCACCCAGAGGGACCCAATGGCTGACTCCCAGCCCCGTTGCGCAGAGGGCAGGGACCAGCACCCAAAGGGACCCAACGGCTGACTCCCAGCCCCGCTGCGCAGAGGGCAGGGACCAGCACGCACACCCTCAGGTCTACAGGAAGACCCTCCCGGGACTGTCGCCGGCACCGACGCCCGGACCACCCCGGCCCTGGGCGGCGGATGCGGGTCTGCAGCGCACACCGCAGAGGCAGGGAGGAGGCCGGCGGGAGCGAGAAGTCACCGGGACAGGCTTGTCCTCCCCTCCCTTCCAGCAGCAACGGGCCCCAGTCCCCGCCCCTCTCCCAGGCCCCGGGTCTAGCGGCTCCACGGCCACAAAGGGCAGCGAGGGCACTGCCCGACGCCCGGGTGCCTCGCGGTACCTGAACCCACCTGGTCGAGTGGCAGCTGCACCGCATCGCCGAAGGGCCGCGCAGGGTGGAGTCCGTGGTACCGGCGGGGCCAGAGGGCGGCGGAAAGGCTTAGACTAGGGCCCGCTCTCTACTCTGCACCCAGCGCCGCCCGCGCTCACTACCAGTGACCCCTCCCCTGCCTCTGACTTCCAGCAACTCCCAACGCCGGTTCCCCACTTTGCTCACACGGGCACCGACAGGCACAATCGCGGCTGGAACCCCGACGCCGCAGCCAATCAGAGAGCGCCGGCCGCACAGCGCACCTCCCCCGTGCTGAGGGGCGGGGCGAAGGGAGGAGGCTCACGCCCTGCGGAGGCTGTAGCCCGAGGGTGCCTCGAGGGCGGAGTGGGATGCCTTTCGGAGGTGAAACTTTAGAAGGGCGTCTTTGCCCCCTCACCCCTCTTTTTGTCCTCCCTGGAATGTCACGGCCATCCACCTCTTTCTAGGAGGGACAGCAGGCAACCTAGGGGTGGGCGGTGGTCCCCCAAAAAAGGAGCAAAGTGAGGGATGTCCCAAGCATTGCTGGAAACATTGGGGACCAAGCTTGGGCCTGGGAGGAGGGGGACGGTGAACCAAACCTAGGCGAAAAGCCCCTTTGTCTTTGAAACTGCTGTGTAAAAGCCCAAAGTTGAGAACAATCTGATGGTCTGACCCTTTCAGTCCCCCTCCAGCTGCACCTGGGCCTTCCAGGCGGAGCGAGGTGTTCCTGGGTTGGATGCCTGTGGTCGCAGGGAGACCGACTCACCTTCATTGCGTTAAAGTTTAGTTCTTTGATCGCCAGCCTCTCTTATTGAACGTCCTGCCTTCCTCCTCAAAGAGGCGGTTTCTAAGCATTCCTTCACCCCCTGAGCACAGTCACCCTCAGACTTCTGAATTCTGCACGTCGGCATACCTCCTGGGTGTTGAGGGAGGGTCATATATATGTGTAATTCATTTGCCCCAAACTTCATAAAAGTAATCCATTTGAGCTCTTTGAAAATGCAACATCAACTTTTGTTCAGCAGACTTTTAGAAGAGAAATGCCACCGGAGGGTTCCCAATTCCCCTTGGGAGCTCAACACTTAAGGGTTTGGCAGTTTGTGATTCCAGTAAAAATAGTGTTTACTTGGAGTTTACCCACGTTTTAATACTTTTGGAAGAATAGCTCAATAATCCTCACAATTACGCTGTGAGATAGATACTATTATACACCATCTTTCAAATAAATTGAGGCACAGAAAAGTTATGTAATTTGCCCAAAAACACACAACTAAGTAGATAGGAATCCAAGTAACCTACCTCGAGAGCTGACCTTGCCACTAGACCTTTGTCTTCCTCACACCTAAACCCATTCCAGAAATTCCCATCAGCTACCATTTGCTTTATGACTAGTCCGGGATCTTGAACAATAGGACAGCACAGATAAGAAGAATACACCCACTTTGGTAAATCAGTCCATGGGCTTTAGTTTCTTTGAAAAGGAGGCAGTTGAACTAATCAATGCAGTCCCTTTCTGCCTAAAATTGAGTGGTCCATGTAATCTTAGTTTGGTAGATTCTCAACTGAAACTGAATAGAGGATGGAAGAAAGAATAAGAAAAAAACCTGGACCTTCAGTCAACCTGGGGAAGTGTTCCAGTGGGAATTGTAATCAATTAGAGAGCAACCTATTGAGTTAGGTTCTTATTAAAGAATATTAATCCAAAAATATAGATTTCTCTATTAATACAGTATTAGAAAAAAGATTTTTTCATTTTCTTCACTTTGGAAACATGCAGAGGAAGCATACAGCTGGCAGAGCATACAAACTGAAGGAAAAATAGAAATACCATTTTAAACCATTAAAGATGTGTGTTGGGAACATACTGCAACCTAGAGTAGGCAGCATGAACATATAGTCTCTGTGCGCCACCACACCCAGCTAACTTTTGTACTTTTTGTAGTACCAATAATGTCTACAAAAGGAGTTTCCTGGCCAGGCACGGTGGCTCAAGCCTGTAATCCCAGCACTTTGGGAGGCCGAGGCAGGTGGATCATGAGGTCAAGAGATCGAGACCATCCTGGTCAACATGGTGAAACCCCGTCTCTACTAAAGATATAAAAAATTAGCTGGGCATGGTGGCGTGTGCCTGTAGTCCCAGCTACCCAGGAGGCTGAGGCAGGAGAATTGCCTGAACCCAGGAGGCAGAGGTTGCGGTGAGCCGAGATCACACCATTGCACTCCAGCCTGGGTAACAAAAAGCAAAACTCCATCTCAAAAAAAAAAAAAAAAAGAGTTTCCTTAGGCTGAAGTTTTATTTTAGTTATACATGACAGAACATAGCCTATATTGGGCCTACTTCACCTAAAAGCCTTAACAGAGTTTTGTGTTTACAGAAGTAAATAGGGTAACAACTAGTTTTGATCTATTTTGAGCTTTTACAAAATACACAGTAGGAAAGGATTTCAAAAGAACAAGCAGTAATTATATAAAGATTTTCATGGATGAAAGTTAAGCAAATGAATGTATAACTTATTTAGATTATGGTACTACTTTGTGGCACATTTAAAATTATTACTCTGATGATTTTGAAAATTCCAGGCACTGTGAGACTCCATCCTTCTATATGGTATTTCTCTAATTCTATACATATTTATCTTTTTTTGGTTAGTGTCCACCTGTTAATTAAACAATACTACATTATTCTAGGACAGGAGCCAGGAACTTTGGTCTTATGGCATAAAACTACTTTATTACTTTTGTATAAAATATATTCCACTACTGATTCCTAGATACTTATGTTGGAGAGTACTTAAAATTGTTCCCTGCAGTTGCTTGAGTGTCATTGAAAAATAAAAGAAAAAATCAACTCATATATATCTGATACAACCCAACAAGAGAATGGGTCTCTGTGGGGTTCCAGGACCATCTTCATTGGAATCACTCAGGATGCTTCTTGAAAACCCAGATTCCTGGGCAATAGTCAACACATAAAAGAATCAGAATGTGCTATGTCTGAGCCCTGCAATCTGCCTTTATCAGTGTTCAAGGATAATCCCTAAGTACACAGTGAAGTTTAAAAACCATTGCCATGGGCCTTTAATATCTCTCATTTTGTTAAAAACTTCATAATTCAGCAAATGCAAAAATAATTCACATATGCTGATTCTTACACCAGGACAAGTAATTTAATTAGGTTTTATTCTGTGTTTCTAATTCACAAATAATAAACCCATACTTTTCCTATGCTAAATGTGAAGTAAATTCACTAACATTAAATCATCACTAGTAACTATGACAACTAACATTACTAGACACATTTTATCATTGATATAAAATAAAAATCAAATGCCCAGGGCCCTTATTGATTATATATGTATAATAAAGATATAAATACTCCTGTGTATTTCTGAGTAACCATAGTTTCTTACAAATCATAGTTTGCAAGATCTGTGTCCTAGTCAGCACAGATCTAAACCAGCAGAAAGTTATTTGCCCCTTCCTTCAGAAAAATCAGGTGGAATGCTTTAAACACCTGGCATTTGAAATTGTGTCATGTATTTGTGTCTGTTTACTGATTTGCTGTCTGCATCCTGACCCACAAGGTGAGAACTGTATGAGTGCAGGGGCTCTGTCTAGCACGGAAGCACCAGCACCTAAAATAGTGCCTAGTGGACACAGGTACTTAACAAATATTTATTAAATAAACAAAAATAAAGGGAATTTTCCCACATTAAGCAGGTGCATAATATGAAAACTTCACCCTAAGTCATCAACAAATCTTTGAAACCACAATATTTATTTTCAGTATTCATTTAATTGTGTCAGTTTGTTTTATTAGCCAAAGTTTGTAGTATCATACTGCCCTTTTATGCTGTTTGGTGCCTTAAAAATATGCAGCAGAGGCTTTACTTTTCTTCTTGTCCCCTAACATTTCTGGGGCTTAAGGGGGAGACAGTAAGGAAACAATGTTCATGAGTCTTCACTGCTGTATTGCTCTCATAGCTCAAAGGCTACATTAGAATCATCACATCCTTCCTGAAATATTTTGCCAGCCTGTCCTTGGAAGCAGAGCTCTGATAACCTTGTCTTAAAGAATGTCTAATGCACTAGACATTTATTTAAGATCACTTATGTGCTAATAATGAGACATTCAACACAAATTCCCTATATTTAAGCTTATCTGTTAGGTCACCTTTACAACAAAACATTTTTTTTTTTTGAGATGGAGTTTTGCTATTGTTACCCAGGCTGGAGTGCAATGGCATGATCTTAGCTCACTGCAACCTCCACCTCCAGGGTTAAAGCAATTCTCCTGCCTCAGCCTCCTGAGTAGTTGGGACCACAGGCATGCACCACCATGCCCAGCTAATTTTTGTATTTTTAGTAGAGACAGGGTTTCACCTTGTTGACCAGGATGGTCTCGATCTCTTGACCTCATGATCCACCCACCTCGGCTCCCAAAGTGCTGGGATTATAGACATGAGCCACCGTGCCTGGCCACAACAAAGCATTTCTATTGTTTTCCTTTTATGCTTATTTTCCTAATAAACGTGGAAAAATCTCAGAAAGAAAATTTAAAACATTTTAAGACTGCAAAAGTGTAGTTAACCTTTTGAAAATGCTGCAATGTCAAGCAATATATTTACAAAGCAACGCTGACATTTTTAAAACAGATAACATTCAATAAGTTAATTTCAATGTATTATCTCTAAGGTCTCAGTTCTTTATTTTTCTTTGATTTTATTTTCTTTTGAGGTGGTGTTTCACTCTTCTTGCACAGGCTAGAGGGCAATGGCTTGATCTCGGCTCACAACAACCTCTGCCTCCCAGGTTTAAGTGATTCTCCTGCCTTAGCCTCTCAAGTAGCTGGGATTCCAGGCATGTGCCACCATGCCTGGCTAATTTTATATTTTTAGTAGAGGCAGGATTTCTTCATGTAAGTCAGGCTAGTCTTGAACTACCGGCCTCAGGTGATCCACCTGTCTTGGCCCCCACACAGTGCTGGGGTTATTTATATTTCAAATGTCAAACACATTAGGCCGATTCTTCCAAAGCAGGAGCAAAATGAGTTTTTAATGTAATGAGCACCATGGTTACACATTTATCATATTTCTGTACAAATATCAATGATGCTTATCATTTCTTCAGTTTTGCTCAAATATATGATAAAGTCAGTAGTGTATTGCACAGAAACAGCATTTTTGCACATGGAAAAATTACACATACTCTACAGATACAAATAAGCTGAATAAGAATGACAAGTGTAGAAGGAGGGAAATATGCAGCCTTTTCAATCTTGTATTTGTAAACTACATAGTCACTGTTTTCCTAAATGATAATTCTTAACGTGTATGACATAGCTAGACATTAGAAGAAAAAAAAGAGATGTAAATAAGAGATGTCAGCAAGTACCCTCCTTTCTATATTTTCATTAACAACCCGTACCCCACTGAGAGCTCGCAAGGCCCTACCTATCCCTGCAACACACCATCATGGTCTCTACCTTCTCCGACCCTGCAGAAACTGACCCAGCACCCTTGCCAGTCTCTCCAGAGAAGATGCTTCCACTTATCTGAGCTCACTGATGGAGGCCGGGAGCCTCCACCTCCTCAGTTCACAGAACCATTTTCATCTTGGTTCCATTGCTGCCTATTAATCACCATTTTGCCCATTACACTGCGCTCCCTTCTTTCACTTCAGTTCATCCACCTGGATTTAGCTCTTAGGGAAGATAAGGGACAAGGCAAGAGTGATGGCTGATAAATATCCCTCAAGGGAGAACACGTGCATGAGCACCGGCATAAGTGGGAGGAGTCTATGCAAATATTTTCTTTTCAGCATAATATTTAAATTTAGGCATCACATGGTCTCATTTATACACAGGAACTCACAAAGTAAATCTCTTGGGGACAGAGTGAAATGTTACCAGAGGCTGGGTAGGGAAGAGGGGGATGAAAAGTTGGTTAAGGGACACAGAAATACAGAAGGAATAAGTTTTAGTATTTAATAGTACAGTAGGAAAATTATAGTGAACGATAATTATTGTGTATTTCAAAATAGCTAGAAAAGAATTATAATATTAATATTCCACACAAACACAAAATGATACATGTTTGAGATGATGGATATTCCCGTTACCCTGATTGCTTCATTACACCTTCTATACAGCTATCAAAATACCACATGGGGCCACAAAATATGCACAGCCATTATATAGCAATAGATTTTTTTAAATTAAATTTAGGTGTTATAAATAAATTTGAGTCTAACCGCCGATTCTTAAGAAACGACATAAATTTAGTAGCTATAAATATATAGTTAAATAATATTTTACTAAATTTTCTATAACTACCTCTATTTTAATGGTAGTGATTTAAGAGTTAGAAATAGTAAACAGAACTCTTATCACCCATATCTGCATTCTACCCTAGTATCTACCCTAAACAACATATAATGAGAAAGAATACCATCTATCTGGAAGTGTATAACTAGTAAATATTAGTTAAGAACCATAGAGTCTTTCTCTCTTTTGAGGATAGTTGAGTTTGATCTCTCTTAGACCAATGTCAATTAGTTTTATAACCGATTTTATTGCCAGAGAGATGACTCCATCTTCTTGAATATTTGAAGTAAAAAATGATCACCATTGAAACAGATTATGTAAATGTATTCATACCCTGCAAAAGAATTTTTTTCTAAATTCCTTTTATAGCTTTCAAAAACATGAAAGTGTAAGGGATACTATATTCTAAAGGAACCCCTTTTTTGCCTCCTACTATGTCATATGGTAAAAATGACTAGTTATATTAATAAGCAACATCTGTTTAAATAAACTTTATACCTGAAGCAACATTGTTATATTAAACTGCATAAACTAAGAGAATCTGAGATGTCAATAGCTTTAAAGAGTGCTCTAACTTAGCTGAACTTCAATGTCCATTTATATATACAAATACAAGAAGTAATAACATAATTATATTAGTAAATTTAGTTACCAGGTTTTGAAAACTACTTATTAGATAATTGACCTTTACTGAAGACATCTTAATTAAAATTAATTTAAATTTTACCACTAAAAATAAATGACTCATTTGCTGTAATAATTTGCACTTACAGACAATATATATTTCCTTATTTCAATGCCCATTTTTTACCTATTTAAACATAAAGTTATTTGTTCAGACCGGGTGCAGTGGCTCATGCCTGTAATCCCAGCACTTATGGGAGGCCGAAGCGAGTGGATCATGTAGTCAAGAGATCGAGACCATCCTGGCCAACATGGTGAAACCCCTTCTCTACTAAAAATACAAAAATTAGCTGGGCATGGTGGTGCACACCTGTAGTCCCAGCTACTTGGGAGGCTGAGGCAGGAGTATTGCCTGAACCCAGGAGGCAGAGGTTGCAGAGAGCTGAGATGGCTCCACTGTACTCCAGCCTGGTGCCACTCTGTCTCAAAAAGAAAAAAAAAGGTATTTGTTGCCCTTTGAAAGGAAATAGATCATAATGACTACAGGGTCTGCATATATGGAGAGCATTGACTGTCATACATTTAGGCTCTCATCAGAAGATTTGTATGCACATCCAGAGACAGTGATGTTTGTTCTGAGATTTGCTTATACCAGTTATACTTTTGATAACAATTATGTAAACTTTAAAATTAGCACACAATCCATGAATTCTGAGAATAAAAAGAGAGATGTTTCTAATAAAGCTGAATGCATACAAGACATTTAAAAAATGTTTATTTGGTGTGGACGAGACCATTCTGAAAGTTTGGAGACAAAAATATAAAAAACAAAAAAACACTCTTCCAAATTCAGGTTATTTGAAATCATTTAGCTAGTTATTATCTTAAAAAAAATGGAGACTGGAAATCACAGAATTTAGTTGCATAATAGAGAATCCTAAGCTGCTACAAAAAGATGATGGGGAACTAAAATCTGCTTAATCTAAATAATTGTTGTGGCTATGCATCCCAGAATTGTAATAACTTTCTATATATAAAATTAAAATAAAATGTTTAAGGTGTATGTGTGTGTTTATCTTTAATTCTTTACTTCAGCCTGATTTTTCTATTAATTCATTAACTATCCACACTTAACATACAGTTTCTACCATAACATAAACATGCATACAGTTTGATAATAAAATATCACACTTATGCAATTTTTCTCATCACCATACCACAGGAGACTAATAGGACAGGTCTTATTCTGCAAAAGAGAGGGAAAAATAGGCATATCACAGAGATAATATGATGTGCAGAAATAGGATGTACATGTTGCTCTTAGGTAGCTATGGATTGTAAAATGTGGTTAGAATAAATATGTGAAAAGCTACAGGAGAAGAAATTCTATGAGTGAATAAGAGATTTATTATATAGAATGTGATTGTTGGCAAAGAGATTTTTTCATAAACAAAATAAGCAACTAATTATTGTTTGAGTATGTGGCTAAGAGAGGAAGAAGAATTGGAGAAAGAGCTGTAAAACTGTACTATGTACAAATCATGGATTGGGAAGTTGGAATGACAGTGGAAATTAAAATGTAGTGGAACATAGATATCTAAGTGAAGCAGATCAGTTAGGAGGATATTTCAGTGACAGGCCAGCATAAGGTGAGGTTGGTGGTAGGAGTAGCAATGCTGCTGAGAAGGCAAGAAAAAATGAAGACCGAGTAGTACCCATTGGCCCTACTGTAGCTATCAGGAAATGAAGAACAGGTACTCATTGACTGAGCAGAGATCATTGCAGAGAATGGAAAAAAACAGAGGGTTACATTTTGAGAAGGAAAAAAAAAGTCAAGCGTTGCTGAACTGCTGGATGTTGAAAGTTTGAGGGCAAAAAAATTGTCAATTATTTGTGATTAGAGAATGAGGGTGCCAATGGAAGATCAAGACAGGTTTGGCAAGAAAGCCTAAGTGGTAGGAAAACTGATGTTGGGCTTGGATGCTAAGAGATCAAATAACATGAGGACTCAAAATCACCCTTTGCTCTGCTAATATGAAAATATGGATTGAAGAATGAATGAAATCAGAGGAAATGGAGAAAGCAAGTGTCAAAAACTCACTTTAAAAGTTTGGCTATAAAGGAAGTAGAAAGATACACTAGTGAGTAGGGAGAAATGTTGGGTCCAGGAATAATTTTTCAACATATCAGAGCATGTCAGATTATTATAGGAAAACTTAAGTTGAGAGCAAGAAAATAAGGTGCAAACTAGAAAGGATTACAGATGAATGAAGCCCCTGAGAGTTGATGGAATGGAACTCAGAGCTCATGTGGAAGAATGGGCCTTCTATGGAAAAAGAGATATTTTCTGCATTATCAGGAGGGTGGAAGGAGGGAACATGGATGTAGGTTTGTTGATGTGTCAGTGAAAAATGAGGGGAATGCCATATGAAAGCTTCTGTTCTCTCGAAGTAAAGAATATTGCTACCTCCAAAGAGTAGTGGGGAGAAGCATTGGAGATTTAAAGAAAGTAGAAAGGATTTGCATATACGAAAACCTAGGGGTGTAATAGTGAGATCCCGAATGGTGCCAGTGAACACAAATTTTTAATACTACTGAGATGACTGGAAGATTTTCTCCAGCAATCCTCTGCTGCTTGAATACAGGTAATAGAATACGTGTTTGAGTGCATTCAAGATTAGAGTTTCATGGGTAGGTGGGGAAAAATGTAGAGGAAGTCAACAGAGGTGATGATATTTGCAAAAGGGTGATCACAATAGAGAATTATAGAAAGTAAGCCAGACAATGAATAATAACAAGAAGCAGGGGGCTAGAAGATAGAACATTGAGGGGTTAATGGATTAGAATTCATAATGAGGTCGCAAAATTGTCGCTGCAACAGTACTCAACATGTGAACTGAAATGATAGGAAGCCATGATGTTAATGGTTTCAAAATCCTGGTTTTTAAATGATTTTAATGGTTTTAAGTCAGAATTTCAGAGATAATTTTTTAATGTTCAATAATAGGTTTTTAATGGTTTTAATTTAGGTTTTCAGACATGGTACCATTTCTAGTAATGACACAGCCCAAGACTTGACTATTAGAGATGGGTGTTTACAGTATTGTTGTAAAGAGGAAATTGAAAATTATCTAAGGCCGGGCACAGTGGCTCAAGCCTGTAATCCCAGTACTTTGGGAGGCCGAGTCAGGTGGATCACAAGGTCAAGAGATCGAGACCATCCTGGTCAACACGATGAAACCCCGTCTCTACTAAAGATACAAAAAATTAGCTGGGCATGGTGGTGCGTGCCTGTAATCCCAGCTACTCAGGAGTCTGAGGCAGGAGAATTGCCTGAACCCAGGAGGTGGAGGTTGCAGTGAGCTGAGATCACACCATTGCACTCCAGCCTGGGTAACAAGAGTGAAACTCCGTCTCAAAAAAAAAAAAAAGAAAAAAAAAGAAAATGATGTAGTCTAGGAATGGAGAGGCTAAAATGTGAAGGCATATTGATGGTTTTTGAAGTCATATGAGATAATGGAAAGAGTTTGGGTGGGAAAAGAAGGCTGCCATCTAAGGATACCTAGATTGATGTCAAAAAGATCAACGAATAAAGGTATGTCCACAGAATTTTGATTCTTAAAAGGGAAAAGAAGCTTACACAAATAAATGTGTAAGTCTCACTAAAGAGGGGCTTATTTTATTTTATAAATTCAACTTATTTCTTTGTTTGTTTCAAGGGAAAAGGGATACCTAGTATCTGACAATGACAGTTGGGAATGAGATCTTGGGGAGGGGGGCAACATTGAAGGCAAGTGGAATATGAGAAAAACAACACAAGCCAATCTTGAGAAGACCTCAGGGGAAGTGTTCTTATAAATGAACTGGCTTTCAGGCAAGTAGATGGTGAGAGGTTTCATTGAAGAGAAAGAAGATGCTGAAGTTTTTAAGGATATAGGAACATTTACTAGTTGAAGAGTGAGAGTTACTTGCTCAAGATGACAGAGCTACTCAGGAGAAGAGTCAGAATTCAAACCCAAGTGTGTCTGACTCCCATGCTGGAGCATGCTGCTTATCAGAGAGAGAAAATTCACCCACATTAGTGAATTGGATATTGGATATGAGAAAATACATTTTCAAAACTATTTCATTCATCTCTTTTACTTTTGACAATTGCAAGGACATCAGGACTATTATATTGGCATTAGATCAGAAAATGTAACAGAGAGCTGAGAACAGCTATGCAGTTTTAGAAAATAGTCTTTAGACACTCCACTTAACTCCAAAAATCCAATATAAATAGTTTATATTGTTGAGCTGGCAGAAACTGTTGTATCTTTTGAGACTGCAATGTTATTTTAGAGTTTATGAGGCACTTTTACCAGCAGATATAAATCCTGTTACCCTCTAATCCATAATCTACTTTTCTTAGTGATCCACATTATTTTTGTTCTTCTAAGATAACATCTAAGAAAAGCATTTCCCTGGCTTTCCAAGTATGTGGCTGCCTACTGTTTTATCTGCTCTGTACCTTCTTGGCATTGTCTTGAAACTCCACTGCTCCCTTGTACCTCCTAATTATACAATGTATGAAGCAGAAAGAGCCACAAGAAAATGTGATTGATTCAGGGCTGGACACCTGACCTAAGTCAAACCAGTCAGAGCCCTCCATGGATTTCAGAACTGCTTGGATGCTGGATCTAATATATAAAGCTTGGACACTGTCACTACCATATTTTCTGCCATGGGAGACCAAAGAAGTAAAGAAAGGTGATCTACAGGAAAAAAAAGAGAGAAAAAGTGAACACAAATGTGTTTCAGTGCTGCTGCTGCTGCTGCTTTTAGAAAGCAGAGATAAACATGTGGAACAAACTGTTATGTCTTTCTATGTCAATTGTTTCTAACATCCATCTGGATTCCTGTCTGAGAGTTCTGTGAGACACTCCAGTATCTTTGTATCTTTATACAATCCTGTCTTCCTAATTTGCCACAAAAATACCTTGGACTTTTCTCTCCAAGCAAACAAACAGAATACTAGCTATTCAAGAAGTTGTTACAGCTGTAAGTTATCTAACAAGTACTTATGAATAATATTATGCTAAAAGCATCTGCATTTCTGTCTGAACAGATACTGTGAAAGTACCTGTCCCAACTGCTACCTTTTGAGTAATAATAATCATAGTGTTTTTTGTGAGTTAATGAAGTTCTAAGCACTAGGCTATGTGTATTACAGGCATTGCATTCAGTCTTCATACTGTATTTATAAGAAAACTGAAGCTCACAGAAGTCAAGTGGGATGGATAGATATTTCTGATATTTCCCCACCTGGGTCCATTGTGAAAAAGGGACTCACCCCAGCTTCAGAGGAACTTGTCAGTAAGCAATGTTCAGCTGTGGGTCTCTTCAGAAATTAGCCTCATGTGCAGGCCAGGCATGATGGCTCATGCCTGTAATCCCAGCACTTTGGGAGGCCAATGCAGGTGAATCACTTGAGGTCAGGAGTTTGAGGCCAGCCTGACCAACATGGTGAAACCCCATGTCTATTAAAAATACAAAAATTACCAGATGTGGGCACCTGTAATCCCAGCTACTCAGGAGGCTGAGGCATGAGAATCACTTGAATCCAGAAAATGGAGGTTGCATTGAGCTGAGATTGTATGACTGTACTCCAGCCTGGGTGACAAAGGGAGACCCTGTCTCAAAAAGAAAGAGAGAAAGGAAAAAAGAAGAAAGAGAGGAAGGAACATAGGGAGGAAGGGAGAAAGAAAGGGAAGAAAGGAGGGAAGGAAGGGAAGGAAAGGAAGGAAGGGAAAGAAAGGAAGGGAGGAAGGAAGAAAGAAGGAAAGAAAGAAAAAAGAAACAAAGAAAAAAGAGAAAGAGGGAGATAGACTAAGGTGCAAAATTTGCCTTCCAACTGGTCACACCCTTCCAGTTTGTATCCTGCACCCAGTGACTGAGTAAGAGTTATAAAGGTCCAACAAAGGAGAAATCTGCAGGAACATTCTAGCTCCAGAGCTACAGTGGGGTAGTTGAGGCTATCAGGTACATCTCAGCTAAACTGCTCCTCTGTCCAATCCTCCTTCATTCCTCTCCCTTCCACAGCTGCTCATCCTGAAGTGCTCCCTAATAAACACGTGAACACCAATGTCTGTCTTAGAATCTGTGTCCTGGGAAAAATTCCTACAATACCAAGTGAATTATTCAAGTTCCTCCAGCCAAAAAGGACAGAACTAAAACATAGAGTCATCTTTCTGACCATACATATATATATATATATATATATATATATACATATATATATATATATATATATATATTTTTTTTTTTTTTTTTTTTTTTTTTTTTTTGAGACGGAGTTTCGCTCTTGTTACCCAGGCTGGAGTGCAATGGCATGATCTCGGCTCACCGCAACCTCTGCTTCTGGGTTCAGGCAATTCTCCTGCCTCAGCCTCCTGAGTAGCTGGGATTACAGGCACGTGCCACCATGCACAGCTGATTTTTTGTATCTTTAGTAGAGATGGGGTTTCACCATGGTGACCAGGATGGTCTCGATATCTTGTCCTCGTGATCCACCCGCCTCAGCCTCCCAAAGTGCTGGGATTACAGGCTTGAGCCACTGTGCCCAGCCCCATAAATATATTTTTCTACTGTGCTAACCATAGTATATATAACACATCCATAAAAAGTTATTGAGATACTGAGTCATAGCTACTTTAGTCACAATGTCATGATGCTTGCTCTGTCAATGAAAATGCCATCTTTTTCTCAGTTATCTGAGAGAATGAGCTCTTTAAAATTTGTAAAATGCAAAACTTTTTTTTAACTGAAAATACTCTTCTAAGTATATAAAATCCAAAACTGGAAAATGAAAGGCCTATTCAGTAATAATTCCCATGGACTGCAAAAAGAGAATAATTGATTTGTGAAAAGAAATGATGTTCTACATTTTCATTACTGCTGCAAAATACAGCTATATGTGATATAGTACATTTTAATCTCAATTCCAAATAAAAATTATACTAACAGCATCCCACAAATTATTGCTTTACTAATGCTGAAAAATTCAGCCCCTGAAACTTATAGAAAAAAAAAGCAGAAAAGCATATGAAAATGTAAACATTTCCCACTCAGAATCTCAATTTTGTTACCCTAGACACAAGTTTGATAGGGAACTAGTATTCAGCTTTTTTGAGTGAATAACTCATAAGACACCTACCCAGAACATCTACAACCTGAGGGCTTACTTAGAAATGACCTCTTTGTGTTCAAACATGACAGAAAACCCTTTACCAAGAATTTTACCTGGCTAGAAAATGAAATGATTCGAAAAGGTCTTCTGGGATTTTTCCCACAAACTGATTAACATTAAAGAATTAATAGGTAGGATACTTTTAATAAGTCCCTTTTTTTATTCTCCAATAGACCTGTAGGGAATGGAAGACTGGCAGAAGAACCAAGGTGAATGAGCCCTGCTCTGAGAAAGGAAGTCATCCCTCACTGTGGAGGAGGCCGGCCAGGGCAGATTTCATCCCAATTAGGAAAAGGCTTTGCTTCTTTCAGTGGATTAGCCACACTTCCCGCTGAGAAGCACTGCTTGTCTTTAGATGCGGGCGTGTTAATTAATGTGTACCTCCTGGGTGACCTGAGGAATAAAGAGATGCATCTTGAAAGGAACCGGAACTGGATCATTAAATCCTCCCAGGAGGTTTGCACTGAGGGAACTGTGTTGCTGAAGCCCACTTGGAAGCATTCTGCTGATAGGCCTTCCCTTCTCACTCCCCACCAAGCATCACTCTAATCTAGTTTCTCATTTCTTCCCCTCCCCACAGGGGCCCCTAATATGCAATCTTGTCAGAATGACCCAGACATGGAGAAATCCACAGCTGGATTCTCACCTCCCTTTGCTTGCTGAGGTAGGGGTAGGAGCAGGGGAAATGGGGTCTATGGGAGAAAGGAGAGGCTTCAGGGAGTGGGAGTCACATCATCGAGTTCTGGATGAGGGGACCCACTGAGAATACAGCAGATGAAACAGCAGGGCCATTCCATGGCACATTTTACCATCTCGTATTTGTTCTTTGAACTATGAAGGCATTCATACAGATATTTACTTTATAAAAACATGTTATATAAATATATAGTTCATAAAAATAACAAAATATTTTTAAATTCTAATCGCTTTAGTCCATCACCTCTCTCCAGTACAATTGGGTGCCTTGTACCTGGGTGGTAAAAATGAGGAAAGTCAAGGAAGGAAAAATGAAGGGTGGTGGCCTCACAGAGGCTGTGGCATCCTCTCATGTTGGCTGATAGCCAGCAGCTCTGGACAGTGGTTCCTTGACAAGTAAAAATAGAGTTAGAAAATAAAGAGCCAGAAACACCTCAAAGCAGGTATGAGAGCATCTTCCTATCACAAACAGATTAGAAGCTGGCCCTTCAAGGATGAGGAAGTTGGCTGCTTCTCATGGCTCCTTCTTGGGATGACTGTTCAGCACCTGGGCCAACATGTCAAACATTGAACTCCTGTTGGATTTTACTTCGTGGCTGGGATATTGTGTTTTGTCATCAGTTTGTATGTTTAAAAATTATGATTAGTTGTTGATAGTGGAAAATCATGAGATTTCAATGGAAATAGAGATTTCTAAGTTTTATAAACCTATAAATGTAAATACTGAGCCCAAATTCTAAAATGACAACACTCAGCCAGACACCAGTAGCCATGGCTGGTGTTGGGGGATCACCCTTCACAGTCTTATCTGGCCCTTCTGACATGTGCATACCACCAGCCCAGATGAAACATGGGAGGGATGCCCCTGCTCTGCACATAGCCCCTGCCTGGATGAAGCATGGGAGGGGGAACCCCTGCTCTGCACATAGCCCCTGCCCAGATGAAGTATGGGAGGGGAACCCCCTGCTCTGTGCATATCCTCTGCCCAGATGAAGCATGGGAGGCGGCCCCTTGCTCTGCGGATTCCCCCTGCCCAGATGAGGCATGGGAGTGGGGCCCGCTGCCCTGTCACCTGAGAGAAAAGTGAGTACATCATGCCAACTGTTTCATTTTTGCATTTTGCTTTTTTTTTCTATTTACTTCTGTGATTTAAGGGAAAGGACTCCGCAATACGACTAAATGGGAACTATGTCTGGCTTTCAGCTAAGACCATAGATTTCAAACACTGATTCCTAAAGAAACACCCACAAACACACACACATACACCTCACACACAGTTTAAAATGTAATCTAATGCAGCTTTTGAGTTGCTATATTGGCAAAAGCAGTGAGAAATTGGGAAGGCAATTTCCAAAACAATGAGCATGGGGGAATCCAAGGGATTTGAGGTCCCTCAAGTCACAAATGTACTTATTTGTTAACATGGGCAGAGAAAAAGTAAAAGTCTATTCCCTGGTATGATTCTCCTACATATTGCTTTTCTGTTTGAGGCAAGATATCAGCAAGTTAAGTATGCAATTTAGAACAGACCTGTTTCATGTTACCAGACTTACTTTCCTCAGTACTTTGGGGCTATACATAGTAACAAATTGAAATAAAATTGTATGACACATGTCCCCATGAACTGCAGAATGCAAACTGTACAAATCCACAGTTTACATTCTGTGGTGATAAAATATTTACAAAAATATGTATACTTTTTAAAAAATCTATAAACAGATTTTGGAAAGTATCTTCATAGAATATTTCCTGGCTGGGCACAGTGGCTCATGCCTGTAATCCCAGCACTTTAGGAGGCCGAGGCGGGTGGATCATGAGGTCAAGAGATCGAGACCATCCTGGTCAACATGGTGAAATCCCATCTCTATTAAAAATACAAAAAATTAGCTGGGCATGGTGGCACATGCCTGTAATCCCAGCTACTCGGGAGGCTGAGGCAGGAGAGTTGCCTGAACCCAGGAGGCGGAGGTTGCGGTGAGCCAAGATTGTGCCATTGCACTCCAGCCTGGGTAACAAGAGCGAAACTCCATCTCAAAAAAAAAAAGAATATTTTCTAAACTTTTTGTTTCAAATAGTTTCAAAAGGACATTTTTCTTCTGTTGTTCTTTTCAGTGACATCACATAGAAGAAAGTACATAAGTAAATCATTGTTATTTGATGAATTCTATGTAATAAAAACAAGCATGTATATGCTGATATTTTTATTTTCTAGCTGATCAGGGACTTTCCTTGACTATTTAACTCTCACAATCTAGAAGCTCAGCAAACAAATTCAGAAAGGGGAGTTGGTATGGTGGATGACCCCAGACTAAGGGGTTAATCTAGTTCTATTTTGTACACAAGGGTCACCGTACATATGCTGCTAGCATATGACATAATTAGAAACAAAAATCAGCCAGGCCAACCTCTAATAAAAGTGACTTAGATACATGCTAAAGAGACACTCAGCAAAATCATCTGCCCACAGTGTCATTCCCTTAGTCCCTGTCTCCTAGCCCAAGCACCAGATTTTTCATTTCATTTTCTGCTTTTCTGAAAACAGCAATTTCCAGAGTCAGAATACTGAATTTTAATCCAGATCTACCACCTGTTCTATGACTTGGCCTATTTTTCATCTTTAGTTTTGCTGTCTATTCAATGAGGATAAAAATAATAATGCTGAAAAGATTTTGTAAAAATCCATTTGTTCACTCAATAGATATGGAATTCTTACTGAGTGCCAAGGACTGTTCCAGGTGCTGGAAATACAGCAATGGAAAAAAAACCTAAGTTCTTGTGCTGCTGTTCCTTATTTTTCTAGAGAAGAGATCATGGTAACATAACATAATGAGAGGTTGTACAGGAAATATAGTAAGGTAGGGACAACCAATAGGAAGAAAAAGATAAAGCAGAGGGAAAGAATAGAGATTGGCAAACAGGTGAATTTCAGGGAAGATGATTGTTCAATGACAAAAATGCATGTATGAGAAGAGAACGCCAGGAGTTCAGCTGTAAGCCTGAAGCTGAGGAGGCTTGCTGCATGAAAAGTAATTCTTCTATGTGTGGCTGACCATACTGTTAAAAGGAAAAGCCTCACTAAGTTACAGGGCCTTAGTTAGAAGGACTCAGACTTTTCACTGAAGCTTTGAAAAAGTCACACAATAAGGACAAGTTCACTATTTTATAGCTACAGTTAAAATACATAATAGAAAAAAGTAGTGCTCATTCTCAATTACAAAGATATAGAACCAACCTAAGTGCCCATTAACCAAAGAGTCAATGAAGAAAATGTAGTATATATACACCATGGAGTACTACTGAGCCACAAAAAAGAATGTTATAATGTCTTTTGCAGCAACTTGAATGGAGCTGGAAGCCATTATTCCAAGTAAGGTAACTCAGGAATGGCAAACCAAGTATCATATGTTCTCACTTGTAAGTAGGAGCTAAGGTATGAGGATGCAAAGGCATAATAATGATATAATGGATGTGAGGGACTCAGGGAGGAAGGCTGGAAGAGGATTGAGGGAAGGATAAAAGACCACAGATTGAGAACAGTGTACACTGCTTGGGTGATGGCTGCACTAAAATCTCAGAAATCACCACCAAAGAACTTATCCATGTGACCAAAATCCACCTGTACAAACAATTTAAATTAAAAAATTTAAAAAATTCTTCAAATCTAGAAAACAAAAGAAAAATGCTTGTGCTAGTTAAGACCAAAACCTTAAATCTAAGGACAAAATGGGAATGCACTCACTTTAGAAAAGCTTGAAACAAAATTCCACATAATGAAAGTCATGTGCCAGAAATTACAAAGATCCCACCCTCTTTTTTTTTATTTTTTTGCTATAAAAATGTTTTATTAGGCCAAACTACACACTATAAAGGTCTCACCATTTTTTTTTTTTTTTTGCCATAAGAGTATTAGGCAAAACTACGCACTATAAAAATGCCTTAAAATGTAGCAGGAGGAGATGTAAAGACTCAAAGAAGTACAAAGAAGTAACAAGTATCCTTGCAAGGTCATTGCAGGGTGTGCACCTGGGCTTGGCTGGGCAAGGACACCCCTCAGAGAATGAGAGCCACTGAGGAGGGTGGTCAGAGAGACCCCTTTTCCTGGTCCAAGAACAGCCTGGGGGAGCCTGGGGGACCTCTCCCACCTCTGCTGCTTCCAGGAGCCACTTCTTTCAAGATGAGGCACCATCCCCTGTGCCAGTTCTCCTTTGCCCCCAATGGCCCATTGTCAACACTCAGAAAGAGAGGAGCATCACCTGTTTTCCCTGAAACATCTGAGGCCAGTGGGTATGCCCAGGGGAACTGGGGTGTAACAAGTATATCTGCCCACCCCCAGGCTATGCTTGCTTTATCTTATCTGTGTGATATGGGGGAGGAAAATTACCAAGAGGTCATCACATAGCCAAGTGCTATAGCACTTAAAGCAGGGAAAGTTTTAGCTGTGTATTTTCAAAAAGTTGTCTCTAAGTGCTACAGCTGATGAAGCTAGAATGAGTGATCTGTGTCCACTTGAGTTGAGCATTCTTTTAGTCATAAAGGATTCGGTTATATTTGAATTCTTTACAACTGATTCTCATTCTTGTCAATCAACTGTAAATTTTCTGTGTTAATTTCTAGCAGAGGTAATAGAGTTAATCCAAAATCATAGGTGTATTAACATGTATACAGATTGACATGTATACTCACCAAACCAGGCACTGAGCTGAAAAAGAGATTGTTTCCCAGTAGGCTCTAAGGCCCACATAAATTCCTGTGCAAAAATTGAGAAACTGAGACAGAAAGTGACTCATCTAAGGCTTGTCACTTGAAAGTGAGTGGCTGACTGACTGGCAGAGGGCTGGAAATCAAATCCAAATATCCTGACCTCTAATTTCAGAGGGTGCACTGCATCCTCAAGGCTCAATTTTACAGTTAAATGGCTTAACAAGGGCTTTACTGGATTGAAGTCAACATTTAAAGACATTTAGATTCCATTTCCACAGTCTTTGGCCCCTTGTCTCTAATGAGAATTTGCCTGGTTCAAATTTTATCATTGGGTCTAACCTGAGAGATCTTGACTTTCAGCCTGAAACTCTTAAAAAGTCTGGATTAACTCAAGAGTTCCTGTTACAAAGTGAGAGTCAAGAACCCTTTTCAGCAAAGGTGAGCTGGCCTCAGTGGTAAATGGGAAATGAGCTGGTTTCAATCACCACCCTCTCACCAATCATCAAGATAAACATCTTATAACATACATGTATTGTGCTTTTAGGAGGGCTGGGGGTTATCCAAGGTTCCGAGTAACATGATACCACAGAAAGAAGAAGGTGATGCTCAGGCCTTGGAACACACACACACACACACACACACACACATACACACAGTCTAGACACACAACTGGTAGTGTTTTAAGTGCTGTAACACTTAAAACAGGGACAGTTTTAGCTGTGTATTTTCAAAAAGTTGTCTCTAAGTGCTATAGCTGATGAAGTTAGAATGAGTGATCTGTGTCCACTTGAATTGAGCATTCTTTTGGTAATAAAGAATTCTGTTATATTTGAATTCTTTAGAAATGATTATCATTCTTCTAAATCAACTGTGAATTTTCTGTATTGATTTCTAGCAGAGGTAATAGAGTTAATCCAAAATCATAGGTGTATTAAAGTCCAGATTGACAAGTATACTCAACCAAAGAGGCACTGAGCTGAAAGAGGAATCATTTCCCAGTGGGCCTTACAGCCCACATAAATCCCTGTGCAAAAATCAAGACACAGAGACAGAAAGTGACTCACCTAAGGCTTGTCACTTGAAAGTGAGTGGCTGACTGACTGGCAGAGGGCTGGAAATCAAATCCAAATCTCCTGACCTCTAATTTCAGAGGGTGCGCTGCCTCTGCAAGGCCCAATTTTACAGTTAAATGGCTTAACAAGAGCTTTACTGGATTGAAGTCAATGTTAGAAGATATTAGATTCCATCACCACAGTCTTTGGCCCCTTGTCTCTAATGAGAATTTGCCCAGTTCAAATTTTAACATTGGGTCTAACCTGAGAGATCTTGACTTTCAGCCTGAAACTCTTGAAAAGTATTGATTAACTTAGGAGTTCTTTCTACAAAGTGAGAGTCAAGACACCTCTTCAGCAAAGGTGATCTGGCCTCAGTGGTAAATGGGAAATGATCTGGTTGCAATCATCACCCTCTCACCAATCATCAAGATAAATTTATTATAACATACATGTATTGTGTTTTTAGGAGGGCCAAAACTTATTTAAGATGCTGAGTAACATGCTACCACAGGAAGAAAGGGGTGCTGCTCAGGCCTGGAGACAGACAGACAGACACACACACACATGCAAACACATGGTCTAGGCACACAACTGTTAGTGTAAATCCAAATACTTAGTAGTATGAGGAGGGCTTTGAACACATTCATGCTCCAAAGGAAGAGATGCATTTTTTAAATTCACACATCCATTCTCCCTCCTTTTCCCCCAACCCTGCCTCAGCCTCAAGCTCACACATTATTGCATAGAACAAAATTAGGCAAGACTACCAGTTTAAAGCATTGTCAATGATGCTTTCATGGAAAACAACAGCACAGTCAAATGGAGAGCATGCTTGCATATGAAATGTGATTAATTCTTTCAGACATGGCTCATGATGACTGGGGCCACACAACCAGGACAGCAGCTCTGCTCTGCACTGAGCCTACCTGTGTGCCTGGCTACCTCCCAGAGTGCTTCACACTCTCATTTTACCCTCAGAGGCAGACAAGAGGACTTCAAAGGACTCATGTGTCTTCCATGCTCTCTGAAAAAGACTCCCATTTCTCCTGGGGACAACAACAAAAGTAGCTTTTTATTTGTAGAGCACACATTTTCAAAATACACAGCTAAAACTAACCCTGCTTAAAGTGCTATAGCACTTAAAAGAAACCAAAGGTCAGCAGGCTTAGCAAAGCAGTAGGAACCATGAAAAAGGATTAGGTTCCACAGACTTCCTGCCTCCTCTCTGTCTTTTCCCATCTCTTTGTCACATGGTCTGGGGAAGCTGGAAGCAGATTAATTAGTTTTCCTTTTTTTATGCTGTCCCCAAGAGAATCCCAGCCTCTGCCTGAGCTTGGGGCAGGGAAGAAATGGGATTTAGAGAGCACATAAGAGGGATATTTTACAAATGTCTTAAGAAGCTAAAGGAGACTTAAAAACTGCAAGTGAGTGAAAAGTTATGGAACTTGGGTTAAGATGCTGTTGAAAATAGATGCTTAGTGCCACAAAGAAAAATTAGCACTGAGACAAAGGATCTTTTAGCAAAATAATTTTTACTTTCTGGACTGCAGGAAGGGTACTCTCACTATCCATTTTGCAACCAGAGTACTAGGAACAAAGGAAAGGAGACATATTTGTCCTTACACATTTGGGGTTGTCCTTACTGCTTTGTGTGATTTCTGTTGGCTGGAGCCAGACCTCACAATCCAAACTAAAACCTGATTGGCTAACAACTTAAAACTTTTCTAAACAGGTAAAAGCAATGGAGAGCCTGGACATGCTTGTGAGTACATCCAGCACAGATATCCTGGTTAAAGTACAAGGACATAGAACATACCACATGCCTGTAAGCATAGCATGTCTAACAGCTAAACAGGATAAGGCTTAACAAAGTTATTAACACACTTACTCTCTAACAAGAAAGGAAAGTATAAACTGGGAGTTTTCTACTTCCCACAGTGCTGTTAAGCATGTCTGAAACTCACTGGGGAGAAAGGGATTTCAAAAGTATAGTCTGGAGGATTTCATAGGTGGAAAAAAAATAATTCTACCTCAGTGAGTGGAGACACTTCAATTAACTAGTGACACCTACTGCATAGGTTAAGTACTTTTTTGCCTACCAAACTGGAACATGAGCAGGAAGCTTATTATCCACCATCACTCATGCTTTGCTTAGTTTTTATACTGCACTAATATCCTCCCTGGTTGTAGCTGTCTGGGCTGTTTTGGTTTACATATTTCATGGGCATTTAGGTACTGGACACAAGGACTAAATATGATGACAGGGAGGCTGAGGTAGGAGAACTGCTTGAAACAAGGAGATGGAGGATGCAGTGAGCCAAGATCCTGCCACTGCACTCCAGCCTGGGCAACGACAGCAAAAACTCCATCTCAAAAAAAATTGATGACAAATTTGCAGCTATATTACAGCAGTGGGATTTTTCACTAGTATGAAGCTGTCACCTGACCTGCTAAAATTGCAAAGGCAGGAATTAGTGGCATGGGAGATACCATCAAATATACCTTGGTCACTTTTAGTTTGTCCTTGGAATTAGATATCAGCTCCCTGCCTACCTCATGCAAAGGCACGTGCAATCTGGATGGTATGCACAGAACACTGAATGATATTGTGCCCCCAATCTAGAGACACAGGAAGTGGCACCATGAAGACCTAAATCACTTTATCATCCCCAGACCAAAAAGAAGGAAGCAGATGGGACACTGGTTTAATATGAGAGGCTTCACATATGTTATCTCCTTTAATCTTTACAACAATCCTCAATTTTCCTGAATTTTAAAAACAGGTGAGGCTCTGAGAGGTTATTTGCCAAGGTCACCTAGCTGGCATATGACAAAGTCAGGATTTTCATCAAGATCCATGTGACTTGAACCTTTGCTCTTTCTAATATACCCACTCTTTCTCCCTGAATGTTTCTTTAGATGGAGATTTGTGCTTAATTGCAGCCTCCAGCAGGCATGACTAATTCACATGGAGGGCTTCTAAAGAAAGTGGTGGAAGGCAATGCCTACTGAGCACCTGTATGTGAAAGGTATTCTCTGAGTACTGCAAAGACTGCAGAGAAAAACACCTGAAGATGCTTAGAATCCCATGCAAGGGCTCATTTAAATGTCATTTTTCTCTGAAAAATTTTTTTTATGGTAAGGGCAGTTAACATTAGACCCATCCTCTATTTTCCTTTTTTGTTGTGGTAAGGACACTTAACATGATATCTGTCCTCTTAACAATTTTAGGTGTACAATACATTATTGTTGATTAAAAAGATATTACCTCACAACTGTAAGGATGGCTACTAAAAAAAATTCATTCTGGTCAATTTAGAAAGCACAGATGAACCTGGAGGACATAACATTAAGTAAAACAAGTCAGGAACAGAAAGACCAATGCCACACGATCTCAAAAAGTTGAACAGATAGAAAAAGAGAGTAGAAAAAGAGACTGGGGGTTAGAGGATTGGAGAGATGCTAAAGAACATAAAATTCCAGTTAGATGCAAGAAATAAGTTGTAGAGATCTATGGCCTATCATGGTGATTACAGTTAATAGATAATATACTTAAAAATTGCAAAGGGTAGAATGTAAGCATTCTCACCACAAGGAAAAAAAATATATGGCAAACGTGGGGTAGGGCATATGTTAATTAGCTCAATTTAGCAATTCCATGAGTACATATATCAAAACATTATATTGTACAGCAAAAAAATAAACAATTTTTATTTGTTTGTTATAGGTCAAACAAAAAGCAAATGTTGGCAAGAATGTGGAGAAACTGGAACCATTGCATGCTGTTGGTAGGACTGCAAAATGGTGCAGCCACTATGGAAAACAGTATGGAGGTTCCTCAAAGAGATAAAAATATAAAACTACCACATAAGTCAGCAATCTCACTTTTGGATATGTATCTAAAATAACTAAATTCAAGATTTTTTTTTTGAGATGAAGTTTCACTGTTGTTACCCAGGCTGGAGTGCAATGGCGTGACCTCGGCTCACCGCAACCTCCGCCTCCTGGGTTCAGGCAATTCTCCTGCCTCAGCCTCCTGAGTAGCTGGGATTACAGGCACGCGCCACTATGCCCAGCTAATTTTTTGTATTTTTAGTAGAGACGGGGTTTCACCATGTTGACCAGGATGGTCTCGATCTCTTGACCTTGTGATCCACCAGCCTCAGCCTCCCAAAGTGCTGGGATTACAGGCTTGAGCCACCGTGCCCGGCCTAAATTCAAGATCTTAAAAAGAGATAGTATCACATCTGTGTTTATCACAGTGAGTAAGAAATTTACAATAGCCAAGAAAAGAAAAGCAACCATATGTTCATTGACAGATGAATGGATAAAGAAACTGTGGCATATTCACACAGTAAAATACTATTCAGTGTTTAAAAAGTGAAAATTATGCAATATCCAACAACATGGATAAACACTGAGGACATTATGCTAAGTGAAATTAGTCATACACACAGAAACAAGTACTGCATGATTCCACCCCTATGAGTCATCTAAAGTGGTCAAATTCTTAAAATCAGAGATGAAACTGGTGGTAACCAGGGCCTGGGAGAGGAGTGAAATGAAATTAATTTTTCTTTTTTTTGAGAGGATCATGGCAGACAAATGGCATGATGAGACTGCAGCTCCCACTCAGACAATCAGAGCAGAGTGTGGAGTCTGACATTGTGATCTTTTGCTCCAAAACTACTGCAGGAATAATTCAGGAAGGCTGAGAGAACCCACAGACCCTCTGAAGGAAGCAGATTGCTCTTGCAGGACCCAGGAAACACCTCAAATACTGTGAGTGCCCAAACTGTGGAAGTGAGAAAGGGGGATGGGCTGCCTCTGAACACACACCATCACTAAGGAACCTGAAGGTCTTTATCATGGAAGCAGTTTCTGACCTTACCTGGAGCTGAGTCAATTTAGAGAGCCAAGCAAAATACATGGGTAGAGGAAGCCACAGGAAAAGCCCTGCGGGCTCTCTGGGTCCCCCCGGTAGCCATTTCCACCTTGCCTCCCTGCGGTCCTTGGGGAGGACTGCCAGAGGTACTGGGAAAAGGCCACAGGGAGAAGGAAACCTCCAGTTGAACTTCATAAAAATTCCAACCAAATGAGAAGTCTCCCGGCCAGAACTCAAGGAAGGGCATGAATCCTCTGTGCAGACTCCACAGCTGGGGAAGCAGAAAAGCCATGCTTGCTTTTATAGCTGTAAGGTGAGTATCCTGTGGCTAGTTCTCAGCCCTGCTCCTCCACTGCCTGGAAACAGACTCGGTACTGTTTGGGGGGTGAAGCAAAAGTGAGCCAGTCCTTTTGGGTTGCATGGGAGCCTGGTGAGGCCTATGACTGCTGGCTTTCCCCAACCTCCCCGACAACCTACCTGACACAGCAGAGGCAGCTATAATCCTCCTAGAAACAACTCTATCGACATGAGAACTACACTCCCATTCCCCACAGCAGCCACAGCAACACCCTCCCAAGGAGAATCTCAGCTCAGACACACCTAGCCTTGTCCCCACCTGATGGTCCTTTCTCCCCACCCTGGACCTGAAGAAAAAGGGCATATACTCTGGAGAGTTCTAGGACCCTGTCCACCATCTTATTCTCCCTATACTACCACAACTGATGCTTTCTTGAAAGTGCCACCTCCCTGCAGGAGGCCAACCAGAACAAAAATAGTTCATTAAACAACCAAAGTTAAGGACCTTGACAAAGTCCATTTCACCCTGCTGACACCTCCACTGAAGCAGATACTGATATCCACTGCTGAGAGACCCAGAGTTTGTTCACATCACAGGACTCTGTGTACACAACCCTAGTACCAGCTTGAAACCTGGTTGACCTGCTGGGTTGCTAGATCCAGAAGAGAGGTTACAATCACTATAGCTTTGCTCTCAGGAAGCCACATTCTTAGGAAAAGGGTGGAGGTACTACATCAAGGGAACCCCTCATGGAACAAAAGAATCTGAACAACAGCCTTGAGACCTAGACCTTCCCTCTGATAGAGCATAATCAAATGAGAAAATACCAGAAAAACAACTCTGGTAATATGACTAAACAAGGTTCTTTAACAACCCCCCAAAATCACTCTAGCTCACCAGCAATGGATCCTAAACAAGAAGAAATCCTTGATTTACCTGAAAAAGAATTCAAAAGGTGAGTTATTTAGCTAATCAAGGAGCCACAAGAGAAAGGCAAAGCCCAATTTAAGACAATTTTTTTAATGATACAAGAAATGGGAGAAATCTTTGGTGAAATAGCATAAACAAGAAACGATCAAAACTTCAGGAACCAATGGATGCACTTAAAGAAATGCAAAATGCTCTGCAAAGACTCAGCCAAACAATGGAACAAGCTGAAGAAAGAATTTAAGAGCTTTAAGACAAGGTTTTTACATTAACTCAATCCAATAAGACAAATAAAAAAGAGTAAGAAAATATTAAAGCCTCCAAGAAGTTTACAATTATGTTAAACGACCAAACCTAAGAATAATCGGTGTTCCTGAGGAAGAAGAGAAATCTAAAAGTCTAGAAAACATATCTGTGGGAATAATCAAGGAAAAATCCCCCCACCTTGCTAGAGATCTAGAAATCCAAATACAACAAAATCAAAGAACACCTGGGAAATTCATCACAAAAAGATTATCACCCAGGCACATTGTCATCAGTCTATCTAAAGGTAAAATGAAGGCAAGAATCTTAAGAGCTTTGAGAAAAAAGTACCAGGTAACCTATATAGAAAAACATATCAGATTAACAGCAGATTTCTCAGCAGAAACCCTAAAAGCTAGAAGGGACTGGAGCCCTATTTTCAGCTTCCTTAAACAAAACAACTATGAGTCAAAAATTTTGTATCCAGTGAAACTAAGCTTCATAAATGCAGGAAACATACAGTCTTTTTCAGACAAACAAGTGCTCAGAGAGTTTTCCACTACCAAGCCAGCACCATAAGGACCTAAAAGGGGTTCTAAATCTTGAAGCAAATCCCAGAAACACATCAAAACCATAACTCTTTAAAGCATAAATCACACAGAACCTACAAAAAAATTAAAAGTAGAAAAACAAGGTATACAGGCAACAAATAGCATGATGAATGGAACAGTATCTCATATCTCAGTACTAATATTGAGTGTTAATAGCCTAAATGCACCACTTAAAAGGTAACAGAATTGCAGAATGAGTAAGAATTCACCAAATGAAAGTGCTTCCCCATTTTTATTTGGAGGGTTCACTCCTGTCCCTTGTCAACTCTGGAGCTTTTGAACACATGTGTTTTTTGTTTTTGTTTTTGTTTTTTTTTTTTAAAATAATTTATCAACCAACTATCTGCTGCCTCCAAGAGACTCACCTAACACATAAGAACTCACATAAACTTAAAGGGGTGAAAAAAGACATTCCATGTAAAAGGACACCAAAAGCAACCAGGGGCAGCTATCATAAAATACAAAGAAGTTTATCATCTAATAATAATAAAAGGCCTTGTCCAACTGGAAAAATTATAATTCTAAATATATATACATCTAACACTGGAGCTCTAAAATTTATAAAACTGTTGTTATTGGGCCTAAGAAATTAGCTAGATAGGAACAAAATAATAGCAGGAGCTTCAGTATCCATGGACAGCACGAGACAGGTCATCAAGACAGAAAGTCAACAAAATAAAATGGATTTAAGCTATACATTGGAACAAATGAACTTAACATATGTACAGAAAATTTTACCCCAAAACATAAGAATATACATTCTGTTCCTCAGCTCATGAAACTTTCTCCAAGATAGACCATATGAGAGGCCACTAAACAAGTTTCAATTAATTCAAGAAAGCTGAAATCATATCAAAGTCTCTTAGATCACAGTGGAATGAAACTGGAAATCGATTCTAAAAGGAACCTACAAAACTATGAAAATATATAGAAATTAAATAACTTGTTCCTGAATGATTGATAACTGGGTCAACAACAAAATCAAGAGGGAAATTTAAAAACCCTTCAAACAGAATGTAAATAGTAACACAACCTATCACAACCCCTGGATACAGCAAAGGTGCTGCTAAGAGGAAAGTTTATAGCCCTAAATGCCTACATCAAAAAGTCTGAAAGAGGCCAGGTGCAGTGACTCACGCCTATAATCCCAGGCCTTTGGGAGGCCAAGGAAGGTGAATCATGAGGTCAAGAGATAAAAAATATAAATACCCTGTGGGTACCCCAGTGTACAAAACAAAATAAGTCGCTAAATACTCTATTAGAAAAAACATACAATGTCCTTTTATACTGTGTTTTAAAGTATACAAAACATCAGATTGTACTCTCATATGTAAAATACAAAAATTCAATTTTTACACAGAAATCAAAAATATAAACACCCTGTGGGTACCCCAGTGTACAAAATAAAATAAGCCTCTAAATACTCTATTAGAAAAAACATACAATGTCCTTTTCTACTCTGTTTTAAAGTATATACACATCAGGATGTACTCTCACACATAAAATACTAAAATTCAATTTTTACACAGATATGAAAAATATAAATTCCCTGTGGGTACCCCAGTGTACAAAACAAAATAAGTCTCTAAATAGTCTTTTAGAGAAAACATACGATGTCCTTTTCTACTCTGTTTTAAAGTATATACACCATCAGGATGTACTCTCACATGAAAAATACAGAAATTAAATTTTGACGCTTACATAAAAATATAAATACCTTGTGGGAACCCCAGTATACAAAACAAAATAAGTCTCTAAATACTCTATTAGAAAAAACATACAATGTCCTCTTCTACTCTGTTTTAAAGTATATACACCATCAGGATATACTCTCTTTTTTTTTTTTTTTAACATTATGAAACTTATTGTTCATGTGATTTCTGTACATAAGAACATGAGAGCAACCCTTTTACAAACGGAACTAATTTTCTAGAGCACACTGACAAAACTGAACTGGTATTTGATGTGAATCCATAGGAGTTTAAGCTTCAAATCCAGCCAAGAAGTTTGTTACAATCTGTTTCAGCTTTGCATCTGATTCTTCTGAGATCTTTCCATCAGCCCTGATAGTGCCCAACAGGGCTTGGTGCTGGCTAACAACATGAGACAAGAAAGCATTCTCAAACTTTGTAATCTTGCTGGGCTCCAGTTTATCCAGATACCCCCTTACACCCGCATAGATAACAGCCACTTGTTCTTCAATAGCCATGGGAGAATACTGTCCTTGCTTCAGCAACTCAGTTAGACGAACACCACGACTCAAAAGTTGCTGAGTGGCAGCATCAAGGTCAGAACCGAACTGGGCAAAAGCAGCAACCTCACGATACTGAGCCAATTCCAGCTTCATGGTACCTGCCACCTGCTTCATAGCCCTGGTTTGGGCAGCAGATCCGACACGAGACACAGACAGACCAACATTAATGGCAGGGCGGATACCTTTGTAGAACAATTCTGTTTCCAAGAAGATCTGTCCATCAGTGATGGAAATGACATTTGTTGGAATGTAAGCAGACACATCACCAGCCTGTGTTTCTATGACTGGCAAAGCAGTCAAGGAGCCACCACTAAAAGCATCATTCATTTTGGCTGCTCTCTCCAGCAACCGGGAGTGTAGGTAGAACACATCACCAGGATAGGCCTCATGACCAGGGGGTCGGCGGAGCAACAGAGACATCTGACGGTAAGCAACAGCCTGTTTGGATAAGTCATCATAGATGATCAAAGCATGTTTGCCATTGTCTCTAAAATACTCTCCCATGGAACAGCCAGAGTAAGGAGCCAGGTACTGAAGTGGGGCAGCATCTGAGGCCGTTGCTGATACCACAATGGTGTACTTCATGGCATCTGCATCTGTCAGTCTCTTCACCAACTGGGCAACAGTGGATCTCTTTTGACCAATAGCAACATAGATACAGTACAGCTTCTTCTTTTCATCAGATCCATCATTGAAACGTTTCTGGTTAATGATTGTGTCAATAGCAATTGAGGTTTTCCCAGTCTGTCGGTCACCAATAATCAGCTCACGCTGACCACAACCAATTGGCACCAAGCTATCCACAGCCTTAATGCCGGTCTGCATTGGTTCCCGCACTGAAATTCGAGGAATGATTCCAGGGGCTTTCAGACCAACTCGCCTACGGGTCTTGGAACCAATTGGACCCTTTCCATCAATAGCATTACCAAGGGCATCAACTACACGACCCAACAGCTCCTCACCAACTGGAACGTCCACAATGGCTCCTGTCCTCTTCACTATATCTCCTTCCTTAATTAGTTTATCATTTCCAAACACGACAACACCAACATTGTCAGGTTCCAAGTTCAAGGACATACCCTTTAAGCCTGAAGAAAACTCTACCATTTCTTCTGCCTGAACATTCCTCAGCCCATGTACACGGGCAATACCATCACCAATACTTAAGACACGCCCAGTTTCTTCAAGGTCAACAGAAGTATCAGCTCCAAGAATACGCTCTTCAAGAATAGAGGACATCTCAGCAGCCCCAGTCTTCTGAAGATGAGTGTTAGAGGCATGGAGGTTCCTTGCAGCAATGAAAGATGAACCCAAAGCATTTCTGGAGACCAGTCCGGCGCGCCGAGGGAGGGCGTGGACCACGGCCGCAGCAACGCGCACGGACAGCATCTTTGCAGTTTCTCCGCAGGCGGTACCTCCACAGCCGCAGCCTCCGGACTGACCCAGGATATACTCTCAAATGTAAAATAATAAAATTCAATTTTTACATGGAAATCAAGAATATAAATACCCTGTGGGTACCCCAGTGTACAAAACAAAATCAGTCTCTAAACACTCTATTAGAAAAAACATACAAAGTCCTTTTCTACTCTGTTTTAAAGTATATACACCATCAGGATGTACTCTCACACATAAAATACTAAAATTCAATTTTTACGCAGATATAAAAAATATAAATACCCTGTGGGTACCGCAGTCTACAAAAAAAATAAGTCTGTAAATACTCTATTACAAAAAACATACAATGTGGTTTTCTACCCTGTTTTAAAGTATATACACCATCAGGATATACTCTCACATGTAAAATACTAAAATTCAATTTTTACGCAGATATAGAAAATATAAATACCCCGTTGGTACCCCAGTGTACACAACTAAATAAGTCTCTAAATACTCTATTTGAAAAACATACAATGTCATTTTCTTCTCTGTTTTAAAGAATATACACCATCAGGATGTACTCTCACACGTAAAATACAAAAATTCAAATTTTACGCAGAAATCAAGAATATAAATACCCTGTGGGTACCCCAGTGTACAAAACAAAATAAGTCTCTAAATACTCTATTAGAAAAAACATACGATTTCCTTTTCTACTCTGTTTTAGAGTATATACACCATCAGTATTTACTCTCACACGTAAAATACTAAAATTCAATTTCTACGCAGTTATAAAAAATATAAATATGCTGTGTGTACCCCAGTATACAAAACAAAATTAGTCTATAAATCCTTTATTAGAAAAAACATACAATTTTCTTTTCTACTTTTTATTAAGGTATATACACCATAAGGATCTATTCTCACACGTAAAATACTAAAATTCAATTTTTACGTAGATATAAAATATATAAATACCCTGTGGGTACCTCAGTGTACAAAACAAAATAAGTCTCAAAATACTCTATTAGAAAAAGCATACAATGTCCTCTTCTACTCTAGTTTAAAGTATATACACCATCAGGATGTACTCTCACATGTAAAATACTAAAATTCAATTTTTACATGGATATAAAAAATACAAATACCCTGTGTGTACCCAAGTCTACAAAAAAAAAAAGTCTCTAAATACTCTTTTAGAAAAAACATCCAATGTCATTTTCTACTCTGTTTTAAAGTATATACACCATCAGGATGTACTCTCACATGTAAAATACTAAAACTCAATTTTTATGCGGATGTCAAAAATATAAATTCCCTGTGGGTACTCCAGTGTACAAAACAAAATAAGTCTCTAAATACCCTATTAGAAAAAACATACAATGTCCTTTTCCACTCTGTTTTAAAGTATATACACCATCAGGATGTACTCTCACAGGTAAAGTACTAAAATTCAATTTTTACACTTACATAAAAAATATAAATACCCTGGGGGTACCCAAGTGTACAAAACAAAATAAGTCTCTACATATTCTTTTAGAAGAACAACCAATGTCTTTTTCTACTCTGTTTTAAAGTATATACACCATGAGGATGTACTCTCACACGTAAACTATTAAAATTCAATATTTACATGGATATAAAAATATAAATACCCTGTTTGTACTCCAGCATACAAAACAAAATAAGTCTCTAAATACTCTATTGAAAAAACATACAATGTCTTTTTCTACTCTGTTTTCAAGTATATACACCATCAGGATGTACTCTCACACGTAAAATACTAAAATTCAATTTTTATGTGAAAATCAAGAATATAAATACACTGTGGGTACCCCAGTGCACAAAACAAAATAAGGCTCTAAACACTCTATTAGAAAAAGCATACAATGTCCTTTTCTACTGTGTTTTAAAGTATATACACCATCAGGATGTACTCTCACATGTAAAATACTAAAATTCAACTTTTACAGTGATATAAATAATATAAATACCCTATGCATACCCCAGTGTACAAAACAAAATAAATCTGTAAATACTCCATTAGAAAAAACATACAGTGACCTTTTCTACTCTGTTTTAAAGTAGATACATCATCAGGATGTACTCTCACTTGTAAAATACTAAAATTCAATTTTTACATGGATATAAAAAATATAAATACCCTATGGGTACCCACGTGTAAAAAACAAAATAGGTCTCTAAATACTCTTTTAGAAAAAACATCCAATGTTTTTTGCTACTCTGTTTTAAAGTATATACACCATCAGGATATACTCTCACATGTAAAATACTAAAATTCAATTTTTATGCTGATATAGAAAATATAAATACACTGTTGGTACCCCAGTGTACAAAACAAAATAAGTATACAAATACTCTATTAGAAAAAGCATACAATGTCCTTTTCTGCTCTGTTTTAAAGTATATACACCATGAGGATGTACTCTGACACCTAAAATACTAAAATTGAATTGTTACATGGAAATCAAGAATATAAATACCCTGTGGGTACCCCAGTGTATGAAACAAAATAAGTCTCTAAATACTCTATTACAGAAAACATACAATGTGGATTTCTACCCTGTTTGAAAGTATATACACCATCAGGATATACTCTCACACGTAAAATACTAAAATTCAATTTTTACGTGGATATAGAAAATATAAATACCCTGTTGGTACCCCAGTGTACAAAATTAAATAAGTCTCTAAATACTCTATTAGAAAAAACATACAATGTTCTTTTCTTCTCTGTTTTAAAGTATATACACCATCAGGATGTACTCTCACACGTAAAACACTAAAATTCAAATTTTACGTGAAAATCGAGAATATAAATACCCTGTGGTTACCCCAGTGTACAAAACAAAATAAGTCTCTAAATATTTTATTAGAAAAAACATACAATTTCCTTTTCTACTCTGTTTTATAGTATATACACCAACAGGATGTACTCTCACACGTAAAATACTAAAATTCAATTTCTACGTGGACATAAAAAATATAAATTCCCTGAGGATACCTCAGTGTAAAAGCAAAATAAGTCTCTAAATACTCTATTAGAAAAAACATACAATGTTCTTTTCTCCTTTGTTTTAAAGTATATACACCATCAGAATGTACTCTCACAGGTAAATTACAAAAATTCAATTTTTATGCAGAAATCAAGAATATAAATTCCCTGTGAGTACCCCATTGTACAAAACAAAATAAGTCTGTAAATACTCTATTAGAAAAAACATACAATGTCATTTTCTACTCTGTTTTAAAGTATATATATCATCAGGATATACGCTCACACGTAAAATATTAAAATTCAATTTTTACATGGATATAAAAATATAAATACCCTGTGGTAACCCCAGTGTACAAAACAAAATAAGGCTCTAAATACTCTATTAGAAAAAACATACAATGTCCTTTTCTACTCTGTTTTAAAATATATAAACCATAAGGATATGCTGTCAAACATAAAATAGTAAAATTCAATTTTTACCCGGATATAAAAAATATAATTATTCTGTGGGTACCCCAGTGTACAAAACAAAATAAGTCTCTAAATACTCTATGAGAAAAAACATACAATGTTCTTTTCTACTCTGTTTTAATGTATATACACCATCAGGATGTACTCTCCCACGTAAAATACTAAAACTCAATTTTTATGTGGAAATGAAGAATATGAATATGCTGTGGGTACCCCAGTGTACAAAACAAAATAAGTCCCTAAATACTCTATTAGAAAAAACATACAATGTCCTTTTCTACTCTGTTTTAAATTATATACACCATCAGGATATACTCTCACACGAAAAATACTAAAATTCAATTTTTACGCTGATATAAAAAATATAAATACTCTGTGGGTACCACACTGTACAAAACAATTAAGTCTCTAAATACTCTATTAGAAAAACCATACACTGTCCTTTTATACTCTGTTTTAAATTATATACACCATCAGGATGTACTCTCACACGTAAAATATAAAATTTCAATTTCTATGTGGAAATCAAGAATATAAATACCCTGTGGGTAACCCAGTGTACAAAACAAAATAAGTCACCTCATCACATCATTTTCTTATAACATCACTTCCTCATGACAAAATTTCATGACATCACTTCCTCATGACATCACCTCCTAGTGACATCACCTCCTCATGACATCACATTCCCAGGACATCACCTCCTCATGACATCACCTCATGACACCTTTTTCTCATGAAATCCCTTCTGCATGACATCAACTTCTCAAGACATCACCTCCTCATGACATCACTTCCTAATGACATCACCTCATGACAACACCTTCTCATGACATCACCTCCTCATGACATCACCTCATGGCATCACCTTCTCATGACATCATCTTCTCATGACATCACCTCCTAAAGACATCACCTCCTCATGACATCACCTTATAAAGTCACCTTCTCAAACATTACCTTCTCATGACATCACTTCCTCATGACATCACCTCATATCTCATGACATCACCTCCTCAAGACATCACTTTTTCATGAAGTCACCTTCTCAAGACATCACCTCCTTATGACATCACTTTCTCATGACATCACCTCATGATATCACCTCCTCATCACATCACCTCCTCATCACATCACCTCATGAAATCACCTTCTCATGACATAACCTCCTCATATTACCTCCTAATGACATCACCTCCTCATGGCAACACCTGATGACATCACCTCCTCATGACAGCAATTCCTCATGACATCACCACATGACATGACCGCCTCATGACATCATGTCACCAAAACATCACATTTCCATGACATAACTTACCCATGACATCACCTCACCATGACATCACCTCCTCACCACAACTTTTTCTCATGACATTTCCACATGACATCACCTTTTCATTAAATCACCTCATGACATCACCTCAAGACATCAACTTTTCATGGCATCACATCCTCATGACATCACAGCCTTCTGACATGACCTCCTCATGGCATCACATCCTCATAACATCACCTGCTCATGACATCACCTCCTCATGACATTACCTCTTTATAACATCACTTCATGACTTCACCTAATAACATCATTTCCTCATGACATCACCTCATGACATCAAATCCTCATGAAATCACCTCATCACATCACCTTCTTATGACATTACTTTCTTATGACATCACCTCATGACATCCCTTTCTCATGACATCACCTCCTCATGACATCACCTTGGAGAAAGGAAATCATTGAACCAAAGTTCCGGGCAAGTAGGTGAGGGTGTGAGGACCCTGTGTGCTCCAGGGTGGTACCTTCTCTCACCCCATCCCTGGCTCCTTCTCCAAGGAGAGTTCAGGGTAAAAAGCAGGCTTAAACTGGTACCACTCAGCAGGGACTTGGCATTTCCTATCTGTATCACCTCCCCTGTTATATCACCACTTATGACATCACAACCTCCATGACATCATCTTCCTATTGTATTTCCTCATGACATCATTTCCATGACATCACTTCCCCATGGCATCACCACTCCCTGACATCACCTCATGACATTACCTCCTAAACACAACACATCCTCATGACATCACTTCCTCATGACATCACCTCCTCATGACACCACCTCATGACATCACCTAATAAAATCACCTCATGACATTGCCTCATGACATCACTCCTCATGACTTCGCCTCATGACATCACCTTACAAAACCATCACTTTTTCATGACATTATCTTCTCATGACATCACCTCATGACTTCACCTCATGATATCACCTCCTCATGGCATCACCTTCTCATGACATCACCTCCTCATGGCATCACCTTATTACATCATCACCTGATGAAATCACCTTCTCATGACATCACCTCATAACATCACCTCATGATATCAACTTTTTATGGCATCACGTCCTTATGACATCACCTCCTCATGACATGAACTCCTCATGGCATCCTGTCCTCATGACATCAGCTGCTCATGACATCACCTCCTCAAGACATCACCTCCTCATGACATCACTTCCTTATGAAATCACCTCATGACATCACCTTCTCATAACATCATCTCATCATGACATCACCTCCTCATGACCTCGCCTCCTCATGACATCACCTTCTTATGGCATCACATTCCCCTGACATCTTCTTTCTATAGTTTTACTCCTATTATATCATCACCACTTTTATCAAATCACCTGACCCAAGACATCACCTTATCCATCACCACCCAATGGTATTTCCTCTCCATATCACCTCCCCTGTGACATCAGTTTCCATGACATCATCTTCCTATGGTATTTCCTCCCCATGACATCACTTCCCCATGGCATCACCTCCCCCTGACATCACCTCTTTATGATGTCATTCCTATTATATCACCTTCTCTATCACATCACCTCACCTATTACATCTACTCATTGATCCTCACTCGATGGCATTTTCTCTCCAAGATATGACCAACCCTGTTACAGGACCTTCCCATGAAATCAATGGCCCATGACATTTTCTTTCCATTACATCATTTCCCATGACATCACCTCTCCATGACATTACCTCTCCATGATATCACTAACTCTTGATATCATGTCACATGACATCAACTCCTCATGACATCACCTCATGACATCACCTCCTTATGACATCACCTCCTCATGACATCCCCTTATGAATTCACCTCCTCAGGACATAACCTCCTCATGACATCTATTCCTCATGAAATCACCTCATGACATCACATCATGACATCACCTCTTAATGACATCACCTTTTCATGATATCACCTTTTCAAGACATCACCTTATCCCATTACTTCCTGATGACATCATCTCCTCATGACATCACCTCCTTATGACATCATCTTTTTATGACATCACTTCCTCATGATATCACCCCATGATATCACCTCCTCATGAGATCACCTCCTCATGATATCACTTTCTTATGGCATCACCTCCCCCTGACATCTTCTTTTTATGGTTTCACTACTATATCATCATCTTTATTATCAAATCACCTCACCCATGACATCACCTCACCCATCACCACCCAATGGCATTTCCTCTCCATATCACCTTTTCTGTGAAATCACTTCCCATGACATCACATCCTCCATGACATCATCTTCCTATGGTATTTCTTCCCCATGACATCATCCCCATGACATCACTTACCCGTGGCATCACCTCCCCTTGACATTACCTCCTTATGATGTCACTCCTATCATACCTTTACCTTCTGTATCACATCACCTCACCTATGACATCACCTCCCCGATCCTCACTTGATGGCATTTTCTCTCCATGATATGACCTACCCTGTGACATGACCTTCCCATGAAATCAACTGCCCATGACATTCCCTTGCCATTATATCACCTCCCATGACATCACTTCTCCATGACATTACCTCTCCATGACATCACGAACTCATGACATCACCTCCTCATGACATCACCTTATGAAGTCACCTCCTCAAGACATCACCTTCTCATGACATCTCTTCCTCATGACATCACCTCCTCATGACATCACCTTTACATGACATCACCTTTTCAAGTCATCACCTCCTTATACCATTACTTCCTGATGACATCACCTCCTCATGACTTCACCTACTTATGACATCACCACCTCATTGTATCACCTTGTTATGACATCACTCCCTCATAACATAACCCCATGACATCACCTCCTCAAGAAATCACCTCCTCATGACATCACCTCTTCATGACATCAACTCCTCATGACATCACCTCCTCATGACATCACCCCATAACCTCACCTTTTCACGACATCACCTTTTCATGACATCACTTTATGACATCACCTCATGACATCTTCTCATGACCACACCTTCTCATGACATCACCTCATGACATCAACTTCTAAAGACATCACTTTTTCATGACATCATTTTCTCATGACATCACCTCCTCATGACATCACCACAAGACATCAACTTCTCATGACATCACCTCATGACATTACCTCATGACATCAACTTTTCATGGCATCACATCCTCATGTCATCACCTCCTCCTGACCTGACCTCCTCATGGCATCACATCCTCATGACATCACCTGCTCATTACATCACCTCCTAATGACATCACCTTCTCCTGACATCACCTCATGACATCAACTTCTCAAGACATCACTTTTTCATTATATCATTTTTCTCATGACATCACCTCCTCATGACATCACCTCCAGACATCAACTTCTCATGACATCACCTCATGACATCACCTCCTCAACACTTCACCTCCTCATGGCATCACTTTTTCATGACATCACCTCATGACATCAACTCATGACATCACCTCATATCACCTACTCATGAAATCACCTTCTCATGACATCACCTCCTCAGTACATCACCTCCTCATGACATCACCCCATGACATCACCACCTCATGACATCACCTCCTCATGACATCACTTCCTCATGACATCAACTTATGACATTCCATCATATTACCTCCTCATGGTATCACCTCCTCATTATATCACCTTTTCATGACATCACTTCCTCATGAAATCACCTTTTCATGACATCACCTCCTCATGACATCACCTCCTCATGTCATCACTTCCTTATGACATCACCTCATGACATCACCTTTTCATGGCATCATGTCCTAATGGCCTCATGGCCTCCTCTTGGCATCACATCCTCATGACATCACCTGCTTATGACATCACCTTTGCATGACATCACCTTCTCATGTCATCACTTTCTCATGAAGTCACCTTATGATATCACCCCATGACATCACATACTCATGACATCACATTTTCATGACATCACTTTTTTTATGATATCACCACCCCATGACATCACCTCCTCATGTCATCACTTCCTTCTCACATCACCTTCTCATGACATCACCTCATTATGATATCACCTTTTCATGACATCAACTCCTCATGACATCACCTTCTCACGGCACCACCTTCCCCTGACATCTTTTTTCTATATTTTCACTCCTATTATATCATCACCATTTTTATCAAATCGCATGACCCATAACATCACCTCACCCATCACCACCCAATGGCATTTCCTCTTCATGTCACCTCGTCTGTGACATCACATCCCATTAAATCACATCCTCCATGACATCACCTTCCTATGGTATTTTCTCTCCATGACATCATCTTCATGACATCACTTCCCCATGGCATCACCTCTTTCTGACATCACCTTTTTATGATGTCACTTGTATTATATCATCACATCCCTTATCACATCACCTTACCTATGACATCACTTCTCTGAACTTCATTCAATGGCATTTCCTCTTTGTTATATCACCTCCCCTGGGACATCACCTCTTCTTAACATCAATGCCACATGACATACCCTTCCCATGACATCACCTCCCATGACATCACCTCCTCATGACATTTCCTCTCCATGACATCACTACCTCATGACATCATTTTCTCATGACATCACATCATGACATCACCTCCTCATGAAATTACCTCTCATGACATAACCTTCTAATGGCATCACCCCATAACATCACCCCATGACATCACCTCCTCCTAAGATCACCTCAGGACATCACCTTCTCAAGACATCACTTTTTCCTGACATCATTTTCTCATGACATCACCTCCTTATGACATCACCTCAAGACAACAACTTCTCAGGACATCGCTGCATGACCACCTCATGACATCACATCCTCAACACTTCATCTACTCATGACATCACTTCCTCTTGACATCACCTCATGACATCAACTCATGACATCACCTCATATCACCTCTTCATGACATCACCTCCTCATGACATGACTTCCTCATGAAATCACCTTCTCATGATATCACCTCCTCATGACATCACCTAATTATGACATCACCTCCCCATGACATCACCTTCTCATGGCATCACGTCCTCATAACATCATCTGCTTATGACATCACCTCCTCATGACATCACCTCCTCATGACATCACCTCCTCATGACATCACCTCATGACATCACCTCATGACAACACCTCGTATCACCTCCTCATGACATCACCTACTCATGACATCAAATCCTCATGGCATCACCTCCTTATGACATCACCCTCTTTTTATATGACATCATAATGACTTCACCCCATGACATCACCACCCCATGACATAACGTCCCACTGACATCATCTTTGCACCACATCACTTCTCCATGCCATCACCTCCTCACATCATCAGTTTCTCATGACATCACATTAACATGACATCACCTTATGACATGATGTCCTCATGACATCACCACCTCATGACATCACTGCCTCATGAAATCACCTCATGACATTATCTCAAGATATCACATCCTCATGATATCAATTCTTTATGACATCACCTCTCATGATATCTCCTCCTCATAACATCACCTCCTCATGACATCACCTCATGACATCACCTTCTCATGACATCACCTTCTCATGACATCACCTAATATCACCTCCTCAAAACATCACCTCCTTAAGATATCACTTCCTCATGACATCACCTCATGATATACCCTTCTCCTGATATCACCTCCTCATGACAGCATTCCATGACATCACATCCTTATGACATCACCTCATGACTGCACCTCATATTATCACCTTCTCATGGCATCGCTTTTTCATGAAATCACCCCCTCATGACATCACCTCATTACATCATTACCTCATGACCTCACATTCTCACGATATCACTTCCTTATGACATCACCACATGACATCACCTTCTCATGACATCACCTCCTCACAACATCACCTCAAGACATCACCTCCTCATGACATCACCCCTTGACATCAACACCTCAGGACATCATGTTGACACATCACATCTCCACATCATCACCTCCCCACCCCATCACCTCACCACACCATCACTATTGCACGACCTCACCTTCTAGCCACATCACTTCCTCATGACATCACCTTCACATGACATCACCTCCTCATGACATCACCTCATGACATCACCTTTTCATGGCATCATGTGTTTATGACATCACCTCCTGACATGAACTTTTCATGGCATCACATGCTCATGACATCAGCTGCTTATAACATCACCTCCTCATTACATTACCTCCTCATGACATCACTTCCTCATTACATCACCTCCTCATGACATCAACTTATCACATCCCCTCCTCATATCACCTCCTCATTACATCACCTCATGAAATTACCTTCTCATGACATCACCTCCTCATGACATTGCCTTCTAATGACATCATCTTTTTATGGCATCACCTGATGACATCACCTCCTCATGAAATCACTTCCTCCTCATGACATCACCTCCTAATGACATAAACCATTTCATGATATCACTTCTGTCATGACATTTCCTCTTTCTAAGGAATCATTGCCAGACACTGGCCTCTTCAAATAATAAAGATTGGTATTTTTCTCAGCTGGACACAGTGGCTCACACCTGTAATCCTAGGACTTTGAGAGGCCATGGAAAGCAGATTGCTTGAGGCCAGGAGTTCAAAACCAGCCAAGCCAGCATGCCAAATTTTCATCTCTAATAAAAATACACATAAAAATGCTATGTGTGGAGGCACATGCCTGTAATTTCAGCTCCCCAGAAGGCTGAGGCTAGGGAATCACTTGAACCTTGGAGGCAGATGTTATAAGTGAGCCACAATCATGCCACTGCACTCCAGCCTGGGTAACACAGCAAGACTCTCTCTCAAAAAGAAAGAATCACCTCGTTTATCAACAGTCAAGCCAAAAGCCAAATCATGAATGCAAACTTATTCACAACTGCCACAAAAAGAGTAAGATATCCAGGAATACAGCTAACTAAAAAGGTGAAAGATCTCTGCAAGGAGAGCTACAAACCACTTCTCAGTGAAATCAGAGAGGACATGAACAAATTTTAAAACATTCCATGCTCACGGATAGAAAGAATCAATATTTTAAAGCAATGTATACATTCAACAGTATTCCTATCAAACTACCAAGGACATTCTTTATAAAACTAAGAAAAAACTAATTTAAAGTTCATATGGAACCAAAAACGAATCCAAATAGCCAAGGCAATTCTAAGCAAAAAGAACAAAGCTAATGGCATCATACCATCTAACTTAAAACTATACTACAGGACTACAGTAACCAGAATAGCATGATACTGGTACAAAAACAGACATGTAGATCAATGGAATGGAATAGAGGGCCCAGAAACAAGGCCACACACCTATAACCATCTGAGCTTTGACAAAGCTGACAAAAAGAAGTAATGGAGAAAGGACTCCACATTCAATAAATGGTGCTATTGTTGAACAATGAGAACAGATAGACACAGGGAGGTGAGCATCACACACTGGGGTCTGTTGGGGGGAATAGGGGAGGGACAGCAGGGGGTGGGGAGTTGGGGAGAGATAGCATGGGGAGAAATGCCAGATATAAGTGAAGGGGAGGAAGGCAGCAAATCACACTCCCACATGTGTACCTATGCAAATATCTTGCATGTTCTTCACATGTACCCCAAAACCTAAAATGCAATAAAAAAAGAAAATAAATAAATGGTGCTAGGATAACTGGCTAGCCATATGCAGAAGACTTAAACTACACTCCTTTCTTATACCATACACCAAAAAATTCAACTCAAGATGGAATCAGTGCTTAAATGTAAGACCTAAAACTATAAAAACCCTGGAAGACAACCTAGGCAATGCCATTCTGGACATAGGAATGGGCAAAGATTTTGTGACAAAGACACCAAAAGCAATTGCAGCAAAAGCCAAAATTGACAAATTGGGTCTAAACAAACTAAAGGGCTTCTGTACAGCAAAAGAAACTGAGAACAGAGTCAGTAGACAACCTACATAATAGAAGAAAACTTGTGTAAACTGCATCTAACAAAGGTCTAATATCTGGCATTTCAAAGGAAGGTGAACAGATTTACAAGAAAAAAACCCTGTTGAAAAGTTGGAAAACATATGAACAGACACTTTTCAAAAAAAGACATACATGTGGCCAAAAACCATACAAAAAAAGCTCAACACCCTGATCATTAGGGAAATGCAAATCAAAACCAAAATGGGATACCATCTCACAAAAGTCAGAATGGCTGTTATTTAAAAGTCAAAATATGACAGATGCTGGTGAGGTTGCAGAGAAAAATGCTTACACACTGCTGGTGGGAGTGTGCATCAGTTCCTATACACTGCTTGTGGGAGTGCACATCAGTTCCTATACACTGCTGGTGGGAGTGCACATCAGTTCTTACACACTGCTGGTGAGAGTGCACATCAGTTTAACTATGTGGAAAGCAGTGTGGTGATTCCTCAAAGAGCTAAAAACGGAACTACCATTTAACTCCGCAATCCCATGACTGGGCGTATTAGTCCATTTTCACACGGCTAATAAAGACATCCCGAAGACTCGGTAATTTGTTAAAAAAAGAGGTTTGACTCACAGTTCAGCATGGCTGGGCAGGCCTCAAGAAACTTACAATCATGGCAGAAAGGGGAGCAAACACGTCCTTTTCCACGTGACGTCAGGAAGAAGAATAATGAGTGCCCAGGGAAGGGAGAAGCCCCTGATAATTCCATCAGATCTCCTGAGAACTAACTCGCTATCGTGAGAACAGGATGGAAAACGCCCCATTATTCAATTATCTACACCTGGTCCTTCCCATGACACCTGGGGATTATGGGAACTACAACTCAAGATGAGATTTGGATGGGGACACAGCCAGACCATATCACTGGGTATATACTCAAAGGAATACAAATCATCCTACTATAAAGACACATACATCCATATGTTCTTTGTAGCAGTATTCAGAATAGCAGACGTGGAATTGATCCAAGTTCCCAACAACGATGGACTGGAGAAAGAGAATGCAGTAAATATACACCACGGAATACTATGCAGCTATAAAAAAGAACAAAATCATGTCGTTTGCAGAAACATGGGTGGAACTGGAAGCCATTATTCTTAGCAAACTAACTCAAAAGCAAAAAAAAAAAAAAACAAACAAATTCTGTATGTTCTCACAAGGAGATAAATGATGAGAACATGTGGATACAGAGGGAAGCAACACACACTGGGGCCTCTCAGAGGGTGAGGGCGGGAGAAGGGAGGAGATCAGGATGAATAACTAACGGGTACTGTGCTTAATAACTGGGTGACCACGTAATCTGTACGACAAACCCCCGTGATACCGGTTTACCTGTGTAACAAATGTACACATGTATCCTGAACCTTAAATACAGGTTTTTTAAAGGCAAATGTAAACATGCTTTTTGTAAGATGCGTCATAAACATGTATTTTTTAGTTAAAGGAAGCACATGACAGGAAACCGCTGCACAGGGCAACACTGAGAGCATATTAGGGAGCATGTCTCTTCCTGTATGGGCCACAACACACAGGTGTACACAGGCAAGTATAAAAGGCAAACATAAGCATGCTCCTCAAATGACTTACTGTAAGCTGTTTCTTTTAGTGAATTAAACTATTTGACACAAAAACGTGCTTTTGACACTGCGACATTTTACATTTTTATGCAGCATCCTTCTGAGGTCTGCGCCTTCCCCATCTTATAAGGGAGTAACCATACCTCAGAGAAAGGTTATCATTGGGCCAAGGTTCTGGGCAAGTAGGTGAGGGTGCCAGGACCCTGTGTGCTCCAGGGTGGTACCTTCTCTCACCCCATCCCTGGCTCTTTCTCCCAGGAGAGTTCAGGGAAGAAAGCAGGCTGAGACTGCTACCACCCAGCAGGGACTTGGCATTTCCTCTCCGTATCACCTCCCCTGTGATATCGCCCCCCATGACATCACGTCCTCCATGACATCATCTTCTTATGGTATTACCTCCCCATGATATCAACCCCATGACATCATTTCCCCATGGCATTACCTCTCCCTGACATCACCTACTTATAATGTCACCCCTATAATATCATCACCTACCCTATTACATCACCTACCCTATGACATTACCTCACTGATCCCCACTCGATGGCATTTCCTCTTCATGATATCACCTCCAGTGTAACATCACCTCCCCATGACATCAATACTCTATGACATCCCTTTCCATGACATCACCTCCCATGACATCACCTCAACATGACTTTACTTCTCCATGACATCACTACCTCATGACATCACCTTCCATGACATCACCTCCTCATGACATCACCTCCTAATGACAACACCCCATAACATCACCTCCTCATGACATCACCCAATGACCTCACCTCATGACATCACCTTCTCATGACATCAACACCACATGACATCACCTCCTCATGACATAACCTTCTCATGACATCAACACCACATGACATCACCTCCTCATGACATAACCTTCTCATGACATCATCCCATGACATCACCTCCTCATGACATCAATTCATCATCACATCACCCCATGACATCACTTCCTCATGACATCACCTCATCATGACATCACCTCCTCATGACATTACATCCTCATTACATCACCTTCTCATGGCACCACCTTCCCCTGACATCTTTTCCCTATAGTTTCACTTTTATTATATCATGACCGTTTTTTATCAAATCACCTGACATATGACATCACCTCACCCATCACCACCCAATGGCATTTCCTCTTTGTATCACCTCATCTGTGACATCATACCACATAACATCACATCCTCCATGACATCATCTTTCTTTGGTATTTTCTCCCCATGACATCATCCTCATGACATGACTTTCCCGTGGCATCACCTCCTCCTGACATCACCTCTTTATTATGTCACTCTTATTATATCATCACATCCCATATCACATCACCTTACCTATCACGTCACCTCTCTGATCCCCATTTGATGGCATTTCCTCTTCGTGATATTACCTCCCCTGGGACATCACCTCTTCTTAACATCAATGCCCCATGAAATTCCCTTTCCATGACAACACCTCCCATGACATTACGTCTCCATGACACCACTACCTCATCACATAATTTCCTCATGGCATCACACCAGGACATCACCTCCTCACGAAATCACCTACTCACGACATCACCTCCTCATGACATCACCTCATAAGATCACCTCATGACATCACCTTCTCATGATTTTACCTCATGACATCACCTCCTCATGACATCACTTCCTTATAACATCACCTCAAGACATCAGCTTCTCATGATATCACCTCATGACATCACCTCATGACATCACCTTCTCAAGATATCACCTCCTCATGACATCACTTCCTCATGACATCAACTCATGACATCACCTCATGATATCCCTTCCTCATGGCATCACCTCTTCATGACATCACCTCCTCATGACACCACCTCATAATATCACCTCATAAAATAACCTCATGACATCACCTCATGACTTCAGCTTCTCAAGACATCACCTCCTCATGACATCATTTTCTCATGACATCACCTCATGATTTCACCTCATGATATCACATTCTCATGGCATCATTTTCTCATGAAATCACCTCCTCATGACATCAGCTTATTACATCATCACCTAATGACATCACCTTCTCATGGCATCACTTCCTCATGACATCACCTCATGACATCCCCTTCTCATGACTTCACCTACTCATGACATCACCTCCTCATGACATCAACTTTTCATGACATCACTTTATCATGACATCACCACGTGACATCACTTCCTCATGACATCACCTCCTCATGACATGACTTCCTCATGAAATCTCATGACATCACCTTCTCATGGCATCACCTCCTCATGACATCACCTTCTCATGACATCACTTCCTCATGACATCACCTCATAATATAACATCCTCATGACATCACCTCCTCATGACATCACCTCATGACATCAACTTATCATGACATCACCTCATAACATTACATCCTCATGACATCTCTTCCTCATAACATCATCCCATGGCATCACCTCCTTATGACCTCAACTCCTCATGACATCACCCAGTGACATCACCTCCTCATAACATCACATCCTCATGACATCACCTCCTCATGACATCACCTCATGATATTACCTCCACATGACATCACCTCCTCATGACACCACCTCATAAAATCACCTCATGACATTACCTCATGACTACACCTCCTCATGATATCACCTTCGGAAGACATCACTTTTTCATGACATCATTTTCTTATGACATCACCTCATGACTTCACCTTATGATATCACCTCCTCATGGCATCACCTTCTCATGACATCACGTCCTCATGACATCACCTTATTACATCATCACCTCATGAAATCACCTTCTCATGACATCACCTCATGACATCTCCTTATGATATCAACTTTTCATGGCATCTCATTTTTATGACATCACCTCCTCATGACATGACCTAATCATGGCATTACATCCTCATGACATCATCTGCTCATGACATCAACTCCTCATGACATCACCTCCTCATGACATCACTTCCTTATGACATCACCTCATGACATCACCTTCTCATGGCACCATCTTCCCCTAACATTTTTTCCCTATAGTTTCAATCCTATTTTATCATCACTGTTTTTATCCAATCACCTGACCCATGACATCACCTCACTCATCACCACCTAATGGCATTTTCTCTTCGTATCACCTCCCCTGTGACATCACCTCATGACATCACCACCTCATCACATCACCCCATAACATCAACATCTCACGACGTCACGTTTCCATGACATCATGTCTCCACGTAATCACCTCTTCACCACACCACCTCACCAGGCCATCACTTCTGCATGACATCACCTCCTCACCACATCAGTTTCTCATGACATCACCTCCACATGACATCACCTCCTCATGACATCACCTCATAACATCACCTGATGACATCACCTGTTTATGGCATCATGTCCTTATGACATGACCTCCTCATGACATGACCTCCTCATAGCAACAGGACCTCATGAAATCTCCTGTTGACATCACCTCCTAATGACATCACCTCCTTATGACATCACCTCCTCATGACATCACCTCCTTATGACATCACCTCCTTATGACATCACCTCATGACATCACCTGCTCATGACATCACCTCCTCATGACATCACTTCCTGATGACATCACCTTCAAACATGTTTTCCCTATAGTTTCACTCCTATTATATCATCACCGTTTTTATAAAATCACTTGACCCATGACATCACCTCACCCATCACCACCCAATGGCATTTTCTCTCCATCTCTTTTCATCTGTAACATCACACCCCATGACATCACACCCTCCATGACATCATATTTCTATGATATTTTTTCCCCATGAGAGTATCCTTATGAGATCACTTCCCCATGGCATCACCTCCCCCTGACATCACCTCTTTATAATGTCACTCCTATTATATCATCACCTTCCTCATCATATCACCTTACCTATGACTTCACCTTTTCAATCCCCATTAGATGGCATTTACTCTTTGTGAGATCTCCTATGCTGGGACATCACCTCTTCATGACATCAATGCCCCATGACATTTCCTTTCCATGACATCACCTCCTGTGATATCATCTCTCCATAACATTACCTCTCCATGACATAAGTACCTCATGACATCACCATCTCATGACATCACCTCCTCATGAATTCACCTCTCAGGTTATCACATCCTCATGACATTACCCTATAACATCACCTTCTCATGACATCACCTCCTCAAGACATCACCTTCTCATGAATTTACCTCATGACATCACCTCCTCCTGACATCACCTCCTAATGACATTACCTCAAGACATCAACTTCTCATGAAATCACCTCATGACATTAGCTCATGACATCACATTTTCAAGACATCACCTCCTCATGACATCAACTCATAACATCATTTCTTCATGACATCACCTCCTCATGACATCATGTTTTCATGACATCACCCCCTAACATCACCACCTCATGACATTGCCTCCTCAAGACTTCACTTCCAAATGACATCACTTTCTTATCACACCATGACATCCCCTAATGATATTACCTCCTCATGAAATCAACTCCTCATGACATCAACTCCTCATGACATCACTTCCTAATTAAATCACCTTCTCATGACATCACCTCATCATGACATCACCTGCTTATGACATCACTTTTTCATGAAACCTCCTCATGACATCACCTTCTCATGACATCACCTCCTCATATCACCTTCTTATGACATCACTTCCTCATGACATCACATCACGACATAACCTTCTCATGACATCACATCCCCATGACATCTTCTCCTCATGACATCACCTTCTCATGACATGACATCCTCATGACTTCTCTTCATGACATCACCACCCCACAACCTAACGTTCTTCCAAAATCACCTCCCCATTGCATCACTTCTCCATGACATCACCTCCTCACGACATCACTTCCTCATGACATCACATCAACATGGCATCACCTCATGACATCAACATATGACATCACCTCCTCATGACATCACTTCCTCATGAAATCACCTCTTTATGACATCACATCAAGACATCACATCCTCATGACATCAATTTCTTATAACATCACCTCCTCATGACATCACCTTCTCATGACATCACCTCCTCATGACATCATGTTTCCATGACATCACCTCATGATATCACCTCATGACATCACCTCTTCGTGACTTCACCTCATTACATCACCTTCTAATGACATCACCTCCTCATGACATCACCTCATGACATCATCTTCTCATGACATCACCTCCTCATGAAATCACCTTCTCATATCACCTCTTCATGACATCACCACCTCATGACATCACCTCCTCATGACATCACCCCATGACATCACCACCTCACGAAATCACATCTCCACATTATGTCCCCACATCATCACCTCCTCATGACATCACCTTCTCATGACATCACATCCTCATGACATCACCTTCTCATGACATCACCTCATGACCTCACCTCCTCATGACATCACCTTTTCATGACATCACCTTTTCAAGACATCACCTCCTTATACTATTGTTTCCTGATGACATCACCTCCTCATGACATCACCTTTTTATGACATCACCTCCTCATGATATCACATTCTTATGACATCACATCTTTGTAACATAACCCCATGATATCACCTCCTTATGACATTACCTTTTCATGAGATCACCTCCTCATGACATCACCTCCTGATGAAATCAACTTCTCATGACATTACCTTCCATAACATCACCTTCTCATGGCATCACTTCATGACATCACCTCTGCATGACATCACCTCCTCATGACATCACCTCCTAATGACATCACCTCATGTCATTACCTCATGACATCATCTTATGACCTCACCTTCTCATGACATCACCTCATGACCTCACCTTCTCATGATGTCACCTCCTCATGACATCACCTCCACATGACATCATCTTCTCATGGCATCACCTCATGACATCACTTCATGACATCACCTAGTCATGACATCAATTCTTCATGACATCACCCCATGACATCACCACCTCCTGACATCACGTTTCCACAGCATCATGTTTCCATGACATCAACTCCTCATGGCATCACCTCCTCCTGACAACATCTCCCTATGGTTTCACTCCTATTATATCATCATTTTTTTTTCAAATCACCTCACTTATGATATCACCACACTCATCACCATCCAATGGCATTTCCTCTCCATATCACCTCATCTATGACATCACCCCCATGACATCACATGCTCCATGACATCACCTTCCTATGGTATTTTCTCCCCATGATATCATCTTTATGACATCTCTTTTCCATGGCATCACCTTCCCCTGACATCATTTATGATGTCACTCTTATTATCACCTCCCCTATCACATCACCTCACCTATGTCATCACCACTTTGTTTTCCACTCGGATGACATTTTTTCTCCATGATATCACCTCCTCACGAAATCAACTCCTCACATCACCTCCTGAAGACATCACATTCTCATGACATCAACTGCTCATGACATCACCTCATGACATCACCTCCTCTTGACATCACATTCTCATGACATCACCACATGACATCACCACATGACATCACTTCCTCATGACATCACCTTCCAATGACATCACCTCCCCTTGACATCACTTACTAACGACATCACTTTCTCTCTCCATCACATCCTCATGACATCACTTCCTCACGACCTCAACTCCTCATGACATCACCTTCTCATGACATCACCTTTTAATGACATCACCTCCTCATTACATCACCATCTAATGACATCTCCTTCTCATGGCACCACCTTCTCCTGACATATTTTTCCTATAGTTTCACTCCTATTATATCATCACCATTTTTATCAAATCACCTGACCCATGACATTACCTCACCCATCACCACCCAATGGCATTTCCTCTCCATATTACCTCATCTGTAACATCACATCCCATGACATCACACCCTCCATGACATTGTATTCCTATGGTATTTTCTCCCCATGACATCATCTTCAAGACATCACTTCCCAGTGACATCACCTTCTCCTGACATTACCTCTTTATGATGTCACTCCTATTATATCATCACCTTCCTTATCACATCACCTTACCTATGACTTCACCTCTTTGATCCCCATTCGATGGCATTTTTTCTTTGTGATATCACCTAGCCTGGGACATCACCTCTTCATGTCATCAATGCCCCATGACATTTTCTTTCCATGACATCACCTCCTGTGACATCACCTCTTTCTGACATTACTTCTGCATGACATTGCTACCTCATGACATCACCTTCTCATGACACCACACCATGATATCACCTCCTCACGAAATCACCTTCTCACGTTATCACCTCCTCATGACATCACCCCATAACATCACTTTCTCATGACATCACCTCCTCAAGACATCACCTTCTCATGACTTTGCCTCAAAACCTCACCTTTTTATGACATCACTTCCTCATGACATCACCTCCTGTTGACCTCACCTTCTCATGACATCACTTCCTCATGACATCACCTCATGACATCACTTCATGATGTCATCTCCTCATGACATTACATTTTCATGAAATGACCTCCTCAAGACATCACCTCCTTATGACATCACTTCCTCATGACATCACCTCATGACAACACCTCATGACATCAGCTCCTCATGACATCACCTCATGAAATCACCTTCTCATTACATCACCTCATCATGACATTACCTCCTAATGACATCATCCTTTCATGGCATCACCTGATGATATCACCTCATGACATCACCTCCTCATGAAATCACTTCCTTCTCATGACATCACCTCATGACATCACCTTTTCATTACATAAACTCTACCATGATATCACTTCTGTCATGACATTTCCTCTTTCTTAGGCATCATTGCTAGACACTGGCCTCTTCAAATAATAAAGATTGGTATTTTTCTCAGCTGGACACAGTGGCTCACACCTGTAATCCTAGGACTTTGAGAGGCCATGGAAAGCAGATTGCTTGAGGCCAGGAGTTCAAAACCAGCCAAGCCAGCATGCCAAATTTTCATCTCTAATAAAAATACACATAAAAATGCTATGTGTGGAGGCACATGCCTGTAATTTCAGCTCCCCAGAAGGCTGAGGCTAGGGAATCACTTGAACCTTGGAGGCAGATGTTATAAGTGAGCCACAATCATACCACTGCACTCCAGCCTGGGTAACACAGCAAGACTCTCTCTCAAAAAGAAAGAATCACCTCGTTTATCAACAGTCAAGCCAAAAGCCAAATCATGAATGCAAACTTATTCACAACTGCCACAAAAAGAGTAAGATATCAGGAATACAGCTAACTAAAAAGGTGAAAGATCTCTGCAAGGAGAGCTACAAACCACTTCTCAGTGAAATCAGAGAGGACATGAACAAATTTTAAAACATTCCATGCTCACGGATAGAAAGAATCAATATTTTAAAGCAATGTATACATTCAACAGTATTCCTATCAAACTACCAAGGACATTCTTTATAAAACTAAGAAAAAACTAATTTAAAGTTCATATGGAACCAAAAACGAATCCAAATAGCCAAGGCAATTCTAAGCAAAAAGAACAAAGCTAATGGCATCATACCATCTAACTTAAAACTATACTACAGGACTACAGTAACCAGAATAGCATGATACTGGTACAAAAACAGACATGTAGATCAATGGAATGGAATAGAGGGCCCAGAAACAAGGCCACACACCTATAACCATCTCAGCTTTGACAAAGCTGACAAAAAGAAGTAATGGAGAAAGGACTCCACATTCAATAAATGGTGCTATTGTTGAACAATGAGAACAGATAGACACAGGGAGGGGAGCATCACACACTGGGGTCTGTTGGGGGGAATAGGGGAGGGACAGCAGGGGGTGGGGAGTTGGGGAGAGATAGCATGGGGAGAAATGCCAGATATAAGTGAAGGGGAGGAAGGCAGCAAATCACACTCCCACATGTGTACCTATGCAAATATCTTGCATGTTCTTCACATGTACCCCAAAACCTAAAATGCAATAAAAAAAGAAAATAAATAAATGGTGCTAGGATAACTGGCTAGCCATATGCAGAAGACTTAAACTACACTCCTTTCTTATACCATACACCAAAAAAATCAACTCAAGGTGGATTCAGTGCTTAAATGTAAGACCTAAAACTATAAAAACCCTGGAAGACAACCTAGGCAATGCCATTCTGGACATAGGAATGGGCAAAGATTTTGTGACAAAGACACCAAAAGCAATTGCAGCAAAAGCCAAAATTGACAAATTGGGTCTAAACAAACTAAAGGGCTTCTGTACAGCAAAAGAAACTAAGAACAGAGTCAGTAGACAACCTACATATTAGAAGAAAACTTGTGTAAACTGCATCTAACAAAGGTCTAATATCTGGCATTTCAAAGGAAGGTGAACAGATTTACAAGAAAAAAACCCTGTTGAAAAGTTGGAAAACATATGAACAGACACTTTTCAAAAAGAGACATATATGTGGCCAAAAGCATACAAAAAAATCTCAACACCCTGATCATTAGGGAAATGCAAATCAAAACCAAAATGGGATACCATCTCACAAAAGTCAGAATGGCTATTATTTAAAAGTCAAAATATGACAGATGCTGGTGAGGTTGCAGAGAAAAATGCTTATACACTGCTGGTGGGAGTGTACATCAGTTTCTATACACTGCTGGTGGGAGTGCACATCAGTTCCTATACACTGCTGGTGAGAGTGCACATCAGTTCTTACACACTGCTGGTGGGAGTGTAAATCAGTTTAACCATGTGGAAAGCAGTGTGGTGATTCCTCAAAGAGCTAAAAACGGAACTACCATTTAACTCCGCAATCCCATGACTGGGCGTATTAGTCCATTTTCACTCTGCTAATAAAGACATCCCGAAGACTGGGTAATTTGTCAAGGAAAGAGGTTTGACTCATAGTTCAGCATGGCTGGGCAGGTCTCAAGAAACTTACAATCATGGCAGAAAGGGGAGCAAACACGTTCCTCTCCACATGACGTCAGGAAGAAGAATGAGTGCCCAGGGAAGGGAGAAGCACCTTATAATTCCATCAGATCTCCTGAGAACTAACTTGCTATCTTGAGAACAGGATGAAAAACACCCCATTATTCAATTATCTACACCTGGTCCTTCCCATGACACCTGGGGATGATGGGTACTACAACTCAAGATGAGATTTGGATGGGGACACAGCCAGACCATATCACTAGGTATGTACTCAAAGGAATATAAATCATCCTACTATAAAGACACATCCATCCCTATGTTCTTTGTAGCAGTATTCAGAATAGCAGACGTGGAATTGACCCAAGGGCCCATCAATGATAGACTGGATAAAGAGAATGCAGTAAATATACACCATGGAATACTATGCAGCTATAAAAAAGAACAAAATCATGTCCTTTGCAGAAACATGGTTGGAGCTGGAAGCCATTATTCTTAGCAAACTAACTCAAAAGCAAAAAAAAAAAACAAATTCTGTATGTTCTCACAAGGAGCTAAATGATGAGAACATGTGGATACAGAGGGAATCAACACACACTGGGGCCTCTCAGAGGGTGAGGGCAGGAGGAGGGAGGAGATCGGGATGAATAACTAATGGGTACTGTGCTTAATAACTGGGTGACCACGTAATCTGTACGACAAACCCCCGTGATACCGGTTTATCTGTGTAACAAATGTACACATGTATCCTGAACCTTAAATACAGGTTTTTTAAAGGCAAATGTAAACATGCTTTCTGTAAGATGCGTCATAGACATGTATTTTGTAGTTAAAGGAAGCACATGACAGGAAACCGCTGCACAGGGCAACACTGAGAGCATATTAGGGAGCATGTCTCTTCCTGTATGGGCCACAACACACAGGTGTACACAGGCAAGTATAAAAGGCAAACATAAGCATGCTCCTCAAACAACTTACTGTAAGCTGTTTTCTTTTAGTGAATTAAACTCTTTGACACAAAAACGTGCTTCTGACACTGTGACATTTTACATTTTTATGCAGCATGCTTCTGAGGTCTGCGCCTTCCCCATCTTATGAGTGAGAAACCGTACCTCAGAGAAAGGTTATCATTGGGCCAAGGTTCCGGGCAAGTAGGTGAGGGCGCGAGGACCCTGTGTGCTTCAGGGTGGTACCTTCTCTCACCCCATCCCTGGCTCCTTCTCCCAGGAGAGTTCAGGGCAGAAAGCAGGCTGAGACTGGTACCACCCAGCAGGGACTTGGCATTTCCTCTTCATATCATCACCTCCCCTGTGATATCATCCCCCATGACACCACATCCTCCATGACATCATCTTCCTATGATATTTCCTCCCCATGACATCAACCCCATGACATCATTTCCCCATGACATCACCTCTCCATGACATTACCTCTCCATGACATCACCTCATGGTATCACCTTCCATGACATCACTTCCTCATGACATCTCCTCCACATGACATCACCTCCTCATGACATCACCTCCTCATGACATCACCTTCTAATGACATCACCCCATGACATCACCTCCTCATATCACCGCCTCATGACATCACTTCATATCCCCTCCTCATGACATCACCTCAAGACAATATCTTTTCATGACACATTCCATGACATCACCTTCTCATGACATCATTTCCTCACGACATCACCTCATGACCTCACCTTCTCATGACATTACCTCATGACCTCACCTTCTCATGACATCACCTCCTCATGACATCACCTGATAACATCATTTTCACATGGCATCACCTGATGACATCACCTCCTCATGACTTCAATTTCTCAGGATATCACCCCATGACATCATTGTCTCATGACATCATTTCACCACAACATCACGTTTCCATGACATCTTCTACCCTCGACATTACCTCACCATGACATCACTTCCCCACAACATCACCTTCTCACATCACTTCCTCATGACATCTCCTCCATATGACATCACCTCCTCATGACATCACCTCATGACATTCAGCTTTCATGGCATCATGTCCTCATGTCATCACCTCTGCCTGACATCACCTGAGGACCTCACCCTCTCAAGACATCACTTTTTCATGACATCATTTTCTCATGACATCTCCTCCTTATGACATCACCTGAAGACATCAACTTCTCATGACATCACCTCCTTATGACATCACCTGAAGACATCAACTTCTCATGACATCACCTCATGACATCACGTCATGACATTACCTCCTCAAAACTTCACCTCCTCATGACATCACTTCCTCATGACATCACCTCATGACATCACCTCCTCATGACATCACCTCATGACATTCAGCTTTCATGGCATCATGTCCTCATGTCATCACCTCTGCCTGACATCACCTGAGGACCTCACCCTCTCAAGACATCACTTTTTCATGACATCATTTTCTCATGACATCACCTCCTTATGACATCACCTGAAGACATCAACTTCTCATGACATCACCTCCTTATGACATCACCTGAAGACATCAACTTCTCATGACATCACCTCATGACATCACGTTATGACATTACCTCCTCAAAACTTCACCTCCTCATGACATCACTTCCTCATGACATCACCTCATGACATCACATCCTCATGACATCACCTCAGGACATCACCTTCTCAAGACATCACTTTTTCATGACATCATTTTCTCATGACATCACCTCCTCATGACATCACCTGAAGACATCAACTTCTCAGGACATCACCTCAGGACATCACCTCATGATATGACCTCCTCAATATTTCACCTCCTCATGACATCCCCTCTTCATTACATCACCTCATGACATCAACTCATGACATCATCTCATATCACCTTCTCTTGACATCACCTCCATATGACATCACATTCTTATTACATCACCTTCTCATGACATCACCTCATGACATCATGTTCTCATGACATCACTCCATGGCATCACCAACTCATGACATCACCTTTTCATGACTTCATTTTCCCCTGACATCACTTCCTCATGACATCACCTCATGACATCAACTCATGACATCTGCTCATATTACCTCCTCATGACATCACCTCCTCATGACATCACTTCCTCATGAAATCACCTTCTCATGACATGACATTCTCATGACATCATCTCATGACATGACTTCCTCATGAAATCACCTCATAACATCACCTTCTCATGACATCACCTCCTCATGACATCACTTTCTAATGACATCACCTCATGACATCACATCCTCATGGTATCACCTCCTTATGACATCAACTTCTTGTGCCATGACCTCCTCATAACTTCATCCCTTGACATCACCACCTCCTCATGACATCATTTCTTGACATCAACTTCTCATTACCTCACTTCCTCATGAAATAACCTCCTCATGGCATCATCTCCTAATGACATCACCTGATGACCTCAATTTCTCATGGCATCACCTCATCATGACATAAATTCATGACACCACCCCCTCACGAAATCACCTCCTCACGACATCACCTCCTGACAACATCACCTTCTCACAACATCAACTTCTCATGATGTCATCTCCTCATGACATCACATTTTCATGAAATGACCTCCTCAAGACATCACCTCCTTATGACATCACTTCCTCATGACATCACCTCATGACAACACCTTATGACATCAGCTTCTCATGACATCACCTCATGAAATCACCTTCTCATGACATCACCTTCTCATGACATTACCTCCTAACGACATCATCTTTTCATGGCATCACCTGATGATATCACCTCATGACATCACCTCCTCATGACATCACTTCCTTCTCATGACATCACCTCATGACATCACCTTTTCATGACATAAACTCTACCATGATATCACTTCTGTCATGACATCAACTCATGACATCACCTCATATCACCTCCTCATATCATCTACTCATGACATCACCTCCTAACATCACCTTCTCAAGACATCACCTCCTCACAAAATCCCTTCCTCATGACATCACCTCCACATGACATCACCTTCTTATGACATCACCTCATGACATCACATTTTCATGAAATTATGTTCTGATGGCATTACCTTCTCATGACATGACCTCCTCATGGCATCATGTCCTCATGACATCACCTGCTTATGACATCACCTGCTTATGACATCACCTTCTCATGACATCACTTTCTCATGAAATCACCTCATGACATCACCTCACGACATCACATTTTCTTGACGTCACATTTTTATGACATCACTTTTCATGACATCACCACCTCATGGCATCACCTCCTAATGACATCACTTTTTTCTGACATCCCTTTTTCATGACTTCACCTCATCATGACATCACCTCCTCATAACATCACCTCCTCATGACATTGCCTTCTCATGGCACCACCTCCCCTTGACATCTTTTCCCTATAGTTTCACTTCCATTATATCATCACCATTTTTATCAAATCACCTGACCCCTGACATCACCTCAGCCATCACCACCCTATGGCATTTCCTCTCCATTTCACCTCTACTGTGACATCCCTCTTCATGACAACACATTCTCCATGACATCATCTTCCTATGGTATTTTCTCTGCATGACATCATTTCCATGACATCACTTCCCCATGGTATCACCTCCCCCTGATATCACCTTTTTATGATGTCATTTTTATTATATCATCACTTTCTCTATCACATCACCTCACTGATTTTCACTCAATAGCATTTTTTCTTTATATGACCTCCCCTGTAACATGACATTCCCATGAAATTAATGCATTAGGACATTCCCTTTTTATTATATCACCACCCATGACATCAGTTCTCCATGACGTTTCCTCTTTATGAAATCACTACCTCATGACATCATGTCCCATGACATCACCTCCTAATGACATGACCTTCTAATGTCATCACATCTTCATGACATCACCTGCTCATGACCTCACCTCCTCATGACATCACCTACTCATTACATCACTTCCTCATGACATCACCTCATGACATCACCTAAAGACATCACATCCTCATGACATCAACTTTTTATGACATCACTTTCTCATGACATCACCTTCTCATGAAATCACCTCATCATGACCCCACCTCCTCATGACATCACCTTCTCATGGCACCACCTTCTCCTGACATCTTTTTCCTATAGATTCACTCCTATTATATCATCACCATTTTTATCAAATCACCTGACCCATGACATCACCTCACCCATCACCATTCAATGGCATTTTCTCTTTGTATCACCTCATCTGTGACATCACACCCCATGACATCACATCCTCCATGACATTATCTTCTTATGGTATTTTCTCCCCATAACATAATCTTTCTGACATCACTTCTTCGTATCATCCCCTCCTCCTGACATCACCTCTTTATGATGTCACTCCTATTATATCATCACCTCCCTTATCACATCACCTTACCTATGACATCACCTTTCTGATCCCCATTCAATAGGATTTCCACTTTGGAATATCACCTCCCCTGGGACATCACCTTTTCTTAACATCAATGCGCCATGACATTCCCTTTCCATGACATCACCTCCCTGACATCCCCTCTCCATGACGTTACCTCTTTGTGACATCTCTACCTCATGACATCACCTCCTTATTACATTACCTCATGTCATCACCACCTCATGACATCACTCCTTCATGGCATAACCTTATGACATCATATCTTCATGACATCACCTCATGACATCACCTCCTCATGACATCACTTCCTCATAACACCTCATGACATCACCTTCTCATGACATCACCTCCTCATGACCTCACCTCCTCATGACATCACCTTTTTATGACATCATTTTCTGATGACATCACCTTTTCATGACATCACCCCATGACATCAACACCTCATGATGTCACATCTTAATGACAGCATATTCCCACGTCATTGCCTCCCCCATCACCTCACCATGCCATCACTTCTACACGACATCTCCTCCTCATTACATCACCTTCTCATGACATCACCTACACATGACCTCACCTCCTCATAACATCACCTTTTCATGGCATCATATCCTTATGACATAACTTTCTCATGACATGACCTCCTCATGGCATCACCTCATTACATCACCTGCTTATGACATCAGCTTCCCATGACATCACCTCCTTATGACACCACTTTCTCATGAAATCACCTTATGACATCACCTCATGACATCACATTTTCGTGACATCACCTTTTCATGACATCACTTTCTCATGACATCATCACCTCATGACATCACCTTCTCATGACATTACTCCCTTATGACATCACCTTCTCATGACATCCCCTCATCATGACATCACCTCCTCATGACATCACTTTCTCATGGCACCACCTCCCCTTGACATCTTCTCCCTATAGTTTCACTTCTATTATATCATAACCGTTTTTATCAAATCACCTGATGCCTGACATCACCTCATCCATCACCACCCAATGGCATTTCCTCTTCATATCACCTCTATTGTGACATCACTTTTCATGACATCACATCCTCCATGACATCATCTTCCTATGGTATTTCTCCCCATGACATCATTTCCATAAACTCACTTCCACATGTCATCAACTCCAACTGACATCACCTCCTTATAATGTCACTTTTATTATATCCTCACCTTCTCTATCACATCACCTCATGTATGACATCACCTCACCTATTCTCACTCAATGGCATTTTCTCTTTATGATATGACCACCCCTGTGACATGACATCCCCATGAAATCAACCCCTATGACATTCCCTTTTTACTACATCACAGCTTATGTCATCATTTCTCCATGACATTACCTCTCCATGAAATCACTACCTCATGACATCATGTCCCATTACATCACCTCCTCATGACATGATCTTCTCATGGCATCATGTTCTCATGACATCACCTGCTCATTACATCTTCTCCTCATAACACCACCTCCACATGACATCACTTCCTCATGACCTCACCTCATGACATCACCTAACAACATCACATCCTCATAACATCAACTTTTTATGACATTACTTTATCTGTGACATCACACCCCATGACATCACATCCTCCATGGCATCATCTTTCTATTGTATTTTCTTTTCATGACATCATCTTCATGACATCACTTCCCCGTGGCATCACCTCCTCCTGACATCACCTCTTTATGATGTCACTCCTATTATATCATCACCTCCCTTTTCACATCACCTTACCTATGACATCACCTCTCTGATCCCCATTCGATGGCATTTTCTCTTTGTGATATCACCTCACCTGGGACATTACCTCTTCTTAATATCAATTTCCCATGACATTCCCTTTCCATGATATCACCTCCCATGACATCACCTCTCCATGACATTACCTCTCCATGACATCACTACCTCATGACATCATTTACTCATGACATCACATGACATCCCCTCTTCATGAAATCACCTTCACATGACATCACCTTCTCATGACATCACCTTCTCATGACATCTCCCCATATCACCTCATGACATCACCTTCTCATGACATTACCTTCTCATGACTTTATTTCATGACATTACCTCCTCATGACATCACCTCAAGACATCAACTTCTCATGACATCACCTCATTGTATCACCTCATGACATCATCTCAAAACATCACCTCCTCATGACATCACTTCCCCACAACATCACCTCCTCACAACATCACTTCCTCACATCTTCTTCACATGACATCACCTACTCATGACATCACCTCATGACATCACCTCATAACATCAACTTTTCATGGAATCACATCCTCATGACATCACATCCTCCTGACATGACCTCCCCATGGCATCACGTCATCATGACATCACCTGCTCATGACTTCACCTCCTCATGACACCAACTTTTTATGACATCACCTCATAATATTACCTCCTCATGACATCACCTCATGACATCAAATTTTCATGTCATCACCTCATCACATCAGCTTTTTATGACATCACTTTTTTATGACATCAGCTCATGACCTCACCTTCTCATGACATCATCTCCTCAGGACATTGCCTCGGAGAACGAAAATCATTGGCCCAAGGTTTTAGGCCAGTAGGTGAGAATCCGAAGTCCCTGTGTGCTCCAGGGTGGTACCTTCTCTCACCCCATTTTTGTCTCCTTCTCCCAGAAGAGTTCAGGGTAAAAAGCAGGCTTAGAATAGTACCACTCAGCTGGGACTTGGCATTTCCTCTTTGTATCATCTTCCCTGTGATATCACCCCCCATGACATCACATCCTCCATGACATCATCTTTCTATGGTATTTCCTCTCCATGAAATCATTCTTATGAAATCACTTCCCCATGGCATCACCACCCCCTGACATCACCTCATGACATTACCTTTTAAAGACAACACCTCTTCATGACATCACTTCCTTATGATATCACCTCATGATACCAAATCCTCATGACATCACCTCCTCATGACACCACCTCATGACATCACCTCATAAAAATCACCTCATGACATCACCTTCTCAAGACATCACATTTTCATGACATCATTTTCTCATGACATCACCTCGTGACTTCACCTCATAATATCAGCTTTTCATGGCATGACCTTCTCATGACATCACCTCCTCATGACATTACCTCATTACATCATCACCTCATGACATCACCTTCTCATGACATCACTTTCTCATGACATCACCTCATGACACCACCTCATGGCTTCACGTCCCCATGACCTCACGTTTCCACATCATCAACTCCCCACCACATCACCTCATTATGGCATCACTTATGCATGACATCACCTATTCACCATATCACTTTCTCACGACATCACCTCCACATGATATCACCTCCTCATGACATCAACACATGACATCACCTCATGACATAATCTTTTCATGGCATCACGTCATTATAACATCACCTCCTCAGGACATGACCTCCTCATGGCATCACGTCCTCAGGACATCACCTCGTGACATCACCTCCTCATGACATCACTTCCTCATGACATCACCTAACGACATCACATACTCATGACATCAACTTTTAATCACATCACTTTCTCATGTCATCACCTCATGACATCATCACCTCATGACATCACCTGTTAATGACATCACTTTCTTATGACATCACCTCATTACATAACCTTCTCATAACATCACCTAATCATGACATCACCTCCTCATGATATCACCTTCTCATGACATCCCTTCCTCATGACATCACCTTCTCATGACATCATGTCTTCATGACATCACCTACTCATGACATTACCTCCTCATGACATCACCTTCTCATGACATGAAGTCCTTATGACTTCTCCCCATATCACCACCCTATGACATAACATCTTTTTGACATCACCTCCCCACCACATCACTTCTTCACGACATCACCTCCTCATGACATCTCTTCCTCATGAAATCACATCAACATGACATCACCTCATGGTATCACCTCATGACATCAACTTATCATGACCTCACCTCCTCATGACATCACTTCCTCATGAAATCACATCCTCATGACATCTCAAGACATCACATCCTCTTGACATCAATTTCTTATGACATAATTTCCCCATGACATCACCTTCTCATTACATCACCTCCTCATGACATCACATCCTCATGACATCAACTCATTACATCCCCTTCTCATTACAACACATTCTCATGACATCACCTCCTCATATCACCCCATGTCATCACCACCTCACGAAATCATGTCTCCACAACATCATGTCCCCATGTCATCACCTTCTCATGACATCAACTTCTCATGGCATCACCTCATGACATCACCTCCTCATGACATCACATCCTCATGACACCACCTTGTGACATCACCTTCTCATGACATAACCTCCTTATTACATCACTTTCTCATTACATCATCTCACGATATCACCTCATGACATCAACTTCTCATGACATGATTTCCTCATGACATCACCTTATGAAGTCACCTCCTCAAGACATCACCTTCTCATGACATCTCTTCCTCATGACATCACCTCTGGATTATATCAACTCCTCATCAAATCACCTCCTCATGACATCATCCCATGACATCACCTCTTCATGACTTCACCTTCTCATGACATCACATCCTCATGACATCAGCTTCTTGTGACATCACCTTCTCATGACATCACCTCCTTATTACATCACTTTCTCATTACATCACCTCATGGTATCTCCTCATGACATCACCTCCTCATGACTTCACCTCATGACATCTCCTCATATCACCTTATGACATGACCTTCTCATGACATTACCTCCTCATGACATCACATCCTCATGACATCACCTTCTCATGAAATTACCTCCTCATATTGCCTTTTCATATCACTTCCACATGACATCACCTCGTGACATCACCTCCTCATATCACCCTTTGTCATCACAACCTCATGAAATCACATGTCCTCATGTCATCATTTTCTCATGACATCAACTTCTCATGACACCACCTCCTCTTGACATCACCTTCTCATGACATCACATCCTCATGACATCTCCTTCCCATGACATCACCTTCTCATGACATCACCTCCTTATTGCATCACTTTCTCAATTCATCACCTCATGATATCACCTCATGACATCAACTCCTCATGACATCACCTCATCATGACATCACCTTATGAAGTCACCTCCTCAAGACATCACCTTCTCATGACATCTCTTTTTCATGACATCACCTCTGGATTACATCAACTTTTCATTACATCACCTCCTCATGACATCACCTTCTCTTGACATCACCCCATGACATCACCTCCTCATGACATCACCTTCTCATGACATCACCTCCTTATTACATCACTTTCTCATTACATCACCTCATATTTCCTCATGACATCACCTCCTCATGACATCACCTCCTCATGACATCATTTTATGAAGTCACCTCCTCAAGACATCACCTTCTCATGACATCTCTTTCTCGTGACATCACCTCCAGATTACATCAACTCCTCATGACATATCCTCCTCATGATATCACCTCCTCATGACATCACCTGCTAATGACATCAGCTCATGAAATTACCTCATGACATCTTCTCATGACCTCACGTTCTCATTTTATCACCTCACGACCTCACCTTCTCATGATATCACCTCCTCATGACATTACCTCTTCATGACATCATCTTCTCATGGCATCACCTGATGACATCACCTCATGACATCAACTTATCATGACATCACCTCATTATGACATCACTTCCTCATGAAATCACCTTCTCATGATATCACCTCAAGACATCACATTCTCACGACATCACCTCCTCATGATGTCACCCCCTCATGACATCACTTCTTCATGACATAACCTCATGACATCACCTCATGACTTTATCTCATGTTATCACCTACTCATGGCATCACCTTCTCTTGACATTACCTCCTCATGACACCACCTCATGACTTCAACTCATAACATGGCCTCCTCATGACATCACCTCATCACATCACCTTCTTATGACATCACTTTCTTATATATCACCTCATGACATCACATTCTCATAACATCACCTCTGAGAAAGGGAATCATTGGGCCAAAGTTCTGGGCAAGTAGGTGAGGGTGCAAGGACCCTGTGTGCTCCAGGGTGGTACCTTCTCTCACCCCATTCCTGGCTCCTTCTCCCTGGAGTGGTCAGGGTATAAAGCAGGCTTAGACTGCTACCAATCAGCAGGGACTTGGCATGTTTCTTTGTATCACCTCTCCTGTGATATCACCCCTTATGACATCACAACCTCCATGACATCATCTTCCTATGGTATTTTCTCCTCATGACATCATCCCCATGACATCACTTCCCCATGGCATCATCCCTATGACATCACTTCCCGATGGCATCACCTTCCCCTGACATCACCTCCTCATGATGTCACCTTATTACATTATCACCTCATGACATCACCTCCACATGACATCACTTCCTCATGACATCACCTTCTCAAGACGTCACCTCCTGACATCACCTCATGACTTCACCTCATGATATCACTTCCTCATGACATCACTTTCTCATGAAATCACCTCCTCATGACATCACCTCATTACATCATCTCATGACATCACCTCCTGTCATCACCCCATGACATCACCTTCTCATGACATCACCTTCTCATGACATCACCTCCTCATGACATCACCTTTTCATGACATCACTTTCTCATGACATCACCTCAAGACATCACCTCATCATGACATCATGCCATGACTTTATCATATCACGACATCACGTCCACACAGCACATCCCCACATCATCACCTCCCCACCACATCACCTCACCACACAATCACTTCCTTATGACATCACCTCCTCAACAAATCACTTTCTCATGACATCACCTCCACATGACATCACCTCCTAATGACATCACCTCATGACATCACCTTTTTATGGCTTCATGTCCTTATGATATCACCTTCTCATGACATGACCTCCTTATGCCATCATGTCCTCATGACATCTCCTGCTTTTTACATCACCTTCTCATGACGTTTCCTCCTCATGACATCATGTCAAGACATCAATGTCTCATGACATCACCTCAAGACATCACCTCCTATCACCTCATGACATCACCTCATGACATAATTTCCTTATGACATCACATCCTCATGACATCACAACCTCATGACATCACCTCCTTAAGACTTCACCTCCACATGACATCACTTCCTCATGACATCAGCTCATGACATCAACTCATAACATACCCTCATATTACCTCCTCATGAAATCACCTCCTCATAACAAAACTTCCTCATGACATCACCTCCTCACTACTTCACCTCCTCATGACATCGACTTCTCATGACATGACTTCCTCATGAAATCTTCTAACATCACCTTCTCATGACATCACCTCCTCATGACATCACCTTCTCATGACATGACATCCTCATGACTTCTCCCCATGACATCAACACCCCATGACATAATGTCCCCTTGACATCACCTCCCCACATCACTTCTCCAAGACATCACCTCCTCATGACATCACTTCCTCATGACATCACATCAACATGACATCACCTCAAGACATCACCTTCTCATGACATCACCTCATGACATCAACTTATCATGACATCACATTCTAATGACATCAATCCTCATAAAATTATTTTCTCATGACATCACCTCAAGACATCACATCCTTATGACATCACTTTCTCATGACATCACCTTATGACTTCACCTCCTCATGACATCACCCCATGACATCACCACCTCACAATGTCACATCCACAGGATTTCACATCCCAACATCATCACCTCCCCACCACATCACCTCACCACGTAATCATTTCCACATGACATCAGCTGTTCATTACATCATTTTCTCACATCACCTCCACATGACATCACCTCCTCCTGACATCACCTCCTCATGACATTACATCATGACGTCAACCCCCATGACATCACTTTCTCATGACATAACCTCATGACATCACCTCTTCATAAGATCACCTCATGACATCACCTTCTCATGACATCACTTTCTCATGACATCACCTCATGATATCACCTTCTCATGACATCATTTTTTCATGACATCACTTTCTTATGACATCACCTCATGATATCACCTCCTCATGACCTCACCCCATGACATCCCCACCTCACAATGTCACATTTCTGTGACATCATGTCCCCACATCATCACCTCTCCACCACATCACCTCATTACGCCATCACTTCTGCACGACATCACCTCCTCACCACATCACTTTCTCATGACATCACCTTATCATGACATTACCTCTTCATGACAAAACTTCCTCATGAAATCACCTTCTCATGACATCACCTTTTCATGACATCACCTCCTCATGGCATAATTTTCTGATTACATCACTTCCTCATGACATCATCTCATAACATTACCTTCTTATGACATCACGTCCTCATAACATCACCTCCTGACATCACCTTCTCATGACATGACATCCTCATGACTTCTCCCCATGACATAACCAGCCAATGACATAATGTCCTTTTGACATTACTTCCCCAACACATCATTTCTCCATGACATCACCTCCTAACAACATTACTTCCTCATAACATCACATCAACATGACATCACCTCGTGATGTCACCTCATGCCATCAACTTATCATGACATCACCTACTCATAACATCACTTTCTCATGAAATCACCTCCTCATGACATCACTTCAAGACTTCAAATCCTCATAACCTCAATTACTTATGACATAACCTTCTCATGACATCACTTTCTCACATTACCTCCTCATGACATCACATCCTCATATCACCTCATATCACCTCATGACATCACCTCCTCATGACATCACCTCAAGACATCAGATCCTCATGACATCAATTCCTTATGAAATAACCTTCTCATGACATCACCTTCTCATGACATCACCTCCTCATGACATCACGTCCTCTTGACATCACCTCTTCATGACATCACCTCCTCATGACATCACCTCATGACATCAGCTCCTCATGACATCACCCCATGACATCACCACCTCACAAAATCATGTCTCCACATCATGTCCCCACATCATCACCTTCTCATGACATCAACTTCTCATGACATCACCTTCTCATGACATCACATCCTCATGACATAATCTCCTGACATCACATTCTCATGACATCACCTTTTTATGACATCACTTTCTCATTAAATCACCTCATAATATCACCTCATGACATCATCTTCTCATGACATCACCTTATGAAGTCACCTCCTAAAGTCATCACCTTCTTATGACATCTCTTCCTTATGACCTCTCCTCATGACATCACCTTTTCATGACATCTTTTCAAGACATCACCTCCTTATACCATTATTTTTTTATGACATCACCTCCTCATGACATCACCTCTTTATGACATCACCTCCTCATGATAACACATTTTTATGACATCACATCATCATAACATAACCCCATGACATCACCTCCCTATGACATAACCTCCTCATGGCATCACCTCCTCATGAGATCTCCTCCTCATGACATCACCTCTGGATTATGTCAACTCCTCATGACATCAGCTCCTCATGACCTCACCTCCTAATGACATCACCTCATGACATTACCTCATGACATCTCCTCATGACCTCACCTTTTCATTTTATCACCTCATGACATTACCTTCTTATGACATCACCTTCTCATGACATTACCTCCTCATGACATCATCTCATGGCATCACATGACCTCACATTATGACATCAACTTATCATGACATCACCTTCACATGACATCACTTCCTCATGAAATCACGTCATGACATCACCTCAAGACATCACATTTTCATGACATCAATTTTTATGACATCATCTACTCATGACATCACTTTCTCATGAAATCACGTCATGACATCATATTCTCATGACATCACCTCTTCATGAAATCACTTCCACATGACATCACCTCATGGCATCACCTTCTCATGACATCACCCCTTGACATCACTTCATGACATCATCTCCTCATGACATCACCTTCTCATGACATTACCTCCTCATGATATCACCTCCTCATACATCACCTCATGACATCACCTCCTAAAGGCATCACCTTCTTATGAAATCACTTCCACATGACATCACCTCCTCATGACATCACCTCCTGTTGACATCACCTCCTCATGACATCACTTCCTCATAAGTCATGACTTCACCTTATAAAGTCACCTCCTTATAACATCTCCTTCTCATGACATCACTTCCTCATGATAGCATCTCATGATATCTCCTCATGAAATCACCTCCTCATGACATCACTTTTCCATGAAATCACCTCCTCAACACATCACTTCCTTATGACATCACTTCCTCCTGACATCACCTGATGACATCACCTTATCACATCACCTCCTCATGACATCACCTTTTCATGAAATTACCTCCTCATGACATTACCTCCTTATGGTATCACCTGATGACATCACCTCATGACATCACCTCCTCATGACAGCAATTCTTCATGACATCACCCAATGACATGACCACCTCATGACATCATTTTGCCACAACATCATATTTCCACGACATCACCTACCCACAACATCACCTCACCATGGCATCACCTCCCCACCACATCACTTTCTCAGGACATCACCTCCACATGACATCATTTCCTCATGAAATCACCTCATGACATCACCTCATTACATCAACTTTTCATGGCATCACGTCCTTATGACATCACCTGATCATGACATCACCTCCTCATATCCCCTCCTCATGACATCACCTCGTGACTTCACCTCATAACATTGCCTCCTCATAACATCACCTCATGACATCAAATCCTCACGACATCACCTCATCACACAACCTTTTTGTGACATCACTTTCTTATGACATCACCTCATGACATCACCTTTTCCTGACAGCACCTCCTCATAACATCACCTTGGAGATAGGGAATCATAGGGCCAAAGTTCTGGGCAAGTAGGTGAGTGTGCAAGGACCCTATGTTCTCCAGGGTGGTACCTTCTTTCACCCATCCCTGGCTCTTTCTCCCAGGAGTTTTCAGGGTAAAATGTAGGCTTAGACTGGTACCACTCAGAAGGGAATTGGCATTTCCTCTCCGTATTACCTCCCCTGTGATATCATCCCTTTTGACATCACAAACTCCATGACATCATATTTCTATGTTATTTCCTCCTCGTGACATCATCCTTATGACATCCCTTCCCCATGGCATCAACATCCCCTGGCATCACATCATGACATTACCTTCTAAACACAACACCTCCTCATGACTTCACTTCCTCATGACATTACCTCATAGCACCTCCACATGACATCACCTCCTCATGACATCACCTCATAAAATCACCTCACATCACCTCATGACATCACCTTTTCAAGACTTCACTTTTTTATCACATCATTTTCTCATGACATCACCTCATGATTTCACCTCATGATATCACCTTTCCCTCGCATCACATTCTCATGTCATCACCTCCTCATGACATGACCTTTTCATGGCATCACATTCTCATGACATCACCTGATCATGACATCATCCCTATGACATCACTTCCTTATGGCATCACCTTCCCCTGACATCACCTCCTTATGATGTAACTTTTATATCATCACCTTTTCTATCACATCACCTCACCTATGACATCACCTCCCTGATCTTCACTCAATGGCATTTTCTCTCCATGCTATGACCTCCCCTGTGACATGACCTTTTCATGAAATTAATGCCCCATGACATTCCCTTTCCATTACATCACCTCCCATGACATCACCTCTCCATGACATCACCTCTCCATGACATTACCTCTCCATGACATCATGTTTCATGACATCACCTCCTCATGACTTCACCTCCTGACATCACCTCCTCATGACATCACCTTATGAAGTCACCTCCTCAAGACATCACCTTCTCATGACATCTCTTCCTCATGACATCACCTCATGACATCACCTCCTCATGACATCACCTTTTCATGACACCACCTCCTCATGACATCACCTCTTTATGACATCACCTCCTCATATCACATTCTTAAGACATCACTTCATGGTAACATAACCCCATGACATTACCTCCTTATGACATCACCTCCTTATAGCATTACCTCCTCATGAGATCAACTCCAGATTACATCAACTCCTCATAACATCACCTCCTCATGAGATCACCCCATGATATCACATCCTGATGACATCACCTCCTAATGACATCACCCCATGACATTACCTCATGACCTCACCTTCTCATTTTATCACCTCATTACCTCACCTTTTCATGACATCACCTTTTCATGACACCACATCCTCATGACATCACTTATGACATCACCTCCTAATGACATCACCTCATGACATCACCTCTTCATGACATCACCTTCTCATGACATCATCCCATGACATCACCTCCTCATGACCTCACCTCATCACATCACCTTTTTATGACATCACTTTCTCATGACATCATTTCATGACAACACCTCCTCATTGTATCACCTCTTCATGACATCACCTTCTCATGACATGACATCACCTTTTGATGACATCATCTCATGACATCACTTCCTCATGACATTACCTACTCATGACATCACCTCCTCATGACATCACCTTTAGACATCACTTCCTCATGACATCACTTTCTAATGACATCACCTCATGACATCTCCCTCTCATGACATCACTTTTTCATGACATCAACTCAATACTTCACCTTATAAAGTCACCTTCTCAAAACATCACCTTCTCATGACATCACTTCCCCATATCACCTCATGATACCTCCTCATAAAATCACCACCTCATGACATCACTTTTTCATAAAATCACCTCCTCAAGACATCACCTCCTTATTCCATTACTTTTTCATGACATCACCTCATGACATCACCTCCTCATGACATCACCTATTCATGACATTGCCTTCTCGTGGTATCACCTGATGACATCACCTCATGACATCACCTCCTCATGACAGCAATTTCTCATGACATCACCCCATGACATGACAGCCTCATGACATCATTTCACCACATCATATTTCCATGACATCACCTACCCACATCACCTCACCATGACATCACCTCCTCACCACAACACATCCTCACTACATCTCCTCCACATGACATCACCTCCTCATGAAATAACCTCATGACATCACCTCATGACATTAACATTTCATGGCATCACATCCTCATGACATCACATCCTCCTGACATGACCTCTTCATGGCATCACGTCTTCATGACATCACCTGCTCATGACATCACCTCCTCATATCCCCTCCTCATGACATCACCTCATGACTTCACCTCATAAGATTGCCTCCTCATGACATCAACTCATGACATCAAATCCTCATGACTTCACCTCATCTCATCACCTTTTTATGACATCACTTTTTTATGACATCACCTCATGACATCACCTCCTCATAACATTACCTCAGAGAAAGGGAATCATAGGGCCAAAGTTCTGGGAAAGTAGGTGAGGGTGTGAGGACCCTGTGTTCTCCAGGCCGGTACCTTCTCTCACCCCATCCCTGGCTTTTTCTCCCAGGAGGGTTCAGGGTAAAAAGCAGGCTTAGACTGTTACCACTCAGCAGGGAACTGGCATTTCCTCTCTGTATTACCTACCCTGTGATATCACTTCTTATGACATCACAACCTCCATGACATAATCTTCCTATGGTATTTTCTCCTCATGTCATCATCCCCATATCACTTCCCCATGGCATCACTACCCCCTGATATCACCTCATGACATTACCTCCTAAACACACCTATTCATGACATCACTTCCTCATGACATCACCTCATATCACCTCCACATGACATCACCTCCTCATGACATCACCTCCTCATGACACCACCTCATGACATCACTTCATAAAATCACCTCATGACATCACCTCATGACATCACCTCCTCATGATATCACCTCCTCATGACATCACCTCCTCATGACATCACCTTCGCAAGACATCACCTTTTTATGACACCATTATCTCATGACATCACCTCATGACTTCACCTCATGATATCACATTTTCATGGCATCACCTTCTCATGACATCACCTCCTCATGACATCACCTAATGACATCAAATCCTCATGACATCACCTTCTTATGACATCACTTTTTATGACATCACCTCATGACATCACCTTCTCATGACATCACCTCCTTATGACATCTCCTCTGAGAAACGGAATCATTGGGCCAAAGTTCCGGGCAAGTAGGTGAGGGTGTGAGGACCCTGTGTGCTCCAGGGTGCTCTCTTCTCTTACCCCATTTCTGGCTCCTTCTCCCAGGAGAGTTCAGGGTGAAAAGCAGGTTTAGACTGGTACCACTCTGCAGGGACTTGACATTTCCTTTTGGTATCACCCCTCCTGTGATATCACCCCTTATGACATCACAAACTCCATGACATCATCTTCCTATGGCTTTTTTTCCCAGGAGGGTTCAGGGTAAAAAGCAGGCTTAGACTGTTACCACTTAGCAGGGAATTGGCATTTCCTCTCTGTATTAACTACCCTGTGATATCACTTCTTATGACATCACAACCTCCATGACATAATTTTCCTATGTATTTCCTCCTCATGACATAATCCCCATGACATCACTTCCCCATGGCATCACCAACCCCTGACATCACCTCATGACATTACCTCCTAAAGACAACACCTCCTCATGACATCAACTCCTCATAACATCACCCCATGATATCACCTCCACATGACATCACCTCCTCATGACATCACCACCTCATGACACCACCTCATGACATCACCTCATAAAATCACCTCAAGACATCACCTCATGACATCACCTTCTCATGACATCACCTTATGAAGTCACCTCCTAAATACATCACCTTCTCATGACATCTCTTCCTCATGACCCTACCTCAAAGAAAGTTAATCATTGGGCCAAGGTTTTGGGCAAGTACATGAGGGTGTGAGGACCCTGTGTGATCCAGGGTGGTACCTTCTCTCTCACCATCCTTGGTTCTTTCTACCAGAAGAGCTCAGAATAAAAAGCAGGCTGAGACTGGTACCACTCAGCAGGGACTTGGCATTTCCTTTTCATATCACCTCCCCTGTGATATCACCCCCATGACATCACATGCTCCATGACATCATCTTCCTATGGTATTTTTTCTCCATGACATCATTCCCATGACATCACTTCTCCATAGCATCACCACCCCCTGACATCAACTCATGACATTACCTTCTAAAGACAACACCTCTTCATGACATCACTTCCTTATTTTATCACCACATGATATCACCTTTTCAAGACATCACCTCCTCAGGACACCAACTCATGACATCACCTCATAAAATTACCTCATGACATCACTGCCTCATGACATCACCTCCTCATGACATCACCTCATGACATCACCTTCTCAAGACATCACATTTTCATGACATCATTTTCTTATGACATCACCTCATGATTTCACCTCATGATATCACCTTTTCATGGCATCACCTTCTCATGACATCACCTCCTCATGACATCACCTCATTACATCATCACCTCATGACATCAACTTCTCATGACATCACTTCCTCATGACATCAACTCATGACTTCACCTTATCATGACATCATCTCCTCATGATATCACCTTTTCATGACATCACCTTCTCATGAATCACCTCCTCAGGACATCACCCAATGACATCATTACCTCACGATGTCATGTCCCCACAACATCATGTCCACACATCATCACTTCCCCACCACATCACCGCATTATGACATCACTTTTGCACAACATCACCTCCTCACCACATCACATTTTCATGACATCACATCCACATGACATCACCTCCTCATGACATCACCTTTTCATGGCATCACATCATTATGACATCACCTACTCATGACATGACCTCCTCATGACATCACCTCCTCATGACATCACTTCCTCATCACATCACCTCATGACATCACCTCCTCATGACATCACTTCCTCATCACATTACCTCATGACATCACCTTTTAATGACATCACTTCCTTATGACATCAACTCATGACATCACCCTCTCAAGATCTCAACTCCTCATGACATCACCTTCTCATGACATCATGCCATGACATCAATATCCCATGACCTGTTTCCATGACATCACGTCTCCACGTCATCACCTTTCCACCACATCAGCTCACCATGCCATCACTTCCACATGACATCACCTCCTAACCACATAACTCTCATGACATCACCTCCACATGACATCACCTCCTCATAACATCACCTCATGACATCACCTTTTTATGGCATCATGTACTTATGACATCACCTCCTCATGATAGGACCTCCTAATGGCATCACGTCCTCATGACATCACCTTCTTATCACATCACCTCCTCATGATTTCACCTCCTCATGATGTCACTTTCTCATGGCATCACCTTCTGATGACATCACCTTATCACATCACCTCCTCCTGACATTACCTCCTCATGGCATCATATGCTCATGACATAACCTGCTCATGAAATCACCTCCTCATGACATCACCTCCTCATGAAATCACTTCATGTCATCAATTCCTCATGACATCACCACAAGACATCAACTTCTCATGACATCACCTCAAGACATCACCTCCTCAAAACATCACTTCCCCATGACATCACCTCATGACATCAACTCATGTCATCACCTTATGATATCACCTCCTCATGACATCACCTACTCATGAAATCACCTCCTCATAACATCACCCCATGACATCACCTTCTCATGACATCACCTTTTCATGATATCACTTTCTCATGACATAACCTCCTCATGACATCACCTCTTGATATCACCTTCTTAAGACATCCCCTCCTTATGACATCACTTCCTCATGACATTACCTTCTCATGACATCACCTCCTGTTTACATCATCTCCTCATATCATCACTTCCTCATGACATCACCTTCTCATGAAATCACCTCCTATTGACATCACCTCCTCATGACATCACCTTATAAAGTCACCTTCTCAAAACATCACCTTCTCCTGATGTCACTTCCTTATGACATCACCTCATGGCATCACCTCCTCATGACATCACATTTTCATGAAATCACCTTCTCAAGACATCACCTCCTTATGATATCACTTTTTCATGACATCAACTCATGACATCACCTCATTACATCACCTTTTCATGACATCACCTGTTCATGACATCACCTCATGAAATCACCTTCTCATGACATCACCTCCTCATGACATTGCCTCCTAATGACATCATCTTTTCATGGCATCAACTGATGACATCACCTCTTGACATCACCTTTTCATGACATCACTTCCTCCTCAGGACATCACCTCATGACTTCACCTTTTTATGACATTAAATCTCCCATGATATCACTTCTGTCATGATATTTTCTCTTTCTAAGGCATCATTGCCAGACACTGGCCTCTTCAAATAATAAAGATTGTTTTTTTTTCAGCTGGACACAGTGGCTCACACCTGTAATCCTAGCACTTTGAGAGTCCATGGAAGGCAGATTGCTTGAGGCCAGGAGTTCAAAACCAGCCAAGTCAACTTGCCAAATCTTCATCTTTAATATAAATACACATAACAATGCTACGTGTGGAGGCACATGCCTGTAATCCCAGGTCTGCAGTAGGCTGAGGCAAGAGAATCACTTGAACCTTGGAGGCAGATGTTGTAAGTGAGCCACAATCGTGCCACTGCACTCCAGCCTGGGTAACACAGCAAGACTCTCTCAAAAAAAAAAAAAACGAATCACCTCACTTTTCAACAGTTAAGCCAAAAGCCAAATCATGAATGCAATCTTATTCACAACTGCCACAAAAAGAGTAAGATATCCAGGAATACAGCTAACTAAGGAGGTGAAAGATCTCTGCAAGGAGAACTACAAACCACTTCTCTGTAAAATCAGAAAGGACATGAACAAATTTTAAAACATTCCATGCCCACGGATAGAAAGAATCAATATCTTAAAGCAGTGTATACATTCAACAGTATTTCTATCAAACAACCAAGGACATTCTTTTAAAAACTAAGAAAAAACTATTTTAAAGTTCATGTGGAACCGAAAATGAATCCAAATAGCCAAGGCAATCCTCAGCAAAAAGAACAAAGCTAACGGCATCACACCATCTGACTTAAAACTATACTACAGGACTACAGTAACCAGAATAGCATGATACTGGTACAAAAACAGACATATAGATCAATGGAATGGAATAGAGGGCCCAGAAACAAGGCCACACACCTATAACCATCTGAGCTTTGACAAAGCTGACAAAAAGAAGTAATGGAGAAAGGACTCCACATTCAATAAATGGTGCTATTGTTGAACAATGAGAACAGATAGACATAGGGAGGGGAGCATCACACACTGGGGTCTGTTGGGGGGAATAGGGGAGAGGCAGCAGGGGGTGGGGAGTTGGGGAGAGATAGCATGGGGAGAAATGCCAGATATAGGTGAAGGGGAGGAAGGCAGCAAATCACACTCCCACATGTGTACCTATGCAAATATCTTGCATGTTCTTCACATGTACCCCAAAACCTAAAATGCAATAAAAAAAGAAAATAAATAAATGGTGCTAGGATAACTGGCTAGCCATATGCAGAAGACGTAAACTACACTCCTTTCTTATACCATACACCAAAAAAAATCAACTCAAGATGGAATCAGTGCTTAAATGTAAGACCTAAAACTATAAAAACCCTGGAAGACAACCTAGGCAATGCCATTCTGGACATAGGAATGGGCAAAGATTTTGTGACAAAGACACCAAAAGCAATTGCAGCAAAAGCCAAAATTGACAAATTGGGTCTAAACAAACTAAAGGGCTTCTGTACAGCAAAAGAAACTGAGAACAGAGTCAGTAGACAACCTACATAATAGAAGAAAACTTGTGTAAACTGCATCTAACAAAGGTCTAATATCTGGCATTTCAAAGGAAGGTGAACAGATTTACAAGAAAAAAACCCTGTTGAAAAGTTGGAAAACATATGAACAGACACTTTTCAAAAAAAGACATACATGTGGCCAAAAACCATACAAAAAAAGCTCAACACCCTGATCATTAGGGAAATGCAAATCAAAACCAAAATGGGATACCATCTCACAAAAGTCAGAATGGCTGTTATTTAAAAGTCAAAATATGACAGATGCTGGTGAGGTTGCAGAGAAAAATGCTTACACACTGCTGGTGGGAGTGTACATCAGTTCCTATACACTGCTGGTGGGAGTGTACATCAGTTCCTATACACTGCTGGTGGGAGTGCACATCAGTTCCTATACACTGCTGGTGAGAGTGCACATCAGTTCTTACACACTGCTGGTGGGAGTGTAAATCAGTTTAACCATGTGGAATGCAGTGTGGTGATTCCTCAAAGAGCTAAAAACGGAACTACCCTTTAACTCCGCAATCCCATGACTGGGCGTATTAGTCCATTTTCACACGGCTAATAAAGACATCCCAAAGACTGGGTAATTTGTTAAGAAAGGAGGTTTGACTCACAGTTCAGCATGGCTGGGCAGGCCTCAAGAAACTTACAATCATGGCAGAAAGGGGAGCAAACACGTCCTTCTCCACGTGACGTCAGGAAGAAGAATAATGAGTGCCAAGGGAAGGGAGAAGCCCCTGATAATTCCATCAGATCTCCTGAGAACTAACTTGCTATCGTGAGAACAGGATGGAAAATGCCCCATTATTCAATTATCTACACCTGGTCCTTCCCATGACACCTGGGGATTATGGGAACTACAACTCAAGATGAGATTTGGATGGGGACACAGCCAGACCATATCACTGGGTATATACTCAAAGGAATATAAATCATCCTACTATAAAGACACATACATCCATATGTTCTTTGTAGCAGTATTCAGAATAGCAGACGTGGAATTGATCCAAGTTCCCAACAACGATGGACTGGAGAAAGAGAATGCAGTAAATATACACCACGGAATACTATGCAGCTATAAAAAAGAACAAAATCATGTCATTTGCAGAAACATGGGTGGAACTGGAAGCCATTATTCTTAGCAAACTAACTCAAAAGCAAAAAAAAAAAAAAACAAATTCTGTATGTTCTCACAAGGAGATAAATGATGAGAACATGTGGATACAGAGGGAAGCAACACACACTGGGGCCTCTCAGAGGGTGAGGGCGGGAGAAGGGAGGAGATCAGGATGAATAACTGACGGGTACTGTGCTTAATAACTGGGTGACCACGTAATCTGTACGACAAACCCCCGTGATACTGGTTTACCTGTGTAACAAATGTACACATGTATCCTGAACCTTAAATACAGGTTTTTTAAAGGCAAATGTAAACATGCTTTTTGTAAGATGTGTCATAAACATGTATTTTTTAGTTAAAGGAAGCACATGACAGGAAACCGCTGCACAGGGCAACACTGAGAGCATATTAGGGAGCATGTCTCTTCCTGTATGGGCCACAACACACAGGTGTACACAGGCAAGTATAAAAGGCAAACATAAGCATGCTCCTCAAATGACTTACTGTAAGCTGTTTTCTTTTAGTGAATTAAACTCTTTGACACAAAAACGTGCTTTTGACACTGCGACATTTTACATTTTTATGCAGCATCCTTCTGAGGTCTGCGCCATCCCCATCTTATGAGGGAGTAACCATACCTCAGAGAAAGGTTATCATTGGGCCAAGGTTCTGGGCAAGTAGGTGAGGGTGCCAGGACCCTGTGTGCTCCAGGGTGGTACCTTCTCTCACCCCATCCCTGGCTCTTTCTCCCAGGAGAGTTCAGGTAAGAAAGCAGGCTGAGACTGCTACCACCCAGCAGGGACTTGGCATTTCCTCTCCGTATCACCTCCCCTGTGATATCGCCCCCCATCACATCACATCCTCCATGACATCATCTTCTTATGGTATTACCTCCCCATGATATCAACCCCATGACATCATTTCCCCATGGCATTACCTCTCCCTGACATCACCTACTTATAATGTCACCCCTATAATATCATCACCTACCCTATTACATCACCTACCCTATGACATTACCTCACTGATCCCCACTCGATGGCATTTCCTCTTCATGATATCACCTCCAGTGTAACATCACCTCCCCATGACATCAATACTCTATGACATCCCTTTCCATGACATCACCTCAACATGACTTTACTTCTCCATGACATCACTACCTCATGACATCACCTTCCACGACATCACCTCCTCATGACATCACCTCCTAATGACAACACCCCATAACATCACCTCCTCATGACATCACCCAATGACCTCACCTCATGACATCACCTTCTCATGACATCAACACCACATGACATCACCTCCTCATGACATAACCTTCTCATGACATCATCCCATGACATCACCTCCTCATGACATCAATTCATCATCACATCACCCCATGACATCACTTCCTCATGACATCACTTCCTAATGACATCACCTCATGACATCAACTTCTCATGACATCACCTCATCATGACATCAACTCCTCATGACATTACATCCTCATTACATCACCTTCTCATGGCACCACCTTCCCCTGACATCTTTTCCCTATAGTTTCACTTATTATATCATGACCGTTTTTTATCAAATCACCTGACATATGACATCACCTCACCCATCACCACCCAATGGCATTTCCTCTTTGTATCACCTCATCTGTGACATCATACCACATAACATCACATCCTCCATGACATCATCTTTCTTTGGTATTTTCTCCCCATGACATCATCCTCATGACATGACTTTCCCGTGGCATCACCTCCTCCTGACATCACCTCTTTATTATGTCACTCTTATTATATCATCACATCCCATATCACATCACCTTACCTATCACGTCACCTCTCTGATCCCCATTTGATGGCATTTCCTCTTCATGATATTACCTCCTCTGGGACATCACCTCTTCTTAACATCAATGCCCCATGAAATTCCCTTTCCATGACAACACCTCCCATGACATTACGTCTCCATGACATCACTACCTCATCACATAATTTCCTCATGGCATCACACCAGGACATCACCTCCTCACAAAATCACCTGCTCATGACATCACCTCCTCATGACATCACCTCATAAGATCACCTCATGACATCACCTTCTCATGATTTTACCTCATGACATCACCTCCTCATGACATCACTTCCTTATAACATTACCTCAAGACATCAGCTTCTCATGATATCACCTCATGACATCACCTTCTCAAGATATCACCTCCTCATGACATCACTTCCTCATGACATCAACTCATGACATCACCTCATGATATCCCTTCCTCATGGCATCACCTCTTCATGACATCACCTCCTCATGACACCACCTCATAATATCACTTCATAAAATAACCTCATGATATCACCTCATGACTTCAGCTTCTCAAGACATCACCTCCTCATGACATCATTTTCTCATGACATCACCTCATGATTTCACCTCATGATATCACATTCTCATGGCATCATTTTCTCATGAAATCACCTCCTCATGACATCAGCTTATTACATCATCACCTAATGACATCACCTTCTCATGGCATCACTTCCTCATGACATCACCTCATGACATCCCCTTCTCATGACTTCACCTACTCATGACATCACCTCCTCATGACATCAACTTTTCATGACATCACTTTATCATGACATCACCACGTGACATCACTTCCTCATGACATCACCTCATGACATGACTTCCTCATGAAATCTCATGACATCACCTTCTCATGGCATCACCTCCTCATGACATCACCTTCTCATGACATCACTTCCTCATGACATCACCTCATAATATAACATCCTCATGACATCACCTCCTCATGACATCACCTCATGACATCAACTTATCATGACATCACCTCATAACATTACATCCCCATGACATCTCTTCCTCATAACATCATCCCATGGCATCACCTCCTTATGACCTCAACTCCTCATGACATCACCCAGTGACATCACCTCCTCATAACATCACATCCTCATGACATCACCTCCTCATGACATCACCTCATGATATTACCTCCACATGACATCACCTCCTCATGACACCACCTCATAAAATCACCTCATGACATTACCTCATGACTACAGCTCCTCATGATATCACCTTCGAAAGACATCACTTTTTCATGACATCATTTTCTTATGACATCACCTCATGACTTCACCTTATGATATCACCTCCTCATGGCATCACCTTCTCATGACATCACGTCCTCATGACATCACCTTATTACATCATCACCTCATGAAATCACCTTCTCATGACATCACCTCATGACATCTCCTTATGATATCAACTTTTCATGGCATCTCATTTTTATGACGTCACCTCCTCATGACATGACCTAATCATGGCATTACATCCTCATGACATCACCTCCTCATGACATCACTTCCTTATGACATCACCTCATGACATCACCTTCTCATGGCACCATCTTCCCCTAACATTTTTCCCTATAGTTTCAATCCTATTTTATCATCACTGTTTTTATCCAATCACCTGACCCATGACATCACCTCACTCATCACCACCTAATGGCATTTTCTCTTCGTATCACCTCCCCTGTGACATCACCTCATGACATCACCACCTCATCACATCACCCCATGACATCAACATCTCACGACATCACGTTTCCATGACATCATGTCTCCACGTAATCACCTCTTCACCACACCACCTCACCAGGCCATCACTTCTGCATGACATCACCTCCTCACCACATCAGTTTCTCATGACATCACCTCCACATGACATCACCTCCTCATGACATCACCTCATAACATCACCTGATGGCATCACCTGTTTATGGCATCATGTCCTTATGACATGACCTCCTCATGACATGACCTCCTCATAGCAACAGGACCTCATGAAATCTCCTGTTGACATCACCTCCTAATGACATCACCTCCTTATGACATCACCTCCTTATGACATCACCTCATGACATCACCTCCTTATGACATCACCTCCTTATGACATCACCTCATGACATCACCTGCTCATGACATCACCTCCTCATGACATCACTTCCTGATGACATCACCTTCAAACATGTTTTCCCTATAGTTTCACTCCTATTATATCATCACCTTTTTGATAAAATCACTTGACCCATGACATCACCTCACCCATCACCACCCAATGGCATTTTCTCTCCATCTCTTTTCATCTGTAACATCACACCCCATGACATCACACCCTCCATGACATCATATTTCTATATTCTTTCCCCATGACAGTATCCTTATGAGATCACTTCCCCATGGCATCACCTCCCCCTGACATCACCTCTTTATAATGTCACTCCTATTATATCATCACCTTCCTCATCATATCACCTTACCTATGACTTCACCTCTTCAGTCCCCATTAGATGGCATTTACTCTTTGTGAGATCTCCTATGCTGGGACATCACCTCTTCATGACATCAATGCCCCATGACATTTCCTTTCCATGACATCACCTCCTGTGATATCATCTCTCCATAACATTACCTCTCCATGACATAAGTACCTCATGACATCACCATCTCATGACATCACTCCATGACATCACCTCCTCATGAATTCATCTCTCAGGTTATCACATCCTCATGACATTACCCTATAACATCACCTTCTCATGACATCACCTCCTCAAGACATCACCTTCTCATGAATTTACCTCATGACATCACCTCCTCCTGACATTACCTCAAGACATCAACTTCTCATGAAATCACCTCATGACATTAGCTCATGACATCACATTTTCAAGACATCACCTCCTCATGACATCAACTCATAACATCATTTCTTCATGACATCACCTCCTCATGACATCATGTTTTCATGACATCACCCCCCAACATCACCACCTCATGACATTGCCTCCTCAAGACTTCACTTCCAAATGACATCACTTTCTTATGACATCACACCATGACATCCCCTAATGATATTACCTCCTCATGAAATCAACTCCTCATGACATCAACTCCTCATGACATCACTTCCTAATTAAATCACCTTCTCATGACATCACCTCATCATGACATCACCTGCTTATGACATCACTTTTTCATGAAACCTCATGACATCACCTTCTCATGACATCACCTCCTCATATCACCTTCTTATGACATCACTTCCTCATGACATCATGTCACGACATAACCTTCTCATGACATCACATCCCCATGACATCTTCTCCTCGTGACATCACCTTCTCATGACATGACATCCTCATGACTTCTCTTCATGACATCACCACCCCACAACCTAACGTTCTTCCAAAATCACCTCCCCATTGCATCACTTCTCCATGACATCACCTCCTCACGACATCACTTCCTCATGACATCACATCAACATGGCATCACCTCATGACATCAACATATGACATCACCTCCTCATGACATCACTTCCTCATGAAATCACCTCTTTATGACATCACATCAAGACATCACATCCTCATGACATCAATTTCTTATAACATCACCTCCTCATGACATCACCTTCTCATGACATCACCTCCTCATGACATCATGTTTCCATGACATCACCTCATATCACCTCATGACATCACCTCTTCATGACTTCACCTCATTACATCACCTTCTAATGACATCACCTCCTCATGACATCACCTCATGACATCATCTCACGACATCACCTCCTCATGAAATCACCTTCTCATATCACCTCTTCATGACATCACCACCTCATGACATCACCTCCTCATGACATCACCCCATGACATCACCACCTCACGAAATCACATCTCCACATTATGTCCCCACATCATCACCTCCTCATGACATCACCTTCTCATGACATCACATCCTCATGACATCACCTTCTCATGACATCACATCCTCATGACATCACCTTCTCATGACATCACCTCATGACCTCACCTCCTCATGACATCACCTTTTCATGACATCACCTTTTCATGACATCACCTCCTTATACTATTGTTTCCTGATGACATCACCTCCTCATATCACATTCTTATGACATCACGTCTTCGTAACATAACCCCATGATATCACCTCCTTATGACATCACCTTTTCATGAGATCACCTCCTCATGACATCACCTCCTGATGAAATCAACTTCTCATGACATTACCTTCCATAACATCACCTTCTCATGGCATCACTTCATGACATCACCTCTGCATGACATCACCTCCTCATGACATCACCTCCTAATGACATCACCTCATGTCATTACCTCATGACATCATCTCATGACCTCACCTTCTCATGACATCACCTCATGACCTCACCTTCTCATGATGTCACCTCATGACATCACCTCCACATGACATCATCTTCTCATGGCATCACCTCATGACATCACTTCATGACATCACCTAGTCATGACATCAATTCTTCATGACATCACCCCATGACATCACCACCTCCTGACATCACGTTTCCACAGCATCATGTTTCCATGACATCAACTCCTCATGGCATCACCTCCTCCTGACAACATCTCCCTATGGTTTCACTCCTATTATATCATCATTTTTTTTTCAAATCACCTCACCCATGACATCACCACACTCATCACCATCCAATGGCATTTCCTCTCCATATCACCTCATCTATGACATCACCCCCATGACATCACATGCTCCATGACATCACCTTCCTATGGTATTTTCTCCCCATGATATCATCTTTATGACATCTCTTTTCCATGGCATCACCTTCCCCTGACATCATTTCTTTATGATGTCACTCACTATCACCTCCCCTATCACATCACCTCACCTATGTCATCACCACTTTGTTTTCCACTCGGATGACATTTTTTCTCCATGATATCACCTCCTCACGAAATCAACTCCTCACATCACCTCCTGAAGACATCACATTCTCACGACATCAACTGCTCATGACATCACCTCCTCATGACATCACCTCCTCTTGACATCACATTCTCATGACATCACCACATGACATCACCACATGACATCGCTTCCTCATGACATCACCTTCCAATGACATCACCTCCCCATGACATCACTTACTAACGACATCACTTTCTCTCTACATCACATCCTCATGACATCACTTCCTCACGACCTCAACTCCTCATGACATCACCTTCTCATGACATCACCTTTTAATGACATCACCTCCTCATTACATCACCATCTAGTGACATCTCCTTCTCATGGCACCACCTTCTCCTGACATATTTTTCCTATAGTTTCACTCCTATTATATCATCACCATTTTTATCAAATCACCTGACCCATGACATTACCTCACCCATCACCACCCAATGGCATTTCCTCTCCATATTACCTCATCTGTAACATCACATCCCATGACATCACACCCTCCATGACATTGTATTCCTATGGTATTTTCTCCCCATGACATCATCTTCAAGACATCACTTCCCAATGACATCACCTTCTCCTGACATTACCTCTTTATGATGTCACTCCTATTATATCATCACCTTCCTTATCACATCACCTTACCTATGACTTCACCTCTTTGATCCCCATTCAATGGCATTTTTTCTTTGTGATATCACCTAGCCTGGGACATCACCTCTTCATGTCATCAATGCCCCATGACATTTTCTTTCCATGACATCACCTCCTGTGACATCACCTCTTTCTGACATTACTTCTGCATGACATCGCTACCTCATGACATCACCTTCTCATGACACCACACCATGATATCACCTCCTCACGAAATCACCTTCTCACGTTATCACCTCCTCATGACATCACCCCATAACATCACTTTCTCATGACATCACCTCCTCAAGACATCACCTTCTCATGACTTTGCCTCAAAACCTCACCTTTTTATGACATCACTTCCTCATGACCTCACCTCCTGTTGACCTCACCTTCTCATGACATCACTTCCTCATGACATCACTTCATGATGTCATCTCCTCATGACATTACATTTTCATGAAATGACCTCCTCAAGACATCACCTCCTTATGACATCACTTCCTCATGACAACACCTCATGACATCAGCTCCTCATGACATCACCTCATGAAATCACCTTCTCATGACATCACCTCCTCATGACATTACCTCCTAATGACATCATCCTTTCATGGCATCACCTGATGATATCACCTCATGACATCACCTCCTCATGACATCACTTCCTTCTCATGACATCACCTCATGACATCACCTTTTCATTACATAAACTCTACCATGATATCACTTCTGTCATGACATTTCCTCTTTCTTAGGCATCATTGCTAGACACTGGCCTCTTCAAATAATAAAGATTGGTATTTTTCTCAGCTGGACACAGTGGCTCACACCTGTAATTCTAGGACTTTGAGAGGCCATGGAAAGCAGATTGCTTGAGGCCAGGAGTTCAAAACCAGCCAAGCCAGCATGCCAAATTTACATCTCTAATAAAAATACACATAAAAATGCTATGTGTGGAGGCACATGCCTGTAATTTCAGCTCCCCAGAAGGCTGAGGCTAGGGAATCACTTGAACCTTGGAGGCAGATGTTGTAAGTGAGCCACAATCATGCCACTGCACTCCAGCCTGGGTAACACAGCAAGACTCTCTCTCAAAAAGAAAGAATCACCTCGTTTATCAACAGTCAAGCCAAAAGCCAAATCATGAATGCAAACTTATTCACAACTGCCACAAAAAGAGTAAGATATCCAGGAATACAGCTAACTAAAAAGGTGAAAGATCTCTGCAAGGAGAGCTACAAAGCACTTCTCAGTGAAATCAGAGAGGACATGAACAAATTTTAAAACATTCCATGCTCACGGATAGAAAGAATCAATATTTTAAAGCAATGTATACATTCAACAGTATTCCTATCAAACTATTAAGGACATTCTTTAAAAAAATAAGAAAAAACTATTTTAAAGTTCATGTGGGACCAAAAACGAATCCAAATAGCCAAGGCAATCCTAAGCGAAAAGAACAAAGCTAATGGCATCACACCATCTGACTTAAAACTATACTACAGGACTACAGTAACCAGAATAGCATGATACTGGTACAAAAACAAACATATAGATCAATGGAACGGAATAGAGAGCCCAGAAACAAGGCCACACACCTATAACCATCTCAGCTTTGACAAAGCTGACAAAAAGAAGTAATGGAGAAAGGACTCCACATTCAATAAATGGTGCTATTGTTGAACAATGAGAACAGATAGACACAGGGAGGGGAGCATCACACACTGGGGTCTGTTGGGGGGAATAGGGGAGAGGCAGCAGGGGGTGGGGAGTTGGGGAGAGATAGCATGGGGAGAAATGCCAGATATAGGTGAAGGGGAGGAAGGCAGTAAATCACACTCCCACATGTGTACCTATGCAAATATCTTGCATGTTCTTCACATGTACCCCAAAACCTAAAATGCAATAAAAAAAGAAAATAAATAAATGGTGCTAGGATAACTGGCTAGCCATATGCAGAAGACTTAAACTACACTCCTTTCTTATACCATACACCAAAGAAATCAACTCAAGATGGATTCAGTGCTTAAATGTAAGACCTAAAACTATAAAAACCCTGGAAGACAACCTAGGCAATGCCATTCTGGACATAGGAATGGGCAAAGATTTTGTGACAAAGACACCAAAAGCAATTGCAGCAAAAGCCAAAATTGACAAATTGGGTCTAAACAAACTAAAGGGCTTCTGTACAGCAAAAGAAACTGAGAACAGAGTCAGTAGACAACCTACATAATAGAAGAAAACTTGTGTAAACTGCATCTAACAAAGGTCTAATATCTGGCATTTCAAAGGAAGGTGAACAGATTTACAAGAAAAAAACCCTGTTGAAAAGTTGGAAAACATATGAACAGACACTTTTCAAAAAGAGACATACATGTGGCCAAAAGCATACAAAAAAATCTCAACACCCTGATCATTAGGGAAATGCAAATCAAAACCAAAATGGGATACCATCTCACAAAAGTCAGAATGGCTGTTATTTAAAAGTCAAAATATGACAGATGCTGGTGAGGTTGCAGAGAAAAATGCTTATACACTGCTGGTGGGAGTGTACATCAGTTCCTATACACTGCTGGTGGGAGTGCACATCAGTTCCTATACACTGCTGGTGAGAGTGCACATCAGTTCTTACACACTGCTGGTGGGAGTGTAAATCAGTTTAACCATGTGGAAAGCAGTGTGGTGTTTCCTCAAAGAGCTAAAAACGGAACTACCATTTAACTCCACAATCCCATGACTGGGCGTATTAGTCCATTTTCACTCTGCTAATAAAGACATCCCGAAGACTGGGTAATTTGTCAAGGAAAGAGGTCTGACTCATAGTTCAGCATGGCTGGGCAGGTCTCAAGAAACTTACAATCATGGCAGAAAGGGAAGCAAACACGTTCCTCTCCACATGACGTCAGGAAGAAGAATGAGTGCCCAGGGAAGGGAGAAGCACCTTATAATTCCATCAGATCTCCTGAGAACTAACTTGCTATCTTGAGAACAGGATGAAAAACACCCCATTATTCAATTATCTACACCTGGTCCTTCCCATGACACCTGGGGATTATGGGTACTACAACTCAAGACGAGATTTGGATGGGGACACAGCCAGACCATATCACTAGGTATGTACTCAAAGGAATATAAATCATCCTAATATAAAGACACATCCATCCATATGTTCTTTGTAGCAGTATTCAGAATAGCAGATGTGGAATTGACCCAAGGGCCCATCAATGATAGACTGGATAAAGAGAATGCAGTAAATATACACCATGGAATACTATGCAGCTATAAAAAAGAACAAAATCATGTCCTTTGCAGAAACATGGTTGGAGCTGGAAGCCATTATTCTTAGCAAACTAACTCAAAAGCAAAAAAAAAAAAAACAAATTCTGTATGTTCTCACAAGGAGCTAAATGATGAGAACATGTGGATACAGAGGGAATCAACACACACTGGGACCTCTCAGAGGGTGAGGGTGGGAGGAGGGAGGAAATCGGGATGAATAACTAATAGGTACTGTGCTTAATAACTGAGTGACCACATAATCTGTACGACAAACCCCCGTGATACCGGTTTACCTGTGTAACAAATGTACACATGTATCCTGAACCTTAAATACAGGTTTTCTAAAGGCAAATGTAAACATGCTTTCTGTAAGATGCATCATAAACATGTATTTTTTAGTTAAAGGAAGCACATGAAAGGAAACCGCTGCACAGGGCAACACTGAGAGCATATTAGGGAGCATGTCTCTTCCTGTATGGGCCACAACACACAGGTGTACACAGGCAAGTATAAAAGGCAAACATAAGCACGCTCCTCAAACAACTTACTGTAAGCTGTTTTCTTTTAGTGAATTAAACTATTTGACACAAAAACGTGCTTCTGACACTGTGACATTTTACATTTTTATGCAGCATGCTTCTGAGGTCTGCGCCTTCCCCATCTTATGAGTGAGAAACCGTACCTCAGAGAAAGGTTATCATTGGGCCAAGGTTCCGGGCAAGTAGGTGAGGGCGCGAGGACCCTGGTGCTTCAGGGTGGTACCTTCTCTCACCCCATCCCTGGCTCCTTCTCCCAGGAGAGTTCAGGGCAGAAAGCAGGCTGAGACTGGTACCACCCAGCAGGGACTTGGCATTTCCTCTTCATATCATCACCTCCCCTGTGATATCATCCCCCATGACACCACATCCTCCATGACATCATCTTCCTATGATATTTCCTCCCCATGACATCAACCCCATGACATCATTTCCCCATGACATCACCTCTCCATGACATTACCTCTCCATGACATCACCTCATGGTATCACCTTCCATGACATCACTTCCTCATGACATCTCCTCCACATGACATCACCTCCTCATGACATCACCTCCTCATAACATCACCTTCTAATGACATCACCCCATGACATCACCTTCTCATGACATCACATCCTCATATCACCACCTCATGACATCACTTCATATCCCCTCCTCATGACATCACCTCAAGACAATATCTTTTCATGACACATTCCATGACATCACCTTCTCATGACATCATTTCCTCATAACATCACCTCATGACCTCACCTTCTCATGACATTACCTCATGACCTCACCTTCTCATGACATCACCTCCTCATGACATCACCTGATAACATCATCTTCACATGGCATCACCTGATGACATCACCTCATGACATCACCTCCTCATGACTTCAATTTCTCAGGATATCACCCCATGACATCATTGTCTTATGACATCATTTCACCACAACATCACGTTTCCACGACATCTTCTACCCTCGACATTACCTCACCATGACATCACTTCCCTACAACATCACCTTCTCACATCACTTCCTCATGACATCTCCTCCACATGACATCACCTCATGACATTCAGCTTTCATGGCATCATGTCCTCATGTCATCACCTCTGCCTGACATCACCTGAGGACCTCACCCTCTCAAGACATCACTTTTTCATGACATCATTTTCTCATGACATCACCTCCTTATGACATCACCTGAAGACATCAACTTCTCATGACATCATGTCATGACATTACCTCCTCAAAACTTCACCTCCTCATGATATTACTTCCTCATGACATTACTTCCTCATGACATCACCTCATGACATCACATCCTCATGACATCACCTCAGGACATCACCTTCTCAAGACATCACTTTTTCATGACATCATTTTCTCATGACATCACCTCCTCATGACATCACCTGAAGACATCAACTTCTCAGGACATCACCTCAGGACATCACCTCATGATATGACCTCCTCAATATTTCACCTCCTCATGACATCCCCTCTTCATTACATCACCTCATGACATCAACTCATGACATCATCTCATATCACCTTCTCTTGACATCACCTCCATATGACATCACATTCTTATTACATCACCTTCTCATGACATCACCTCATGACATCATGTTCTCATGACATCACTCCATGGCATCACCAACTCATGACATCACCTTTTCATGACTTCATTTTCCCCTGACATCACTTCCTCATGACATCACCTCATGACATCAACTCATGACATCTGCTCATATTACCTCCTCATGACATCACCTCCTCATGACATCACTTCCTCATGAAATCACCTCATAACATCACCTTCTCATGACATCACTTTCTCATGACATCACCTCATGACATCACCTCATGACATCACGTCCTCATGGTATCACCTCCTTATGACATCAACTTCTTGTGCCATGACCTCCTCATAACTTCATCCCTTGACATCACCACCTCCTCATGACATCATTTCTTGACATCAACTTCTCATTACCTCACTTCCTCATGAAATAACCTCCTCATGGCATCATCTCCTAATGACATCACCTGATGACCTCAATTTCTCATGGCATCACCTCGTCATGACATAAATTCATGACACCACCCCCTCACGAAATCACCTCCTCACGACATCACCTCCTGACAACATCACCTTCTCACGACATCAACTTCTCATGATGTCATCTCCTCATGACATCACATTTTCATGAAATGACCTCCTCAAGACATCACCTCCTTATGACATCACTTCCTCATGACATCACCTCATGACAACACTTTATGACATCAGCTTCTCATGACATCACCTCATGAAATCACCTTCTCATGACATTACCTCCTAATGACATCATCTTTTCATGGCATCACCTGATGATATCACCTCATGACATCACCTCCTCATGACATCACTTCCTTCTCATGACATCACCTCATGACATCACCTTTTCATGACATAAACTCTACCATGATATCACTTCTGTCATGACATCACCTCATATCACCTCCTCATGATATCATCTACTCATGACATCACCTCCTCATAACATCACCTTCTCAAGACATCACCTCCTCACAAAATCCCTTCCTCATGACATCACCTCCACATGACATCACCTTCTTATGACATCACCTCATGACATCACATTTTCATGACATTATGTTCTGATGGCATTACCTTCTCATGACATGACCTCCTCATGGCATCATGTCCTCATGACATCACCTGCTTATGACATCACCTGCTTATGACATCACCTTCTCATGACATCACTTTCTCATGAAATCACCTCATGACATCACCTCACGACATCACATTTTCTTGACGTCACATTTTTATGACATCACTTTTCATGACATCACCTCCTAATGACATCACTTTTTTCTGACATCCCTTTTTCATGACTTCACCTCATCATGACATCACCTCCTCATAACATCACCTCCTCATGACATTGCCTTCTCATGGCACCACCTCCCCTTGACATCTTTTCCCTATAGTTTCACTTCCATTATATCATCACCATTTTTATCAAATCACCTGACCCCTGACATCACCTCACCCATCACCACCCTATGGCATTTCCTCTCCATTTCACCTCTACTGTGACATCCCTCTTCATGACAACACATTCTCCATGACATCATCTTCCTATGGTATTTTCTCTGCATGACATCACTTCCCCATGGTATCACCTCCCCCTGATATCACCTTTTTATGATGTCATTTTTATTATATCATCACTTTCTCTATCTCATCACCTCACTGATTTTCACTCGATAGCATTTTTTCTTTATGATATGACCTCCCCTGTAACATGACATTCCCATGAAATTAATGCATTAGGACATTCCCTTTTTATTATATCACCACCCATGACATCAGTTCTCCATGACGTTTCCTCTTTATGAAATCACTACCTCATGACATCATTCCCATGACATCACTTCTCTATAGCATCACCACCCCCTGACATCAACTCATGACATTACCTTCTAAAGACAACACCTCTTCATGACATCACTTCCTTATTTTATCACCACATGATATCACCTTTTCAAGACATCACCTCCTCAGGACACCAACTCATGACATCACCTCATAAAATTACCTCATGACATCACTGCCTCATGACATCACCTCCTCATGACATCACCTTCTCAAGACATCACATTTTCATGACATCATTTTCTTATGACATCACCTCATGATTTCACCTCATGATATCACCTTTTCATGGCATCACCTTCTCATGACATCACCTCCTCATGACATCACCTCATTACATCATCACCTCATGACATCAACTTCTCATGACATCACTTCCTCATGACATCAACTCATGACTTCACCTTATCATGACATCATCTCCTCATGATATCACCTTTTCATGACATCACCTTCTCATGAATCACCTCCTCAGGACATCACCCCATGACATCATTACCTCACGATGTCATGTCCCCACAACATCATGTCCACACATCATCACTTCCCCACCACATCACCGCATTATGACATCACTTTTGCACATCACCTCCTCACCACATCACATTTTCATGACATCACATCCACATGACATCACCTCCTCATGACATCACCTCATGACATCACCTTTTCATGGCATCACATCATTGAGACATCACCTACTCATGACATGACCTCCTCATGACATGACCTCCTCATGACATCACTTCCTCATCACATCACCTCATGACATCACCTCCTCATGACATCACTTCCTCATCACATTACCTCATGACATCACCTTTTAATGACATCACTTCCTTATGACATCAACTCATGACATCACCTTCTCAAGATCTCAACTCCTCATGACATCACCTTCTCATGACATCATGCCATGACATCAATATCCCATGACCTCATGTTTCCATGACATCACATCTCCACGTCATCACCTTTCCACCACATCAGCTCACCATGCCATCACTTCCACATGACATCACCTCCTAACCACATAACTCTCATGACATCACCTCCACATGACATCACCTCCTCATAACATCACCTCATGACATCACCTTTTTATGGCATCATGTACTTATGACATCACCTTCTCATGATAGGACCTCCTAATGGCATCATGTCCTCATGACATCACCTTCTTATCACATCACCTCCTCATGATTTCACCTCCTCATGATGTCACTTTCTCATGGCACCAACTTCTGATGACATCACCTTATCACATCACCTCCTCCTGACATTACCTCCTCATGGCATCATATGCTCATGACATAACCTGCTCATGAAATCACCTCCTCATGACATCACCTCCTCATGAAATCACTTCATGTCATCACTTCCTCATGACATCACCACAAGACATCAACTTCTCATGACATCACCTCATGACATCACCTCAAGACATCACCTCCTCAAAACATCACTTCCCCATGACATCACCTCATGACATCAACTCATGTCATCACCTTATGATATCACCTCCTCATGACATCACCTACTCATGAAATCACCTCCTCATTACATCACCCCATGACATCACCTTCTCATGACATCACCTTTTCATGATATCACTTTCTCATGACATAACCTCCTCATGATATCACCTCTTGATATCACCTTCTTAAGATATCCCCTCCTTATGACATCACTTCCTCATGACATTACCTTCTCATGACATCACCTCCTGTTTACATCATCTCCTCATATCACTTCCTCATGACATCACCTTCTCATGAAATCACCTCCTATTGACATCACCTCCTCATGACATCACCTTATAAAGTCACCTTCTCAAAACATCACCTTCTCCTGATGTCACTTCCTCATGACATCACCTCATGACATCACCTCATGGCATCACCTCCTCATGACATCACATTTTCATGAAATCACCTTCTCAAGACATCACCTCCTTATGATATCACTTTTTCATGACATCAACTCATGACATCACCTCATTACATCACCTTTTCATGACATCACCTCCTCATGACATCACCTCATGAAATCACCTTCTCATGACATCACCTCCTCATGACATTGCCTCCTAATGACATCATCTTTTCATGGCATCAACTGATGACATCACCTCTTGACGTCACCTTTTCATGACATCACTTACTCCTCATGACATCACCTCATGACTTCACCTTTTTATGACATTAAATCTCCCATGATATCACTTCTGTCATGATATTTTCTCTTTCTAAGGCATCATTGCCAGACACTGGCCTCTTCAAATAATAAAGATTGTTTTTTTTTTCAGCTGGACACAGTGGCTCACACCTGTAATCCTAGCACTTTGAGAGTCCATGGAAGGCAGATTGCTTGAGGCCAGGAGTTTAAAACCAGCCAAGTCAACTTGCCAAATCTTCATCTTTAATATAAATACACATAAAAATGCTACATGTGGAGGCACATGCCTGTAATCCCAGGTCTGCAGTAGGCTGAGGCAAGAGAATCACTTGAACCTTGGAGGCAGATGTTGTAAGTGAGCCACAATCGTGCCACTGCACTCCAGCCTGGGTAACACAGCAAGACTCTCTAAAAAAAAACGAATCACCTCACTTTTCAACAGTTAAGCCAAAAGCCAAATCATGAATGCAATCTTATTCACAACTGCCACAAAAAGAGTAAGATATCCAGGAATACAGCTAACTAAGGAGGTGAAAGATCTCTGCAAGGAGAACTACAAACCACTTCTCTGTAAAATCAGAAAGGACATGAACAAATTTTAAAACATTCCATGCTCACGGATAGAAAGAATCAATATCTTAAAGCAGTGTACACATTCAACAATATTTCTATCAAACAACCAAGGACATTCTTTTAAAAACTAAGAAAAAACTATTTTAAAGTTCACGTGGAACTGAAAACGAATCCAAATAGCCAAGGCAATCCTCAGTGAAAAGAACAAAGCTAACGGCATCACACCATCTGACTTAAAACTATACTACAGGACTACAGTAACCAGAATAGCATGATACTGGTACAAAAACAGACATATAGATCAATGGAATGGAATAGAGGGCCCAGAAACAAGGCCACACACCTATAACCATCTCAGCTTTGACAAAGCTGACAAAAAGAAGTAATGGAGAAAGGACTCCACATTCAATAAATGGTGCTATTGTTGAACAATGAGAACAGATAGACACAGGGAGGGGAGCATCACACACTGGGGTCTGTTGGGGGGAATAGGGGAGAGGCAGCAGGGGGTGGGGAGTTGGGGAGAGATAGCATGGGGAGAAATGCCAGATATAGGTGAAGGGGAGGAAGGCAGTAAATCACACTCCCACATGTGTACCTATGCAAATATCTTGCATGTTCTTCACATGTACCCCAAAACCTAAAATGCAAAAAAAAAGAAAATAAATAAATGGTGCTAGGATAACTGGCTAGCCATATGCAGAAGACTTAAACTACACTCCTTTCTTATACCATACACCAAAGAAATCAACTCAAGATGGATTCAGTGCTTAAATGTAAGACCTAAAACTATAAAAACCCTGGAAGACAACCTAGGCAATGCCATTCTGGACATAGGAATGGGCAAAGATTTTGTGACAAAGACACCAAAAGCATTTGCAGCAAAAGCCAAAATTGACAAATTGGGTCTAAACAAACTAAAGGGCTTCTGTACAGCAAAAGAAACTGAGAACAGAGTCAGTAGACAACCTACATAATAGAAGAAAACTTGTGTAAACTGCATCTAACAAAGGTCTAATATCTGGCATTTCAAAGAAAGTTGAACAGATTGACAAGGAAAAAAACTCTGTTGAAAAGTTGGAAAACATATGAACAGACACTTTTCAAAAAGAGACATACATGTGGCCAAAAACCATACAAAAAAAGCTCAACACCCTGATCATTAGGGAAATGCAAATCAAAACCAAAATGGGATACCATCTCACAAAAGTCAGAATGGCTGTTATTTAAAAGTCAAAATATGACAGATGCTGGTGAGGTTGCAGAGAAAAATGCTTATACACTGCTGGTGGGAGTGTACATCAGTTCCTATACACTGCTGGTGAGAGTGCACATCAGTTCCTATACACTGCTGGTGAGAGTGCACATCAGTTTAACTATGTGGAAAGCAGTGTGGTGATTCCTCAAAGAGCTAAAAACGGAACTACCCTTTAACTCCGCAATCCCATGACTGGGCGTATTAGTCAATTTTCACACGGCTAATAAAGACATCCCGAAGACTGGGTAATTTGTTAAGAAAAGAGGTTTGACTCACAGTTCAGCATGGCTGGGCAGGCCTCAAGAAACTTACAATCATGGCAGAAAGGGAAGCAAACACGTTCCTCTCCACATGACGTCAGGAAGAAGAATGAGTGCCCAGGGAAGGGAGAAGCACCTTATAATTCCATCAGATCTCCTGAGAACTAACTTGCTATCTTGAGAACAGGATGAAAAACACCCCATTATTCAATTATCTACACCTGGTCCTTCCCATGACACCTGGGGATTATGGGTACTACAACTCAAGACGAGATTTGGATGGGGACACAGCCAGACCATATCACTAGGTATGTACTCAAAGGAATATAAATCATCCTAATATAAAGACACATCCATCCATATGTTCTTTGTAGCAGTATTCAGAATAGCAGATGTGGAATTGACCCAAGGGCCCATCAATGATAGACTGGATAAAGAGAATGCAGTAAATATACACCATGGAATACTATGCAGCTATAAAAAAGAACAAAATCATGTCCTTTGCAGAAACATGGTTGGAGCTGGAAGCCATTATTCTTAGCAAACTAACTCAAAAGCAAAAAAAAAAAAAACAAATTCTGTATGTTCTCACAAGGAGCTAAATGATGAGAACATGTGGATACAGAGGGAATCAACACACACTGGGACCTCTCAGAGGGTGAGGGTGGGAGGAGGGAGGAAATCGGGATGAATAACTAATAGGTACTGTGCTTAATAACTGAGTGACCACATAATCTGTACGACAAACCCCCGTGATACCGGTTTACCTGTGTAACAAATGTACACATGTATCCTGAACCTTAAATACAGGTTTTCTAAAGGCAAATGTAAACATGCTTTCTGTAAGATGCATCATAAACATGTATTTTTTAGTTAAAGGAAGCACATGAAAGGAAACCGCTGCACAGGGCAACACTGAGAGCATATTAGGGAGCATGTCTCTTCCTGTATGGGCCACAACACACAGGTGTACACAGGCAAGTATAAAAGGCAAACATAAGCACGCTCCTCAAACAACTTACTGTAAGCTGTTTTCTTTTAGTGAATTAAACTATTTGACACAAAAACGTGCTTCTGACACTGTGACATTTTACATTTTTATGCAGCATGCTTCTGAGGTCTGCGCCTTCCCCATCTTATGAGTGAGAAACCGTACCTCAGAGAAAGGTTATCATTGGGCCAAGGTTCCGGGCAAGTAGGTGAGGGCGCGAGGACCCTGGTGCTTCAGGGTGGTACCTTCTCTCACCCCATCCCTGGCTCCTTCTCCCAGGAGAGTTCAGGGCAGAAAGCAGGCTGAGACTGGTACCACCCAGCAGGGACTTGGCATTTCCTCTTCATATCATCACCTCCCCTGTGATATCATCCCCCATGACACCACATCCTCCATGACATCATCTTCCTATGATATTTCCTCCCCATGACATCAACCCCATGACATCATTTCCCCATGACATCACCTCTCCATGACATTACCTCTCCATGACATCACCTCATGGTATCACCTTCCATGACATCACTTCCTCATGACATCTCCTCCACATGACATCACCTCCTCATGACATCACCTCCTCATAACATCACCTTCTAATGACATCACCCCATGACATCACCTTCTCATGACATCACATCCTCATATCACCACCTCATGACATCACTTCATATCCCCTCCTCATGACATCACCTCAAGACAATATCTTTTCATGACACATTCCATGACATCACCTTCTCATGACATCATTTCCTCATAACATCACCTCATGACCTCACCTTCTCATGACATTACCTCATGACCTCACCTTCTCATGACATCACCTCCTCATGACATCACCTGATAACATCATCTTCACATGGCATCACCTGATGACATCACCTCATGACATCACCTCCTCATGACTTCAATTTCTCAGGATATCACCCCATGACATCATTGTCTTATGACATCATTTCACCACAACATCACGTTTCCACGACATCTTCTACCCTCGACATTACCTCACCATGACATCACTTCCCTACAACATCACCTTCTCACATCACTTCCTCATGACATCTCCTCCACATGACATCACCTCATGACATTCAGCTTTCATGGCATCATGTCCTCATGTCATCACCTCTGCCTGACATCACCTGAGGACCTCACCCTCTCAAGACATCACTTTTTCATGACATCATTTTCTCATGACATCACCTCCTTATGACATCACCTGAAGACATCAACTTCTCATGACATCATGTCATGACATTACCTCCTCAAAACTTCACCTCCTCATGATATTACTTCCTCATGACATTACTTCCTCATGACATCACCTCATGACATCACATCCTCATGACATCACCTCAGGACATCACCTTCTCAAGACATCACTTTTTCATGACATCATTTTCTCATGACATCACCTCCTCATGACATCACCTGAAGACATCAACTTCTCAGGACATCACCTCATGATATGACCTCCTCAATATTTCACCTCCTCATGACATCCCCTCTTCATTACATCACCTCATGACATCAACTCATGACATCATCTCATATCACCTTCTCTTGACATCACCTCCATATGACATCACATTCTTATTACATCACCTTCTCATGACATCACCTCATGACATCATGTTCTCATGACATCACTCCATGGCATCACCAACTCATGACATCACCTTTTCATGACTTCATTTTCCCCTGACATCACTTCCTCATGACATCACCTCATGACATCAACTCATGACATCTGCTCATATTACCTCCTCATGACATCACCTCCTCATGACATCACTTCCTCATGAAATCACCTCATAACATCACCTTCTCATGACATCACTTTCTCATGACATCACCTCATGACATCACCTCATGACATCACGTCCTCATGGTATCACCTCCTTATGACATCAACTTCTTGTGCCATGACCTCCTCATAACTTCATCCCTTGACATCACCACCTCCTCATGACATCATTTCTTGACATCAACTTCTCATTACCTCACTTCCTCATGAAATAACCTCCTCATGGCATCATCTCCTAATGACATCACCTGATGACCTCAATTTCTCATGGCATCACCTCGTCATGACATAAATTCATGACACCACCCCCTCACGAAATCACCTCCTCACGACATCACCTCCTGACAACATCACCTTCTCACGACATCAACTTCTCATGATGTCATCTCCTCATGACATCACATTTTCATGAAATGACCTCCTCAAGACATCACCTCCTTATGACATCACTTCCTCATGACATCACCTCATGACAACACTTTATGACATCAGCTTCTCATGACATCACCTCATGAAATCACCTTCTCATGACATTACCTCCTAATGACATCATCTTTTCATGGCATCACCTGATGATATCACCTCATGACATCACCTCCTCATGACATCACTTCCTTCTCATGACATCACCTCATGACATCACCTTTTCATGACATAAACTCTACCATGATATCACTTCTGTCATGACATCACCTCATATCACCTCCTCATGATATCATCTACTCATGACATCACCTCCTCATAACATCACCTTCTCAAGACATCACCTCCTCACAAAATCCCTTCCTCATGACATCACCTCCACATGACATCACCTTCTTATGACATCACCTCATGACATCACATTTTCATGACATTATGTTCTGATGGCATTACCTTCTCATGACATGACCTCCTCATGGCATCATGTCCTCATGACATCACCTGCTTATGACATCACCTGCTTATGACATCACCTTCTCATGACATCACTTTCTCATGAAATCACCTCATGACATCACCTCACGACATCACATTTTCTTGACGTCACATTTTTATGACATCACTTTTCATGACATCACCTCCTAATGACATCACTTTTTTCTGACATCCCTTTTTCATGACTTCACCTCATCATGACATCACCTCCTCATAACATCACCTCCTCATGACATTGCCTTCTCATGGCACCACCTCCCCTTGACATCTTTTCCCTATAGTTTCACTTCCATTATATCATCACCATTTTTATCAAATCACCTGACCCCTGACATCACCTCACCCATCACCACCCTATGGCATTTCCTCTCCATTTCACCTCTACTGTGACATCCCTCTTCATGACAACACATTCTCCATGACATCATCTTCCTATGGTATTTTCTCTGCATGACATCACTTCCCCATGGTATCACCTCCCCCTGATATCACCTTTTTATGATGTCATTTTTATTATATCATCACTTTCTCTATCTCATCACCTCACTGATTTTCACTCGATAGCATTTTTTCTTTATGATATGACCTCCCCTGTAACATGACATTCCCATGAAATTAATGCATTAGGACATTCCCTTTTTATTATATCACCACCCATGACATCAGTTCTCCATGACGTTTCCTCTTTATGAAATCACTACCTCATGACATCATTCCCATGACATCACTTCTCTATAGCATCACCACCCCCTGACATCAACTCATGACATTACCTTCTAAAGACAACACCTCTTCATGACATCACTTCCTTATTTTATCACCACATGATATCACCTTTTCAAGACATCACCTCCTCAGGACACCAACTCATGACATCACCTCATAAAATTACCTCATGACATCACTGCCTCATGACATCACCTCCTCATGACATCACCTTCTCAAGACATCACATTTTCATGACATCATTTTCTTATGACATCACCTCATGATTTCACCTCATGATATCACCTTTTCATGGCATCACCTTCTCATGACATCACCTCCTCATGACATCACCTCATTACATCATCACCTCATGACATCAACTTCTCATGACATCACTTCCTCATGACATCAACTCATGACTTCACCTTATCATGACATCATCTCCTCATGATATCACCTTTTCATGACATCACCTTCTCATGAATCACCTCCTCAGGACATCACCCCATGACATCATTACCTCACGATGTCATGTCCCCACAACATCATGTCCACACATCATCACTTCCCCACCACATCACCGCATTATGACATCACTTTTGCACATCACCTCCTCACCACATCACATTTTCATGACATCACATCCACATGACATCACCTCCTCATGACATCACCTCATGACATCACCTTTTCATGGCATCACATCATTGAGACATCACCTACTCATGACATGACCTCCTCATGACATGACCTCCTCATGACATCACTTCCTCATCACATCACCTCATGACATCACCTCCTCATGACATCACTTCCTCATCACATTACCTCATGACATCACCTTTTAATGACATCACTTCCTTATGACATCAACTCATGACATCACCTTCTCAAGATCTCAACTCCTCATGACATCACCTTCTCATGACATCATGCCATGACATCAATATCCCATGACCTCATGTTTCCATGACATCACATCTCCACGTCATCACCTTTCCACCACATCAGCTCACCATGCCATCACTTCCACATGACATCACCTCCTAACCACATAACTCTCATGACATCACCTCCACATGACATCACCTCCTCATAACATCACCTCATGACATCACCTTTTTATGGCATCATGTACTTATGACATCACCTTCTCATGATAGGACCTCCTAATGGCATCATGTCCTCATGACATCACCTTCTTATCACATCACCTCCTCATGATTTCACCTCCTCATGATGTCACTTTCTCATGGCACCAACTTCTGATGACATCACCTTATCACATCACCTCCTCCTGACATTACCTCCTCATGGCATCATATGCTCATGACATAACCTGCTCATGAAATCACCTCCTCATGACATCACCTCCTCATGAAATCACTTCATGTCATCACTTCCTCATGACATCACCACAAGACATCAACTTCTCATGACATCACCTCATGACATCACCTCAAGACATCACCTCCTCAAAACATCACTTCCCCATGACATCACCTCATGACATCAACTCATGTCATCACCTTATGATATCACCTCCTCATGACATCACCTACTCATGAAATCACCTCCTCATTACATCACCCCATGACATCACCTTCTCATGACATCACCTTTTCATGATATCACTTTCTCATGACATAACCTCCTCATGATATCACCTCTTGATATCACCTTCTTAAGATATCCCCTCCTTATGACATCACTTCCTCATGACATTACCTTCTCATGACATCACCTCCTGTTTACATCATCTCCTCATATCACTTCCTCATGACATCACCTTCTCATGAAATCACCTCCTATTGACATCACCTCCTCATGACATCACCTTATAAAGTCACCTTCTCAAAACATCACCTTCTCCTGATGTCACTTCCTCATGACATCACCTCATGACATCACCTCATGGCATCACCTCCTCATGACATCACATTTTCATGAAATCACCTTCTCAAGACATCACCTCCTTATGATATCACTTTTTCATGACATCAACTCATGACATCACCTCATTACATCACCTTTTCATGACATCACCTCCTCATGACATCACCTCATGAAATCACCTTCTCATGACATCACCTCCTCATGACATTGCCTCCTAATGACATCATCTTTTCATGGCATCAACTGATGACATCACCTCTTGACGTCACCTTTTCATGACATCACTTACTCCTCATGACATCACCTCATGACTTCACCTTTTTATGACATTAAATCTCCCATGATATCACTTCTGTCATGATATTTTCTCTTTCTAAGGCATCATTGCCAGACACTGGCCTCTTCAAATAATAAAGATTGTTTTTTTTTTCAGCTGGACACAGTGGCTCACACCTGTAATCCTAGCACTTTGAGAGTCCATGGAAGGCAGATTGCTTGAGGCCAGGAGTTTAAAACCAGCCAAGTCAACTTGCCAAATCTTCATCTTTAATATAAATACACATAAAAATGCTACATGTGGAGGCACATGCCTGTAATCCCAGGTCTGCAGTAGGCTGAGGCAAGAGAATCACTTGAACCTTGGAGGCAGATGTTGTAAGTGAGCCACAATCGTGCCACTGCACTCCAGCCTGGGTAACACAGCAAGACTCTCTAAAAAAAAACGAATCACCTCACTTTTCAACAGTTAAGCCAAAAGCCAAATCATGAATGCAATCTTATTCACAACTGCCACAAAAAGAGTAAGATATCCAGGAATACAGCTAACTAAGGAGGTGAAAGATCTCTGCAAGGAGAACTACAAACCACTTCTCTGTAAAATCAGAAAGGACATGAACAAATTTTAAAACATTCCATGCTCACGGATAGAAAGAATCAATATCTTAAAGCAGTGTACACATTCAACAATATTTCTATCAAACAACCAAGGACATTCTTTTAAAAACTAAGAAAAAACTATTTTAAAGTTCACGTGGAACTGAAAACGAATCCAAATAGCCAAGGCAATCCTCAGTGAAAAGAACAAAGCTAACGGCATCACACCATCTGACTTAAAACTATACTACAGGACTACAGTAACCAGAATAGCATGATACTGGTACAAAAACAGACATATAGATCAATGGAATGGAATAGAGGGCCCAGAAACAAGGCCACACACCTATAACCATCTCAGCTTTGACAAAGCTGACAAAAAGAAGTAATGGAGAAAGGACTCCACATTCAATAAATGGTGCTATTGTTGAACAATGAGAACAGATAGACACAGGGAGGGGAGCATCACACACTGGGGTCTGTTGGGGGGAATAGGGGAGAGGCAGCAGGGGGTGGGGAGTTGGGGAGAGATAGCATGGGGAGAAATGCCAGATATAGGTGAAGGGGAGGAAGGCAGTAAATCACACTCCCACATGTGTACCTATGCAAATATCTTGCATGTTCTTCACATGTACCCCAAAACCTAAAATGCAAAAAAAAAGAAAATAAATAAATGGTGCTAGGATAACTGGCTAGCCATATGCAGAAGACTTAAACTACACTCCTTTCTTATACCATACACCAAAGAAATCAACTCAAGATGGATTCAGTGCTTAAATGTAAGACCTAAAACTATAAAAACCCTGGAAGACAACCTAGGCAATGCCATTCTGGACATAGGAATGGGCAAAGATTTTGTGACAAAGACACCAAAAGCATTTGCAGCAAAAGCCAAAATTGACAAATTGGGTCTAAACAAACTAAAGGGCTTCTGTACAGCAAAAGAAACTGAGAACAGAGTCAGTAGACAACCTACATAATAGAAGAAAACTTGTGTAAACTGCATCTAACAAAGGTCTAATATCTGGCATTTCAAAGAAAGTTGAACAGATTGACAAGGAAAAAAACTCTGTTGAAAAGTTGGAAAACATATGAACAGACACTTTTCAAAAAGAGACATACATGTGGCCAAAAACCATACAAAAAAAGCTCAACACCCTGATCATTAGGGAAATGCAAATCAAAACCAAAATGGGATACCATCTCACAAAAGTCAGAATGGCTGTTATTTAAAAGTCAAAATATGACAGATGCTGGTGAGGTTGCAGAGAAAAATGCTTATACACTGCTGGTGGGAGTGTACATCAGTTCCTATACACTGCTGGTGGGAGTGCACATCAGTTCCTATACACTGCTGGTGAGAGTGCACATCAGTTTAACTATGTGGAAAGCAGTGTGGTGATTCCTCAAAGAGCTAAAAACGGAACTACCCTTTAACTCCGCAATCCCATGACTGGGCGTATTAGTCAATTTTCACACGGCTAATAAAGACATCCCGAAGACTGGGTAATTTGTTAAGAAAAGAGGTTTGACTCACAGTTCAGCATGGCTGGGCAGGCCTCAAGAAACTTACAATCATGGCAGAAAGGGAAGCAAACACGTCCTTCTCCCCGTGACGTCAGGAAGAAGAATAATGAGTGCTCAGGGAAGGGAGAAGTCCCTGATAATTCCATCAGATCTCCTGAGAACTAACTTGCTATCGTGAGAACAGGATGGAAAACGCCCCATTATTCAATTATCTACACCTGGTCCTTCCCATGACACCTGGGGATTATGGGAACTACAACTCAAGATGAGATTTGGATGGGGACACAGCCAGACCATATCACTGGGTATATACTCAAAGGAATATAAATCATCCTACTATAAAGACACATCCATCCATATGTTCTTTGTAGCAGTATTCAGAATAGCAGACGTGGAATTGACCCAAGGGCCCATCAATGATAGACTGGATAAAGAGAATGCAGTAAAAATATACCATGGGATACTATGCAGCTATAAAAGAAGAATAAAATTATGTCCTTTGCAGAAACATGGTTGGAGCTGGAAGCCATTATTCTTAGCAAACTAACTCAAAAGCAAAAACAAAAACAAATTCTGTATGTTCTCACAAGGAGCTAAATGATGAGAACACGTGGATACAGAGGGAAGCAACACACACTGGGGCCTCTCAGAAAGTGAGGGTTGGAGGAGGGAGGAGATCGAGATGAATAACTAATAGGTACTGTGCTTAATAACTGAGTGACCACATAATCTGTATGACAAACCCCCGTGATACCGGTTTACCTGTGTAACAAATGTACACATGTATCCTGAACCTTAAATACAGTTTTTTTTTTAAAGGCAAATGTAAACATGCTTTCCATAAGATGCGTCATAAACATGTAGTTTTTAGTTAAAGAAAGCACATGACAGGAAACCGCTGCACAGGGCAACACTGAGAGCATATTAGGGAGCATGTCTCTTCCTGTATGGGCCACAACACACAGGTGTACACAGGCAAGTATAAAAGGCAAACATAAGCACGCTCCTCAAACGACTTACTGTAAGCTGTTTTCTTTTAGTGAATTAAACTCTTTGACACAAAAACGTGCTTTTGACACTGTGACTTTTACATTTTTATCCAGCATCCTTCTGAGGTCTGCACCATCCTCATCTTATGAGCGAGAAACCGTACCTCGGAGAAAGGGCATCATTGGGCCAAGGTTTTGGGCAAGTAGGTGAGGGTGCGAGGACCCTGTGTTCTCCAGGGTGGTACCTTCTCTCACTCCATACCTGGCTCCTTCTCCCAAAAGAGTTCAGGGTAAAAATCAGGCTGAGACTGGTACCACCCAGCAGGGACTTGGCATTTCCTCTCCATATCACCTCCCCTGTGATATCACCCCCATGACATCACATCCTCCATGACATCATCTTCCTATGATATTTCCTCTTCATGACATCATTCACATGACATCACTTCCCCATGGCATCACCTCCCACTGACATCACCTACTTATTATGTCACCCCTATTATATCATCACATCCCCTATCACATCACCTCACCTATGACATCACCTCACCGATCCCCAATCAATGGCATTTTCTCTCCATGATATCACCTCCCCTGTAACATAACCTCCCCATGACATCAATGCCCCATGAAATCACCTTTTCATGACATCACCTCCCATGACACCACCTCATCATGACATCACCTCATGACATCACCTTTTCATGATGTAACCTCATGACATAACATCCTCATGAAATCACCTCCTCATGACATCACTTTCTCATGACATCACCTCATGACATCACCTTCTAAAGACAACAACTCCTCATGACATCACTTCCTCATGACATCACTTCCTTATGACATCACCTCCTCAGGACATCACCTCATGACATCACCTCCCATGACATCACCTCATGACATCACCTCCTCAAGACATCACTTACTCATGACATCATTTTTTAATGACATCACCTTTTGACTTCACCTCCTCATGACATCACTTCCTCAGAAAAATCACCTCATGACATCACCTCGTGACATTACCTCATGATATCACCTCCTCATGACATCACTTTCTCATATCACCTCATGACATCACCTCCTCATGACATCACTTCCTCATGACATAACCTTCTCATTATGTCACCATCTCATGACATCACGTCATTACATCACCTGCTCATGACATCACCTTCTCATATCACTTTCTCATGACATAACTTTCTCATGACATCACCTTTTGATACTACCTAATGACATCACCTCCTCATGACATCACATCCCCATGACATCACTTACTCACATTACTTTCTCTCGACATCACATCCTCATGACATCTCCTCTGCAAGATGTCACCTTTTCACATCGACTTCTCATGACATCACCTCCTAATGACATCACCATCTCATGACATCATCTTCTCATGACATCACATCCTCATGACATCACCTCCTCATGAAATCACCCCATGACATCACCTCATGACATCACATCCTCATGTCACCTCCTCATGAAATCACCCCATGACATAACCACCTCATGATATCACCTCCTCATGACATCCCCTCCTCATGACAACACTTCCTCATGACATCTCCTTATGACATCACATCATGATATCACCTTTTCATGGCATCACCTCCTCATGACATCACCTTCTCAGGACATCACCTCATGACATCATCACCTCCTCATGACATCACCTCCTCATGACATCACCTCCTCAGGACATCACCTTCTCATGACATCACCCCATGACATCACCACCTCACAACATCACGTCTCCACATCACATCCCCATGATGTCACCTCCCCATGACATTATCTCCCCATGACATCACCTTTTCATGACATCACTTCCTCACGACATCACCTCCTCATGACATCACCTTCTCATGTCATCACCTCTCCCTGATATTACCTTCTTATGATGTCACTCCTATTATATCATCACCTTCCCTATCACATCTCCTCACCTATGACATCACCTCACCAATCCCCACTCGATGGCATTTCCTCTCCATGATATTACCTTTTCTGTGACATCACCTCCTTATGACATCAATGCCCCATGACATCCCCTTTTCATGACATCACCTTCCATTACCTCATACTTTATTTTAAAGTATATAACCCATCAAGATATACTCTCACACATAAAATACTAAAATTCTATTTATACCTGGAAATAAAAAATATGAATACTCTATTGGCACCACAGTGTACAAAAAAAATAACACTCACAATACTCTGTTAGAAGAAATATACAATGTCTTTTCCTTCTTTATTTTAAAGTATATAAACCATCAGGATATACTCTCACATGAAAAATACAAAAAATTCAGTTTTTACCCTGTAATAAAACATATAAATACTCTATTGGTACCACAGTGTACAAAACAAGATAACTTTCAAAATACTCTATTAGAAAAAATATACAATTTTTTTCTACTTTATTTCAAAGGATATAAAGCAACAAGATATACTCTCAAACGTAAAATGCTAAAATTCTATTTTCAAGTGGTAATAAAACATATAAATACTCTATTGGTACCGCAGTGTACAAAATAAAATACGGCTCAAAATACTCTGTTAGAAAAAATATACAATGTTTTTTTCGACTCTATTTTGAAGTAGATAAACCATCAAGATATACTCTCACACGTAAAATACAAAAATTCTATTTTTACTCGGTAATAAAAAATGTAAATTCCCTATTGTTTCCCCAGTGTACAAAACAAAATAACTCTCAAAATACTGTTAGAAAAAATATACAATTTTTTTCTACTCTATTTTAAAGTATATAAACCATCAAGATATACTCTCACACATAAAATACTAAAATTCTATTTTTACACGGTAATCAAACATATAAATACTTTATTGGTACCGCAGTGTACAAAAAAATAAGGCTAAAAATGCTGTTAGAAAAAATATACAATGTTTTATTTGACTCTATTTTAAGGTATATAAACCATCAAGATATACTCTCCCAGGTAAAATACTAAAATTCTATATTTACATGGTAATAAATAATATAAATACCCTATTGGTACCCCAGTGTACAAAACACAATAACACTCAAAATGCTCTGTTAGAAAAAATATACAGTGTTATTTTCTACTCTACTTTAAAGTATATAAAAAAATCAAGACATGCTCTCACACATAAAATACTAAAACTCTATTTATATGCTATAATAAAAAATTTAAATATTTTATTGTACCACAGTGTAAAAAACAAAATAACTCTCTAAATATTCTGTTAGAAGAAATATACAATGTCATTTTATACTATGTTTTAAAACCATCAATATATACTTTCACATGTAAAATACTAAAATTCTATTTTTATGTGGTAATAAAAAATATAAATACTCTTTTGGTATTCCAGTGTACAAAACAAAATAACTCTCAAAATACTCTGTTAGAAAAAATATACAATGTTTCTTTCTACTCTATTTTAAAGTATATAAATGAGAAAGATATACCCTCACATGTAAAATACTAAAATTCTATTTTACACGGTAATAGAAAATATAAATACCCTATTGGTACCCCAGTATAGAAAACAAAATAACACTCAAAATACTCTGTTAGAAAAAATATACAATGTCCTTTTCTACTCCATTTTAAAGTATATAAACCATCAAGATATACTCTCACACATAAAATACTTAAATTCTATTTCTACGCTGTAATAAAAAATGTAAATACCCTATTGGTACCCAAGTGTACAAAACAAAATAACTCTCAAATAACTCTGTTAGAAAAAATATACAGTGTCCTTTTCTACTCTATTTTAAAGTATATAAACCATGAAGTTATACTCTCATACCTAAAATACTAAAATTTTATTTTTACACGGTAATAAAAATATAAATAATTTCATGGTACCTCAGTGTACAAAACCAAATAACTCTCAAAATACTCTGTTAGAAACAATTCACAACGTTTTTTTCTACTCTGTTTTAAAGTATATAAACCATCAAGTTATAATCTCACACGTAAATTAGTAAAATTCTATTTTTATGTGGTGATAAAAAATGTAAATACTCTATTGGTACCCTATTGTATAAAACAAAATAACTCTCAAAATACTCTGTTAGAGAAAACATACAATATCCTTTTCTACTCTATTTTAAAGTATATGAACCATCAAGATATACTCTCACACGTAAAATACTAAAACTGTATTTTTATGCGTAACAAAAAATATAAATACCCTATTGGTAACCCAGTGTACAAAACAAAATAACTCTCAAAAACTTTGTTAGAAAAAAAAATACAATGTCGTTTCTACTCTCTTTTCAAGTATATAAACCATCAAGATATACTCTCACACGTAAATTACTAAAATTCTATTTTTACGTGGTAATAAAATGTATAAATACTCTACTGGTACCCCAGTGTACAAAAAAAAACTCTCAAAATGCTCTGTTAGAAAACATATACAATGTTTATTCTACTCTATTTTAAAGTATATAAACCAGAAAGATATACCCTCACATGTAAAATACGTAAATTCTATTTTTATGCGGTAAGAAAAAAATAGAAATACTCTATTGGTACCCCAGTGTAAAAAAAAATAACTCTCAAAATGCTTTGTTAGAAAAAATATACAATGTCTTTCTCTAGTCTGTTTTAAAGTATATAAACCAAAGAAATTTTCTCTCACACATATAAAACTAAAATTTTATTTTTATGCAGTAATAAAAAATATAAATACTCTATTGGTATCACAGTGTACAAAACAAAATAACTCTGAAAACACTCTGTTAGAGAAAATATACAATGTCCTTTTCTACTCTATTTTAAAGTACATAAATTATCAAGATATACACTCACACATAAAACACAAAAATTCTATTTTTATGCGGTAATAAAACAATATAAATACTCTATTGGTATCCCAGCATACAAAACAAAATAACTCTGAAAATGCTCTGTTAAATATACAATGTTTTCTTCTACTCTGTTTTAAAGTACATAAACCATCAAGATATACTCTCACATGTAAAATATTAAATTCTATTTTTATGCAGTAATAAAAAATATAAATACTCTATTGGTACCCCAGTGTACAAAACAAAATAGCTCTTAAAATCCTCTCTTAGAGAAAATATACAATGTTTTTTTCTACTTTGTTTTAATGTATATAAACCATCAATAAATACTCTCACACGTAAAATACAAAAATTCTATTTTTACATGGCAAAAAATATATAAATACTTTATTGGTACCCCATAGTACAATACAAAATACTCTCAAAATACTCTGTTAGAAAAAATATACAATGTTTCTTCTACTCTGTTTTAAAATATATTAACCATTAAGATATACTCTCACACATAAAATACAAAAATTCTATTTTTACATGGTAATAAAAAATAGAAATACTTTTTTGGTACTTCAGTGTACAAAAAAAAACTCTCAAAATACTCTGTTAGAAAAAATACACAATGTCCTTTTCTACTTTTCTTTAAAGTATATAAACCTTCAAGATATAGTCTCACACATAAAATACTAATATTTTATTGTTAGGTGGTAATAAAAAATATAAATACACTATTGGTATTCCAGTGTAAGAAACAAAATAACTCCAAAAATGCTCGGTTAGAAAAAATATGCAATGTCCTATTAACTTTGTTTTAAGCTATATAAATAATCAAGATATACTCTCACATGTAAGCTAATAAAATTCTATTTTTACACGATAATAAAAAATTCAAATACCCTATTGTTACACCAGTGTGAAAAAAAAACTTTCAATATACTCTGTTAGAAAAAATATACAATGTCCTTTTCTCCTCTTTTTTATAGTATATAAAACATGAAGATATACTCTCACACATAAAATATTAAAATTATATTTTCACACAGTAATAAAAATTACAAATACTCTATTGGTACCCCAGTGCACAAAACAAAATCACTCTAAAATACTCTGTTAGAAAAAATATACAATGTCTTTTTCTACTCTTTTTTAAAGTATATAAACCGTCAAGATATACTCTCACATGTAAAATACTAAAATTCTATTTTTACGTGGTAATAGAAAATATAAATACTCTATTGGTACTCCAGTGTACAAAACAAAATTACCCTCAAAATTTTCTGATAGAAAAAATATACAATGTCCTTTTCTGCTTTGTTTTAATGTATATAAACCATCAAGATATACTCTCACATGTAGAATACTAAAATTCTATTTTTAGTTGGTAATAAAATATATAAATACTTTATTGGTACCCCACTGCACAAAACCAAATAACTCTCAAAATACTCTGTTAGAATTAATATACAATGTCGTCTTCTACTCTGTTTAAAACTATATAAACCATCAAGATATATTCTCACACGTAAAATACTAAAATTCTATTATCACACAATAATAAAAATTAGAAATATTCTATTGGTACACCAGTGTACAAAACAAATAACTCTCAAAATACTCTGTTATAAAAAATATACGATGTCCTTTTCTACTCTGTTTTAAAGTATATAAACCATCACAATATACTCTCACACGTAAAAAAGTAAAAAAATTTTTTACGCAGTAATAAAAAATATAAATACTTTTCTGGTACCCCAGTGTACAAAACAAAATAACTCTCAAAATACTCTTTTAATAAAAATATGCAATGTCCTCTTCTACTCTGTTTTAAAGTATATAAACCATCAAGATATACTCTCACACCTTAAACACTAAAATTTTATTTTTACACGGTAATGAAAAATATAAACACTCTATTTATACCCTGGTGTACAAAACAAAATAACTCTCAAAATTCTCTATTAGAAATAATATACAACATCCTTTTCTACTCTGTTTTACACTATGTAAACCATCAAGATATACTCTCACACATAAAATACTAAAATTCAATTTTTATGCGGTAATAAAAAATGTAAATTCTCTACTGGTTCTCCAGTGTACAAAACAAAGTAACTCTCAGAATACTCAGTTAGATAAAATATGCAACGTCCTTTTCTACTGTTTTATATTATATAATCTATCAATATATACTCTCAAACATAAAATACTAAAATTCTATTTTTGGTCGGTAATAAAAAATATAAATATTATATTGGTACCCCATTGTACAAAACAAAATAACTCTCAAAATACTCTGTTAGAAAAAATTTACAACATCCGTTTCTGTTTTAAAGTATATAAACCATCAAGATATACTCTCACACATAAAATAGTAAAATTTTTTTAATGCGGTAATAGAAAACATAAATACTCTATTTGTACCCCAGTGTACAAAACCAAATTACTCTCAAAATACTCTGTTAGAAACAATTCACAATATTTTTTTCTACTCTGTTTTAAAGTATATAAACCATCAAGGTATACTCTCACACATAAAATACTAAAATTCTATTTTTACATGGTAATAAAAATATATACTCTATTTGAACCCCAGTGTACAAAACAAAATAACTCTCAAAATACTTTGTTAGAAAAAATTTACAACATCTTTTTCTACTCTGTTTTAAAGTATATAAACCACCAAGATATGCTCTCAAACATAAAATACTAAAATTCTATTTTTACATGGTAATAAAAAATATAAACACTCTATTTGTACCCCAGTGTACAAAACAAAATAACTCTCAAAATACTCTTTTAGAAAAAATTTACAACGTCCTTTTCTACTCTGTTTTAAAGTATATAAACCATCAAGATATACTCTCACACGTATAATACTAAAATTCTTTTTTTACACTGTAATAAAAAATATAAATACTTTATTTGTACCCCAGTGTACAAAACAAAATAACTCTCAAAATACTCTGTTAGAAAAAATTTACAACGTTTTTTTCTTCTCTGTTTTAAAGTACATACATCGTCTGGAATTATGCTTTCATATAAAATGCTAAAATTCTATTTTTACACATTCGTAAAAAATATAAATACTCTATTTGTACCACAGTATACAGAACAAAAAGTAAATCAAAATACTTTTTAAAATAGTATACAATATCCTTTTTCCACGCTGTTTTAAAGTACATATACTTCTTGATGTAGTCTCTCATATAAAATACTAAAATTCTATTTTTATGCCTTTATAAAAAATATAAATACTCTATTTGTACCCCAGTGTACAAAACAATGAAATATTTAAAATTTTCTGTTAGAGAAAATATACAATGTCTTTTTTCTACTCTGTTTTAAAGTACATACACCATCTGAATGTACTCTTGCATATAAAATACTAAAATTATATTTTTAAGTGGTTATAAAATATATAAATATTCTATTTGTACCTCAACGTACAAAATGCAAAAAGCCTCAAAATACTGTGTAAGAGAAAATACACATTTTTTTTACTCGGTTTTAAAGTACATACACTGTCTGGATATACTCTTTCATGTAAAATATTAAAACTCTATATTTACATTATTATCAAAAATATACTCTATTTGTACCCCAGTGTACAAAACAAAAAATACTCAAAATACTCTCTAAGACAAAATATACAACATTCTTTTTCTACTCTGTTTTAAAGTACATACATTGTATAGGTGTACCCTTTCATATAAAAAACTGAAATTCTATTTTTAAGTGGTTATAAAAATGATAAATATTCTATTTGCATTTCAGTGTACCAAATAAAAAAAGAGTCAAAATTCTTTGTTAGAGAAAATATAAAATGTCCTTTTTCTATTCTGTTTTAAAGTACATACACCACCTGTATGTACTCTCTCATAAAATACTAAAATTCAATTTTTACATGGTTATAAAAAGTATAAATACTCTATTTCTACCACAGTGTACAAAACAAAAAAAGATTCAAAATACTCTTTTAGAAACCATATAAAATGTCCTTTTTTTTCTGTTTTAATGTATATTTACCGACCAGGTATACTCACTCATATTAAATACTAAAATTCTATTTTTATGCAGTTATAAATATATAAATACTCTGTTTGTACCCATTGTACAAAACAAAAAAAGGATCAAAATACTCTGTTAGAAAAATGATACAATATCCTTTTTCTCCTCTGTTTTAAAGTACATACATTTTCTGGATGTACTCTCTCACATAAAATACTAAAATTTTGTTTTTATGCCTTTATAATAAATGTAAAGGTGATATTTATACCCCAGTGTACAAAACAAAAAAAAAAAGACTCAAAAGACTGTTAGAAGAAAATATCCAATTTTTTTTCTACTCTGTTTTAAAGTACATACACCATCTGGATGTATTCTCTCATTTAAAATACTAAAATTCTATTTTTATGTGGTCATAAATAATATAAATTCTCTATTTGTACCCCAGTGTACAAAACAAAAAAGACTCAAAATACTCTGTGAGAAAAAATATACAATGTCCTTTTCTACTTTGTTTTAAAGTACATACACTGTAAGGAAGTACTCTCTCATATAAAATACTAAAATTCTATTTTTATGCTGTTATAAATATATAAATACTCTATTTGTACCACAGTGTACAAAACAAAGTAACTCTTAAAATACTCTGTTAGAAAAATTATACAATGTCTTTTTTCTACTCTGTTTTAAAACACATACACCATCTGGATATACTCTCTCATGTAAAACACTAAAATTCTATTTTTACATGATTATAAAATATATAAATACTCTATTTCTACTGCAGTGTACAAAACAAAAAAAAGACTCAAAATACTCTTTTAGAAAAAATATGCAATGGAAGGAGAAAATACTAAGGGCAGCCAGAGAGAAGGGATGTGTCACCCACAAAGGGAAGCCCATCAGACTCACAGCAGATCTCTCGGCAGCAACTCTACAAGCCAGAAGAGAGTGGGGGCCAATATTCAACATCCTTAAAGAAAAGGACTTTCAACCCAGAATTTCATATCCAGCCAAACTGAGCTTCATAAGTGAAGGAAGAATAAAATCTTTTGCCAAAAAGCAAGAACTCAGAGATTTTGTCACCACCAGGCCTGCTTTACAAGAGCTCCTGAAAGAGGCACCCCACATAGAAAGGAACAACCAGTACCAGCCATTCTGAAAACATACTAAACGCTAAAAAGCATCAACAAAATGAAGAATATGCATCAACCAAGGGACAAAACAGCCAGATAGTATCAAAATGGCAGTATCAAACTCACACATAACAATATTAACCCTAAATGTAAATGGGCTAAATGCACCAATCAAAAGACACAGACTGGCAAATTGGATAAAAAACCAAAACCCATCGGTGTGCTGTATCCAGGACACCCATCTCACATGCAAAGATTCACAAAGGCTCAAAATAAAGGTATGGAGGAAGATTTACCAAGCAAATGGAGAGCAAAAAAAAAAAAGCAGGAGTTGCAATTCTCATCTCTGATAAAATAGACTTTAAAGCAACAAAGATTAAAAGAGACAAAGAAGGTCATTACATAATGGTAAAAGGATTGATACAACAAGAAGAGCTAACGATTCTAAATATATATGGACCCAACACAGGAGCACCCAGATATATAAGGCAAGTTTTTAATGACCAACAAAGAGACTTAGACTCCCACACAATAATAGTGGGAGACTTTAACACTCCACTGTCAATATCAGACAGATCAACCAGACAGAAAATTAGCAAGGATATCCAGGGCTTGAACTCAGACCTGGAACAAGCAAACCTGATAGACATTTACAGAACTCTCCATCCCAAATCCACAGAATATTCATTCTTCTCAGCACCACATCATACCTACACCAAAATTGACCACATAATTGGAAGTAAAGCACTCCTCAGCAAATGCAAAACAACTGAAATCATAACAAACAGTCTCTCAGACCATAGTGCAATCAAGTTAAAACTCAAAATTCAGAAACTAACTCAGAACTGCACAGCTTCATGGAAACTGAACAACTGGCTCTTGAATGTTGATTGGATAAACAATGAAATGAAGGCAGAACCAAAAGAGAGCCTGCATAGCCAAGTCAATTCTAAGCAAAAAGAACACAGCAGGAGGCATCACACTACCAGACTTCAAACTATACTACAAGGCTACAGCAATCAAAACAGCATGGTACTGGTACCAAAACAGAGATATAGACCAATGGAACAGAACAGAGGCATCAGAGGCAAATCAACATATCTACAACCATATAATCTTTGATAAACCAGACAAAAACAAGCAATGGGGAAAGGATTCCCTGTTTAACAAATGGTGTTGGGAAAACTGGTTAGCCATGTGCAGAAAGCAGAAACTGAACCCCTTCCTGAAAACTTACACTAAAATTAACTCCAGATGGATTAAAGACTTAAACATAAGACCTGGCACCATAAAAGCCCTAGAAGAAAATCTAGGCAAAACCATTCAGGACATAGGAGTAGGCAAGGACTTCATGACCAAAACACCAAAAGCATTGGCAACAAAAGCCAAAATAGACAAATGGGACCTAAACTCCACAGCTTTTGCACGGCAAAAGAAACAGTCACTAGAGTGAATCGGCAACCAACAGATTGGGAAAAAGTCTTTGCAGTTTACCCAACTGACAAAGGGCTGATATCCAGAATTTACAAAGAACCCAAACAGATTTACAGGAAAAAAACAAACAAGGCCATTCAAAAATGGGCAAAGAACATGAACAGAGTAGAAAATGACATTGTATATTTTTTCTTTCTTTCTTTTTTTTTAAATTTTTATTGCATTTTAGGTTTTGGGGTAAACCTAAAAAAGAAGACATACATGAGGCCAACAAACACATGAAAAAATGCTCATTATCACTGGTCATTAGAGAGATGCCAATCTAAACCACATTGAGATAGCATCTCACACCGGTTAGAATGGCGATCATTAAAAAATCTGGAGACAACAGATGCTGGAGAGGATGTGGAGAAAGAGGAACACTCTTACACTGTTGGTGGGAGTGTAAATTAGTTCAACCATTGTGGAAGACAGTGTGGCGATTCCTCAAGGACCTAGAAATAGAAATTCCATTTGACCCAGCAATCCCATTACTGGGTATGTATCCAAAGGAATATAAATTGTTCTACTATAAGAACACATGCACACGAATGTTCATTGCAGCACTGTTTACAATAGCAAAGACCTGGAACCAACCCAAATGCCCATTGATGATAGACTGGAATGGGAAAATGTAGCACATATACACCATGGAATATTATGCAGCAATCAAAAATGATGAGTTTATGTCCTTTGTAAGGACATGGATGAATCTGGAGAACATCATTCTCAGCAAACTGACACAAGAACAGAAAAGGAAATACCACATATTCTCACTCATAGGCGGGTGAGAAAAATGAGAACACATGGACACAGGGAGGGGGGTACTACACACTGGGGTCTATTGGGGGGAATAGGGGAGGGAAAGTGCAGGGGAGCTGGGGAGGGATAGCCTGGGGAGAAATGCCAAATGTGGGTTAAGGGGAGAAAGGCACCAAAACACACTGCCATGTGTGTACCTATGCAACTATCTTGCACGTTCTGCACATGTACCCCAAAACCTAAAATGCAATAAAAAATAAAAAGAAAGAAAGAAAGAAAGAAAGAAAGAAAGAAAGAAAGAAAGGAAGAAAGAAAGAAAGAAAGAAAGAAAGAAAGAAAGAAAGAAAGAAAAAATATACAATGTCATTTTCTACTCTGTTTTAAAGTATGTAAACCGTCCAGGTATACTTACTCATGTAAATTACTAAAGTTCTATTTTTACGTGGTTATAACAAATATAAATACTCTATTTTCAGCCCAGTGTAAAAAACAAAATAACTCTCAAAATACTCTGTTAGAAAAAATATACAATGTCCTTTTTCTACTCTGTTTTAAAGTACATATGCCATCTGGATATACTCTCTCATGTAAAACATTAAATTCTATCTTTTATGGTTATTAAAAAAATCAATAGTCTATTTGTACTCCAGTGTACAAAACAAAGAAAGTCTTAGAATTCTCTGTTAGAAAAAGTATACGATTTTTTTTTCTACTCAGTTTTAATCTACATACATCGTCTGGATATAATCTCTTATGTAAAATAATAAAACTTTATTTTTACACGGTTATAACATATATAAATACTCTATATTTACAGCAGTGTACAAAACAAAAAAGTCTCAAAATTCTCTGTTAGAGAAAATATACAATGTCTTCTTTCTACTGTTTTAAAGTACATACACCGTCTGAATGTACTCTCTCATACAAAATACTAAAATTCTATTTTTACACAGTTATAACAAATATAAATGCTCTATTTCTACCCCAGTGTACAAAACAAACAACGACTCAAAATATTGTGTTAGAAAAGATATACAATGTCCTTTTTCTACTTTGTTTTAAAGAACATACACCGTCTGAATGCACTCTTGCATTTAAAATAAATTTCTATTTTTACACGAATATAAAAAATATACTCTGTACCCCAGTGTACAAAACAATGCTCAATATACTGTAAAAAAATATATACGATGTCCTTTTTCTACTCTGTTTCAAAGTATATACACCGTCTAAATGTACTTCCTCATATAAAATACTAAAATTCTATTTTTACACAGATATAAAAAATATACTCTATTTGTACCCCTGCATACAAAATAAGACTCAAAATTCTCTGTTAGAAAAAATATACAATGTCTTTTCTTAGTCTGTTTTAAGATACATGTGTTATCATGATAAATATATATGTAAATAATGTGTACACAAAACATATGTACCTAATTCATACCTAAAGCATACAATATGTACTTTGTTGTGATATTACACAATATATATAGTATTGTGATTATATATATTTTATCACTGATATTTTAAGGAATGTGCATAGTGTACACATTATGTACCTATGTATTGTTTACACATTATAAAAATATATAGGTACATATTTTACAGATTATTATCCATCATATCCTAAGTAGGTGTTGCTCTCATTGTAAAAGCAAGTGTACATTGTGTGATTTTTCCAATATCACTGGCAAAGTACAATGCTTCTGTGATGTAGTTTCTAATCTCCTGGGAACAAAGGACGATTATACCCTGAATATTGCAGGAAGTGTACACCACCACTGTAGTATTGTTTTCAATATCCAAAAAAGGAGAGGATATTACTCCAAGTATCTCAGAAAGGGCACAAGTACCCCGTGATATTGTTCCTAATAACTAAAAGAATACAGATGACATTACTCACGATGTGACTGGGGCTGTATACCGATCCTGTGATATTGTTCCTAATATCCAGAGATGGAGAGGAGAATGTTGCTGCCCATAGGGAAATACTTTGAAGACGGCAAGAGGTGTACACCATGCTCTGATATGGTCACTAATGTAAACAAGAAAACAATTATATTGACTTAAACATTGCAAGGGGTGAAACACCCCTATGCTTTCAATTCTAATGTCAAGGTGTGGGAAGATGACATTTTTGTTAATATGGCAGAGGTGTAACTATAGCTATTGCCTAATATATATAAAACCAGAATAACATTATCGTTTCTGTGTGATATTGTTGCCAGTATCATATTACACCACATTTTCAAAATAGCTGGCCCCCGCAGCTGTGGGCACAGCCCACTATCAAGGGGGTCCCTAAGCAGCCAGGGTCTGCCTGGGGGCTGCTACAGGCCCTCTGGTGGGGGCTGTGGGCACAGCCACCTAGCCAGAGGGTATCTAAGCAGCCAGGGTGGGCCTGGGGGCCTCTACTAGCCCTCTGGTGGAAGCTGGGGGGATAGGGTGCTGTGCATAAGTACATAGTTTGCACCTATTTCTACATGTGTACATGGTTTATATAGTGGACACATATTTGTAAACGTGTACATATGGTGTTGTCATGATAAATATATATGTACATAACATTTGCACAAAAATTATGTACTTAGTTTGCACCTAATGGGTACAAAGTTTACTTTTTTTGATATTATGTGATATATATATATTATTCTGATTACATATCTTTTGTGATTACATATGTTATCACAAATATTTTAAGAAATGTGCATAGTGTACACATTATATACCTATGCATTGTATACACATTATAAAAATATAAAGGTATTTTATAAATTATGTACATTTTTCTAGATGTGTATTGTGTACACATACATACAGCAGAGTAAATGTACATATTTTACCTATTTTATACATTTATTGCAATATGCCAATAAATGTACACATTATGAGTACATTCTGGGATATTATTTTTAGCATATTATATAGAAATTACTCCGGTTACCAAAGTGAGTGTCCACCCATGTGTGTGCATAGTTTATATGTGTACATATTGTGTGTATTATGTACTCACGTACAGAAGGTACATATCTACATTATATGCACACATGTGTACATAGTATACATATGTACATACTGTGCACACATATGTACACTTGCATATATTGTGCATATGTACATAATGGGTACATGATGTACATGTGTACATATCATAATATCACAATAAATGTAAATGTACATGTTTGCAATATGTACATTTATGTTGATATTACATATTACATGTGTATTGTGATTTTATATTCTGTTGTGATTATATATCATTGTGATATTACAATAAATGTACATATTGTACACATTATGTACAAACCTATTGTGTACACATAATGTACATATATTTGTACATATTGTACAGAGTATGTAAATTTATTGTACATCTGTATTGTGTACACATATGTACATCACAGTCAATGTACATATGTTACATATTCTGTACTTTGAGTGTAATATCCCAATAAGTGCATACATTCTGAGTTTACTCTGGGATATTACTTTTAGTATATTAGATAAAAATTACTTCCAATATCAAAGTGGGTATACACCCATGTGTGTCCATTTTGTGATATTATCCATCATATCCTAAGTAGGTATTACTCGCATTGTGAAAGCAAGTGTATACTCTGTGATTGTTCCAATATCACAGGCAAAGTACAATGCTTCTGTGATGCAGTTCCTAGTATCCTGGGACAAAGGATGAGTATACCCTGAATATTACAGGAAATGTACATCACCACTGTAGTATTGTTTCTAATATCCAAAAACGGAAAATGATATTACTCCAAATATCTCAGAAAGCACAAAAGCACCCCATGATATTGTTCCTAATAACTAGGGGATTACAGATGACATTACTCATGATGTGACTGGAACTGTATGCTGGTCCTGTGATATTGTTCCTAATATCCAGAGAAGGAGAGAAAAATGTTACTGCCCATAGGGAAATACTCTGAATACGATAAGAGGTGTACACCGTACTTTGATATGGTCACTAATGCAAACAAGAAAACAATTATATTGAATTAAACATTGCAAGGGGTGAAACCCCCCTATGCTTTGAATTCTAATGTCAAGGGGCATGAGAATGACAATTTTGTCAATATGGTAGAGGTGTAATTAGAGCTATTGCCTAATATATATAGAAACAGAATAACATTATCATTTTCATATGATATGGTTGCCAGTATCATATTACACCACATTTTTAAAATAGCCAGGCCCCAGCAGCTGTGGGCAGAGCCCCCTAGCGAGGCTGTCCCTAAGCAGCCAAGATGGGCCTAGGGACTGCTATGGGCCCTGTAGTGGGGGATATGGGCACAGCACCCTAGCCAGGGTGTCCCTAAGCAGCCATGGTGGGCCTGGGGGCTGCTAAGGGCCCTCTGGTGGGGGCTGTGGGCAAAGCCACCTAGCCAGGAGATTCCTAAGCAGCCAGGGTAGGCCTGGGGGCTGCTACAGGCCCTCTGGCAGGGGCTGTGGGCACAGCCCCCTAGCCAGGGGGTCCCTAAGCAGCCTGGGTGGGCCTGGTAGCTGCTATGGGACCTCTGGCGGGGTCTGTGGTTACAGCTCCGTAGCCAGGAAATTCCTAAGCAGCCAGGGTGGGCCTGAAAGCTGTTACGAGCCCTCTGGCAAGGGCTTTTGGCAGAGCCCCCTAGCCAGGGGGTCTATAAGCAGCCAGGGTAGACCTAGGGCTGCTCCAATGGGGGCTGTGATAATAGCGTGCTGTGCATAGGTATGTGGTTTGCACCTATTTCTACATGTGTTCATAGTTTAATTAGTGGGCACATATTTGTATATGGTTACGTATGGCGTTATCATGATAAATATATGTGTACATAATATGTGCACAATACATATGTACCTAATGCATACGTAATATGCACAATATGCAGTTTTTGGTGATATTACCTGATATATATATATCAGGTAATATATATATAATATATATAATATATATATAATATATATAATATATATATAATATATATAATATATATATATATTACTGTCATTATATATCTTATCATGATTATATATTTTTTCACTGATATTTTAAGGAATATGCATAGTGTACACATTTTGTACCTATGCATTGTGTACACATTATAGAAATATATAGGTACATATTTTACAGATTATGTACATTTTTGTACATGTGCATTGTGTACACATATGTACAGAATACATGTACAGATTGTGCCTATCTGATACATTTATTGCAATATGACAATAAATGTACACACTATGACTACATTCTGGGGTATTATATTTAGTATATTAGATAGAAATTTCTCCGGTTACCAAAGTGGGTATACACCATGTCTGTACATAGCATATATGTGTACATATTCTGCATATCATGTATTTGTATACAGAAGGTACATATCTACATTATATGTACATGTGTAGTGTACATATGTACATACTGTGCAGTTATGTACACGTGTATATATTGCACGTGTACATGATTTACATGTGTGCGTATCATAATATCACAATAAGTGTAAATCTATATGTGTGCAGTATGTATATTTATATTGATATTATGTATTATATGTGTATTGTGATTATGCTGTTGTGATTATATGAAGTCATTGTGATATTCTAATAAATTTACATATGGTATAAACTATGTACATACCTATTGTGTACACATTACATACATATAAATGTACATATTGTATAGATTATGTACATTTTTTGTACATCTGTATTGTGTACACATATGTACATCACAGTAAATGTACATATGGTATATATTCTGTACATTGATTTTAATATCCCAATAAGTGTACACATTATGAGTATATTCTGGGATATGATTTTTAGTATATAAGATAAAAATTACTTCCCATATCAAAGTGGGTATACACGCATGTGTGTCCATTTTGTGATATTATCCATCATATCCTAAGTAGGTATTATTCTCATTGTGAAAGCAAGTGTACACTCTGTGATTGTTTCAATATCACAGACAAAGTACAACGCTTCTGTGATGTGGTTCCTAATATCCTGGGACAAAGGATGATTATACCCTGAATATCACAGGAAATGTACATCACCACTGTAGTATTGTTTCCAATATCCAAAAATGGATTGGATATTACTCCAAACATCCCAGAATGCACACAAGTCCCCCATGATATTGTTCCTCATAACTAAAAGAATTACAGATGACATTACTCACAATGTGACTTGGGCTGTACGCTGGTCCTGTGATATTGTTCCTAATATCCAGAGAAGGAGAGGAGAATGTTGCTGCCCATAGGGAAATACTCTGAATACGGCAAGAGGTGTACACCGTGCTCTGATACGGTCACTAATGTAAACAAAAAAACAATTATATTGAAGCAAGCATTGCAAGGGGTGAAATTCCCCTATGCTTTGAATTCTAATGTCAAGGGGCATGAGGATAACATTTTTTGTCAATATGGCAGAGGTGTAACCAGAGCTATTGCCTAATCTATATAAAACCAGAATACCATTATCATTTCCATATAATATGTTTGCCAGTATCATATTACACCACATTTTCAAAATAGCTGGGTCCCAGCAGCTGTGGGCAGAGCCCCCTAGCGAGTGGGTCCCTGAGCAGCCGAGGTGGGCCTAGGGGCTGCTATGGGCCCTCTACTGGGAGTTCTCAGCACAGCACCCTAGCCAGGGTGTCCCTAAGCAGCCAGGGTGGTCCTGGGGGCTGCTACGAGCCTTCTGGTGGGGGCTGTGGGCAAAGCCACCTAGCCAGGGATTCCTAAGCAGCCAGGGTGGGCCTTGGGGCTTCTACGGGCCCTCTGGCAAGTGCTGTGGACACAGCCTTTTAGCCAGGGTTTCCCTAAGCAGCAAGGGTGGGCCTGGGGGCTGCTATGGAAACTCTGGTGGGGGCTATGTGCACAGCTCTCTAGCCAGGGGGTCCCTAAGCAGCCAGGGTGGGCCTGGGAGCTGTTACAGGCCCTCTGCTGGAAGGTTTGGGCACAGCCCCCTAGCCAGGGGTCTATAAGCAGCCAAAGTGGGTGTGGGTGCTGCTACGAGGTGGGCTGTGGTAACAGTGTGCTGTGCATAGGTACGTAGTTTGCACCTATTTCTACATGTGTACATAGTTTAAATAGTGGGCACATTTTTGTATAAGTGTACATACAATGTTATCATGATAAATACATATGTTCATAATATGTGCACAATACATATGTACCTAATGCGTGCCTAATGTGCACAATACTTACCTTTTGGTGATATTACACAATATATATATTATTGTTATTATATATCTTATCGTGATTATACATATTTTATCACTGATATTTTAAGGAATGTGCATAGTGTACACTTTATGTACCTATGCATTGTGTACACATTATAGAAATATATAGGTACATATTTTACAGATTATGTACATTTTTTGTACATGTGCATTGCGTACACATATGTACAGCAGAGTACATGTACAGATTGTGTCTATTTCATACATTTATTGCAATATGATAACAAATGTATACACTATGACCACATTCTGGATGATATTTAGTATATTAGATAGAAATTTCTTCAGTTACAAAACTGGGTATACACCCATGTGTGTACATAGTATATATGTGTATGTATTGGGCATATAATGTGCTCGTGTACAGAGAGTACATATTTAGATATGTACATATGTGTACATAGTGTACATATGTACATACTGTGCACACTTATGTACAGGGGTAGATATTGCACATCTTCACATGTGTACATGATGTACATGTGTACATAATGTGTACATGATGTACCTGTGTATATATCATATCAGAATAAATGTAAATGTATATAATGTGTGCAATATGCACATTTATATTGATATTATGTATTATGTGTGTATTGTGATTATATATGCTGTTGTGATTATATGATATCATTGTGATATTACAATAAATTTACATATTGTACACATTATGTACATACCTATTGTGTACACATTATGTACATATAAATGTACATATTGTACATATTATGTACATATTTTGTACATCTGTATTGTGTACACATATGTACATCACAGTCAATGTACATATGCTACATATTCTGTACGTTGATTGTAATATTCCAATAAGTGTACACATTATGACTATATTCTGGGATATAATTTTTAGTATATTAGATAAAAATTACTTCCAATATTAAAGTGGGTATACATGCATGTGCGTCTATTTTGTGATATTATCCATCATATCCTAAGTAGGTATTACTCTCATTGTTAAAGCAAGTGTACACTCTGTGATTATTCCATTATCACAGGCAAAGTACAACACTTCTGTGATGTAGTTCCTAATATCCTGGGGACAAAGGATGATTATACCCTGAATGTCCCAGTAAGTGTACACCACCACTGTAGTATTGCAGAATCTGTGGGCAAAGTTCCCTAGCCATGGTGTCCCTAAGCAGCCAGGGTGGGCCTGGGAGCTGTTTTGGGCCCTCTGCCCTGGGCAGTGGGCACAGCCCCCTTGCCAGGGGTTCTTTAAGCAGCCAGGGTGGGCCTGGGGGCTCCTATGAGGGATGCTGTGGTAATAGCATGCTGTGCATAGGTACAGTTTGCACCTATTTTTACATGTGTAAATAGTTTAAATAGTGGTCATATATTTGTACACATGTACACATGGTGTTATCACATTGAACATATATGTACATGATATGTGCACACTACATATGTACCTAAATATGTACATATTTTTTAAGTTGAACGGTTGACTCTCTTCCAGGTGTTTCAGTCACCTGCTGGTAGGGCATCAGGATCTGTGTGATTTCCCATGCAGTGACCCACTGCACCAGCTCAAACATTGCTTCCCAGGAATTTCCTGGTCTGGCTCACTGTCCAAGTTCTGTTTAATCAGATGGATATGCTAATCTGCCATCCCAAATCTCAGATTGCTGGTTTAACAGGGCACCCTAATGCATACCTAATGTGTAAAATTCTATTTTTATGCAGTTAAAAAATATATAAATAAATACTCTATTTCTACCCTGGTGTACAAAACAAAAAAGACTCAAAATACTCTGTTTAGAAAAAATATACCATGTCATTTTCTACTCTTTTAAAGTGTATACATCATCTAGATATCCTGTTTCATATAAAATACTAAAATTCTATTTTTACATGGTTATAAGAAATATAAATACTCTATTTCTACCCCAGTGTACAAAACAAAAAAAAGACTCAAAATAGTCTGTTAAAAAAATATACAATGTCATTTTCTACTCTGTTGCAACGTTTATACATTGTCTAAATATACTCTCTTATATAAAATATGTAAATTCTATTTTTATGCAGTTATAAAAAATATAAATACTCAGAGGATGGAAAAAGAAGATGGTGTGGTAGGAGCAACTCAGGATTGCAGCTCTACGTGAATCCACAGAGGGTGAGTGCAGGCCACATTTCCAGAGGATCTTTGTTGCCCACAGAACGAGGAAATTCCCAGGTTTAGGAGAGACACGGGACGCCAATGCAGCTATATTGGCTGGCGCAGCCATTTCAGCCATGGCTACAGTACAGTGGCACACCACAGAAAACATGCTGGTTTGGGTGCCCTGTTAAACCAGCAATCTGAGATTTGGGATGGCAGATTAGCATATCCATCTGATTAAACAGAACTTGGACAGTGAGCCAGACCAGGAAATTCCTGGGAAGCAATGTTTGAGCTGGTGCAGTGGGTCACTGCATGGGAAATCACACAGATCCTGATGCCCTACCAGCAGGTGACTGAAACACCTGGGAGAGAGTCAACCGTTCAACTTAAAAAATAAAGGGGGGCTCTGAGGCAGGGAGCCAGATGATTAGGCTCGGCGAGTCCCACCCCCACAGGGACAAGCAAAATGACGATTTGAAATGCTCAGGGCTGAGAGTTTCACTGTTGGCACAGCTGAACCCAGGATGGTACAGCTCAGTGGGGAAGGGGCATCTGCCATTACCAAGGCATTCCACCCCTACTGAGGTACACTCCCATTGCTGACGCAGCCTGCCATTGCCGAGGCAACCCACCTTAACAGAGAGACTCCGCCACAGGGCGGAGCCCACAGCAATAAGGTGAAGCCCAGGGAAGAGCTCACAGTAACAGGGCAGACCCCACAGCAGCAGGGCGGAGCCTCAGCAGGCAAATAGTGACTAGACTGCCTCCTAGTGGGGCAGGACAGTGCAACAGATACTCATAAAGAAAGCCCTAACTTTCCTAGACACAGCATCTGAGAAAAAAAGGGGTTTTATGAGGTCTGCTGCAGCAGACTTAAACGTACCTGCCTAACAGCCCTGAATGAACGATGGAGCTCACAGCTCAGCACTTGACCTCCTATAAAGTTCAGACTGTCTCCTCAAGCACCTCCCTGACCCCTGTATATCCAAAGAGTCACCTCAAAAAGGTCTGATCAGACTGACATTTGGCACACATCATTCTGGGACATAGATAGCAGAAGAATAAACTGGTAGCATCCCTCACTGTCCCACAGCGGCTACAGGTGTACCCCAGACAAGTAGGGCCTGGACAGACCTCAGCAGTCATACAGCAGAGGGGCTAGACTGGTAGAAGAAAAACTAAGTAACAGAAATACTTCATCATCAACAATCTGGGCATCCACTCAGAGACCCAATCAAAAAGTCAGCAACTACTCAGATAACAGGTGGATAAATACACAAAAAATGGAAAAAACCAGTGCAAGAAAAAGGAAAACACCCGAAAAGAAAACACCTCACCTCCTACAAAAAAACAAAACTTCCCAACAGCAAGGGAACAAAGCTGGATGGAGAATGAGTGTGATGAAATGACAGAATCAGACTTCAGAAGGTGGGTAATGAGAAACTTCAGTGAGCTAAAAGAACATGTTCTAAATCAATGCAAAGAAACTAAGAACATTGAAAAAAGATTTGAGGAAATAATAACAAGAATGGACAACTTAGAGAGGAATATGAATGAATTGAAGGAGCTGAAAAACACAACACAAGAACTTCATGAAGCATGCACAAGTTTCAACAGAAAAATTGACCAAGCAGAAGAAAGAATATCAGAAGTTGAAGATCAACTCAATGAAATTAAATGAGAAACCAAGATTAGAGAAACAAGCACAAAAAGGAATGAACAAAGTCTCCAAGAAATGTGGGACTATGTGAAGAGACCTAACCTACATTTGATATGTGTACCAGAATGTGACAAAGAGAATGAATCCAAGCTGGAAAATACTCTTCAGGATATTATCTAAAAAAATTTCCCCAACCTAGCAAGGCAGGCCAATATCCAAGTCCAGAAAATACAGAGAACACCACAAAGATATTTCACAAGAAGAGCAACCCCAAGGCACATAATCGTCAGATTCACCAGGGTTGAAATGAAAGAGAAAATACTAAGGGCAGCCAGAGAGAAAGGTTGGGTCACCCACAAAGGGAAGCCCATCAGACTCACAGCAGATCTCTGGGCAGAAACTCTAAAAGCCAGAAGAGAGTGGGGGCCAATATTCAACAACCTTAAAGAAAAGGACTTTCAACACAGAATTTCTATCCAGTCAAACTGAGCTTCATAAGTGAAGGAAAAATAAAATCCTTTGCCAACAAGCAAGTACTCAGAGATTTTGTCACCACCAGGCCTGCTTTACAAGAGCTCCTGAAAGAGGCACTACACATAGAAAGGAATAACCAGTACCAGCCATTCCAAAAACATACCAAATGCTAAAGAGCATCAACAAAATGAAGAATCTTTATCAACTAACGGGCAAAACAGCCAGCTAGCATCAAAATGGCCATATCAAAGTCACACATAACAATATTAACCCTAAATGTAAATGGGCTAAATGTACCAATCAAAAGACACAGACTGGCAAATTGGATAAAAAAACAAAACCCATCAGTGTTCTGTATTCAGGAAACCCATCTCATATGCATGGATACACAAAGGCTCAAAATAAAGGGATGGAGAAAGATTTACCAAGCAAATGGAGAGCAAAAAAAAAGCAGAAGTTGCAATTCTTGTCTCTGATGAAATAGACTTTAAAGCAACAAAGATCACAAGAGACAAAGAACATCATTACATGATGGTAAAAGGATCGATACAACAGGAAGAGCTAATGATCCTAAATATATGTGGACCCAATACAGGAACACCCAGATATAAAAGGCAAGTTCTTAATGACTTACAAAGAGATTTAGACTCCCACACAATAATAGTGGGAGACTTTAACACTCCACTCTCAATATTAGACAGATCAACCAGATGGAAAATTAACAAGGATATCCAGGGCTTGAACTCAGACCGGGAACAAGCAAATCTGATAGACATTTACAGAACTCTCCACCCCAAATGCACAGAATATACATTCTTCTCAGCACCACATCACACCTACTCTAAAATTGACCACATAATTGGAAGTAAAGCACTCCTCAGCAAATGCAAAACAACTGAAATCATAACAAACAGTTTCTCAGACCATATTGCAATCAAGTTAGAACTCAGAATTCAGAAACTAACTCAGAACCGCACAGTTTCATGGAAACTGAACAACTGGCTCTTGAATGTTGATTGGATAAAAAATGAAATGAAGCCAGAAATAAAGAAGTTCTTTGAAACCAACGAGAACGAAGACACAACGTACCAGAATCTCTGGGACACATTTAAAGCAGTCTCCAGAGAAAAATATATAGCAGTAAGTGCCCATATCAGAACAGTGGAGAGATACAAAATTGACACCCTATCACCAAAATTGAAAGAGCTAGAGGAGCAAGATCAAAAAAACTCAAAACCTAGCCGAAGACAAGAAATAACTAAGATCAGAGCAGAACTGAAGGAGATAGAGACACAAAAAACCCTTCAAAAGATTAATAAATCCAAGAGCTGGTTTTTTGAAAAGATTAACAAAATAGACCACTAGCCAGACTGATAAAAAAGAAAAGAGAGAACAACCAAATAGATGCAATCAAAAATGATCAAGTAGTAATCACCACAGATTCCACAGAAATTCAAACCATCATCAAAGAATATTACAAACAACTCTATGCACATAAACTAGTAAACCTGGAAGAGATGGATAAATTCCTGGAAACCTGTGTCCTCCCAAGCCTAAACCAGGAGGATGCCAAAACTATGAATAGACCAATAACAAGTTCTGAAGTCGAGGCAGCAATTAAGAGCCTACCACACAAAAAAAGCCCAGGTCCAGATGGGTTCACAGCCGCATTCTACCAGGCACACAAAGAGGAGCTGGTACCATTTCTTCTGAAACTATTCCAAATAATCCAGAAAGAGGGAATCCTTCCCAAATCATTTTATGAGACCAACATCATTCTGATACCAAAACCTGGCAGAGACTCAACAAGAAAAGAAAACTTCAGGCCAATATCCATGATGGACATAGATGCAAAAATCTTCAATAAAATACTGGCAAGCCGATTGCAACAGCACATCAAAAAATTTATCCATCATGATCAAGTAGGATTCATCCTGGGGATGCAAGGCTGGTTCAACATACACAAGTCTATAAACATAATTCACCACATAAACAGAAGCAAAAACAAAAACCACATGATTATCTCAACTGATGCAAAGAAGACATTTGAAAAAATTCAACAGCACTTTATGCTAAAAACCCTCAATAAACTCGGTATTGATGGAACGTATCTCAAAGTAATAAAAGCTATTTATGACAAACCAACAGCCAATATTATACTCAATGGGCAAAAACTGGAAGCATTCCCTTTGAAATTCGACACTAGGCAAGGATGCCCTCTCTCACCACTCCTATTCAACATAGTACTGGAAGTTCTAGCCGGAGCAATCAGGCAAGAAAAAGAAATAAAGGGTATTCAAATAGGAAAGGTGGAAGCCAAATTGTCTCTATATGCAGATGACATGATAGTATACATACAAGACCCCATCACCTCAGCCCAAAAACTCCTGAAACTGATAAGCAACTTCAGCAAAGCCTCTGGATATAAAATAAATGTGAAAAAATCAAAAGCATTCCTATACACCAGTAACAGACTTAAAGAGAGCCAAAACAAAAACAAACTGCCATTCACAATTGCTTCAAAAAGAATGAAATACCTAGGAATACAACTTACAAGGAATGTAAGGGACCTCTTCAAGGAAAATGACAAACCACTGCTCAACAAAATAAGAGAGGACAGAAACAGATGGAGAAACATTCCATGTTCATTGTTAGAAAGAACCAATATCGTGAAAATGGCTATACTGCCCAAAGTAATTTACAGAATCAATGCTATCCCCATCAAGCTACCATTGACTTTCTTCACAGAACTGGAAAAAACCACCATGAACTTCATATGGAACCAAAAGAGAGCCCGCATAGCCAAGTCAATTATATTCAAAAAGAACACAGAGGGAGGCATCACACTACCAGACTTCAAACTATACTAGAAGGCTACAGTAATCAAAACAGCATGGTACTGGTACCAAAACAGAGATATAGACCAATGGAACAGAACAGAGGCATCGGAGGCAAAACAGCTTATCTACAACCATACAATCTTTGATAAACTAGACAAAAACAAGCAATGGGGAAAGGATTCCCTCTTTAATAAATGGTGTTGGGAAAACTGGCAAGCCATGTGCAGAAAGCAGAAACTGAACCCCTTCCTGACACCTTACACTAAAATTAGCTCCAGATGGATTAAAGATGTAAACATATGACATGGCACCATAAAAACCCTAGAAGAAAATCTAGGCAAAACAATTCAGGACATAGGAGTAGGCAAGGACTTTATGAATAAAACACCAAAAGCATTGGCAACAAAAGCCAAAATAGACAAATGGGACCTAATCAAACTCCACAGCTTCTGCACGGCAAAAGAAACAGTCACTAGAGTGAATTGGCAACCATCAGAATAGGAAAAAAATTTTGCAGTTTACACATCTGACAAAGGGCTGATATCCAGAATTTACAAAGAACTCAAACAGATTTACAGGAAAAAAACAAACAAGCCCATTCAAAAATGGGCAAAGGATATGAACAGACACTTTACAAAAGAAGACATACATGAGGCCAACAATCATATGAAAAAATGCTCATCATCACTGGTCATTAGAGAGATGCAAATCAAAACCACATTGAGATACCATCTCACGCCAGTTAGAATGGTGATCATTAAAAAATCTGGAGACAGCAGATGCTGGAGAGGATGTGGAGAAATAGGAACACTCTTACACTGTTGGTGGGAGTGTAAATTAGTTCAACAACTGTGGAAGACAGTGTGGCGATTCCCCAAGACCTTAGAAATAAAAATTCCATTTGACCCAGCAATCCCATTACTGGGTATATATCCAAAGGACCATAAATCGTTCTACTATAAGGACACATGCACAAGAATGTTCATTGCAGCACTGTTTACAATAGCAAAGACCTGGAAGCAACCCAAATGCCCATCGATGATAGACTGGACTGGGAAAACGTGGCACATATACACCATGGAATATTATGCAGCAATCAAAAATGATGGGTTCTTGTCCTTTGTAGGGACATGGATGGATCTGGAAAACATAATTCTCAGCAAACTGACACAAGAACAGAAAATGAAATACCACATATTCTCACTCATAGGGTAATGAAAAATGAGAACACATGGACACAGGGAAGGGAGTACTACACACTGGGGTCTTTGGGGGGAATAGGGGAGGGACAGTGGGGGCAGGGAGCTGGGGAGGGATAGCCTGGGGAGAAATGCCAAATGTGGGTGAAGGGGAGGAAGGCAGCAAAACACACTGCCATGTGTGTACCTATGCAACTATCTTGTATGTTCTGCTCATGTACCCCAAAACCTAAAATACAATAAAAAAGTAAACATTTCAAAGAAATAAAAAATGCAACCACAGAGTTTAAAAAATATATATATACACACACATATTTATATATATATTTAATAAATATATATTTAAATAAATATATATTATATACCTATATATTTATATATATATAAATAAAAAATTCAACCAGAGTTAAAATACACACAAACACACACACACACACACACACATACACACACACACACACACACACATTGGTGCTTTTGTTTTGCTGTTATCCTAATTGTATCCTTTGTCTACCTACTGTGGACAAAACACTTACAGCATCCATCTTCTAGGGTCATTTGTGGGACTGGTAATAAAGTACATAAAGCTCCTAGAACAATGCCTGTCCTGTAACAGGTAACAGATACCTGGAAGCAATCATTTTTTTCTAGGTGATTTTAACAGCTAACCATGTTTTCTCTGATACTTTCCTCACTTTGAGATATCACTGTTATGACATTTCAGGGTCTACCATCATTATATTACTTCACAGCTGAGCTTGATAAACTTGAGAAGCCACAAGTAGGGTTACACAGATAATGATAGGATAAATCTCTCTTAATTCATTAAAATGCGTTACAAGCCATAACCAGGAAACACTCTTCCTAAAAGAATATACATAGCCTACTGAATCTTAAGGGGAAATCGACATGTATTGTTGCCTATTGTATGTCAGGCAGTTTGCTAGGTACTTTCATCTGGATTATCTCATTTAGTCTTGTTAAACTAACTACTTAGAAGAATAGTTGCTTTATTAATTGCACGAACATAAACAAAGACTATGGGTACTGTCTGTTTTAATTAACAAGTGAGTAAGTATCAGGAAGAGACTCACCCATGTAACTAAGATGTACTGCATGCTTACTGAGTGCCAGGAGCTGTACTACAAACCAAGGATGCAGAGATTAAAATAAAAAGCTACAACAGAACTGACTCCCCAACCCCAGCTGCTTGAGTAGTGGCTGTCAAAGGCTCACAGGTGGCTTCAGCCAAGGGAAGTAGCCTCATCCAGGAAAGCCTATGAAGTCATGCCTTTCTCCACTAGCAGTCCAGGCCAATGAATGATACGTGGTACAAGAAGCTCAGACCCTTGCCTCAAGGTGGGGCAAGTCTAGAGTGTTATTTACATTTCAGAGCACACTCAGGAATCACAGTGAGGTTAGACTCCAGTGCAGCCACAACATCCTTGCTTAGTTTCTTCCTCTAGCCTGTCCTGCTTTCCTCCCTTCCTTCCAGGTTCTCTCTGAGAGCACTCCAACGACTCACTTCACAGGAATCCCCATTGCAGGCTCTGCTTCTACAGAGCCTGGCCTCATCTGACTTCAAGGAGCTTTCTGCCTAGTAGAGAACCATATCTGTAAACATGCAAACAAAATATAAATTGTAACGTGAAGTCATGAATGTGAACATACAGAACACTGTAAGTGCACAGAAGCAGCAGCATGACAGAAGCAGCAAGATTAAATATCCACCCAAAATCCAAGTACAGTAAAGCATAGGTTCTACAGCAGAGGTCAGCAAAGTTTTCTTATAGTAAGTATTTTAGACTTTTCAGGAGCATAAAAGAAATTATGTATGTTCTGTAGGTACTTACTAAACCATTTCAAATGTGACCACAGGCAGCTAACCAGACTTGACCTGTGGGCATATGTGTTTTTTTAAACATTAATATGCATAGTAGCCACCAAATGATGTTGTGAGAATAGATTCTGATTTGGTAGGTCTGGGGTGGGGCCTGAGAATCTGTATTTCTAATAAGCTTCTAGGTTATGTTGACACTGCTGATCCACAGTCCACACATCAAGAAACAAGCCTCTAGAAAGAGAAGTGTGGCAAAAGAAGAAATCCTAAAAGAAAAACAGTTGAGAAAAACTCCATAAGTTTTAGGAGAAGAGAAAGCAATAGAGAGGACTCTAGGCTGAGGTCAGAGGGAGTGACAAGTAATTTAATTAATGGACATTTATTGACTATCAACTCACTGCAAATCATTGCTTTTAGTGCCACAAGGAAAGAGGCCAAGCTTTCACAATCTTGAGCATACTTTGCTAAAGAATCAGCTAGAAGACAGAGCAGCAGAGGCAGAAGACCTGTGTAATCCACTGTGGCAGAGGGAGCCAGTCGTCCAGCAGAAACCTGCTGTATCAAGGGCTCAGATACACATGGATGGAGGAGCTGAAAAATAGATGCTTTATCTGCCCAGCAACCACCTGTTCAACTTCAGATTTCCATAATTGTTGTCTCAACATGCAGATATCAACTTCAGAGAGGCACCATGAAGATTAAATGAGACATGATGTATAGAGGCACCTGGCACATAAGAGTTTAGGGAAGACTAGTTTCCCCCTTTTCCTTCTTTTGGTAGAGACATTGGCATAGTCACTTGCTTCCAAAATGTGCAAAGTTGGAACCAGTGGTTTTAAGAGAGGACTGTACAATTCATATGCATATATAAGCTCTCTCTGGAAGAATACCCAGTAAGTTGAAAACACTGATGGCATTGAGACAGGTTAATGAGTGAGAAGGGGACAAGGATGAGAGAAACACTTTTGTATATCTTGATTTTTTTATGTAAGTATTTTTCTCATTAAAAAAATGGAATTATAGGGCTGAGCCATGCGGCTCAGGCCTGTAGTCCCAGCAATTTTGGAGGCCGAAGATGGCTGATCAATTGAGGGCAGTTGTTTGAGACTAGCCCGGCCAACATGGGAAAACCCCATCTCTAGTAATAGAAAAATTAGCCTGGCATGGAGGCCCACACCTGTAGTCCCAGGTACTGAGGAAGCCTAGGTGGGAGAATCGTCTGAACCCAGGAGGCAGAGGTTGCAGTGATCCGAGGTCACACCAATGTACTTCAGCCTAGGCTACAAAGCGAGACTCTGTCTCAATTGAAAAATTAAAAATAAGAAATGGAATTACACACACAGGTACATGTGCACACATGCTGAGTGGGCAAGTGATGCAGATTTAGGAACTATGTCTATTAGCAACATCTATGAGTGCAGGTCGATTTCAGCATAATGTTGTACTTCTGTACAGGAAACCAGCAAACTGTACTAGGGAGTTTTCTTTAACTTTTATTTCTAAATATCATCATACCTAAGAAAATCATTAAGATTGATTATTCTAGAAGCTATGGAAGATAGTGTCAGTTGATTCACTCAGCACCTATGTCAATCCTATTGCTTATTTCTTTCTACTTAAAAAAATGATTTTCCAGCCTTCCTTACAGCCAAAGGTGACCATGCAATAGTTATAGTCATTGTGACATCTGAAGAAAGCTGTTGGTGCCACCTCTTCCCTTTCATCCTTGTGTCTGTCATGCTGGTCTGATGGCTAGAGTTCCAACTACCAGTTTGTAGCCATGAGAAAGAAAGCCACATGCTTGGGACACTGAAGCAGAAAGAAAGAAAATGCCTGGGTTTCAATGGTGTCAGTGAGCTGCCACCTGAGAGCTACCTCTGTATCTCTTGTCCCATTTTTAAAAATGAATTCCCTATTTGTGTAACACTTTATTACTTTTTTCTTTCAGTTATAGCCAAAATCAATATTTAATTATATAAAGAAGATTCAAGTTAAATAATTGGTGTTTCAGAGAAGGAAGTTCAGGAGCAATGTAGAAAGAATCAATTTTAGAAGGCTGATATCAGAATAGTTCCAACTGAAATATAACCATAGTATATCTCCCTCTGATTTCTGTGATATATAAACACAGCCCCTAAACAAATATATGCATTTTTATTAGCCACCTCTGTTCTGCTTAATTTTAAAATAGATCCTCTGCCTTATTTTTTTCCATTTTTAAAAACATCAAGCAAAGTATGTATTACAAAGACTTTGGAGAAGAGCATGAAATAAGGGAAGGATTGAAAATTTAAGCTGTGGGAAGAACAGAAACAGAGAAATTTCAGAACCTCCAGAAGCTAGGGACTAGAAACATGCTTTCTATAGCATTGCCTAGGGTCATGCAACTCTAACACTCTCTGTTTCTATGTATCTCAACTCAGGTTTTCAAATTATTAGAAGAGTTCATCTAACTCAACCAACTTGAGTTAGATATCTCCATTTTGAGAACGTATAGCTATATCCAGAAAACAGAGAAGAAAATGTAGGCTTAACCTTGGGGAAACTATAAGGGGCTGAGCGACCATCGCAGTTTGTGTCTCCTACATTCCATCTGTTGGCTGTGATGATTGTGTACACACACACATACACACACTTTCTCTGCCTCTAGCTCTTCTCTCTCACCTCTCTTTATACCCAGTACATATATTTTTCTCCATATATTCACAAATGCCTCAATCCAACTAAAATTAATTCATATTTAATAACTAACACTCTCATCTTCTTCTAAAATGGGAAACAACCTAAATTCATGCCCAGCTATTAAACAAGGTACAATGTCATGATACCACATTGTTTTGAAACCAGGCACTCCAGTGATATCCATTTGTATTACCGATTTATGATCATTTAATCTGGGCTTTCTATAACTACACAGCCTATTAAGAGAAAAAAAGTTAGGGAATCAACATTAATATAAATATAGACCTGGTATAGGTTTAGTATGCAAAGAAATGCAAGTACAGATTTTTGTATTTGCTGCTGAAACTGGTCATGAAGTTTACTGCAGCCCATGCAGGCTGCTACAGCAAGATGCCATAAGCTGGATAGCTTATAAACAATAGAAATGTATTTCTCATTATTCTGGAGACTGGGAAGTACAAGCTCATGGTGCCATCAGATTTGGTGTCTGGAGAGGATCTGCTTTCTGGTTCACAGATGGTACTTTCTCAGTTTCCTCATGTGGTGGAAGGTGAGAGTTAACTCTCTGGGGTCTTTTTTTTTTTTTTTTTTTTTTAAAGATTCAAAAAAAAATGTTTATTTTCCAAATTTGCTTTTACTCCCATCCCAAAATTTCCCTGTTCTACAGTTCTGCCTGGGGGCTCTTGTTTATCTCACTCAGTCACTATACAGGTTTTTCAGTGTGTGGCTACCTTGTCCATATGAAGTTTAAGGTTTGTATTTCTGGACCTCAGCTAGCTTAGGCCCTGCCCAGAGTTCTACCATACGTGGACTTCTAGGTGGGCTTTTAGGATTTTGCTGGGCTTTGGGGACCTGGAGTATGACCTGCAGATGGGTGTGAGCTTTGGAGTTCATCTGGGGAATTGAGGTTGGCAGCTGGGGAGCGTGGAATTACGGTTGGACTTGGTGCTTGTTGTACAGTCTTTGTGATAGACTTCTTCCTGAATGTCTTCTGACTGTCTGGATCATGGGACTTGCCTAAGATTTCAGGATGCAGCCCATTGGAGGCCTTGAGTAAATCAGGATTTTTCTGTATCCATTTGGTAAGGGAGGCAGCACCAGCAGTTGTACGGGAGGTCAGTGTCACCCGAGCAGGGGGTATCTTCAAAGGCATTTGCCAGGTGCCCATGAAGGAACCCCAAGGATTTGCCTCTTTTGTTGGCTTAGCGGGAGACCAGTTCTGCAGATACTTGGATGAGAAGGCCTTTTCATACTGGTTGGCACTGTAGTTAGTGGCCATGATCTTGTGCTGTTTACACTTGTTGCTTGTCTGGGGTCTTTTTTACAAGAGCATTATTCCTACTCTTGAGGGCTCTGTCTGCATGACCTAAGCAGCCCTCAAAGTCCCCACCTCTTAAAACCATCATATTACTGATTCAGTTTCAGCATATGGATTTGGAGGCACACAATCATTCAGAGGATAGCAAGATTCCAGCTAGTATTTTTGACTTCCATGTTATTCTTACCATTAGCTAGCAACTCAGATAGTCAAAATCATTTGTTCAGTGAAGTTACCAAATAATATAATCCTTGCTGGTCTAGGCTCTTAGTGTTTCAACTTATATAATGTTGCTGTACCTTCTATTAATCTTTGCCATTGAACATGATAGTGAGAGGTGGTTCCTTTCTCTCCCAAGAACTGCTGTTAATATAACTCAACTCTACTACCTTGTGGCCTCTGTATCTTCCATTGTAAATTGTAATTACCTATAAAAAGGAATATTTTGACATCAGGTATCTACCTCTTGTATCAATCAGCCAGAGGCCTAAAATGAAAAAGACATTCACCCAGGAATGGTTACATAGTGGTTGACAACCCCACATTTTTCTAGGTAAATAATATCCTTTATTTAACAGTAGCTACTTACAAGATTTGTGGATAAAGAATGTAAATTTTTTGTCAGTATCTAGTTTATTCTTACATAAATTTCTAAAATCCTGACAGAATATTCTGATCATTGTTTATGTACTATTTTAATTTAATCTTTTCTTCTCAAATTTTATCTTAACCACATACTCTACCCAGTTTATAAGACTGCCCTATGGTTACATTTAGTAGGTAGTAAATTATCCTGCGCACACAATCAACTCTGAAACATCATTGAAAGAGCAAGGATGTGGGAATTAGATTAATCTGGCTTTTATTTCTGGTACTTACTTGCTATCTGACCTTGGGCAACTTATGAATTGCTCTGAGTCTCATCTTCTTCATCTGTAAAATGATCATAGTAATAACTAATTCATATGCAACTTGGAAATGTGTAATTAGTGATTTATATAAAGTTCCTGATATAATTTCTGAAAAAACAATAGACACCCCAAAGAGATAACCATAACAATCAGAGTTTATCTTCACATTAACTGGGATAAAATTTATCATAAAATACAGCATGGAAAAGCAGCCAGAAATTCACAAGCATATATTTCGCTTGCCCTTTTATACAGAGCTGGAAAATTTTCTCATCATTATCTCATCCATTGCCTGCAGCATGATCCTTCTCAAACTCCGCCTAAGACCATCTACCAAGGTGGAACACACTGAACCACATGTGACTCTGCCTTTTCTGACTATTTTTGCAAGATTTTTCTCATAGAGTATTATTAACAGAAAATTGGGCTGTTATCAAGGTGACTAGGAATGGTGCATTCTCAGTTCAGGCTCTGATGGAATGTCTACTTAATCTGGTGAAACTCCAGCTGTGCTCTTGGCTTCCCTCACTTTTGTTGTTCCAAGAATGCAAATATTCTCCCATGTCTTTCTTATTTTTTCTTTCTCCATGAGGTCTCATTCAAGTATAAACATTCCATTCAATTTTCTCAACTCATTTTATTTTGTCTAAATAACCTTGATAATTTTCCCTTTTCTAAAGCGATAGACTTTCTTTTTGTGTGTAAGAACAGATTACACACAAATGTTTACTGTCCACTAAACATTTATGTGTAATCTGTCCTTAATTCTACATACAAAATATCATCTCTACTAACATTTTACAACTATAGTCTTTCTATAGAGAACTATGGGAGGAAATTGCTCTAAAGGAGGAACTTCCAGAGCTAAGCCAAGGGTCTGACAATTTTTTAAAAATATTTTTACTGAATAACATATTGTTAAGTTAACAGAGGAGAATGACATGGACAAAATGGCAAACAGAAGTTTTCAGCACTTATTTCTTCACAGAAACATCAATTTGAACAGCCATCCGTGCATAAAAATGTCTTCAAAAGAGACAAGGAATCTAGGTGAGAGGTTATAGCATGTTTGTGGAGTAGAAAAGTAAGAAAAACTGCATAAAATAAAGTATAAAAGACAGTTTTATATTATCTGCATTATCCAGCCCCTAAACCTGGGTAGTGCAGCATGGAAAGAGATACTATGTATGTGCAGACAGGAGAGTAAATGTAACACCTGACTTCAACATCAACTCCAATGCCAGGCACAATTCAGTGAACTCAACATCAGGCAGGTTCCTATAGCCACAGGCTATGGGACAGACCCTGTGAACCCAAGCTCCAGGCTGGCCCCTATGGCTCTAAGATCCAATGGCTCCAACCTCCATGGCCCCTATCAACATAGACTCCAGGCCTTCACCACAACCAGGCCATTTATGGCTTCCCCAGGCTCCACACTCATCGCTATAGACTCGTAAGTGCCTGGATAAACAAACCTGTACATCTACACAGTGGAATATTATTCAGCAATAAAAGCAATAAGTTTTGAATGTGGCTTTTGTTGCAGAAGATAAAGCAAATGATCTATGAAGCCATTAAAAGACATAGAGAAAACTCAAATACATACTACTAAGTGAAAGAAACCAATCTCAAAAGACCACTTACTATATGAATCCAACTATATGATATTCTGGAAAAGGCAAAACTATACAGACATCCAAATATTCAGTGATTGCCAGGGGTTGGAAAGTGGGGAAGGATGAATGGGCAGAGCATAGAGGATGTTTAGGGCAATGAAACTACTCTGTGTGTTACTATAATAATAGACACATGCCATTACACACTTGTCAAAACTCACTGAATATACAACAGCAAGAATGGACCCTAATGTAAATTATAAACTATGGGTGACAGTGATAAGTCAATGTTGGTTCATTCATTGTATCAAATGTACCACTCTAGTGAAGAAGGCTGATAGTGGAGGAGGCCATGCATTTGGGGAGGTGGGAATGTAGGAACTCTCTGTACTTTCCACTATGCCTCACTATTAACTTTAAACTGCTCTAAAAATAAAGTGTTTTTTAAAAAAAGATTGCACTGTTGATATAAACCCAATGTCTACTTTCATGTTCAGGAATTTTTCTTTTAAAACCCATATTGAATAACCTGTGTCATCAGTGGTGATCTCTTATTCACTGGAAAAGGCTAATACACCACTTCCTGGAAGAACATCTTTGTTAATAAATTCTTTTCCAGGACAATTATTTTTGTGGGTGTTCCTGTGACAACTATACATAAAAATCAGAATATGCAGCAACATCTTGATACTCTAAAAACACAATACCAAAAAAGTTAAGAAAATCATTTCTAAATTTGATCTAAGCCAAAATGTGGAGAAGTAATAGGGAAGAAAATTATTTCTGTATAATGAGATTATAGGTTGTTTCTCAGAACTCCTCTACAGTTTTCAGTATTTTCCAACTTCTATCATAAAGATATATAGATATATAAGTAGATATATAGATATATAATCAGTGGATATATATTTATATATAATAAACAGATACCATTTTAAAAAGATATATTTATGTATTTTATACATTTATATAATATGTACATGTTCATATATACATCATGTTATCACCATTATGGATCTAAAGAAGGACAGCAAAGATAGTAAAAAGATTAAAATAAAATACACCAAAATGAAAACAGTAATTTAACTGTGCCTGGCTTTATGTGATTAAACAAGATATTTTTTAGATCTTTTTTTCTTTGTTTTCTAGAGGTTTTATAATGAGTCTATATTTTTATATTTAAAAACCTAATTTTTATTAAACAAATAAAAATTCAGCAACACTGTCTTTAGAACACTTTTTAAATAAACTTGAGCATGAAGAAAATGTTATGACTATGGTGGTGAGCATTTTGAAAGATTAGCAGAAGCAGGAATAATGTGACATTTAGCCGATCTTTCAAGGGAAGCTAGAGAAATGACAGTTTGAGAAAAAAAATAGTAACTAGTGTTGAAACATGGTATTTCTAGTATGATTAAAAAGTGAAGTGTCAACTTCTTCTGTGGAAAATTCTAACATTACCAAACTTAAGAAGGCACATACTTCAACAACAAAAGTGAAAAACATCTTGATTCATTTATTTAACACTGTTTTAGAGTTTAATCCCAAAAAGTCTATTTTGAAAAAAAGAAAAATATTACTCATGTATACAATCCTTTGCAGTGAACTGGCAAAATAAGTCTATCCAAGGTACGGTGAATACCTAGCATGCTGGAAACATTTTTATTTACATCATCTCTAATCCCTACAACAAGAGTGCAAGGAAAGGTTTAACATCTTTTTACAGAGAGGAAAACTGAGGCTCAAAGAGGTATAGTATCTCATTTAACATCACACATCTAATATGTGGTGAAGGTGGGACCCACACTTACATCTGTCAGACCTTAAAGTCTGTGTTCTTCTTTCTACCTCTCTGCCTCAGTCCAACGATTGGGATCTATGCCATGATGACTCACCAGTTCACGAGGCACTTTTCAGAAAGTTTTTGACTCAGACATTATCACTCAGCAAGATACCTCAACTAATTTACAAAACGTGATTTGAAAAGCAGTTTGTAATTTCAAAAGCAAAAATCCAACCACAAAAGGTAAAGACGTAATCAGTAGAGCTTTACAGAAGGTAGTAATGTAGGTAGTAAGGGCACTTTTGGAAATGTCTGGAATCAGAGGAGTCCATGTATCACCTGTTAGAAATTGTACTCACTTGGTAGCAAAATTTCTTGTGTGTTCACTTAAAATAATAGTCTTGTTGTTTTAAAACCAACACACAGTCAGATGGTGACTTCGACATTTATTTTTTATTTTCTTTGACTTCTTATTTTAAGAATGGATTTCTTCTAAATTCTAATTATTATTGTAACTTACATAAGTGCAGCGGATTTTGCTTTTAAGGATAAAACTACATTTAAGTAGTTTTGTCTGGATTATCAAAACCAGGCCCTGAAGAAGTGAGTTCCTAAAGGGCAGGAACTTTGCTTATGTTTATATCTCAGTTGTGTTAAACAGAGTAACTGGTGCAAATTAGCAAATGATGCACTGAAGAATCACAGAACAAAAGACTTTACAAAGAACTAAGTTTCAGATTCAGGGTGACCCTAACGATCTAGTGTATCAGAGGATGGTATGCCTTCTGCAATCACAAAAGCAGCATTCACTCTTGATCTGGGCTGTAAGAAGTGCTCCTTGAGACCTGAAATTTTATCCTAACACTGCCACTAACAGGTTAAATCAGAAACGGTTCACTTCCCTGAGCTTTCGATTTCTGGTTGCCAAATCAGCACAATGAGAAACTGAAGAGAAGGAAAGAGAAAAAAAGAGAGGGTCAGAGATCCCTTCTGCCTACACAATGCCATGATTTGGACACAGGGTTTGGGCAACCATGGCCCATCCACCAATTCCTGCCTGTGGTCTCTTATTATACAGCTCAGGAGCCACGAATGTGAAAGAATTCAAAAGAGTAACAATATTTTGGGACATGTCAAAAATTATATAAAATGCAATTTTCAGTGCTCATGGAAGTACTTTGGAACTCAGCCCCACTCCTTTATTACCTATTTCTATGTCTGCTTTCACACCACAACCACAGAGATGAGTAGCTGTGACAGAGACCATATGGGCTGCCAAGCCTAAAATATTTACTACCCAGACCTTTCCAGAAAAAAAAGAATTGCTGATCTTTTACACAGACAATCAAGCAAGCAATCACCTGAGAACATTAAAATCTGTGTCTAGGACAAAGGGGGCCTATATAAACTAGGGGATAATCTTCCCCACTACTTATGCAAGAACACTCACCCTTGAGGGAGCAGGCTACATGGCTTGGAAGCCCTACTGCCACCAGTCCAGACTTCCCCTCACCTGTGCCTTCACATTCTATTTTCTGAGTGGTTGTCAGAGGAACACGGAATTCTGCTGTCACTTTATCAGACTCACAAAGCCACTTATGACAGTCTTGGTACCATGAAGCATTTCAAGCTCCTATCTCATCACCACAGCTGCCACAGTGCACTTGCCCTTTAATTGCTCTCTGTCTTCTTGCCTCCACCTCCTCTCCCTCCCTCTCTCCCTGGCTCTTTCTGTCACAGGGGTGTGTGCACATACACAAGTTCCAAGTAGATAAAAAAAGAAACACTTAAGTTTCTTTTTAGGCCTAATAGAAAATTTATTTTTTATAAAAACAGAGCTGTTTTTGTCCACTGTAAAAGTGTGGGTGTCCCTCCTTTTGGAGAGTAACACTCGTTTTCTACATGGCCTTCTCAGACACATTGCATGCTATACATATGTGTGTGTGCACATGTGCATGTGTGTCTGTGCATATGAGTGTGAGAGTATGTGTGTGTAGCAGGGAGAAAGGAGATGGAGAGTGTGTATGTGCATGTTGGTTTGTATGAGTGTGAGTGTGTGCATGCATGTGCCTGTGTGTGTGTGCACATGTGTATGGGCATGTGTGTATGTGCATATGAGAATGTGTGTGTGAGAGAGAAAGAGAGAGAGAGAGAGAGTGTGTGTGTGTGTGTTTGTGTGTATAACAGGAAAGAAGGGGATGAAGGAGAGCATGCTAAGGAGAGAACACCTCAGAACAGTCAAATAAAAGATACCATATCAACATCATATCTTGTTAAGATACAGGATTCCCAAGTCAGTCACCTTCAAGCTGGAAGCCTGGAGTGTGAAGAGAGTGGGTGTTCTTCTCTGACAACTTATTGTCTAAGACAATTTTATGATCAAAACTATATTTGAATAAAGGTACCTGAAAAAAGTACATAAAGAGAATATAGCAAAATGTTAACAATGGTTGTCTTTGGGTGGGAGGAAGAAGAGGCAGGTTGTGGTTGATCTGTTTCTTTTAGTTCAACTATTCTGCATTCCTCACTTTTAAATTTTGGATATTAAGCTAGAGAGAAAAGACATGAATATAAAGATGAATTCGCTGAATGTAGCAATGAATGCTGAGTTAGCCAAAGATGTATGGCTACCTTCTATATCTAATTATCTGAGGGAAAATCAGAAAACACCACTTTCAAAAAAATTTTTTTTCTTTTTTTTTTGAGACGGAGTTTTGCTCTTGTTGCCCAAGCTGGAGTGCAATTGCACAATCTCAGCTCACCACAACCTCTGCCTCCTGGGTTTAGGCAGTTCTCCTGCCTCAGCCTCCTGAGTAGCTGAGATTACAGGCACACGCCACCATGCCCAGCTAATTTTTTTGTATTTTTAGCAGAGAGGGTTTCACCATGTTGACCAGGATGGTCTCGATCTCTTGATCTTGTGATCCACCTGCCTCAGCCTCCCAAAGTGCTGGGATTACAGGCTTGAGCCACCGTGCTCAGTCAGAATTTTTTTTTAAATATGTTATACATTATTTCCCCTTTCAGCCTAAGGACTGAAAATTGAACACAACTGGATCTGCCCCATTGCCTCAATGATTCTTAGACTAGTTCAGGATCCATTGTCTGGACATTCCTGCTTTTTAGACAGAAAACAGGGCTAAATTCCTATTGACTTCCAAGTACACAGACCCACAGATTTGTCACAGTATCCTCTCTCTCTCTCTCTCTGTCTCTGTCCATCTCGGTCTCTCTTTCTCTCTTCGCTCACATCATCCCCAAATCAGAATGCATATATAAAAATATGATTAACTGAAACATAGAATGATTAAGATTTTACTATAAGAGAAATACACAGACTTCAGCTAAGATGTTTGGTTAAATAAATGCATATGCCTTCACTCCATCATTAAACCACATTAACATGGGATGATTAAAAATAAATTAACCAATACAGATAAGAAGAAAATAAAGACAATACTTTCAGCATATAGGAAACTGGCAAGCAGAAGCTGTCAGTGGCACCTGACAGTAGACCTAGGAATGCTAAATCCCAAGCCAGTGGCAGGAAGGCAACCAGGATCCCCAAGAGTTCAAGAGTCGGTGGCATAACTTACCTAGGGAATTTATGTTTCAGTAGTAGGTAGATTCCAGATCCTCTCCCTAGACTGGGTGACTGCATCCCACGGTGGTGGCAGGCTGGAGGTTTCCTCTCTATAGGGTAAAATTTGTTGTCTCTAGGCAAAATCTCTCTAGACACAAGTGCTTAAATGTACACACTGAGATCCTCCAGGTTTTCCTACCACTTAGTTCCAATGAGGGTGGCAGATACTTGGTCAGAAGGTAAGATGATTTTTCTCTAGAGAGAATCTCTCTAGCCCCCCCCAAAAAGGTCTGGCCCAGCAAGACCACCACCCACAAAATGTTACAATCACAGAACTTCCATCAGCTTTTAGCTTTTCAGTGCTCCATTTTTTTCTAACAGACACAGACAGCTAAGGGTCACCAGGCATCTGAGCAAAGCTTCTAACATGAATGGCAGAGAGCAGAGCAAGAAGACACATAAAAGCAGCCTGAATGAAAAGGACTGTGCTAGGAGATAAGACCTTCTGAAACCCATATGAAAGTTCTTGAAGAGATAAAAGTGTTACCATTTTCATGAAACAAGAAACAAATTTAAAGAAAAAGAAAGTGCTTAGAAATTGAAAATATGACAGGAAAACTTGTTTAAAATTCTTGTTAGAATAGTAAGACAACAAAGTTGAGTAGATGACTCTTATGTCCTCCAGAAATAGCTATAAGAAAAAGGTTGAAATCAGGAAGAAAATTAAAACAGGTTCAACACTAAAATAATCAGAATTCCAAAGATAGAAATAGAGACAGAGAGAGAGAGAGAAAAAAGAACAGACACATGCAGCAAATAAGAAAGAGACAGATAAACCCTAACACAGTAATTGCTGGAGACTTCAACACCCAACTTTCAGCACTGGACAGATCTTCCAGACAGAAAGCCAACTAACCAACATTAAATTTAATCTGTGCTACAGACCAAATGGAACTGATATTCAAGAAACATTTCATCCAATGACTGCAGAATACACATTTTTCAACTCAACACATAGATCATTCATAAGCATAGAATATACCTTAGGTCACAAAGCAAATGCAATCACATTTGAAATCAGGACTAAGAAATTTATTCAAAACTATACACTTACATGGAAACTGAGTAACTTGCTCCTGAATGACTCCTGGGTAAATAATGACATTAAGGCAGAAATCAAGAAGTTTAAGAAGTTCTTTGAAACTAATGAGAACAAAGATACAACTTACCAGAGTTTCTGGGATGCAGCTAGTCAAGTAGTGTTGAGAGAAATTTATAGTACTAAATGCTCACATCAAGAGTGAGATCTCAGGACAGCTGCGGTGACTCACTCCTGTAATCCCAGCACTTTGGGGGGCCAAGGCGGGCAGACTACAAGGTCAGGAGTTTGAGACCAGCCTGACCAACATGGTGAAACCCCATTCTACTAAAAATACAAAAATTAGCTGGTGTTGTGGCACAAACCTGTAATCCCAGGTACTCAGGAGGTTGAGGCAGGAGAACTGCTTGAACCTAGGAGATAAAGGTTGCAGTGAGCCGATACCACACCACTGCACTCCAGCTTGGTTGAGAAAACAACACTCCATCTCAAAAAAAAAAAAAAGAAAAAATTGAGATCTCAAGTTAACTACCCAACATCACAATTAAAAGAACTAGAAATCCAAGAGCAAAGAATACCCTCAAAGATATGCTGAATGGAAGTGGGGAGAGATGGCATCTTTGTCTTGTGCCAGTTTTTAAGGGGAATGCTTCCAGCTTTTGTTCATTCAGTATGATGCTGGCTGTGGGTTTGTCACATGTGGCTCTTATTAGTTTGAGGTATGTTCCTTCAATATCTAGTTTATTGAGAGTTTTTAACACAAATGAAAGTTGAATTTTATCAAAAGCTTTTTTTGCATCCATTGAGATAATCATGTGGGTTATTTTTATCTTTAGTTCTGTTTATGTGATGAATGACATTTATCAATTTGCATATGTTAAACCAAACTTTCATCCCAGGGAGGGTGGTTGTGACCAGGAATTTATCAGTTTCTTCCAGAGTTCTCAATTTTTTCAGGTTCAGTGGCTCACATCTGCAATCCCAGAACTTTGGGAGGCCAAGGTGGGCTGATCACCTGAGATTGGGAGTTCAAGACCAGCCTGATCAACATGAAGAAACCCCATGTCTACTAAAAATACAAAATTAACCAGGCATGGTGGCACATGCATGTAATCCCAGCTACTCAGGAAGCTGAGGCAGGAGAATAGCTTGAACTCAGGAGGCAGAGGTTGCAGTACGCCGAGATCTCACCATTGTCCTCCCACCTGAGCAACGAGCACAAAACTCCATCTCAAAAGAAAAGAAAAGAAAAGTGCCTACAGTTGTACATAATATTCTCTGATGGTGGTTTGTATTTCTGTGGGGTCCGTGGTAATATTGCCCTTATTGTTTTTGATGGTGGTTATTTGAATCTTCTCCCTTTCTCCTTCATTGGTCTAGCTACAAGTTTATTATTTTTTTAACCAGTAAGATTTTAATAGACCAGTTACTGGGTAGTAAATTTAAACCTACAAAGGGCCATCTCCAAGAGCAGTCATGATTTCGTTTGGGTTCTTGAAAAATATTAAGAAGTCAGTTGAGTTTTATTATTTTTTTCAGAAAACCAGCTTTTTAAAAATTCATCTGGAACCAAAAACAGCCAAGGTGATCCTAAGCAAAAGAGCAAAGCTGGAAGCAACATGCTACCAGACTTCAAACTACATTACAGGGCTACAGTAAACAACAGCGTAGTACTGGTACAAAAACAAACACTAATGAAACAGAATAGAGAATCCAGAAAGAAAACCAAACATCTGCAACTATCTGATCTTTGGCAAACTTAACAAAAACAAGCAAGGGGGAAAAGATTCTCCCTATTCAATAAATGATGCCAGGATAACTGGCTAGCCATACATGAAAGACTGAAACTAGACCCCTTTTTTATATTACATACAAAAATTTGCTCAAGATAGATTAAACACTGATATGTAAAACCCAAAACTATAAAAGCTCTGGAAAACACGAGGCAATGCCATTCAGGACATAAGCACAGGCAAAGATTTCATCATGAACATGCCAAAAGAAAAGGTAACAAAAGCAAAATTAAAAATTGGGGTCAAATTAAAATGAGAATCTTTCACACAGCAAAATAAACTATCAACAGTGCAAACTGAAAACCTACAGAATGTGAGAAAATTTTTGTAAACTATGCATCCCACAAAAATCTAATATCAAACATCTGTAAGGAAATTAAATTTACAAGAGGAAAACAACCCATAAAAAGGTGGGCAAAGAACATGAACTGACACTTTTCAAAACAAGACATATATTCAACAAGCAATTATATGAAAAACGCTCAACATCACTGATTATTAGAGAAAGGCAAATGAAAATTACAATGAGATATCATCTCACACCAGTCATAATGGCAATTATTAAAGTAAAAAAAAAACACAAACTGGCAAGGTTATAGAGCAAAACAACACTTACACACTGTATTCAGGAATGCAAATTAGTTCTGCCATTGTGAAAAAGTGTTATGATTCCTCAAAGACCTAAAGAGTGAAATACCATTTGATTTAACAAACCTAGTAATGGGTTATTAGGTATGTACCCAAAGGAATATGAATTTTTCTGTTATAGAAACATGTGCACACATATGTCCATGGCAGCACTATTCACAATAGCAGAAATATGGAATCAAGCTAAATGCCCATCAATGGTAGACTGGATAAAGAAAATGTGGTACATATACACCAAGGAACACTGGGCAGCCACAAAAGAATGTGGTTATGTTCTTTTCAGGGACATAGATGGAGCTGGAGACTATTATTCTTAGCAAACTAATGCAGGAACACAAAATCCAAATACCGGATGTTTTCACTTGCAAGTGGGAGCTAAATGATGAGAACACAGGGACATATGACAGGTGGGAGAACAACACACACTAGGGCCTTTCAGAGAGTGGAGAATGGGAGAAGAAAGAAGATCAGAAAAAACAACTAAAGGGGACTAGGCTTAATACCTGAGTAATGAAATGATCTGTACAACAAACCTCATGACAGACTTTACCTCAATAACAAACCTGTGCTTGAACCTTTGAACTTAAATAAAAGTGAAAAAAAAAAGAGAAAACGTCCCAAGTTGAATAACATTACCTCCTAGGTTTAAACACATGAAAACAAACTCACACCAAGGAACATTGTCTTGAAAATCTGCAATATATAACAGAAAAAAGCTCCCCTAAGTTTTCAGAAAAGTTTTTTAAAAAACAGTATTTACAAGGAATCAAAAATCAGAATGATTTTAGGCTTCTCAACAGCACTACCAGAAGCTGGGAAATAATGGAGTAGTATTTTCAAAACTTGAAACGGAAATTATTTTCAATCAAAAATTCTATGCCCAACCAGTCATGTAAGTGTAAGAAGGAATAAAGTCATATTTCAGAACAATTTGCTTCAGTGTATCCTTGCTTGAATAAGTGACTGGAGGATACAGTCCACAAAAAAGAGATTCAGGGCATGGGGCAGTGCAAAACAACAGAGTGGGTTTGTATTTGTATTTAAAAGACAGAAGCATTCGAGAGTTAGGGAATACTGGAGGAGAAGCTTTCTCCAGCATCCCTGGAGCCCACAGCTCTCATTGCCACATTCCTATGTCCCATTGCTGCCCATGAATTCTGATCAATTATTCCTTTGATAGAGGCATTTCTCTCACTGATTAGCTGTAGTCAAGTGGCTCTTTCTTGGGCTACAGGAGAAAATATATTGCTTTTCATTAAACGTCAATTTGATTAACGTAGGCTTAAGGTCAACATTATGCCATCAGCTGTATGTTCTTGGGAAGACATCTACTCACAAACTGGTTAAAGAATGTGGCCCTCCTACCTCTGACTTGTGTGTTTCTGAGCAAGCTATTTAGCCCCCCTCTCATCTGTGAAACAAACAAAGTTCTTATCGTGGGCTCCACACACAGAAAGTGTTGAACAAAGAACAGTTCCTTCTCCTCCAAGGCCAGACCATATGGAGGACCCTAAGACAGCCACAGCCTTGGTGAGCAGGACAAACACAAGGTTCAAATTGCACCATTAAAGCTGTGGCCAAACGTTTGCTTTGCCTCTGAGTCTCTCACTGTCATAAGGCTCTACCAGTTCTCATTCCAGATAGGAAGTGGGCTTTTGTTGGTTGGCTTCTGTTGTTTTTTTTTAAGAGATGGAGTCACCCAGGCTGGAGTGCAGTGGCACGACCATGGCTCACTGCAGCCTCAAACTCCTGAGCTCAAGTGACCTTCCTGCCATGGCCTCCTGACAGCAGGTGGGCCAACAGGGCAGCAGGTGTGCACCCCCACACCCAGTAACTTTTTTTGAGAGATGGGGTACTGCTATGTTGCCCAGACTTGGTCTCAAATTCCTGGCCTCAAGCAATTTTCCCGTATTAGCCTCCTAAATGGCTAGGATTACAGGTGTGAGCCACTGTGCCCAACAGGTGTGCTAAGTGCAATTTCCACACTGCTATTCTGAAGAAGGGCAAGAAGCAAATCGACCCTCCTTGAAACAGAAAATAAAAGCATTCACTATTAAGTGGAGGCAGAGTTCATGATCAGCCAAAACTACTTCAACTGTAATCCAGAAGACCCATTGATATAGGAGTGGGTTTAAAGAAATTAGTCAGAGATTGAGGGTAAGGAAGTCTTTGGTAAGGTTTCCCTTTTAATAAAAAGCAGCCCCAAAACCATTTCTAACAAAGAGCGGCCTGTAAAATAGAGCTGCAGACATAGGCAAGCAAGCTGGAAGCTTGCACAGGTGAATGCCAGCAGCTGTAACAATAGAAGGCTACCTGGGCACCAGCCATGCTCAAACTGACGGCTACATCTTCCTTTTTCTTTATCAAGCACAAGTACAGTAAGGGACAGACAACATGGCACTGGCCAAGTAGAAAACCTATATGCATAAGAAGAAGATTAGGGTGGGTGGCCAGCTTCTTCACGAGCTATGTAAACATCTCACCTGGTCCAACCCATATTTGGACCCTATGTAAATCAGACACCACCTTCTCAAGCAAGTCTATAAAACACCGTGCAGTTCACCACAAAACCAGAGAACACACTCAGAAGCCCCTCTCTCTCTGCAGGAGAGAGAGATGTTCTCTTTTCTCCTCTTGCCTGTCAAACCTCCATTCTTAACCTCACTCCCTGTGTATTCACGTCCTTGATTTCCTTGACATGAGGCAACGTGCCTCAGGTATTCCCTCAGATGAACAATGCTGCTTCATCATAGTTCTGTTTTTTTCAGGTTGTAGGACAAACGGCCCCTTTCTTCTGCAACCTGAGCTCGACCTTACTCAGGCCTCCTTCCAGCAGAATCACAGAGCCAAATAAAACCCCTTAAGTCTCCTTTTAAATGGGCAGCTGCTCCAAAGAAAGCAGCATGATCAGTTTCAGGTGGCCTGGGGTGGGGGCAGTGCTACTCTGGCTTCTCCGTGCTCAGCCCCTCTCAGTTCTAAAGCCCACCACATGGAGCAACAGAACACCTGCTCATCTGAGTTTTTAAAAACGTGGGAGGAAAAGCGCTGTCTTTATGCTTATTTCCCTGGCAGAGGGGAGGTCATAAAACACTAATTTCTGAGCAGCGAACCAGAGTTTTACTGATCTCTTCTGTTACTTACTCGTGTTTACCCAGAGAAACCACATCACAAATCTGAGTCTTTTCTGGGAAGAGAAGAAATAGGATTCATGATTCTCTCAGCCCCCTTTCCACAGTAGAGTTCTGACTCCACTTCTAAAATACTTTCCTGCAAGACTCTGTACCTCATAAATGTTTTACTATACTCGATACAGCAAAGGGAAGCACAGATTAGCTACTGTTTTCAGAACAGTGGAAACATGCTGTCTTCTCCAAGTTTGGCATTGGAGTCAAAGATCAAGCGCCAAACAGTAGTTGTCAAGAATCCTCTCATTTACAATCAGGTTCTAGACTTTGCAAAGGGTGTGGGCAAGAACCAGTTTTGCCAGAATAGATTATTATCTACCTCTTACCTTTATAGGACAGGACTAAAAATCCTCTCTTTGAAGACACAGTCTTGCTCTGTCACCCAGGCTGGAGTGCAGTGGTGTAATCTCAGCCCACTACAACTTCTCCCTCTCAGGTTGAAGTGATTTTCCTGCCTCAGCCTCCTGAGTAGCTGGGATTACAGGGGCCCATCACTACACCAGCTAATTTTTGAATTTCTACTGAGACAGGGTTTCCCACGTTTGCCAGGCTAGTCTCCAAAGCCTGACCATATGATCCGCCTACCTGAGCCACCCAAAGTACTGGGATTACAGATGTGAGCCACCACGCTGGGCTTTTTTTTTAAATTACACTGAAGACTTTTGAAAGGGTTGTGTGCTGTATGAACTCCCTCCTTACCCAATTCTCATGAATGGGAAAATGCTTCTGCTTCATTTTAAAGCGAATGAGATGCCTGAACAGGAACTTCTTATTAACCATTCAAACTGATTAGCTCACATCCCTGAAGGCTGGAGAACTCGGGAACTGCTTTCCCATCTGAATAAAATTTAAAGGCAAAAGGCTGTGGCCAAGTTGGAATAATTGGGCAGACAGAAGTGATAAAGATTGGAGCTGGGAGTGGCCCGTACCTCAAGTTAAGCCAAACAAAGGTGTGTGCATGTTTTTTATGGGTCAAATAGGAATTCCATAATAGAGAAAACCATTGATTTTAAGGAAGACACTGCCCTAAAAAGCTACCTGCTAGGGGTGAGGAAGAGGTGGCCCAGGACCCCCAGAGGCAGATGGTAGGAGGGCTCTTAGTGGCTTCTCAGAAAATATATTACCTGAGGTACTAAACTTCTATCAGAGATCCCTACCAGGAGAATTTCTTAGGGACCCATGAGAAAGGGCCAAAAACTGCATGCCTGCTCCTCAAATGTGACACCATAATACAGCTGAACTATTCAATAAGGCCCTATCTATTCCTCTTTCTCTCCTTTCTCCATGCCGCTCACCAATCCTAGAAGATCCAGAAACCACTGCTAAGGAGTGAGGGTGGATGGTCATAACCAAACACACTGCCCTCCTTCCCCTTTCCACTGTGGGTTTGGTTGATATTTTATTATGAACATTTGTGAACATATGGCAAAGTTGAAAAAACTTTACAGTGAACACTTTAACTGTATCTTCACCAACTTGGAGTCTTGTTTGATCTCATGTCTATCCATAGATCCATCTTTCTATCCATCCACTAATCCATCTCAGTTTTTAGGCATTTTAAAGTAAATTGCAGACATCAGTAACTCAACGTGCATTAACCAGAATTTGGTACCTTTTCTTCCTCTTGGTGTAAAGTTTACAAATGATGAAATGCAAAAATTTTAAGTATGTATTTACCAAATTTTGACAAAAGTATACATATGTGTAACCCAAAACTCTATCAAATAAAGAACATTACTATGATCCCTCATATGATTTGGCTGTGTCCTCACCCAAATCTCTTCTTGAATTGTAGCTCCCAGAATTCCCATGTGTTGTGGGAGGGACCTGGTGGGAGAGAATTAAATCAGGGTGACAGTTTCCCCCATACTGTTCTTGTGATAGTGAGTAAGTCTCACAAGGGCTGATGGTTTTATAAGAGGAAAGCCCTTTCGCTTGTTTCTCATTTCTCCCTTGTCTGCCACCATGTAAGGTGTCCCTTCTACTTTCTGCCATGATTATGAGGCCTCCCCAGCCAGGTGCAACTGTGAGTCCATTAAACCTTTTTTTAATAAAGTACCCAGTATCAGGTATGTCTTTATCAGCAGTGGGAAAACAAACTAATACAATCCCAGAAAGTTTCCTCATGACCGGTCTCAGTCTCCAGCTCTGTACCCTTGGATTTTTTCCATTGTAGACTAAGTTTGCCAACTTTAGAAATTCCACGTGAATTGAATCATGTTGTGATAACCCTATATATAAAGCTTCCTTCAGTCCACAAAATGATGTTTACATTTGTCCATCAGGTTACACATATCAGTAACTCTTTCATTTTTATTGCTGACTAGTATTTCATGGTATGAAATAACGTAGTTTGCTACCTGATCCTCTATTTGTGGTCACCAGAACTATTTCCAACTTTTGATTATTATGAATAAAGCTATTGTGGTCTTCTATAGGTATTTTTATTAACATGTATTTTCACTAATTGGGGTAAATTCCTAACTCGGAAATTTATTATAGATGAGATGTATATTCGTTCTATAAGGAAATTCCAGAAATTTGACAAAGTAGTTATACTGTTTTATAGTCCCATTAGCAATAGTTATAGTTGTGCTGTATTCTTGCCAACATTTGGCATTTAGTCTTTCCAAACCTAATTATTTCGTGGGGTGTGTAGTGGTATCTCACTGTGGTTTTAATCTGCATTTCCTTGATGCTTCTTGATGTTAAGCATTTTGTTTCACTTGTGTATTATCTTTGCAAAGTGGATCCTCAAATTTTTTCCCCTTCTAAAGGGTGATTGTTATCTTTTTTTTTTTTTTTAGTTACTCTGTCATCCAGGCTGGAATGCAATGGTGCAATCTTGGCTCACTACAGCCTCTGCTTCCTGGTCTCAAGCGATCCTCCCACCTCAGTCTCCCAATTAGCTGACACCAGGCTAACTTTTGGTATTTTTATTAGCCACCATACAAGGCTAATTTTTTTTGTATTTATACTAGTGTCAGGGTCTCACCATGTTGCCCAGACTAGTCTCAAACTCCTGGCCTTAAGTGATTCACCCTCCTCGGCCTCCCAAAGTGCTGGCATTACAGGTGTGAGCCACTGTGCCCAACCTTATTTTCAGGTTATAGAACTGCTTTATATATTCTGGAAATCAGGCTTTTTTCTGAAAATAGATTTAGGAACATTTTCTGTCAGGCTGTGGCTTGCATATTCATTTGTCTAATGTATCTTTTAATTTTCCAGACACTTTTTCTGCAAAATTTGTGTCAGTTTTTGTTGTATTTTTCAGAGAATTTGTTCATTTCATCTAAGTTGCAGAATTTGTCACCATGACGTTGTTTACAATAATCTCTTATTATCCTTTTCACGTCTGCAAGATCTGTAGTGATAATTTCACTTCTTTTTCACTTGTGATATTAATACTGACCATTTGTGTTTCCTCCCTTTTTTTTATGATCAGAGTAGCTTAAGGTTTATTAGTGTTGATATTTTAAAACAGTCAGCTTCTTTGCTTTGTTAGTTTTCTCTATTATTTTGTCTGTCTTCAATTTGGTTTATCTCTGCACTTTTATCTTTATTGTTTCCTTCTTACTACTTCTTTGGAGTTTTCTTTGCTCTCTCTCTCTCTCTCTCTGTGTGTGTGTGTGTGTGTGTGGTGTTTTCAATATTCTTTAGGTGAACATTTACATCATTGATTTTAGACCTTTCTCTTTTTCTTCTACTGCAGTATAAGCATGTTCAGCTATACTTCCCTCTGGGAACTCCCATAGCTGTAATTCATAAGTGTTGACATGTTGTATTTTGATTATCCCTTGGAATAAAATATTTTATATTCTACCTTTTGATTTCTTCTTGGGCTTGTGGATTATATTTAATCTCCAAGTACTTGGAGCTTTCCTAGTTCTGTTATTGTTAATTTCTGTTTTAATCCTATTGTGGTCAGGTAACATACACTGCATGAACTCAATTGGATTTAATCTATTCAGACTTGTTTTACGACCTAGCATGTGACCTATCTTAGTGAACACTACATGTACTTGAAACATACAGTATTTTGTGTTTAGTGGGTGTCATCTTTCATAGGTTTGTTTAAGACAGTGGAGAGTGTTGTTCAGGTCATCTGCATCTTGACTAAGATTTTGTCTAGTTTATCTATCAATTACTTGGGAGATGGTATTAAAATCACCAATAAAAATTGTGGATTGTTTATTTATTCCTTTAGTTCAATTTTGTTTTGTGCAAATTGATGCACAAATTATTTTTAATCATTTTTTTGATAAAATGACACTTCTATAATCATGAAATATTACTCTTTATCTTTGGAAATAGTGTTTTGACTTAAGCATATTTTATTTGGTATTAATATAGCTTCTTCACACTTTAATTACTGACTGTTTGCACAGTATATCTTTTTAAATGTACTTATTTAGGGTCAGGTACAGTGACTCACACCTGCAATCCCAGCACTTTGGGAGGCTGAGGCAGGTATATCACTTGAGGTCAGGAGTTTAGGACCAGCCTGTCCAACGCAGTGAAACCCCATCTTTACTAAAAAAACCCCCACAATTAGCTAGGCATGGTGGCAGGTTCCTGTAATTCTGGCTACTCAAAAGGCTGAGGCAAGAGAATTGCTTGAACCCAGGAGGCAGAGTTTACAGTGAGCAGATATTGCACCACTGTACTCCAGCCTGGGAGATAGAGTAAGACACTGTCTAAAAAAAAAATCAATTGTACTTATTTAGACATACGTATATTTGTCTTTTTATTCTATTCAAAGTGTGTATTTCATATACAGCACTGGGTCTTGTGGGTTTTTTAAATCAATTCTGGTAATCTCTGCACTTTAATTGGAGTATGTGGTATGATTCATTAACATTTAATGTTATTAAATATAGATTTATTAGTGGCTGAATGATGTAATTGGATTCAAGCTTACAATTTAATGATTTGTTTTATAATTTTGTTTGTTTTTGTTTGCATCCCCTTCCCCACTTTTTGTCCTGTCCCTTTTCTCCTGATGTCTTTGGGACTCTTTAAATACTTTTAGAATTTTATTTTAAAGTATCCGTTGACTTATTAGATGTACTGGTTGAATATCCCTTATCTGAATTCCTTGGGACTAGAAGTGTTTTGGATTTTAATTTTTTTCATATTTTGGAATATTTACATATACATAAAGAGATCTCTTAAAGATATAACTGAAGTCTAAACACAAAATTCACCTATGTTTATGTACACCTCATACACATAGAATAAATGAAATTTTACATATTTTTAACAATTTTGTGCACGAATCAAAGTTTGTATACATTGAACCATCAGAAAGCACACATGTCACTATCTCAGCCATCCATGTGGATGAATTTCAGATCTTGGAATATTTTGGATTTTGGGTTTTATGGATCAGAGATGCTCAACCTATACCTGTTTCATTGTTGATTATTTTATGTGTTAAAATATGTAAGGAAGAGTGAAGTTTTAAGCTGAATGGGATTTTTGAGTTTGGAAATTGAACTAAACAGGATTGATTTTTTCTTTTTAAGTTCCAGGATACAGGTGCAGAATGTGTAGGTTTGTTATGTAGGTATGTGTGTACCATGGTGCTTTGCTGCACCTATCAACCCTTCATCTAGGTTTTAAGCCCCACATGCACTAGCTATTTGTCCTAATGGTCTCCCCGTCTCACCCTCCCCCAACCCCCAACTGGCCCCATTGTGTGTTTTTCCCTCCCTGTGTCCATATGTTCTCATTGTTCGACTCCCACTTATGAGTGAGAACGTGTGGTGCTTGGTTTTCCACTCCTGTGTTAAACTAGACAGGACTTCTTAATAGCTTAAATTGCTCAGTGAAATAGAAAATATCAAAGATTCTACCCAACAGGTGGGTAAGAATGAGTCCACATAGCAACTTTGAAGAAGTAAAGGAAAAAAACAAACCATTTCTGATTGCTCCCTGCCACAGCCAGTGCATTCAACCTTTTTTACTGTCCTTTTATTATTTTTTCATTGTTATCACAGTCATTATTGTTTTTCCCAGAAGAAAAAATAAAAGTGGTGGGACTGATAGTGAGGAAACAAAGACTGACAGCTGCCCCTATGCCTGTGTTTAAGTTTTGAGAAATATAGTCAACATGATGATTTCCACACAGGGCTAGGAGGGCTTCTGCCTCTGTATGATTCCTGTTATGTTCTGGGCAGAAAATAAATTTTTTTCTCCATGGGAACCTGTTAGAGATATTTGAGAACAATGTCAACTGTAGACAAAAACCTAATACAAGTGGAAATATTGTTTCATTTCTTTTTTCTTTTTTTTGCAGTATTCCTTTTCTAAGAGCTGAGATAGAAGGAGAAAGAAGGAAAGAACTATGGACATGTGTAACAACATGGCTGAATATCAAAAACATTTTCTTCACTGAAAGAAACCTTACATACGGAGAGATCACAATATAATTCCATTTCTATCAAACTCTAAAATCTGTGCTGGAAAAATATCCAAGGGTATATTGGGGTTGGGGACCAACTAAGAGGAGGCAAAACTGAACTTTCTAATATCTGCTGTGATCCAAAACCCAAGCTATGGACTTTGTACACAGTATCTCATTTAATCCTCGAAATCACCCTAACAGGTAGTTACTGTCACTTCCCCCACTTCAAACAGAACATAAAGCTCAGAGAATCTAGGTACTATGTTCTTTTTTTTTTTTTTTTTTTGAGACGGAGTTTCACTCTTGTTACCCAGGCTGGAGTGCAATGGCGCGATCTCGGCTCACCGCAACCTCCGCCTCCTGGGTTCAGGCAATTCTCCTGCCTCAGCCTCCTGAGTAGTTGGGATTACAGGCACGCGCCACCATGCCCAGCTAATTTTTTGTATTTTTAGTAGAGACGGGGTTTCACCATGTTGACCAGGATGGTCTCGATCTCTTGACCTCGTGATCCACCACCCTCAGCCTCCCAAAGTGCTGTTCTGATATTTTATAGAAACACTTGACAAGGATAATTTTGCTAACTTTTGCATTGCAGTTCTTCTATATATTGTACTTATTATTATTCTTTTCTGCAGATTGTTCTAATTGAAGGCAATGGAGAAGTAAGTCTTTTTTTTTTCTTTTTTGTTGAGATGGAGTTTCGCTCTTATTACCCAGGCTGGAGTGCAATGGCGTGATCTCGGCTCACCACAACCTCCGCCTCCTGGGTTCAAGCAATTCTCCTGCCTCAGCCTCCCGAGTAGCTGGGATTACAGGCACGCGCCACCATGCCCAGCTAATTTTTGTGTTTTTAGGAGAGACGGGGTTTCACCATGTTGACCAGGATGGTCTTGATCTCTTGACCTCATGATCCACCTGCCTCGGCCTCCCAAAGTGCTGGGATTACAGGCTTGAGCCACCGCGCCTGGCCAGTAAGTCTGTATAGATCAAAATTTTAGTCCTAGAAAAGATGAGGGAGTCTGTTTTGGAAATACATCTATTCATAAATATATTGTTTGATGTATTTGTGAAATTGATGATATTTAAGCCTTTCAGTACTCTCAATTACCCTCATGGGTAATCTTAGGGCTTATAACATTTAGGAGACACCAGCAGATGCACAACAATAGCTTTGTTTATTGTGATTTCTAAGTTATTTATACAATTTGCAAAAGTTCAGGAAATGTGGAGAATGCAAAAGAAATCAAGATCACAGGTATTCCTTCTGCCCATAGATAATGAACACCTCACAATGCTGTGGACTCTTCCAGAAGGTTCTTGTGTGGCCAGCCACAGTAATGCTGTTTATTCATCATTATTATTATTATTTGAGATGGAATTTCACTCTTGTTGCCCACACTGGAGTGCAATGGCAAAATCTCGGCTCGCTGCAACCTCCGCCTCCTAAATTCAAGCGATTCTCCTGCCTCAGCTTCCTGAGTAGCTAGGATTACAGGCATGCACCACCATGCCCCCACCATGCCTGGCTAATTTTTTATATTTTTAGTAGAGACAGGGTTTCATTATGTTGGTCAGGATGGTCTGAAACTCCTGACCTCAGGTGATCCCCCCGCCTTGGCCTCCCAAAGTTCTGGGATTACAGGCGACAGCCCCGTCAGTAATGCTGTGAAAGGATATCTACAATGGGGCCATGGTGCACACCTCATAGGAGTGAACATCTTCCGTGTCAACAAGTTTTATGTATGTACTCTAACAGTTCTTGAGGAATCTGTATTTTTCTGTTCCTAGAGGAATCTAGGGAGGAAGTCAGGTGGAGAGGTTAAAGTCACAGTCCTCCAACGGTCCTGTAATTCACAGTATCTGTTTAAGTCCTCAAAGTGACACTGTGATGAGCATCCGTGAATGTGGTGTGTATTTGTGTTCTCCTGGTTACTTCCTCAGGTGAACTTCTAGGCAGAAGTGCCGCATCAAAAGGGTGTACATCTTGGCAGTGTTGATGTGAGCTGCCTCCCTCTCTCTCTCTCTCATTTTTTGTTTGTTTGTTTGTTTTGTTTTGTTTGAGACGGAGTTTTGCTCTTGTTGCTCAGGCTGGAGGGCAATGGTGTGATTTTGGCTCACCGCAACCTCTGCCTCCTGGGTTCAAGCAATTCTCCTGCCTCAGCCTCCCAAGCAGCTGGGATTACAGGTATACGCCACCATGTCCAGCTAATTTTGTATTTTTATTAGAGAAAGGGTTTCTCCATGTTGGTCAGGCTGGTCTTGAACTCCCAGACTCAGGTGATCTGCCCACCTCAGCCTCCCAAAGTGCTGAGATTATAGGCCTGAGCCACCAGCCTGTCTCATTTTAAGACTGCACTGGTGTGGAGCTGGTGTGGAGTTTGTGCAAGACAATGGAAGTGCAGTTTATTATAATATTGTGGAAAAGTCCACATTGTCCTGAGAAGAACTGTCTTGCAGGAGCCAGGTGAGGTTCTTAGCAGGGCTCTGAGCCATCCTGTCCCCATCCTGTGTGTCAGGCAGACTATGAGCCCAAAGGTCTTGAAGTGTTACAGTTTTAGGTTCTGTTCCAACATTAGTTATTTCTGATTTTTCTAATTATTTGCATACACAATCTCTTTTTACTCTTAACAGTGAGACCCTATTAAGTGGTCTCTTGATGCTTACTGTCACTTTGGGAATGTCCCCTGAAAGTTGTGACTGAGTGAGTCCCACACGTGGTCTTCTGCCATGCCACTTTCCCTGCTGGTCCATTTGCTTTTGGCAGTGCCAGTTCAGAAGCCAAACCTTGTTACCTACCTCCAGCCCACCTTGCCCTCACACAGTCAGGTGCAGAAGCTTCTCTGGGTCCTTCCCTGTGTCCTGTTCTGGTCTTTTACCTAGTGCAGGGCAGAGGGGCTTAGAGGACTGGACCTCATGATTGAGCAAATTTGTATTCTGCCTGAAGCCTCCTGGTGCTTTGCAGGGGCGGGTGCTGCAGGCCTAGTGGAGTGCAGTGCATGGCAAAGCACAGCTCTCTGTGGCCACTGTGTCTGTGCCTTTCACCTTCCAGGCCCTGGGCAGCCCTTCCTGAGTGCTCCCTGAAGTGGGGAGATGGGGTTGTCTGGGTCCTACTTTTCTGCTGAGGCTGATCCTTCACTGCTTGTTTTCCAAGGACAGAGATTACATTTAAAGAGCTCTTTTGGGATTAAGTATAGTATTTCTTTTTTTTTTTTTTTTTTTTTTTTGAGTTAGAGTTTTGATCCTGCTGCCCACGCTGGAGTGCAATGGTGCGATCTTGGCTCACTGCAACTTCCGCCTTCCAGGTTCAAACAATTCTCCTGCCTCAGCCTCCTGAGTAGTGGGAATTACAGGCACGTGCCACTACACACAGTTAATTTTTTCATTTTTATTGGAGACGGGATATCGCCACATTGGCCAGGGTGGTCTTGAACTCCTGACCTCAGGTGATCCACCCGCCTTGGCCTCCCAAAGTGCTGGGATTACACATGTGATCCACCATGCCCAGCCAAGTACAGTATTTTCCAGCTTTTTTTTTTTTTTTTGAGATGGAGTCTCATTCTGTTGCCCAGGCTGGAGTGCAGTGGTGCAATCTCAGGTCACTGCAACCTCCTCCTCCAGGGTTCAACCGATTCTCATGCCTCAACCTCTTGAGTAGCTGGGACTACAGTTATTCACCACCATGCCCGGCTAATTTTTTTATTTTTAATAGAGACAGGATTTCACCATGTTGGCCAGGCTGGTCTCAAACTCCTGACCTTAGGTGATCTGCTGTCCTCGGCCTCCCAAAATGCTGGAATTACAGGCATGAGACACTGCACCTGGCCCTGAGCTTTTCATCTTGATTTGTAGGGTTCACAGATTGCTTGAGAGAAATACTGTTTCAGTGTAACTAATTGAACATTTAACCATTTCAGAAATTACAAACAACATTTTCTATTCAAGTCATGAAGGTGAAATAATGATGAAAAAGATCACCACTGTGTTTCCTTGGAAATGACAGTCTCATCTGGTGTTGACTTTTAATTCCTCCGTGACCTAGATCTACCCAAGTGAGCTTTCTTCTGATCGCATACTGGTTATCACCTTTGAAATTCTTATAACAAATCTGTGCTTAAACCTATAGTGAATTCAGTTGTGAACCAGAGTTGAAATGGAGTGATTAGGAAATAAAATCCTCTGGCATGAATTTGCATCATGGAAAACCTTCTGTTCCCCACGTCTCATCTCCCTTTCTGCTTATCCAGAGTGTTTCTGCAGCCTCAGTTGTGGGTCATGGTTGTTCTGCTTCCGCATGTGCTCTGGGACAGGTCAGCTGTGCTCCTGAGGTCAGTGGGCAGCAACCGCCTCAGCCCCTGTGGCTCACCTGGCAGGGCCCTCCTGCTTCCAGCACCCCTGCCCGAGCACTCCATCTCATCTGACTTCCAGGGACCAGCACCCCTGCCCAAGCACTCCATCTCATCTGACTTCCAGGCACCAGCACCCCTGCCCGAGCACTCCATCTCATCTGACTCCCAGGCACCAGCACCCCTGCCCGAGCACTCCATCTCACCTGACTCCCAGCTCAGAAGCGGCTATGTTAAACTTACTTTAAAACAGTAAGTGACACGCTCACGTTGCTTGAACATTTTGAAGTTTGAAAAGGTGCAGTGACATCCCCACTCTGCTCCATTCCCCATTCTCTCCTACCCGAGCAGGTGGGCACTATTATTACTTTGGTGTGTTCATTCCAGAGGATTTTTTTAAATTTTTTTTTTTAAGAGATGGGGTTTCACTTTGTTAGCCAGGATGGTCTCGATCTCCTGACCTCTTGATCCACCCACCTCAGCCTCCCAAATTACTCGGATTACAGGTGGCCTTAAGAAGGGCCGTGGCCTGGGATAATGCAGCCATGAAAGCCCCATTCTGAGGGGGGGTGAGGAGCCTGAGGTGGGGTGAGGAGCCTGAGGTGGGGTGAGGAGCCTGAGGTGGCTCATGAGACTGAACGGTCACAGGCCCTCCGTGCCAGGCCACAGCACTCTGCCACACCATTCTCTCCATCGCTGGTTTGACCTGTGTATTCTGGCTGGAAACAAAACATTTTCCTCTGAATCTTGCCGTTCTTCCTGCCTGTGTCTAGGCCTTTAGTCCATGACTCCTGTCCCTGCCTCCTCTCTGGCTCCAAGCAGTGGGAACAGAGAGCTGAGGCAGCAGCATCACCCCCAGAACTCTACTCAGCCCTCAAGCCATGAAGAGCTGAGAACTTCCACCAGGAGCAAACACAGCAAAGGGGGTTGTGAGGGTAGAGGATCCTGTGACTGAATCACAGTCACAGGATCCTGAATTCACAGTCACTGAATCACTGAAATCATCCTGATTTCCAGAATCCCACCTTGATGGCTCCCTGCCCAACTTTGTCATAGGAAAAGGAATTCAGCTTTTACCGTTCAACAAGGTAATTGTGGGACTATAAGCAGCCCTGGTCCCTGGCCTTGGGAAGTGAGCACATCGCTATAATCTCAATTCGCTTTCCAGCTGGTGGCTGTCTGATTTCATATTAGTAGGACTGAAGCCACATCTGTGTGTCTGGCATTGCCTCCCCGATGGCCTCAATAAACAGCCGACAGTCTCTAATGCAGCGATGGCTTCCTACCAAGAATGCTAGACAGCAAGCCATGGTACCATTGCTAAATAATGAACACTGCATAGTTTTAGATCAAGTTTGAGGTAAGTCCAAGATTCATGGATATACCCCAATCAATCATAAAACAAAGCTCCCATTCAGATTTATTTAAGCACCTGCACCCACTAACTGATTGATCATTACTAGGAATTTTCCTTATTCCAAAGTCCAAAGAAACAGGCTCATTTTGATATTCATGTGATCTTGGTTATCTATTTTCAAGATATAAGAAGAAAAAGGACCCCGATGACAAAACACAGAGGGACGCCATTTTGAAACACCGTTTGAACTCGGCGGTTCTAATAAGGAAGCTGTCACCGCCAGGAACATCCTGAAGGAGACGGAGATCCCCACACAGCGCGCTCAGCTTAGAGGAGGAACCGAGGCCCGGCCGCCATCACCGCCAGGAACATCCTGAAGGAGGCGGAGATCCCCACACAGCGCCCCTCAGCTTAGAGGAGGAACCGAGGCCCGGCCGCCATCACTGCAGGGAACATCGTGAAGGAGGCGGAGATCCCCACACAGCACCCTCAGCTTAGAGGAGGAACCGAGGCCCGGCCGCCATCACTGCAGGGAACATCGTGAAGGAGGCGGAGATCCCCACACAGCGCCCTCGGCTTAGAGGAGGAACCGAGGCCCGGCCGCCATCACTGCAGGGAACACCATGAAGGAGACGGAGATCCCCACACAGCGCCCTCGGCTTAGAGGAGGAACCGAGGCCCGGCCGCCATCACTGCAGGGAACATCCTGAAGGAGGCGGAGATCCCCACACAGCGCCTTCGGCTTAGAGGAGGAACCGAGGCCTGGCCGCCATCACTGCAGGGAACATCCTGAAGGAGGCGGAGATCCCCACACAGCGCCCTCAGCTTAGAGGAGGAACCGAGGCCCGGCCGCCATCACCGCAGGGAACATCCTGAAGGAGACGGAGATCCCCACACAGCGCCTTCGGCTTAGAGGAGGAACCGAGGCCCGGCCGCCATCACTGCAGGGAACATCCTGAAGGAGGCGGAGATCCCCACACAGCGCCTTCGGCTTAGAGGAGGAACCGAGGCCCGGCCGCCATCACTGCAGGGAACATCCTGAAGGAGGCGGAGATCCCCACACAGCGCCTTCGGCTTAGAGGAGGAACCGAGGCCCGGCCGCCATCACCGCAGGGAACATCCTGAAGGAGGCGGAGATCCCCACACAGCGCCCTCGGCTTAGAGGAGGAACCGAGGCCCGGCCGCCATCACTGCAGGGAACATCGTGAAGGAGGCGGAGATCCCCACACAGCGCCCTCAGCTTAGAGGAGGAACCGAGGCCCGGCCGCCATCACCGCAGGGAACATCCTGAAGGAGACGGAGATCCCCACACAGCGCCCTCGGCTTAGAGGAGGAACCGAGGCCCGGCCGCCATCACTGCAGGGAACATCGTGAAGGAGGCGGAGATCCCCACACAGCGCCCACAGCTTAGAGGAGGAACCGAGGCCCGGCCGCCATCACCGCAGGGAACATCCTGAAGGAGACGGAGATCCCCACACAGCGCCCTCGGCTTAGAGGAGGAACCGAGGCCCGGCCGCCATCACCGCAGGGAACATCCTGAAGGAGGCGGAGATCCCCACACAGCGCCCTCGGCTTAGAGGAGGAACCGAGGCCCGGCCGCCATCACTGCAGGGAACATCGTGAAGGAGGCGGAGATCCCCACACAGCGCCCACAGCTTAGAGGAGGAACCGAGGCCCGGCCGCCATCACCGCAGGGAACATCCTGAAGGAGACGGAGATCCCCACACAGCGCCCTCGGCTTAGAGGAGGAACCGAGGCCCGGCCGCCATCACCGCAGGGAACATCTTGAAGGAGGCGGAGATCCCCACACGGCGCCCTCGGCTTAGAGGAGGAACCGCGGCCTGGCCACCATCACTGCAGGGAACATCGTGAAGGAGGCGGAGATCCCCACACAGCGCCCTCGGCTTAGAGGAGGAACCGAGGCCCGGCCGCCATCACCGCAGGGAACATCTTGAAGGAGGCGGAGATCCCCACACGGCGCCCTCGGCTTAGAGGAGGAACCGAGGCCCGGCCGCCATCACCGCAGGGAACATCTTGAAGGAGGCGGAGATCTCCACACGGCGCCCTCGGCTTAGAGGAGGAACCGCGGCCTGGCCACAGTCCTATTGCGGGTTGTAGCCAAACGGGACCTAGAAGCAAAGTTTTCCATCCCTGGATCCAGTTACTGCCCTTGGTCAAGGCCCAGACTCTTAAATCCTTGTCCAGATTGGATTATGAAGAGTGGGAAGAAGGAGGAGAAACTTAAAGGGAGGAAACCCTGGGAAGGGCCTCCTTTGGCGGAGGGGTCGCGCCCTGGGCCATGGAGATCAGGTCGGGGAGCCGGGGAGAGGTCACTCCCCACCGTCCACCCACCGCAGTTGAGTGTAGAGATTTGGTCTTGGGAAACCTGTGTCCTATTCCAGGTCTGGAGCAACGGGAAGACTGGCTGAGACGCACGCAGGACGTAGATTGCCCCTCATCCACTTCTGTTCTCTCCTCCATGACCTCATAAAACTCGGGGGAGGAATATGCTGCTGACACGACTGCACTTGGATTTGTGTTTGTTGTGCTTTCCGAAGAGTCCAGATCCCTTATTTTATTCACGCTGTTAAATGTCCTTCGTTGTTTTCCGTTTTATGAACACTAAGACGAATGAAAGCCAAAGCATTTCCTGTTCCACATCCCGATGCCAAGGTGAGCAGTCTCCAGGGCAAGTCCCGGGCCCTGGGAAGACTTCAACGCGCAGCTCTGGAAAACGGAGGCTCCACCCCAGAGAAGCCGCATCTCAGCTGTCACCCCCGGCGCGGTGAGATCAGGAGGCGTTTCCATTAGTTTTCTAACACTTCGCTCCCAAAAGCATCTGAAGCATCTCACACACCTACACGCATCGGCGGAATTAAGAGTAAAGCCTCCCGGACACAGACGTTTCCAGGGGTCGACGCCTGGGCGCTCCCCCAGTCCGAGCGCAGCGGGTGTTTGCAAAGGAACCGGAATGAGCTTTCCCGAGGGTCTTCAGACCGGCGCAGACCTGCCCTGGAGGCGGTCCTGAGTGGAGGCGGGTCCTCTCCGCCCGCCCCGCGCCACCGGCCCAGCGTCCCCGCCCTTGTCCAGGGGCGCTCTCCGCTCCCCGAGGACTGGCCTCTCCGGACGCCCGGGGGCTTCCCTTCCCCGAGACGGCGGAGTCCGCACGGGCGCTGCGGGAGAGAGGAGCGGGTTAGGGCCGGGCTTTCTGTGGATCGGACACGGAGGGAAGCGTCCGCGCGTGGGAACAAGGGATTCTCCCGACTCCTTCCGAGGGGTCGTCCCCGGACGCGCGGCTTCCCGAGTTCGCCCGGTGTTGACCCCGCTCGCGCGACCGCACCTGCGAGTGAGGAAAGTCTTCCTCCGAACAGAGTCTTCCAGGCAAAACCATCCAGTTTTGAGCCACCGCCCACCCCGAAGGAAAACCGGAGATTCGTGCCGCGGTTCCTGACACCTCAGAGGGAGGTGGACGCCCGGCGTTCCCGGCAAAGGCGCGCCCCGGGCCCGCCGCGCGCTCCCCGCACCGTCCCTCCGGCAGCCGAGCCCCAGCGCCCGGTTTGGAGAGGAGGCGCGCGCGGGGGGACGGCAGGTCCCGCGGGTCGCTGCAGGAAGACGCGCGGCCGGGACCCCGCGCTGGGACCTGCTGGCTGCCTTCCGCGTGGGGGTGGCCGCACCTTCCCGGGCGTCCGCAGCGGTTTCCCCCGCGCGCGCCGACGGCCCCCGCGTCCCCGTCCCCTCTGTGCCGCCGGGAGGGGAGCGGCCACCTGCAGACACCATGCGGTCCGCCGCCGGCAGATACGCCGCGAAGAAGAGGAAAAAGCCAGTGCGGAAGAGGTGCGCGGGCCGGTGGCGCGAGCGGCGGCTCCGGGGACCGAGCCTGGGACGCGGACGGGGTCGGGGCGGGAGAGGAAGGCGGGCCGCACTGCGTCCTCCCACAGCCCTTCCCTGCGGCTCCGGCGCGAATTCCGAGGGCCCCGCGGGACCTGGGCGCTGAGCTCCGGGGGAACCGGGGGACGGATCCATTTTGGAGACGCCCCCGCCCCGAAGCTGCCGAGGGGGATTTTCAACCTTGACAGTCGGGCCGGAGTCGGCGGGGTCAGTGGCTTTCCGGAAAAGGCGTGCCGGGGTCTCCCGCGCCTCCCTCCGGGGCTGGGTGCCGGGGTGCGCACCCGCGGGGTGCAGGTCTCCGGGTCTCGAGGGTGGAGTTGCGACGGAGAGGCCACGCGGGGCCGGGCAGCCCCCACCTCGGACACCGGGAAAGGGATGCGACGCCTCGCGGGGTGGAGGCCCCTGGCCAGCCAGGGTCCCCTCCGGGTCCCCAGGTAGAGTCCGAGCGCGCGGCGTCGGGATCAGGGAGGCAGCCCCGCCGAGCTCTTGCTGCCTCGGGTCGGGCAGACGCTCCTGAAGGAATCGCAGTCCCTTGCGGGACAGGGGTCCTGGCCCCCAATCCGCGAGACTTCATCCAGTGCCCAGAGGTTGGGTTGGGGCCCGGGAGAGGCTGCGCTAAATGGAGCCGCGAAGGCTGCGGAGACCCCGCTGGCCTCTGAGCTCCGGCCGGGCCCTGGAACCTTCCTGAGGGACGTGGCGACTCCAGGGAGAGCCCGGATGCCCACGCGAGCTTCCAAATGCAGAAGGCTGATCTGCATCCTAAAAAATTCCCAAAGATCTCAAGATATCAATTCTCATCCCATTTAATTTTAAAGTACACAAAATGCCAGGAGAGGAGCCAGATGCAAAGTGTAGACATTGACATGCAATGTCCAGAAGATGGACATCCCGGGAAAATGAAAGTGGCGGGGGCGCAGGGCATGGGCAGAGGGGGAGCGGCCGCTGCGGGGAAAGGGGTTTCTACGGGTGGGGGTTACACAGCACCTACTGCCACTGAATGGTAGGCCTCAAAATGGTGAAGTTTTTCCGTGTGTTTTACCACAATAAACAAAAACCTCATGAAACTTTTCAGTAAGGGCACAGATGTCTCAGAACCACACTGCTCAGGAGAAGTTTCTTTTCCAGGGCAGTAGAACTAGTAATCACTGGATAACTGGAAAAGATGTTCAAAATGCGAGATTTATTTTAAGACTGTTACAAAAACCTTAAATATTTTATTTTAACTGAAAATGCCAATGTTTATCAATTTGCTGATCCTCTGATGCTGGATGGGGTCCTTTTCCTTTTTTGTGTGTGCATAAATCTTAAGAAGAAGATATTGTTTTCAGTTTAAAGACACTCGCATCTTGAGCATGATCCTGCCACGTAGACTAATTCAACAGTCAGTATCTTTTCTGCAGCCGCACTGTGAGTCTTTAGTTTACTAAGAAACAACACTTTCTCTTTGCTCTGGTTTCACTAATGATTATAACAGAAAGAGCTGAAATTGAAAGGTGTGGGGACATTTAGCAGTCATTTGGGTTAGTACACAGCTTACCTGATGGGAGCATTTCCAGATGTCTGGGGAGTCCAACCCTGGTGAACTGTGGACGTCTTAGGTTTGCAACCGGTTAATGAGAGACTCAGCTAAGTGGTGGTCAGTTAAGAGTGATCTAGTGTAAAAACTGGCCTCATTTGCAGACATTATCTTCTGGCTTAGCTTCTTTCTGACAAGAAGTCAGCATTTTTTTTTCTTTCTTTTTTAAATTTTACTTTAACTTCTGGGGTACATGTACAGATCTTGCAGGACTGTTAGATAGGTAGACACCTGCTATGGTGGTTTGCTGCCTCCATGCCCCCGTCACCTACATTAGGCATTTCTCCTATTGTTATCCTTCCCCAATCTCCCCATCCCCTGCTATCCCTCCCCTAGTCCCCCACCCCCCAACAGACCCCAGTGTGTGATGTTCCCCTCCCTGTGTCCATGTGTTCTCATTTTCAACATCCACTTATGAATGAGAACATGCGGTGTTTGGTTTTCTGTTCTTGTGTCAGTTTGCTGAGAATTATGGTTTCCAGATTCATCCATGTCCCTGCAAAGGACATGAACTCATTCTTTTTTATGCCTGCATAGTATTCCATGGTATATATATGCCATATTTTCTTTATCCAGTCTATCTTTGATGGGCATTTGGGTTGGTTCCAAGTCTTTGCTATTGTAAACAGTGCCACAATGAACATATGTGTGCGTGTGTCTTTATAATATAATTATTTATAATCCTTTGGATATATACCCAGTAATGGGATTGCTGGGTCTAATGGAATTTCTATTTCTAGATCCTTGAGGAATCGCCACACTGTCTTCCACAATGGTTGACTAATTTGCACTCCCACTAACAGTGTAAAAGTGTTCCTATTTCTCCACATCCTCTCCAGCATCTGTTGTCTCCAGATTTTTTAATGCTCATCTTTCTAACTGGTGTGAGATGGTGTCTCAATGTGGTTTTGATTTGCATTTCTCTAATGACCATGATGATGAGCATTATTTCATATGCTTTTTGGCCACAGAAATGTCTTCTTTTGAAAAGTGTCTCTCATATCTTTTGCCTGTATTTTGATGAAGTCGTTTTTTCCTTGTATATTTGTTTTACTTCTTTGTTGATTCTGGATATTAGCCCTTTGTCAGATGGGTAGATTGCAAAAATTTTTCCCCATTCTCTTGGTTGCCGATTCGCTCTAATGATTGTTTCTTTTGCTGTGCAGAAGCTGTTAGGTTTAATTAGATAACATTTGTCTATTTTGGCTTTTATTGCCATTGCTTTTGGTGTTTTAGTCATGAATTCCTTGCCTATGCCTATTTCCTGAATGGTACTGCCTATGTTTTCTTTTAGGGTTTTTCTGGTGTTAGGTCTTCTGTTTAAATCTTTAATCTGTCTGGAGTTAATTTTTGTATAAGGTGTAAGGAAGGGGTCCAGTTTCAGCTTTCTGTACATGGCTAGCCAGTTTTCCAAACACCCCTTATTGAACAGGGAACCCTTTCCCCATTGCTTGTTTTTGTCTGGTTTGTCAAAGATCAGATGGTTGTAGATGTGTGGCATTACTTCCAAGGCATCTGTTCTGTTCCATTGGTCTATATCTCTGTTTTGGTACCAGTACCATGCTATTTTGATTACTGTAGCCTTGTAGTATAGTTTGAAGTCAGACAGCATGATATCTCCAGCTTTGTTCTTTTTGCTTAGGATTGTTTTGGCTATGCAGGCTCTTTTTTGGTTCCATGTGAAGTTTAAGGTAGTTTTTTTCCAGTTCTGTGAAGAAGATCAATGGTAGTTTGATAGGGATAGCACTGAATCTCTAAATTACTTTGGGCAGTATGGCCATTTTCACTATGTTGATTCTTCCTAACCATGAGCATGGAATGTTTTTCCATCTGTTTGTGTCCTCTCTTATTTCTTTGAGCAATGGTTTATGGTTCTCCTTGAAGAGGTCCTTCATGTCCTTTGTTAGTTGTATTCCTAGGTACTTTATTTTCTTTGTAGCAATTGTGAATGGGAGTTCACTCATGATTTGGCTCTCTGTCTGTATTTGGTGTATAGGAATGCTTGTGATTTTTGCACATTGATTTTGTATCCTGAGACTTTGCTGAAGTTGCTTATCATCCTAAGGAGATTTTGGGCTGAGATGATATGGGGTCTTCTAAACACACAATCATGTCATCTGCAAATAGAGACAATTTGACTTCCTCTTTTCCTAATTAAATACCCTTTATTTCTTTTTCTTGCCTGATTGGTCTGGCTAGAACTTCCAGTACTATATTGAATAGGAGAGGTGAGAGGGCATCCTTGTCTAGTGCCAGATTTCAAAGGGAATGCTTCCAGTTTTTGCCCATTCAGTATGATATTGGCTGTGGGTTTGTCATAAATAGCTTTTATTATTTTGAGATACATTCCATTGATACCTAGTTTATTGAGAGTTTTTAGCATAAAGGGCTGTTGAATTTCATCAAAGGCCATCTCTGCATCTATTGAGATAATCATGTGGTTTTTTTCTTTGGTTCTATATATGTGATAGATTACATTTATAGATTTGCATATGTTGAACCAGCCTTGCATCCCTGGGATGAAGCTTACTTGAGCATGATGGATAAGCTTTTTGATGTGCTGTTGTGTTTGGTTTGCCAATATTTTATTGAAGATTTTTGCATCTATGTTCATCATGGATATTGGCCTGAAATTTTCTTTTTTAGTCGAGTCTCTGCCAGGTTTTGGTATCAGGATGATATTGGTCTCATAAAATGAGTCAGGGAAGATTCTCTCTTTTTATATTGTTTGGAATGGTTTCAGAAGGAATGGACCAGCTCTTTTTTGTACCTTTGGTAGAATTCAGCTATGAACCCATCTGGTCCTGGACATTTTTTGGGCTGGTAGCTATTAATTGTTGCCTCTACTTCAGACTTTGTTATTGGTCTGTTCAGGGATTCAGTTTCTTCCTGGTTTAGTCCTGGGAAGGTGTAAGTATCCCAGAATTTATTCATTTCTTCTGGATTTGCTGGTTTATGTGCATAAAGTTTTTTGTAGTAATCTCTGATAGTAGTTTGTATTTCTTTGGAATCAGTGGTGATATCCCCTTTATTATTTTTTTTACTGCATCTATTTGATTCTTCTCTCTTTTCTTTTTTATTAATCTGGCTAGTGGTCTATGTATTTTGTTGATGTTTTCAAAAAACCAGCTCCTGGATTTATTGATTTTTTGAAGGGTTTTTTTGTGTGTCTCTATCTCCTTCAGTTCTGCTCTGATCTTAGTTATTTCTTGTCTTCAGCTAGCTTTTGAATTTATTTAATCTTGCTTCTCTAGCTCTTTTAATTTTGACAATAGGGTGTCGATTTTAGATCTTTCCTCATTTCTCATGCGGGCATTTAGTGCTATAAATTTCCCTCTAGACACTGCTTTAAATGTGTCCCAGAGATTCTGGTACATTGTGTCTTTGTTCTCATTGGTTTCAAAGAACATCTTTATTTCTGCCTTCATTTCATTATTTATCTAATAGTCATTCAGGAGCAGGTTGTTCAGTTTCCATGTAGTTATGTGGTTTTGAGTGAGTTTCTTTATCCTGAGTTCTAATTTGATTGCACTGTGGTCTGAGAGACTGGTTGTTATGATTTTCATTCTTTTGCATTTGCTAAGGAGTGATTTATTTCCTATTAGGTGGTCAGTTTTAGAGTTGGTGTGATGTGGTGCTGAGAAGAATGTACATTCTGTGGATTTGGGGTGGAGAGTTCTGTAGATGTCTATTAGGTCCATTTGGTCCAAATCTGAGTTCAAGTCCTGGATATCCTTGTTAATTTTCTGTCTCATTAATCTGTCTAATATTGACAGTGGCCCTCGTGGGTGATTCCCAGGCAAGCAAGGTCTGGAATGGACCTCCAGCAGTCCTGCAGCAGAGAGGACTGACTGTTATAAGGAAAACTAAAAAACAGAAAGAAATAGCTTCAACATAAACAAGGTCATCCACTCAGAGACCCCATCCGAAAGTCACCATCTTCAAAGACCAAAGGTAAAATTGGATGGAGAATGAGTTTGCTGAATTGACAGGGAGCAGGCTTCAGAAGGTGAGTAATAGCAAACTTCTCTGAGCTAAAGGAACATGTGCTAACCCAATGCAAAGAAACTAAGAACCTTGAAAAAAGATTAGACAAAATGCTAGCTAGAATAACCAGCTTAGAGAAGAACATAAATGACTTGATAGAGCTGAAAAATACAGCACGAGAACTTCACGAAGCATACACAAATTTCAATAGCTGAATCGATCAAGTAGAAGAAAGGATATCACAGATTGAAGACCAACTCAATGAAATAAAACGAGAAGGCAAGATTAGAGAAAAAAGAGTGAAAAGATATGAACAAAACCTCCAAGAAATGTGGGATTATGTGAAAAGAACTAATCTACGTTTGATTGGTGTACCTGAACGTGACCAATGAATCCAAGTTGGAAAACACTCTTCAGTATATTACCCAGGGAGAACTTACCCAACTTAGCAAGGCAGGCCAACATTCAAATCCAGGAAATACAGAGAACACCACAAAGATATTCCTCAAGAAGAGCAACCACAAGGCACATAATCATCAGATTCACCAAGGTTGAAATGAAGGAAAAAGTGCTAAGGGAAGACAGAAAGAAAGGTCGGGTTACCCACAAAGGGAAGCCCAACAGACTCACAGCAGATCTCTCAGCAGAAACCCTACTAGCCAGAAGACAGTGGGGGCCAATATTCAACATCCTTAAAGAAAAGAACTTTCAACCCAGAATTTCGTATTCAGCCAAACTAAGTTTCATAAATGAAGAAGAAATAAAATCATTTATGGACAAGCAATTCCTGAGATTTCATCACCACCAGGCCTGCTTTACAAGAGCTCTTGAAGGAAGCACTAAACATGTAAAGGAAAAACCCGTATCAGCCACTCCAAAAACATACCAAATGGTGAAGACCATCAACACAATGAAGAAACTACGTCAACCAACAGGCAAAACAACCAGCTAGTATCAAATGGCAGGAACAAATTCACACATAGCAATATTAACCTTAAATGTAAACGGGCTAAATGCCCCAATCAAAAGACACAGACTGGCAAATTGGATAAAAAGTCAAGACCGATTGGTGTGCTGTATTCAGGAGACCCATCTCACATGCAAAGACACACATAGACTCAAGATAAAGGGATGGAGGAAGATTTACCAAGCAAATGGAGAGCAAAAAAAAGCAGGGGTTGCAATCCTAGTCTCTGATAAAATGGACTTTAAACCAACAAAGATGAAAAGAGACAAAGAAGGACATTACATCATGGTAAAAGGATCAATGCAACAAGAAGAGCTAACGATCCTAAATATATATGCACCCAAAACAGGAGCACCCAGATACATAAAGCAAGTTCTTAACAACCTACAAAGAGACTTAGACTCTCACAAAATAATAGTGGGAGATTTTAGCATTCATTCTTACCTTTAATTCACCTCTATGTAATGCATCTTTTTTCTTTGAATGCTTATAAGATTTCTTCTCTCCATAGCTGGTTTTTAGCAATTTGATTATGATTTTTCCTTGGTCTGATGTGTGTCCATATGTGCAAATGTGCTAATCTGGCTTGGGATTTGTTGAGTTTCTCAGAGGTCTGTCATTTTCATCAAATTTGTAAATTTTTCCGCCATTACTTTCTAGAATATTTTTTGCCCCCTCGCCTTTCTGCAACTTGAATTACATGTATATTAGACAGCTTAATATAGTTCAGTGGTCATTGAGACTCTATTCACCTTTCTTAAGCCTTTTCTTTCCCTGTGCTTCAGTTTGGATAATTTCCATCAAGTTGACTAATCTTTCCTTCTGTAGAGTCTAGTCTGTTATCAAGCTCATTCCATGAACTTTTAATTTCAGATGTTGTGTTTTTTCATCTCTATAAGTTCCATTTGGTTATAACTTCAGTTTCTCTCCTCATATGTTCACGTGTTGCTTTAAATTCTTGAGCATAGTTGTAAAAGGTGCTTTAAAGTCTCTTTGTCTATTGCATGATCTCTGTCATTTCTGAGTTTGATTTACTTGATTTTCTTTAATTATGAGCCACATTTTCTTGCTTCTTTTCATGTGTAGTGCTTTTTGGTTGGATGATGAACACTGGAACTGTCTGGATTTTGTTACCTTCTTTTAAAGAGCATTGGACATTTTCTCACTCTTCTCTCTCTCTGTCTCTGTCTCTGTCTCTGTCTCTCTCTCTCTCTCTCTCTCTCTCTCTCTCACACACACACACACACACACACACACACATCCCCAGGAGACTAAGTGCCTCTTTCTTGTCACAGGAATGTTGAATGCCTCCTCACACCCTTCTGGGCAGGACCTAAAACAGCTCTGCAGGGCTCTGTCTCCAGCAACGTCTGTCCCTGTGATCTACTCTCAGAAGGAGCCTATCCTTCTGCGGGGAGGAAGTCAGACCCCAGGCCTCTGTGACTCTCCAGCTCCTTTTAGTGGGGAGCAGTGGTAGAGGTAGAATCAAAGTACAGATCTTTTCCAGGGAAATTTCTTCACAAAACCTTTCTCAGCCCTTTCCTATCCCCCTGAATGTGGGGCCTAGAGTTGCCAAATTGGTTCTTGAGGTTCCTTTTGTTACACTCATACCTCGGAGTTTTGCCAGCTCAGTTGGAGATCAGCATTTTAATATCCTGCTACAAAAAGTTGTCCATGTGTTGAGCTACTGTGTACTGGCCCAGGTTGGATGTTTCTTGCATGGCAGCCCTGAAAGACGGAGACTGTCAGTGTGTTTTATAAATGAGGTAGAAACAGCCTCATTCATTACTTTTGCCCTGGATAGAATAAGTTAAGTAGAGCATCTGTATTCTTTACGTTTGGCTTTTTTTTTTTTTTTTTTTTTTTTTTTTGAGATGGAGTCTTGCTCTGTTGCCTAGGCTTAAGTGCAGTGGCGAGGTCTGGCTCACTGCAAGTTCTGCCTCCCAGGCTCAAATGATTCTCCTGCCTCAGCCTCCTGATTAGCTGGGATTAGGTGCCCAGCTAATTTTTGTGTTTTTAGTAGAGATGGGCTTCGCCATGTTGGCCAGGCTGGTCTTGAACTTCTGACCTGCTCCCACCTTGGCCCCCAAAGTGCTGGGATTACAGGCATGAGCCACCATGCACAATCTGGCCTTTTATGAAACTATATTTTTGCTGCTTATCATGTTTGAAACTTCCTCCTGTCCTCCAGAGAGTGCTATGTGTTTTGCTTTGGAGATGAGGTAATAGACATAGCTTCAGTCATGCTACTTGGGTTAACTAACTGCTCATGAATGTCTCTGAAATAATGACTGGTGGACTCTGTCCTGTGGGCCAGTGCTGGGCTTTGAGGGATGAGGGTGGGGGCACTGGGAACACAGTGCCAAAGGAGAGCCTCCAGAAGATGTTCTTTCAAAGCTATGCATGAAAACCTTTGTTCCATCTGTGGGAAATGTGGAAACTTTTGAATGTGAAATCCAGAGGGGAAGCCTGTAAGAATAAAGATAGATGAGTGGGGGTGTGACTGTAGCCTCCAGGAATCATTCGTCCCTGCATGTTGATGATAGAAGATTGTAGAGATAGATTCACACACACACACACACACATACACACACAGAATTTATATGTATACATGTATATGTGTATAAATGGAGAGAGATGTCTGTGTCCATATGCATGTTTATGTTTTTGTAGTCACACACACACACAGAGACAGCATAAACATAGATACATGTTGAGTATCTATGTGTGTGTGTGCGCACATGTGTGCATACGCTCAATTCCTAAAAAATTATGCTTTCCTAAACGGAGTTTCAGTTTTGTCAGTGTTAATTGTGGAATAGAGATTTTCTAACTTAAAAATGACATGTGAATGCAATGCAAGTGGGAGGGAAAGTGGGCCAGCCCTGCTGCTTTGAGGGCTGCCAGGTCTAACCCTCCTGCTTGGGTGTGAAGGAGCCTTCTAGGCGCCCAGGGCCCAGTGGGGCCCCAGTTGACAGATGAGGAAAGGGGTGAGGGCAGAGCATCAGTGGGGCATCGTGGATGGGTAGATGCTGAGACTGTAGGACGAGGGATTCTGCCCCTGAACACTGATTTGGGCTGTGCAGTGCGGGGCATGGTGTTGGAACCCCTGGGGTGATGCAAGAGTGAAATGGCTGTGGAAAGTGGGGCAATAATCATTCTTCTCTCTCCCCCAAGTCCTAAGCCAGTGCCTCCAGAGGGCGCCAAGACCAACCCCTCCAAAAGGCACCGGGACCGACTGAATCAAGAGCTGAGCCGACTCACCAACCTGCTACCCTTCCCTGAGGATGTGCGTGCACGGCTGGACAAGCTCTCCGTCCTCAGGCTGATCGTGGGCTACCTGAAGGTGAAGGGCTACTTTGCAGGTAAGTGGTGGCTGCCATTACAAAGCGAGGGTGAGAGCCCACCCCTCCTGCCAGCACCTGCTGGGACCCTGGTGGAGGCTGTGGCTACAGGAGGAAAAGGGTTAGCTTGGGTTAACCCTTTATCCTAGTGAAAGCTGCACCATTGCCTTCAGACCTCAGGCAGAGGTGGGAGGCACCTGCTTGACACAGGTGCTCACCTGGGCGGGTGCCCATCTGAGGTGCAAACCCCAGCTCCTTGTCCTAGGCTGCTCGTGGGAGGAGATGTCACCAGTCCCCTTGCCTGGTTGTGTTATTCTCCAGGGAGAGTCCTTAACATGACCACCCCAGCTCTTGACTTCCTTTGCTTTGTCATTTCTCATAAGGGTCCAAGTGTTCCTCTACCTTGTAGAACTTTGGTTCAGAACAAAGGTCCTCTTTCTCTGAGTGTAGCATAGGATCCAGGATATTATTTCTTCCTGTTTTCTTGAAAACTTGTCCTCCTAAAATTCTTTATTACACAGTGGGCACAATCTATTCTTCTTGACCTGCTTGCTCATTAACTGTGTTGCTACTTAAAGACAGATGTTCTGACCCATTCCTGCAAATGGAACTGTATTCAGTGAGACTGCGCGGACGTGGCGAGTCTGTGGCCTGTGCTCCCTGCAGCGTCACCTCTCGTGAGGGAAAGTGTGTCCCGTTACTTGTTCCCCAAGTAAGCATCGTCTCGGAAGCTTATTATAAACTCCTCCCAGCTCTACTCCAACAACAAATGTGGATTTATCGTTTTCATCAAATTTGATAAACTTTTGGCCATTATTTCTTCAAATATTTTTTCTGATTCTTCTCTCTCTCTTCTCTGGGTGGAACTCAAATTACATATATTTTAGACTGCTTGATGCTGTACCACAGGCCATTGATTCCTTGTGAAGTTTTCTCACTGCTGCTTCGTTTCAGATCATTTGCACTGACCAGTCTCTAAGTGTATCAATCCTTTTCTCTCCAAGCGTTCATTTTGCTGTTAGGCCTATTAAATGTGTTTTTTATTTCAGGTTTTGTATTCTTCAGATCAAAAATTTCTCTTTGGTTGTTTTTATGTTCCATTTCTCTGCTGAGCTTTCATTTATATGATCATTTTCACTTTAAGTATTACAGTCAAGAAGATTTTTGCTCTTCAGTAGGGTAGCTATTAGCCATATATAGTTACTTAAATTTAAATGTATATCAATTAAAATTAAGTAAAATTAAATTCTTAGCTTCCACATTTTCAGAGCTGAGAAAATGTGGAAGCTAAGACAGCAGATATGAAGCCATTTCCATGATCATATGGACAGCACTGATCTCCTCTGGAAATTATCCTCCAACCCATGTAAAATTGTAAAGCCTCTTTCTCTGCTGGTTGTCTTCTCTTTGCCACTATGGAAAGAAAAATAAAAACTTCTGAACTCTCCACTGTATTTAAATAAGGAAAAAACAGCCCTCACTATCTCCATTCCTTTGGATGCATCTTCTTGAATAGAACTTTGGCAACAAGAAAACTGGAGGATAATACCAATGCGGATTTCTCGATCACATTATCTTTCTCAGTGTTCCATCATTCTTCTGTTTTCATATTATTTTAGTCCTCATGGCAAAGCTGAGAATCCTTAATGATTAACTTTGAAATAGTTCTCAGGATGATAAAATAGCAAAATGTTTTAAGATTTAAAAAACTAAGTAAAATCACTAAGGTTCAATAATGTATCTTAGATTTATGTAAGTGTTAAATGGACTCATATGATCACTGCAAGACAAGATGAATTTTATTTTATTTTTAAAATAAATAAATTTATCTTTGTTCTTTGGAAGACCTCTAATAAAGAACGAAAGTCAGGACTTATTAATCTTTAAAACTGTCACAGCTGCTCAAAAAGAAAATAAAAAACTAAAACCGGGTCCAGTCAACCCAGATAATATACCCTGAAAATGATGAAACTTTTGCTCAAAATACAGTGATAACTGCAGAAAAGCAGCAACTATTTAATCACGCCCAGCAACAATGTGGAATGTCCTCCAAGCAACAGGCACACTCCAGGTGGCCACAGGTTGTGGGGAAGGAGTAAGATTTTACCTGGGATGAAGACAGTGTTTTGGAACTTGAAAGAGGTGGTGTTTGCACAGCACTGTGAATGTGCTAAATGCCACTGAATTGTTTACTCTAAAATGGTTGCTCGTATGTGAATTCCACCTCAATTGTTAAAATACACATTCATTGGCCAGGCGCAGTGGCTCACACCTGTAATCCCAGCACTTTGGGAGACCGAGACAGGCACATCACAAGGTCAAGAGATTGAGACCATCCTGGCTAACATGGTAAAACCCTGATTCTACTAAAAATTAGCTCGGCATGGTGGTGGGCACCTGTGGTCCCAGCTACTTGGGAGGTTGAGGCAAGAGAATCGCTTGAACCCGGGAGGTGGAGGTTGCAATGAGCCGAGATTGCACCACTGCACTCCAGCCTGGCAACAGAGACACAGTCTCAAAATAAAAAAGAAAAGAAAATGAATTAACTATCATAAATCTCTCTAGATATACAAACTCCAAATGGTTTCACTGTGGATGCTATGAAAACATACAAAGAAGAAATCACGTCTATGTTAAATAACCTTTTTTGGCTGAGAGAGACCAGAAGAGAGTAACAAAGATAAAGAAGGTAGAGAGGGGTTTGCCCGTGGGTAACCTGCTTTTTCCTCTTTTGGGAAGCTTGTATTAGAAGGGGTAGTACATGCTATACATGAAATGATAATACAATGACACCCGAATTAGTGGGCCTTTATTACAAAAATTATCTTCAGAATGTGGGGAACCAGACAGCCAATCATGAGAAGGTTAGGAAGCAGCACTCACCGATGCCCTTGGCCCTGCCTGCCACAAGGAGGGTGCTGCCGCGATGCCATGCTTGGCACCTCACTGCCGAGTCCACGTGATAACAAGAAAGTGCCTCTTCTCAGTGAGTTTTATCGAGTTTACTGGTGCATCTTTGTCACCAGCTCTCCCTAATGACTTTTGCAATGCAGTTATGGTGCCATTTTTTGTTTCACTGAGGACTTGATTAGAGGAAAATGTCAGCTCTGTGGGCTTCTTTTTCATGCTGAACATCTTATCCCCAAATTATGCACATTATGGTTAAATAAGATTTTTTAAATGAGCTTTCTTGTTTTTTAATCTTCAACTTCGAAGAAAATAGATCCACCACTATCATTGATAATTTTGTGGGTGGGTTTTCCCAGAGTGTGCACTGGAAAGTGATTCACTGTCAGGTAAACTACACAATTATTTCTTTATTAGTGATAAATTTTGTTTACCCAGCTAAATATTCTTCAGGCTTATACAAACCTATTCATGCTTAATAATAACATTTACAAATGTGAAAAGGCAAAGCCTCCTTGGCTTATTTTTCAGGCTCCCTGCCAGAACCCTCTAGGGATGGTTTGTGTGTAGAACAGAACTGTGAGCATCTGTGGGGCCACATTCCCTTCATTTCTACAGATACACAGAAATAGAGTTTGGAATTCCCTAGATTATGGAACAGAGGATGGGAATGGGGAAACTGGATGCCTGCTTAAGGGACCAGGGCCCTTGACCTTGTCTCATGAGCTCATCCTTCCCTTGTCTGTCCTGCGTCTGTGACCCCACAACCAAAGCCCTGTTGACTTGCTCATGTACAAATGTGATGATGAGCCCGGCCCTAGGCAGCATCTCATGGAAGGTCCAGCAGGCGCACCTGCCCGTCTGTGTCGCTGCCTTTGCTAAACACTGCCAGGCACTTGGCTTTGCTTCAGTCGCTGGAGACACAGGAGGAAACAAAAGCCTTGTCAGCAGAATTGTTACATTCAAGTGGAAGACACAGCCCCTGCGTCAGTAGACAAGTGTGCAATATAGAATCAGGTAAAGCCTCTGAGGGGGCAAAATAGAGCAAGAGGTGAGAGCTGTAGATGCTGCTGATGAGGCCATTCTGAGCAACAAGGAAGTGACAGGGAAGCCATGTGAAAAATGGCAAGAGGGGACTTCCAGGCAGAGAAAACAACACTTGCAAAGTTCCTAGCACAGAACAAGAAGGGCCTGTCTTTTCTGGGAAACAGCTAGGACTCAGGAGGAGGCCACGTGGCTGACATGGCCAGGTTGGTGGGAGCCGTACAGTTTCAGGAGAAAACGTGGCCATCAGGAAAAGGCCAGCCTCTGAGGCTTCCTTGCACCAGGGTGGTCATGTGACAGAGTTCTGACCAATAGGCTATATGCAGAGGAATCAGGTGGCAGCCTCCGCAAGAGAGATGGGGCCGCGCTTCTGCAGATCCCCCCTCCTAAGAACAGAAGGGGTAAGGCCTTGAGGCTGAGTCCAGGAAGGCAGAGAGTGAGCTCCAAGAAGCTGGTCCCCTGGAACCTTACGGGACAGGGCTGAACACCTCCCTGACTGCAATATTCTGATACTGTATGTGCATGAGATACACTTTCATCTTATAAGCTATTGTTATTTGGGGAATTTTAGTTACAAAAAATCAAAATGAATCTTAACTAATGGTCACGGTCAGGACATAAGATTTTGTGTGTATATGAGGCCATTGGAGGGTTTTGTGCATATGTGAAGCCATTGGAGCAGAAGGCTGATGTCACATGTTATATAATTTTTCAGAACTGTCGTGCACACTTCTGTTCAGAGAATTGATTACATGGGTAAAAGTGGAAGTAGGAAGGCCAGCAAGAGTTGATGTTGTCTCAGACCTGCGTGGTGGTGGTAGAGGTGGTGAAGCAGGTCACGGTCTGGATCTGCAGTTTTTTGTAACAGGTCACGTTATGCACTTATACCTGATCTGATAGATAAAACAAGAATGAAATCGTCCTATACCAAATCACTCTTTAATGGCAGTGACTTCAATGCTAAGGGAGTAGAGGGAGGCACAACAAATTTTCCTCAGGAGAAATAGTAAGGGCCTCTCAGAGGAAGCAGTATTTGAACTTAATTAATACTTTGCCTGCAGAGAAGCCACAGTAAGAACAGCTCAGACAAAAGTTAAAATGGGGCTCTTTTCCCAGCTGGAGGAGGTAAGTGTTCAGTCAGATGTCACCACTCCTACTGGAACCTTGGAGGAACTCAAGGTGCCAGCACACAGAGTGACACTTACTACCCTGAAACTGAAAACCAGGGTCACCTGGATTCTCCTTTTCATCCATGTGAGATGGCACATGTTCATAATTACACCTTTTTTCTTTCTCAGCCACCCTAAAGGACAGCAATGCAGGCTGTTCAGCTGACTCACCCGTGAACCCAGGAAGCAGTGAACAGACCTCTCCACAGATCAGTGTGGATCTGTTTTCTGAAGGGGACTTGCTGCTTCAGGTACTGTACAATACTGATCACCTCCAGTCCCTGTCAGTGGTAACAGCAATAGCAGAATCAGGCCTCAGAGTTTTCCAGAAAATATTTTGTTTCAACTTTTGCCGAATATATCTTTAATTATCATGTTAAATTTCTGGTTGAATGGAGTATTCTATATCTAATTTCCCATTTTTGGACAATTCTTTCCTCATGGTACCATGTGGGTGGGAACCATACATGGGGTAGGAAGAGTCAGAAACTCTAGACATCAGTCCCTAATGGTCACCTGCTAGTAGAGTGGCAGTCACCAGTCCCTCCCAGAAGAGTGATACTCCGTCTTCGTCATATGCCTCAGGGACTGTGAGACCCACATGTAGGAATATATGTGAAAGCCATGCTGTAAGCCATCATGTCCTGCGTCATTGAACAACGGTACAAAGAAAGAATGGTGTGTAGATGAAAAATTACCGTATCATATTTCATTCTTACTACTTTGAGCATTTTAAACATTTCTTTCCCTTTAATTTTCTATCTGAATAATAATATATTGCTGCTACGTCACCAAGGAATCTACATTCTGGGTGTCATAAATATGGCAGATTTTTACCTCACACACCAGAAGTATGAAACCTTAAAAGAACACACATAACCACTGGGTGATGGGCCATTGCCTGTGAATTTCCTCAAGAATTATGATTAGTAGCAGGTTGGTCTCTTCTTTGGGTAAGAGAAGGTGGCATGAGAGATCACGCCGTCTTCATTTGTCTGGTAAAGCCTTCTTTATACGTTGGCAAATCATTAGGCTCTTCTCTGGCTGTGGGTTCAGTCTCAGCACACTCTGTCTTCAAAGTCTGTAGTTTCACTGCCCGACCACAAGCTGAGGGAACTGCGTTTTTTTTTTTTTTTTTTTTTTTTTTTGAGACGAGTTTCACTCTTGTTACCCAGGCTGGAGTGCAATGGCGCGATCTCGGCTCACCGCAACCTCCGCCTCCTGGGTTCAGGCAATTCTCCTGCCTCAGCCTCCCAAGTAGCTGGGATTACAGGCACGCGCCACCATGCCCAGCTAATTTTTTGTATTTTTAGTAGAGACGGGGTTTCACCATGTTGACCAGGATGGTCTCGATCTCTACCTCATGATCCACCCGCCGCGGCCTCCCAAGGTGCTGGGATTACAGGCGTGAGCCACCGCGCCGGGCCGGGAACTGCATTTTTAATGCTTCAAATCTTTTATAAAACCCAAAAGAGATCTGCTACAAAGTCCCTGTCAAAGTGTTTGCACGTGTGGAGACCAGGTATCTGAGCGTGGGTTATATTGTTCTCCTCACTGTTTTGTGTGTTTGAAATGTTTTGTATTTCTCCTTTAAAATAGAAATTTAACACAACAAAATCTCTTGAAATTGAAGAGCTCTGCCCTTGTGAATGGAGCAGTGCCTTATAAAGGGATGTAGGAGCAGGTTAGGCCCCTTTGCCTCCTGCCATATGAATACCCAGCATTAGTACCCTCTGGAGGCTGCAGCAACAAGGCATCATTTTGGAAGCAGGGAATGGGGCCCCCGCAGACACTAAACCTGCCAGTGCTTTGATCTCGACTCCTCTGCCTTGAGAACTATGACAGATAAATTTATATGATTTATAAATTGCCCAGTCGTAGGCGTTTTGTTATAGCAAAACAGATGGTCAATCCAGAAGTACCTCTGCAGAAACATATAGACTGGTATTTGATCAAACATGTGGGCATCAAGTCTAACCAAGTTTTCACATAAAATTAACCATCACAGCTTTATATTTAGTTTCCTAAGTGTCTGTCAACAAGAATTAGTTTCAGTTACTAAAGACAAAAATCTTGCTTCAATTGATAAAGAAATAATTCAACTTCATTTTGTGGAAACACGTTCAGATATTTGGGATTTAAAACCAAATGAAATTTATTCTATTTATCTAAAAATACACTGGATACAGAAATTATGAATGAAGAACAGACATAGAGTATAAAGGAATTTTAAAAACAGTAAAAATACGAATGATTTGCAATCCAAACAGAATAATAATTGATGTTCTATTTGTTTGGTTGTAATAATGATATGGAGGCCAGGCACAGTGGGTAACAATCCCAGTACTGTGGGCGGAGGCGGCAGATTGCTTGAGTCCAGAGTTCAAGACCAACCTGGACAACGTGGCAAAACCTCAGCTCTACAAAATAAAAATAAAAATTAGCAATTGTAACATTTTGACTTTTTAAATAATAGCTGTTCTGACCGGCGTGAGATAGTATCTCTGGTTTCGATTCGTATTTCTCTAGTGATTAGTGATGCTGAGCAGCTTTCATTTGTCTGTTGACCACAGATTCTTCCTCTGAGAAGTGTCTGTTCGAGTCCTTTACCTACTTTTTAACTGCGTTGTTTGACTTTTACTTGCTAATTTGCTTACACTTGTTAGATTTTGGGTGTCAGGCCTTTCCTGGATGCACAGTTTGCACGTATTTTCTCCTATTCTGTAGGGGTTTGTCTTTTTACTCTGTTGATAGATTTTTGTTTTTGTGTTCTCTGCAGAAGCTCTTTAGTTTAATTAGGTCCCATTTGTCAGTTTTCATTTTTGTTGCGATTGCTTTTGGTGTCCTTGTCATGAAATCTTTGCAAAGGCCACCTGAGTAGCTGGGATTACAGCTATGTGCCACCGTACATGCAGCTGTGGACACAGATATGTGCCACCATGCCCAGCTCATTTTGTATTTTTACTAGAGACGGGGTTTCTCCATGTTGGTCAAGCTGGTCTCGAATTCCCGATCTCAGGTGATCGCCAGCCTTGGCTTCCCAAAGTGCTGGGATTACAGGTGTGAGCCACCACAGACAGCACCTTTTCACCTCTTTCTGTGCTCAGCACCCTAAACTGGTACACCCCCCACCCCTCACCCCACGCTGGGAGCACCCTGTTCCTTCCAAGATGAACCACCCTCTCAACCCTGCTCCCAGCAGAGTCTGTCTCCCTTGAAAATCCTCTTCTCCTAAAGGCCATGGGATATGTTTTACCTGTCATTGGTCTTAGGCTAAGACTTAGCAACAAGTTTGTTCAAAATATTCACTGAGTGAAAACTTTCCTAATGAGCAAGTATTTGTAATTTTTTCTTGGAAACATTGAGGAAGAGAGTGATTAGTGGCTTTAAGATACATTTCCTTGAAAGAATGTAGAAAAATGTCTTCAACTGAAGGTTTAAAATTAAAACTCATCTCAACCAAAAGGCTTTTTTGTCCTAAGGCTGCATCCTTCTCAGGATTTCTTGAAGAAACGGTTAAAAAATTTATATTCCTGGCCGGGCGCGGTGGCTCAAGCCTGTAATCCCAGCACTTTGGGAGGCCGAGGCGGGTGGATCACGAGGTCAACAGATCGAGACTATCCTGGTCAACATGGTGAAACCCCGTCTCTACTAAAAATACAAAAAAATTAGCTGGGCACGGTGGCGCGTGCCTGTAGTCCCAGCTACTCAGGAGGCTGAGGCAGGAGAATTGCCTGAACCCAGGAGGCGGAGGTGGCGGTGAGCCGAGATCGCGCCATTGCACTCCAGCCTGGGTAACAAGAGCGAAACTCCGTCTCAAAAAAAAAAAAAAAAAAAAAAAAATTTATATTCCTAGTTTCCACTGTGTGGCTCCCAGAGGGGAGGAGGAGTGAGCATGATTTCTGTGGCCCCGTCCAGGTGAGCCCCGTGTGCAGCCTCAGCCAGTGGAGAACATGGGCCTGTCTACTCACAGACGAGGGCTCCCTGCCTTTGATGTTGCCAACAGGCTAAACCCTGGGGGTGGGACTACGACAGAGACGTATGAGCAAAACCGTAACAACACAGTGAGTCCTCTTCTGTGTTTTAAAATCCCCAAATGTCTTCTGATCTTTCTCCTGGGATGAAGGTGTGTGTGTGCACACATGTGTAATATATACACACTTTGCATTGGGGGAGAGAGAAGAGACAGTACAGATACATGTTTGTTTTCTTAATTATTCAGTTTACAGTGTTCTCAGTAGACTGATGTTACAGGAAGTTGGAACTTGGCTCTTCCTTGTGGCCTCGGACACACACACACACACACACACACACGTGCCTTTTCTTGGGAGCCAGTGTGGGCTCCATCTGAGCTGAGCTCAGTGAGAAAGCAGACGAGCTGGGTCCCCTGGGCCCTGCTTTTGGAAGGGACAGCCCAGGGTGTGGTGGCACTCGATGCCAAAGTAGTTTCACAGAAACACCCAGGGCCCGGGCCTCCAGGAGCGAGACTAATTAACAACCCAGTTAAACGACTCTCTTCTCTGCCTCTCCCCAGGCCCTCAACGGCTTCCTCATGGCAGTCACAGAGGATGGCTACATCTTTTATGTCTCTCCCACAGTCCAGGACTATCTGGGATTTCATCAGGTGAGCGGTTTTGTTTCATTTCAGGGAAGTGAGTGAGTCAGGGGTGGGACAGGGCCACATGCAGCCTGGTCTCTGAGGGGCTATGATGGGAGTCCCAGTCCCTCCCGCACGTACTCTGTGTCTTTAAAATGAACTTTCCCAACGCGTTGGCTTCCTCACCTGTTGGAGGATGTGTTAGGCCAGGTCCTTTAAGAAGCAGATGCCACGCAGGACTCCTCAGGGAGCATCCTCCGAGAAACACGGAGAGGCAACTGTGGGCAAGGGAGCTGCCACTCTTCCACGCAGGTCTGACCCTTGGGCAGGAGACAGAGGACAAACGTGTGTGACTTACAGTTCTAAGAGAATTCAGCAAGGCTGATGGGAAGTTCTTAGTCCAGAATCACCTGTCAGAGGCGTTCAGAGTCCCCTTGGAACAGGCCTGCCTTGATGTCCCTGCTACACTCAGTCACTGGCAAGGGACACTGCAGGAACCGTGGCCCTGAACACAGTGGTGGAGCCATGAGGTGCAGCAGGCACGAGCCCCTCAGTCAGAGCCCAGGGGCACATTTCCACGGCTGCCACACTCCCCCAGCCGCTGCACAGAGCAAGTTCCCCATGTGGTGGGGAGCAGCTCCTCCCTCCTTGGTTCCTGTGAGTCTCTCTTCCTGAGGGAAGCTCAAAAGGGAGAGGTAAGTTCAGCAAACTGCAGTCCCCAATCGGTGCAGGCGATCTCAGGGCAGCAGCCTTTCCCTCCCCAACCTCTGTTCTGAGCCCACCTGCCCTCAGCCTCGCCTCAGCATATGCTGATGGCTCCCCTGGGTGTGACCCAAATCTTCACTCCTGTGGGCTGAGCCCAGAGATCCAAGGTGTCATTGTGGCCTTCACGTAGGGTGGGGGCTGATCAAGTGCCAGCTACCGTCCAGCTGTGGTCTGGACCCACCCAGCGGGAACTGACCTGTTCCCTGCGCTGATCGTTGAGGCTGACGTAGCTGATTGGTAGTTGGACTGACTTCCGGACTGGGTCCTTGGCCTGTGGAATGAGAAGCATCATGGTGGTTAAGGCCCAGGGGAATCTCTGAAGCCACGATAGTAAGTCACATCCCAGGGAGGTGGCAGAAAGTAGTGACATCGTGAAAGCCTAAACAACTCAGAGTTGCCGGTCCCATTGTGTCTCCATTGGATTCCCCCGTGTGGGCCCTAAAGAAATTGATGGTTCCCAGGAATTGCTCTAGACTGCTCAGATGTCACCAAGCCATGGGCCTGAGTTCAGCAGTGAGCAGAACACAGTATAACTGCTTGAGCAGATTAATGGGCCCTCGGGTGCATGGTATATGGCCAGTGATTTGGCAAATGTATTCTTTCCCATTACAGTTTCAAAAAAGAGATCAGAAAAAACCATGTTCATGTGGGACAGAAAATATTCATTTAAACATTTGCTTCAAGGCCATGTTAACCCTTCCCCTGTGTCCTGACACAATTTGAAGAGACCTGGACATCACATGGGACGTGACACTGGTCACTTAAAGTGACAACAACATGCAGATTGGGCAGGAGGAGCAAGGAAGTTACAGAGGCCAGGCCATGAGACACAGGTGCCCCAACGGGAGGGAGATGGGTGAGCCCTTAAAATGCAGGCAGCTGCACTTGAGGGAAGTTCTTCAGGGTCCAGTGGTCAGGTTCCCTCCAAAGGGAACGAAGGTTGCCAGCTTTGAAGGGGGAGAGGTAAGAGCAGAGCACCTAGCCGTCAACCTCATGTGGAGGGAGACGTGCACTACGGTGCAGATGTATCTAGATTCTTCAGCAGCGGCCAGTTGTCTGTCTGTCATGTCGGGGCCTGGAAGGGAAAAGCCGGAAGATTAGAGACAAGGCTGTCGCTTCCGTGGATGTGGGTGCCAAGGGTCTGAAATAGGGCATGTTGCTTCAGTGGATGTGGGTGCCAAGGGTCTGAAATAAGGCATGTCACTTCAGTGGATGTGGGTGCCAAGGGTCTGAAATAGGGCATGTCGCTTCAGTGGATGTGGGTGCCAAGGGTCTGAAATAAGGCATGTTGCTTCAGTGGATGTGGGTGCCAAGGGTGAAGATTTTTGTTTCATTCATCAGTGTCCACCAAAAGAACCCCCTGTAGAAAAGGTGCACAGCCAAGCAGGCAGGATGACTGGGCCGTGTGGCACAAGCCCACCTCCATCACTGGCTGCCCCAGATGGGCCATAGGCAGTCGCTACAGTGGCAGCTGTGTACTGTGGGGATTCCCTAAGTGCACCTTCAGACATTACTCCGGTAACCGTACAGTGGGGGAAGGAGAACATCCAGATATTTTCATCTGTTGGATAGAAGCTGTGGTCACCTGAGTGAATGTCTTGCCATGGTATTGCAGTGCTCTTACTCCTAGGGACCCAGCACCTCTTCAGTCAATGAATTACAGGCTGGAAATTGTAAAACTGAGCAAAGGATTTCCACTTTTCATTGAGGCAAAAGCCCTCGGCCTTCTAACGTCCATGCTGGCCCTTTTTCTCTTAAGCAGCATCATTGCTGGCTGTCTTCTATTCGCCCCCAGGGACACCACGCTCTGTTAACCACCTCCACCGCTCCCTATGGGCCAAGCCTCTTGGCTGTGTGTGCCTCAGCCTTGCCAGTTGTCACTGTAATTGCAGCCTGCTGGCTTCTGCTGAATAAGTGCCACCACCTGGCCTCTATTACTTTAGGGCTCCATTATCGCTATGGATATTAATGAGCCCAGCTCTGTGGCTTCTTCTCCTACCAACAGTGCTGACCTGCATAGAAGAGCTGCCTGCCAGCAGACTTCACAGTGACGCTGGTGTCCTTCCCCTAGTGCACTCCTGATGGCCTTGGAGAGTGCTGTGGCTCCTAGGCCCTCCCATGAAACATAATTTCTGGTGGGTCTTTGGAATCACAGATGCACTTATTCCAGCACACACCGTTCCCACACCCCTTTATTGCTTCCTTTGCCACCAGGACAACTCAGGTACTAGCAGGTTGCTGACCATCGGGTTTTCCCAGAATTCTAGCAGCCACCCCAGCGGTGAGTTTGCCCCATTTTCTGCGGTCTACTAGGGTGTGAAATCCTGAGCCCTGAGAAATTCAGATGTGACCCTTGTGAAAGAAGGAGGGATGGAAGAGGAAGGTTAAGTGGGAAAGTCTCAGACTGCCGTACAGCTCTAAGGAAGTTTGACAAGGCCAGAGGGGAGCCCTCAAGCCAAAGTTCCCATCAGAGAAGTCCTGTGTCTCCCAGGACCATACTTGCCTTAAAGCCACAGCCATAATGCATTTCAGTGCAGCAGCTGAAACACTGCCGCACTCTGAAATGTGCAGCACTCTGTACGCTCTGAAAGGCGTGGCTCAGTTATACTCCCAGCAGCTGGAGATCTGCATTTTAACCACCTCCACTGAGGGAAGATACTCCATACCTGACAGTCCTGTTGTGCAGACTGAATGACAGCAATGCATATGCAAGCACCATATACACAAGGAATGCCATGCAATGGAAAGGACTTATAAAATGCTGTAGCAATAGGAGACATCAAGGTGGCAGACTAGAGGCACTCAGCACTCACCTCCTCCACAAAGAAGGATCAAAACAGCAGGTAGATAACCACATACTGAATAAAATACCTAAGGGAGAATAATGGAATTCAGCAGGAAAGTGACAGTGACCCTCTGAGGCACAGAAACTCAAAACAGCAGCATGGAGAGGGAAGCAAAGCAGCCAGCTCGGATGGGCTCAGAATCCCCAAGGAGGGATTCTCCCTTGCCGGGAAAAGGTTAGCAGGAGATCCCTAGCAGCCTTCATTCCCACCACAGATATTGGCAATCCTAGCTACAGGAGAGCCCCTCGACCCTCACGGGCCCTCATAGGGAACTGCCTGGAGCCCACGCAACAGCATTGTTCCAGAGAGGAAATTCATGCTAGGTCTCACCTACCCCTAAAACCCAAGCTGCTGTAACCCAGCACCATTTTGAGAGTAGAGACACTACCAGACCACATCCTGCCCTGGGGCCCAGTAGCCTCTGTATCTCCACATCACTGGGGCCCCACTAACATGCCCCTGTACCCACCCAGAGAGCTGCCGTGTTGCAGTACTAGCTGGATGCAGAGGTGGGCACATCCCTGGCACCTGAACCCATCAGCACCCTACAAACTGGGGAACAGGCAGTTCAGCACATCAGAAACTCTCAGTTCATACAGAGCCAAAGAAAGCAGTCCCCAAAGCCTGGGAGCCATGTGCTCAGGGCTGGGGCCACCAGCAGCCATCCCACAATGTCCAGCAGTGGGCCTTCTGCACACCCATGCATACTACCTAGGGGCTGGTAGACAACCTAGGGCCTGCTGTCACAACCACTGGTGTCAGTACAGGCCACCACAGGACCCAAGAACTGACTCATCCAGGCCCACCACTGCCACCACCAGCTCCCCATGCACACTATCTGGGGCTCAAGGACCACCCCTTTTGGGGCTCATGGCTGCTATGGCCAGTGCTTGTGCAACAACGCGGGGCCCAAGGACTAGCCTGCTTGGGTCCAGCTGCCACCATAGCTGGTGTCCACATGGGTTACTGGGGGCCTGAGGACCAACCTGCTCAGGGCCCACCTTCACCAGCAATCCTGTCCACTCCAGCAGTGGAGCTGCCGTGTGCCTGCACTCATCACCCAGGAGCCCAAGGAGTTGCCTGCCCAAAGTTGACCACTACCACCACCAGTGCCCACCAGGACCAGAGGTCTAGTCCACCAGCATCCCCACCACCAGTAAAGCCTTGCCACAGCCTTGAGAAATAACCACATTGTAAGCCACTGAGGAAATCATAGACACCACTGACACTGATTGCAGCCAAAGAAATATAGAGACTATGCTACCATGCCCAACCAGAACCAAAGTCAGTGCATCCTACCCAAAGGATGATATAGATACATCTACAGAAAAAAGTCTTCCCCCAAGCTACTCCATAAAATTGGAAGAAGTACCTGTTATACCAGATGCGCAGATATCAATGTAGGGACACAAGATGCATTAAAAAGCAAGAAAAACATAACCCCTCTAAAGACACACAGTAATTCTCCAGTAACAGAGCCTGAAGAAAAGTAAATCTAGAAATGTATAAAATGGATTTCAAAATAATGATCTTAAAGAAACTCAGTGAGATTCAAAAAAACACAGACAATACAAAGAAGTCAGTAAAAAAATTGTGACCTGAATGAAAAATTCAACAAAAAGATAGATATCATTTACAAAGAGCCAGACAGAAATCCTGAAACTGAAGAATTCAATGAATGGAATAAAAAATACAACTGAAGGCCAGGCACAGTGGCTCACACCTGTAATCCCAGCACTTTGGTAGGCCAGGGTGGGTAGATCACTTGAGGTTAGGAGTTTGAGACCACCCTGGCCAACATGGTGAAACCTTATCTCTACTAAAAAACACAAAAATTAGCTAGGTGTGGAGGCAGGCACCTGTAATCCCAGCTACTCAGGAGGCTGAGGCAGGAGAATCACTTTAACCCAGGAGGCTGAGGTTGCAATGAGCCAAGATTGTGCCACTGCATGCCAGCCTGGGGACAGAGTGAGTTAGACTTCATCTAAAATTATATATATGTATATATGTGTGTGTGTGTGTATACACACATATATACACACACACACATATGTACATATATATAATTTTATACGTATACGTGTGTGTGTACATATATATAATTATATACATATACGTGTGTGTGTGTGTGTGTATGTATATATATATATATATATATACACACATATAAATAATTGAAAGCTTCAACAATAGACTAGATCAAAAAGAAGGAATTTCTGAATTTGATGACAGGTCTTTTGGAATAACCCAGACAAAAGAAAGAAGGAAAAATAAAAAAGAATGAAGAAGGCCTACATGACATATGGGACACCATCAAGCAAACACATATTCACAGTTTGGAAGTTGCAGAAGGGGAAGAAATGGGAAACCTATTTAATAAAATAATAGCTGAAAACTTTCCAGGTTTTAGGGAGAAATAGACATCCAGATACAGGAAGCTCAAAGTTCCTTAAATATTCAACCCAAAGAAGTGCCCTCTGAGGAACATTTGTCAAACTATCAAAAGTAAAAGACAAATAGAGAATTCTAAAATCAGCAAGAGAAAAACATCAGGTCACGTGAAATGGAATCCCATCAGACTGACAGCAGATGTCTCAGCAGAAATCTTGTAGGCCAGGAGAGAATGAGATGATATATTTAACAGAGAAAAAACCTGCCAGACAGGGATACTGTACCCTGCAAAGCTATCCTTCAGAAATAAAGGGAAAAAAAGTATTTCCCAGATAAACAAAATTTGGGGAAATTCATCAACCATAGCCCAGTTCTACAAGAAATATTTAAGAGATTCCTACATCTGGAAGCAAAAAGATATCTACCATTGTGAAAGCATGCAAAAGTATAAAATTCACTGGTAAAGCAGATACACAAATGAGAAAAATAATCAAATATGTCACTACAGAAAAACACAAAATCAAAAAGATAAACAAAAAGTAAGAGAGGAAGAAAAGAACAAAATGTTACAAAACAATCAGAAAACATTTAATAAATGACAGGAGTAAGGCCTTACCCATCAATAACAATCTCAAATGTAAATAGCTTAAATTCCCCTATTAAAAGATAAAGACTGGCTGAATGGATTTTTTTAAAAAGAAGACATGACTATACGCTGGTTACAAGAAACGCACTTCTTCTGTAAAGGCACACACAGACTGAAAGTGAAAAGATGGAAAAAGATATACAGAAATGGAAACCAAGAGCATGCAGGAGTATCTATATTTACACAGGATAAAATAGACTTTAAATCAAAAACACAAAAATAGATAAGAAAGTCATTATTTAAGGATAAAGTGAGCAATTCAACAAGAGAAAGTAACAATTACACCAAACACCAGAGCACACAAACATATAAAGCAAATGTTAGAGATAAAAAGAGACAGACCCCGGTACAATAGTCATTGGGGATTTGAACATCCCACTTTCAGCACGGGGCAGATCGTCAAGAAACAAAGTCAACAAAGAAACGTCCAACAAACTACACCGTACATCAAATGGACCTAAGAGACATTTACAGAACATCTCATCCGAGAGCTATAGTATACAGAGTCTTCTCATTAGCACATGGAACATTCTCCAGGATAGACCACATTTTAGGCCACAAAATAAATTTCAACAAACTTTTAAAAAGCAAAATTATATCAAGTATTTTCTCAGACCACAATGGAATTAAACTAGAAATCAATAACAAGATAAACATTAGAAACTGTAAAACTCAACAAAGATGCCAAGAACACATTGGTGAAAGAATACCCTTTTCAATGAATGATGCTGGGAAAACTGGATATCCGTATGCAGAAAAATGAAACTAGACCATTATCTCTTACTGGATACAAAAATCAACTCAAATGGATTAAAGACTTAAATGTATGACCTAAAACTATAAAACTACTAGAAGAAAACATAGGGGAAGTGCTTCAGGACACTGATCTAAGCAAAGTTTTTATGGCTAAGACCTCAAAAGTACAGGCAACAAAAACAAAAATAGACAAGTAGCACCGTGTTACAGAGCCAAACCGTATCAGCTACCCAGAAGAGCTGATGACTGACTTCCATTGAAACTCCACATTTTTCTTCCATAGAACTTCAAGCCAACTTTCAAGGGCTATTAGTCCCTTCCCATGGGTGTCCCCATCTCAGGCATCTCCTGGCTACTTCTTTGTTATTTATCTCCTGGGCAGTCACAAAGTTCTTGGGGGGTAGGTCCTTCCACTGCCCCCAAGAACTGCCATCCTTTTCACCATAAAGTACAGGCATGACTTCCAAAAACCATAGGATGCCTGCCTCATATATCGTGTTCTGGGTCTGGGGAGAGCAGCAGCCTGAGAAGACGGGCTATACAAGACCAGATGAGGAAGCAGGAACAGAGAGCACCAGCTGGCCCTGAGGACTGGGGGGACAAGGATGCACAGTTTTTGGGGAGGGTATCAGAGGGGCTGGATAGACTCAGGGACATTTGAAGTAAATGGGTCACATGCTGGCCTTGGGAAGACAGAAAACTTTGGGAGTGTGACTCTGCCCCTTGGTCTTTGTAGTCAGATGTCATCTATCAGAGTGTGTTCGAGCTGATCCACAAGGAGGACAGAGCCATGTTCCAGAGCCAGTTACGCTGGCCTCCAGACACAGCGCCTGTCAGCAGAGAGGCAGAATCGGACACCAGCCGTAAGTCACCAGCTCAGAGGAAAAAGTGGTGGGACGTAAAATCAACCCCGTACCTGTGTTTCAACCCGTGAAGTCCATGAGAAGGAAATTAGATTAGGGAGCTGGACATTCTCAGTTTCAGAAAGCATAACAGAGCACTGGTTCAGTTCTATGTACTTGATGACGAGATGTACCTGGAACGAAGTAGCATGTGCTGACACAGGACTCTGCATCTTTTAGAACCTTCTCACATCTCTGAACTCATCTGATCCTCTAATAACTTAAAAACATACATGTGGCATGAATTTCTGTTGTTTTTACTACCAATAAGATGCAGGAAGGGATTTTTGACTGTCTTGTTTACTGGTATATCCTCAGTGCCTAGAAGAGTACCTGACACACAGTGAGCACTCAGTAAATATTAGTTGCTTGAATAAATGAATGTGCAGATGAGGAGACTGAAGCTGTCCATATGGGTCCATCTGGCAGAACTCACACTGGAGGAAATGCCCTGCATCCCTTAAACCATGTTCAGGTGGCCAAGAGGCTCACAACTGTGCATCTGATGAGCACATGGGTGGGTGGGCCATTATGACCTAGATGTGTGTTACTCTGTTGGCTGGTGGGAAACCATAGACACCAATAAGCAATATTGTCATTTACAGGTAAATGCCATTTTGTAAGCCCAGACACAGGTCCCTTCTCCAGGGATTTAGAGGGCATTTTATGCACCCACACAGGATGGAAGAAAAGGCTCTTCACTGTTTTGTTGTGAATGATGATCAGAAAAGAATACTCACACCTGGAGGTTTGACCAAGAAAAATAATGAAGCCATAGGCCAATATTTGCACACTAATAATATCCTTTTCATGGTAGGGAGTCTAAAATATTAAACAAAAATAAACCTAAAGTCTCACTATAAAGTATAGTTGTGTGACTTTTTGGAGACTTGCCTTTAATTCAGATCCACTTTGGCTACTGTGAAAATTTTAATCCATCTTTCTCCAAAGCTGCTTCCTCTCCAGACGTTCCACACAAGGCTCTCTCAGCCAGCCTAAGGTCAGCTGGACGGTTACTTTTCACAAAATAGATCTTACTTTCTTCCTTGCCACCCCTCATCAGATTTTCAGCTCCTTGAAGTCAGTCAGGATCCTTAGCCTCAGCATTGAGCTTTGCACCTCTGTGCGATGATTCATTCTGTGCCCCACCGTGTCCACACTGGCCAGGGGTCAGAGGGGCAGGAACAGAGATCTGAAGTTCAGCCTGGGCTGTGGGAGTAGAGTGGGCACCCACTCCAGCTCCTGTGTCAGAGCTCTAGAAACAAAGCATTGGAGTAGAGTGGGATCTTCGCCACCCAAGTCGTCTAAGGCCAACAGTCCAGTATCCTCACCTCTCACTAGGTCCTCCATTGTTGCTGTGTCTAACTCAGTGGTTCCTTATAGTTACTCATTTCTTTCTCAAAGAAACTAGTAACTTTGTGTACCAACCATATTTCCATACACAAATCTTAAATATTTGATAAAACTTTAAACATTGTTAGTAATAACAGGTTTTTTGTTGAATAAATTGAATAGTTATGCCCTACAGTTCTGGCATTTGTTAAAAAAATAGTGAGGTCAACATTACTCTGAATTATCTCACTTCATTCCTAGTACTTTGAAGTCAAGTATGAGATACTATCACTTTTGTTTATGCCTTATTTTATATGTAAGATATGCATATAACATACTTTGAGGCAGCAAGCCCTGAGGTAAATTTACAATGTACCATTATAATCCTTGATTTCACTTCCCTGGAATCTTCCATTCTTATTTCTACCCCTAAATATTGATTGGAATTTTCAGCCCCATTTAAGAAGAGTTTCCTGGATTTTAAAGCACAATCACAATATATTTGTGAATGTCGCAATGTGCATGTGCAGGATTTTGTGCACATCCTGACGCCACCAAGTTTGAACTGCATCTTTAAAAGTGAATACTCTGAAATTTTACATATAATTCCACATTTTAAATTCCTTTTATACCCTTACACTGCCACAGTAGCAGAAACTATGCAGTAGTCTAACTCCCATGTTTATGTGTGCATGACAAGTCCTCGAAATACAAGTAAAACTTTAATCACAGTGCTTTAAATATGCCATAAAACATCTAAGGACCACTCCATCTAATCCAAATTCAAGTTGATGTACACTTTATGCACATGTGTAAATTATACGTTCCAACATTTACTGAGCGTCTACCATATACCAGGCACCGTGCTAGAGGCCTTATTAAATCAGATTAATCAGAAACAGTAGTAAAACTTATCAGACACTGAGTAAGTTCTTCCCTTCATTCCTCCCATGAAAACATTTAGGATTGCTAATCTACTATAAGCTTGCTTTCATCTTATTCTTCCACAAAACTTGAGTCTAGATAAATTAAATTTTTATGTGACACAGAGAGACCCACAGGTGTAAATATAATCGATTTGTCAGGCTTAGAATTAGGTCAAAACAATAGATTTGGGTTTTGCATCCTTGACTTTCTAGTGAGGCAGAGATGAGACTTTTATTTTTAACCCCAAGAATTCGATGTTCCTCTTGTTACTCTCTTGAGAGGACTTCCCTACAAATTCCTAGGATGGGAAAGAGAGGAGGCTGAATCAGCACTCCAAAAAAAGATCAAAGTAGCATTCTCCACACAAGTGTTTTTTCCTGGTAATAGAGAATATCCAGTCACTTTTCTAAGCCTAATGTTTTCTTTTCATGCTGAAGGGGCAGTAACTGACATTCACTCTAGAAAACGAGAATGAGAAAATTATCACTCTACCACACTTGGCTCAGTCTTCCATTTAATGTTTACTGAGCGTCTATTATGTGCCAGTCTGTGTTCTAGGCACACAGTAGAGAGAAAAATAGACCAAGTTCCTATTCCAATGGATCTTAAATTTCAGTGGGGTAAGAGGGCCAAAGATAAAGACATGAATAAATAATATTTATGGTGGAGAAGTGCGAAGAAGAAACTGAATTAAGGAGAGAGGATGGGCACACTATCATTTGAAGAGTAAGGATAACCACAAAAATAAGTATGTGAGGTAATGCGTATGTTAAATAGCTTGATTTAGCCATTCTACAATGTATACACGTATCAAAATGTTATACACCATAAACATATATGTATTTTACTCATCAATTAAAAATAAAGAGATATGGATAAACTGGGGGAGAGCAATGCAGGTGGAAGGAACAGCAAGAGTGCAAAGCCCTTAAGGCAGGTGTAAATATAATCTGACTTGTCTGGAATAGCTATGGAATAGCAAGGAGTGAAGGGAGGTCACAGAGCGAAGGGAAGACTGGTAAGGAACTGCAGGGTTGGGAGGTGCACATCAGGTGAGCGTCTCAGGCCACTATGAAGACTCTCAGGTGGGAAGTAACTGGAGAGTTCTAAGCAGAGAAATGACATGATGTGACATAATTGAATGTCACTATGTCAGCTGAGTGAAGGACAGATGGTAAGGTGAAAGGGTGGAAGCAGGGATACCAGTTAGAAGGTTAAGGCAGGAAAAAAAATGATAGTAACAGCAAAGTCTTATAGAGGTTATAGTGCACCAGGCACTATTCCAAGTGCTTTACATATGTAAAGTTGTCTACTTCTCCTAGCAATCTTAAGTCAGATGAGAAAACCGAGGCCCATAGAGAGGTTAAATAACCTCATCAGAGTCGCAAAACAAGTGAGGCTCCAGTCCGGGTCCAGGTTCACCATAATGTTCAGCTCATCTCATAATAAAGAAACTGATCAGCACAGTAGAGGTGAAGGTGATGACAAGTGGTTGGCTATAGCTATATCTCAACAGTGGAGCCAACAGGATAAGCAGTGGATGGATAGACATATTACAGTGCATCCTCCCGTTTTTATCTCTGTCCTCATGACATGGCGAAGGCAGGCAGGCAGGAGGGACTGCTAGCATCACATGACGTGTGAGAAAGCCAGCCTGAGTGGCTGATCCAAGTCATCCTGCCAAGTGAAGGCCACAGTTCACTTGGCCTCAGGGCTTGTATCCCATTTTCTCTACCCACCAGCTGCTTCCATAACTATACTATTTCACCTCTGTGACAATGGCTGCACTGGTAGTCTCCTCAGTGTTTGTCTTTCCAGCGCTGCCTGGAGAAAGTTCCCTCCCACTTAGTGGCACCCCTCCTGCCGGCTTCCAGCATCTGCCCTTGGAAGACCCTTCCTACCTGGAGAGAAGCTTTGTCTGTCGGTTCCGCTGCCTGCTGGACAATTCTTCTGGGTTTCTGGTAATTATAGTGTCTTTACAGGGTCAGACTTGCAAAACCAGCATTTTTTTTTTTTTTTTTTAATTTTTATTGCATTATAGGTTTTGGGGTACATGTGCAGAACGTGCAAGATAGTTGCATAGGTACACACATGGCAGTGTGTTTTGCTGCCTTCCTCCCCTTCACCCATACTTGGCATTTCTCCCCAGGCTATCCCTCCCCAGCACCCCCCCGCTGTCCCTCCCCATTCCCCCCAATAGACCCCAGTGTGTAGTAGACCCCCTCCCTGTGTCCATGTGTTCTCATTTTTCTCACCCGCCTATGAGTGAGAATATGCGGTATTTCCTTTTCTGTTCTTGTGTCAGTTTGCTGAGAATGATGTTCTCCAGATTCATCCCTGTCCTTACAAAGGACAAAAACTCATCATTTTTGATTGCTGCATAATATTCCATGGTGTATATGTGCCACATTTTCCCAGTCCAGTCTATCATCGATGGGCATTTGGGTTGGTTTCAGGTCTTTGCTATTGTAAACAGTACTGCAATGAACATTCGTGTGCATGTGTCCTTATAGTAGAACGATTTATAGTCCTTTGGATATATACCCAGTAATGGGATTGTTGGGTCAAATGGAATTTCTATTTCTAGGTCCTTGAGGAATCGCCACACTGTCTTCCACAATGGTTGAACTAATTTACACTCCCACCAACAGTGTAAGAGTGTTCCTATTTCTCCACATCCTCTCCAGCATCTGCTGTCTCCAGATTTTTTAATGATCGCCATTCTAACTGGCGTGAGATGGTATCTCAATGTGGTTTTGATTTGCATCTCTCTAATGACCAGTGATGATGAGCATTTTTTCATGTGTTTGTTGGCCTCATGTATGTCTTCTTTTGTAAACTGTCTGTTCATATCCTTTGCCCATTTTTGAATGGGCTTGTTTGGCAAAACCAGCATTTAAGTCTGCTCAGGTGGAGCACTGCCCAAGGGTTGGGCCAAGCCTCCTCACTACCCCAGAAATGGTCCTCAGAGCTTCAGCTCACTAACATTTCAGAGTGTCACGCCTTTTGAAGACTGAGTTGTCTTTTGAAACTTCCTCTGCCTCGTTAACACTTGGGATATATTTACTTAAAATTCAAATACACCTGTTAACTCTGGTACAGCCCTACATTGGGGACTTCCCAGTGAATTCAGCATGTTAACATCCATCTTCTTCACCATCACCTGGAACTGTATATCCCCTCACAGCTTAACACTACACTCTGCAGCTTTGGGAAAAGAGCTGCATGGGTCAGAGCCCTGAGGGAGGGCTGAGGAGCCATGTAAAATGATGAGCACCTGCTGGGTAGGCCAGAAGAATGAGGTTCCAGGCCTGCACAAACGTGTGCTATGTGAGGGCTTCAAGGGGAGCTCTGCCTGTTTGGCTCCCAGCAGGATACTGGACTCCTCTGAATTCCATAAGAGGAAAAGTTTATACAGTTTTAGCTACTTAACATCCTCTTGTATTCTGTGATCATTACGTTTGTGGTTTTCTTTTTCCAGGAATTGAATTTCCAGGGCCATCTCAAATTCCTCCCTGGGCAGAACACTAAGTCAGAAGACGGCACCTTCTTGTCTCCTCAGCTAACCCTGTTTGCCACTGCAACACCTCGTCAGCCTCTCACCATCCTAGAGCTCCGAAACAAAACATTTCTTTTCCAAACAAAACACAAATTGGATTTCACACCTATAGCCTGTGATTCCAGGTATATCCTTCCGAAAGGAAAACACGACTCCTAGGAGTAGTGCTTCAAGACTAGTTACGGCAAAATCCTGAGCCTACAACCAAAGGCAAGGCACGAATAATTAGCCAATCCTGTCCAAATGGGTTCTGTGAAATGAATCAGTAGAAAATACGCTGTGTTTACAGACAATGTACCAAATCTTCCATCTAAGATACAGCATTTGAGTGAGAGTGTGATCCGGAGAGTAAATATTGGGAAATACTTACCTCCTTCTTGGAGACTCCCACTAACAGATCAGAGCGAAGCCCCAAGAAGTCCCACTAGGAAGAAATCTTAATTGGTTTGGTCCATTCTTTTCAAACTTACTTAACAATGGAAGCCTTCTTGGGCAAATACCAACATGCAACAATACCAGTGTTTCTTAGAATGGAGTCTAGAAAACACTGGCTTAACAGTAAGTAGTATGTAGTAGTATGACTTGCAAGCCTGATCTTTTCTGCTAAGATAATGGTGACCCATTTGATGAAAGCTGTGGAATACTTAAAAACACCACGTGTTCTCCCACAAGCACAATTTTGTGTATAGTTTGAGATTCCCTTTACTACAGGACAGGAAGGCTTGCTCTACACTACAGGCAAATAAAAGCAGGCTTAAAGCAGAATTATGAAACTGCACGTGTGGCAGAAGTGTCTGAGAGGTCACCACTATCTTTTCACTGTGGCGGCCCCTTAAAGGTCTCGCCCCAGCCCTGCTGATGGGAGAGGTGCCCTCCCAGACCTGGTTTTCCAGGCGGGGGGAGGCTAAGATTCCTCCTTGGCTCAAGTCCAGAATGAGTACTGTGAGGAGCTGTGCAAGGTGTGGCGTAGGGCAGTGGGTCTTCATTCCTCCCGGCATTCCGCTTCCGCGCTGAAACCTAAGGACGTGCGGTGTCTCCTACAGAGGGAAGGTGATTCTGGGCTACACCGACAGCGAGCTCTGCAGGAGGGGATCCGGCTACCAGTTCATCCACGCGGCAGACATGATGTACTGCGCCGAGAACCACGTGCGGAGTGAGTTCCGGAGGCATCCTGGGGGCCTCACGCTGCCCGGAGGGGCGGACTAGACCCTCGCACCCCGCTCAGGGCTCCTCCCTCGGGGTGGCTCCTGAGGGCTCCAAGAAGGGGCTGGCGGGCGGCCTCGGGACGAGCCCCGTCTCTCGTCTCTCTTCTGCAGTGATGAGGACCGGCGAGAGCGGGCTCACGGTGTTCCGGCTGCTCACCAAGCGGGCCGGCTGGCTGTGGGTGCAGTCCAACGCGCGCCTGGTGTTCCGCGGCGGCCGGCCCGCGTGCATCATCGCCAGACAGAGGGCCCTCACGTAAGTGGTCAGGGCGCCCCTGCAGAAGCGGGGGACCGCGTCTTAGGGGCGCAGCCTAACGGAAATGGAGTCCCTGGGGGTGGCCTTGTGAGGGTCGCGTCTCGACTGAGGTCCCACGGCCCGGTAGTACATGCAGATCCCTGGGCCCGGTTGTGAGGTTCAGGCGTCTGCGTCATCAAGGCGAGACGGAAGTGAAGCCCCACTGGTCACGCTGCTGGTCCTGGCCCTCTCGGGCCTGTTGTAAGTTAGGTTCCGGCGTCTGCGTCATCAAGGCGAGACGGAAGTGTATCCCACAGGCCACGCTGAGGGTCCCGGCCCTGTCCTGAGGGTCGGAAATGAGAGCCAGACAGAAGGCGGGCTGATGGCGGCGAGCACGGTGTCCCTAACCCACGAGGCCGCAACCCCAGAAGTCCCTCCCTATCCTCCAGGCCTGAGCCGGTGGCCCCGGGCCCCTCTTGTCCAGTTGTTTGACATTGGAGGGAAGGCTGAACCCCTCCTGGGCCTCGGGTTCGCGGACTATAGGCTAGGGAGACTGTGCCGTTTCCCGGTGCGGAGCCAGCGGAATAGGTCGGCTTTGTCCAGTCTTGGCGGGCAGAGCCTTTGAGGCCGAGTCTCGCCGAAGAAAGTGTCTGTGGCTTTTTAAAATTATCATTATTAATGTTTTTTGAGATGGAGTCTCGCCCATGCTGGAGTGCAGTGGCACGATCTTGGCTCACGGCAACCTCTGCCTCCCAGGGTCAAGCAATTCTCCTGCCTTAGCCTCCCAAGTAGCTGGGACTACAGGCGCACGCCATCACGCCCGGCTAATTTTTGTATTTTAGTAGAGAAGGGGTTTCGTCGTGTTGGCCAGGCTGGTCTCAGTCTCCTGACTTCGTGATCCACCTGCCTCAGCCTCCCTCAAAATCATCTTTGGGGAACAGACTTATCTCCAAGGTGCATGTCCTTAACCTTGGCAAAATAAACTTCTAAATTGAGACCTGTCTCATACACTTTTTGGTTTACACTAGCAGTGTGCCTCCTCAGAAATGGCATTCCTTCAGCCTACTTTCCTCACTTCTGGTGTAATTCTATGACATGTGGTCTTCTAAGAGGAAAGGCATCAAAGCTGTCACTCTGTAGGCTCATCTCAGGGCAGGGCAGGCTAAAAGCAGCTCCCATGACACTTCCTGGGTGATGCAGAGTGTCTGCCATTAACTTTCAGAACACCAAGGTTTCATGTTGAAATCTTGTCAGTCTACAGCCTTCTGTGTGAACTGTGATGTGCATACCAGCAGAAAGCATTTCATTGTTGTTGATTCTTTTTACATTGCCAGGATATCAGACCACAAAATATTCTCTTCCAGCCTGTGAACTTGCATGGCCCAGCCCCCATATGGCTCTGTGGCATGTCTGTATAAAATGGATGGTCAGAATGGGAAATGTAATGATGAATGTCTTAGTCCATTTTCTGTTGCTTATAACATTTTTAAATAATGACACTAGCACACTGAAAGTACTTAGATGTGAAGAAGCGTAAGATATAAACAGTGAGCACAGGAACACCAGAGTAGCTATACTAACATGAGACAACGCAGATTTAAAGACAAAGGTATAACAAAAGGTATGAAGTGGGCTTCAGCTTCTTGAAAAGTTCATCCAGTGATAGAGTGTCCTGTGTCCATATCATGCTGGTCAGCTTCTGCCAGACTTAATTCAGCTAGTTTTCCTTTGTGGGACTTCAAACAAAATTTGCAGTTCCAAGCAGGGACAGATCACTGAAGGAAGGTTCCAAACCTTACTGGGTACAGTACAGTCACAGTGTTAGTGACTGTCAGGGCAGCCTGATAATAGCCATGTCCCATGAGTCTGTTGGAAGGGAGGGAGGAGGGGAGAAATCATTCTACCCAGTGATAAGCGGTTCATTTGTCATTTTTGTGTAATGATTTATTTTCAACGTAAACTTGAAGTTTAGGGAATTCCTACATTGAATTTTGGAATGCTCAGCCCACATGTAAGCAGTTTTATCTGAGACTATTTCATAATGCAAGATAGAGAGTATTTATGAAGAATATTGTACTCCAGAAAATGCAAGAGAAAAGCAAGTGAACTTGCTATTGTGGCTTTTCTTTTTTCCTTGGCTGGAAAAGACAGAAAAGATGATGTCCTTCTCCTTCCTCATTCACATACCCGTTCCTGGATGTGGGCTTATGTTTCCTTAACCACAGGAACTTGGAGGGTGAGGAGCACCTGCGCAAGCGCGACCTGCAGCTGCCATTCACTTTCACTACTGGGGAGGCCATCCTGTATGAGAGCAGCCTCCCGAGCGCCCTGACTGCCCTCCCAGCCAGGAAGAGGACCAGGGCTAGGAAGGGTCTTCCAGCTGGCCAGGACCCTTCATGCCCGAGCTCTCTCTTTGGAACCATGATGCAGCAAGATGAATCCATGTACTTGTCCTGCATTGCCCCCACCCTCCAGGGCTCACCCTTGGAGAGGCAGGGGTCTGACGACAGATGTGAAGACAGGGAAAAGAAAGAGGAGGAGGAAGGCAGCTCCCTCCTGGCCCTCATTGAGACCTTGCTGGAGAAGGGCAAGGAAGAACAGCCCAAGCTTTGCTCCACTCTCCAGCACCCGGGTGTCACCAATCTCAGCCAGCATCTGTGCGAAGAGAAGCTTCAGGGAGCTAACTTGGGCCCTGTAGGACCTCAAGACTGCCACCTGCCACCACCCAGCCAAGGAAGAGGACTCCACAGGGAGAAGGAGACCCGTTTTTATGACAGTGGGAATGTGGACTTGTCCCCACCAGCCAGAATGACTTCTCTGCAGACCCCGAAGCCACCATCTTCTCGGGCCTCAGGCCCGCTAGCCACAGAAGTAGCTCCACCTCCAAACATGGGCTTGGGGCCCAGCTACCCTCAAGCACATCCCCCGCATTTTCTCGTCAGTGGCCCCGCTATCCCTGGCCCCACACTCCAGAACCTCCTCCGAGGCCCCCCACAGTGGTGGCCTCAGCACAGCCAGGCAGTGCCTTTGAACTTTGAGATGTGCCAGAAGCCAGCCTTCGACCTCAGCCCACTGCCCCTGGCCTCCAGCCCAAGCCGCCCTGCTCAGGGTTTTCAGCCAAGCCACATACCTTTTCTCTCTGTAGGAGAAAATGTTCCTGGACACCTGGCTCCACCAGGCCCTGGTGTTCTGGATTTTTGCAAAGAATCTATGCCCTGGACCTCCACACACAGTGGTCAGGATCAGGGGTCCTTGATCTCCTCAGACCCTGCTTTCTGTGTCAACCCATGTGGTACCCACCATTTGAGCAGCATCTGGGATTCCCCCATCCAGGGCTACTCATTTGCAGTCCCCATGGAGGTGGCGGCAGGGCAGGCCCAGCCTGACCCCTTCAGCCGCCCGTGGGTGGTTGACCCCTGCCTTCCATGGACAGGGCCACCCAGTCCCAGCTTATGCAGGGGTCAGCCCCCATCCGTGCAGGGGGCACCTGGGACACCAGAGGAAACATCTGGAGTTGGAGAGCATCCACCCCACTCTCTGGGGCCAGGCCATCTTTCCAGGACTCCAACCTGTCCTTCTCAAGTACTTCTGGATAGACCCTCAGCCATGCGGGGCTCTTACACTGCAGACCCCGACTGGACCACCAAGCAGCTGCAGTTGGTACAGGTGAGGCTGCAGAGCAAGGAGCACTATGAGCCAGTGAGAGAAGAGGCACCAAGTGTCCATCACCAGGCTGGCCAACCGAGAGACACCATTCCCCAGGCTCCTCAGCAGAACCCCTTCCCCTCCCCTGACACTAACAGCAGCTCCCCACGTGCAGGTGGCAACTGCTACAGCCGCCCAGCATAGCTCATGAGACAGGCCAAAGACAGACCATAGGTGCCGCCTAGCCTGGCCCAGCCTATCTGCCCCCCTGACCTGGCCTGGCCTCCCACGTCCATGCAGGGCAGCTATGACATTAGGCTCCAGGTAGGTGTTGGCAACAGGGTCTCAGAAAGCCAGGACCGGCAGGGAAGGGCACCCCACCACACTGGTCAGGCACAGAGCTGCTGGAAAATGTGGACATGACAGGGCCTTAGCCCAAACAGAGTATAAGGAGGGGCAATGTAGCTGGCCCAGCCTCGGCTTGGGTTGCTGTGGGGTCCAGAGTGGAGACACAGAGAGATATTGCAAAGGTAGCAGGTTACTGCCATTGTGGGTCATGTGAAGCCAGTGGTAGTGGCGGCAGCAGCCCACAGGAGGGCCCCACCTGGTGTCTTCTGGGCTGTCGCTGAGCCGCCTGGGTGCTCCCCATAATTTAGCCAGCTTTGGACCACAAGAACTTGACTCAGTCATAGATACCTGAATGTGGTCCTCTTGCAACCCCCTGCATGCACCACTTCCAACACCCCGTGCAGAGACCGGCACTCCTCCTTTGCCTGGTGCTGCTGGGGATTGAGGCCCTCTGCAGGCCTGAAGTCTTCACGTAACTAACTCCCCCAGAAACACAGCTTTGGATGGAAGTCACATGAGAGTGCACCTGCTCCCGTCACCTCCTGTCCTGTTTTCTGGACGATGCCCTCAGGACTAAGCAGGGGTGTGCAGCTGTTTCCCTGAACACTAAATGGCCTCAAATAGCCCCATCTTGAGTCCTCCCGCCACTTTGCTGGGTTTTCTGTCCCTTCTCATTGGACACTGCAGCCCCTCACTTCTGCTTTCGGGGCTCTCAGGCTGCCCATGTCTAGGGTCCCTGCTCACCTCTCTTCCCATTGTTTTGTTTTCATCTGTTCTAGGTTAGAAAATCTGAAGACAAGATTTGATACACTCACCTGAAACCACAATAAACAGATTCCTAATCAAAGCCTAAATAAACAAGTATCGATTTTAGACTCCTCGAACTAACCCTCTTCTCTTTTCAACAAACCTCTTCTTACTTGGTTTCCTGTTTTCCTAACAGCACGTTCCCAATACAAAGGTCACAACGTGGCACTGGGGATTCCAGGCCCAAAAGGAAACACCTTTTCCCCCAAGTCTCACATAGGAAGACAGTGTCATGCTCTGCATGTCTACAAAAGTGATTTGGGGCCTTAACTACTGACGTTTTCCCTGAAATTGAAGTTTCTTAAGCTCTCAGATTACTGGGTAAATGTTTAACTTTTTTCTATGGGTATAATTACACATATCTGAAAGCTTAATCTCCAAAGACACACTTTTCAACTTCATGTAATTCAGTGCACTTTATACCAAAGGAAATGCATACAGAATTCTCTTTGCTTAGAAAGTTATTTCTGAACCCACAAAAATGTTCAAAGGAAAGGGATACGAGGAGCATGCACCAGCAGACATGCCCAGATGTTCATCTGGAAGGAGCCCCACAGCCATGGTGTTTGGGGACCATGTTTCCAGGCTGCGGGCTGAGGCTCAGCATCGGATGAGTGAGGGGCCACGTGGCCTCCTGTTTGCAATCGGGGCCATCCCAGGTGCCCAGGTAGAGGCCACTGCATACCCAATTCTTAGATCACCGTAGGGCACTGACGGCCGCAGGTAGAGAAGGCAAGGGTGACACTTTGGCCTGGACACCTGAGGGGCTCATGATTCACACGATCTGGACACACGATAAGTGGGTGGTCTGCAGAGTCTGTGTGCAGGGAGATGGTGTGCAATCTGGAGGGAGGTGCAGGGATGCTGTTGGCTGAAACATTCAGGCAGCAGGACACCGTGAGATGCAGGGAGTGTGGGGCGTCAGTCCCACAGCAGAGCAAAAGAGGAGTCTGGTGAGGCTCAGATAGCCACTGCCTTCTCCTGCATAAAGGGTTCAGAGCCGCAAACGCTTACTGTAGTACTCGCGTTTACTCCTGTGTCTTAGAACCATAGAGTTCATTGTTTAGGAACTGAAATGAACCCTGGATATCACCAGTGTGACCTCCTTAGTTTGCATATGTCCACAGGCACAACCCCATGGCCCAGGCCCATTTGTCCTGCTCACTGCTGTCACCGCAAACCAGACACATAGTAGGTGCTTAGTGAATTTTTGTTCTGTAGATGAACAAATGAATGAGGGAATGAATAGATGAGTGGACAAAGAAACCACAGAACTAAGGCACTAGGAGGCCAAGGGACTCACCCAGTGCAGAGCCCAGCTGGGGGCCCCTCTCGTGCCTTCTGGGTTCACTGCTCATTAGATTGTTGAGCTGCACACAGCAGGGGAAGGAAGACGGAAGCCATTCTTGCCCAGTTTTCAACAGAATTGTGCATTCGCGGGTGTTGATGATGCTGTTTTATGACAGGAAGTCTGTTATCCTGGACTCTTAGGCCAAAAACACTGAGGCGTCAAAGCCCTGCCCCCGACACAGAGGCGTGAAAATAAACACCAGAACATTCGCCAGCACTTCAATAAATGCTATAACCTTCTCTCTCAAATGAAAACACATGGTGTCCCATTGTGAGGTAAGGCTGCATTTCTAATCTCAGTAGAATCTGAATGTGGGCAGCATTGTGCCCTGGCAGGCAGAGGTGTAACTGGACTGCTGTTTATCCTCTCCTCTGCCCTGCTCTCTGTCAAAGAAATCAGTTCAATCACACAGCAGTGCATGTGCTGAGAATTCAGTCTTAATGTAAAAAGCTGTCTTATGGTATTTTTTGTTTCAGACGGAGTTACGCTCTTGTTACCCAGGCTGGAGTGCAATGGTGCGATCTCGGCTCACCGCAACCTCCGCCTCCTGGGTTCAGGCAATTCTCCTGCCTCAGCCTCCCGAGTAGCTGGGATTACAGGCACGCACCACCACGCCCAGCTAATTTTTTGTATTTTTAGTAGAGACGGGGTTTCGCCATGTTGACCAGGATGGTCTCGATCTCTTGACCCTGTGATCCACCCGCCTCGGCCTCCCAAAGTGCCAGGATTACAGGCGTGAGGCACCGCGCCTGGCCAGCTTATGGTATTTTTAACATGGCTTTTTTTTTTTTACATCAAAATGAATTATTTTAATGAATGAAAAACATTAAATCTACAGAAACTGGTCTACAGAAAAAGAAAATGTGCATTTGACATCATTTAAGGTGGCTCTTACATCAACTCCTGACTTGGAAAACTGGTATTTAAATTACGCCTTTCTCCTGTCTTCCCAGCATCAACAATTTTGAAGAATTTTTGATTTTATTACATATAACATTGCTTTAGCTAAGTAAGTATATCTTCTCAGTTCTGAGTGTCCTATAAAGCCTGCTCTCCAGTCCCTCCTGCTTAGGACTCCCTGTGGTTGGGTGAAACAGGGCTCTTTCCCTTGCTCCAGATGAGAGACCAAAGCTGGTTTGGAAGGGGGTGGCACTACAAAGGCCACAGCCTCATAGTTCTCCAGCATCACATCCCTGTACAAGGCTCTCTGGTCAGGCACCATGATGGCCCATTCCTTCTTAGTGAAGTACACAGCCACGTCATCAAAAGCCACTGATTCCTGTGGCCTGCCTGTTGAGGACACAGTTGTCATCGTCTGATCTCTTTTATTCCTTTCTTGGGTAAAGGTAAAAGACAGGTGCGTGGGTTCCCGGCAGCCTCTGCAGCTTTTCAGCAAGCAGAGATGGTGATTGCTACTTCTTTAACATGGCTTTAACTCTCATAAAGCCACAAGCTCTTTGAGAGTGCTCAAAAGCTTCCATGTGAAGGGCAGATTCATTACATGTATGTAACAGTTAATATGTACATCTCATTTATGTTGTTTGGTTGCTGCTATGGACTGTAAGAAAACATTGAGAGTCAACACAGAGCTCAGGCGAATGTATCCGCTGTTTGATATTGCTGAGTACAAATCACACCCGGGACTTGCTGGATTAAAGCCTTGGTCATCCATTTGCTCATCATGATGCAGTATGGGCTGGGCTCAGCTGGTGGTTCTGCTGGGCTCCCCAGGGTCATTCATGTGACTGTGGTCCTTTGGCACCTCAGCTGCGGCTGCAGGGTCTAAGACGGCCCCAATCACACCTGCCCGATGTCAGCTGCGGCTGCAGAGTCTAAGACCGCCCTAATCACGCCTAGCAGTTTGCCTGATGTCAGCTACGGCTGCAGGGTCTAAGATGGCCCTAATCACGCCTGCCCGATGTCAGCTGCGGCTGCAGAGTCTAAGACGGCCCTAATCACGCCTAGCAGTTTGCCCGATGTCAGCTGCAGCTGCAGGGTCTAAGACGGCCCTAATCACGCCTAGCAGTTTGCCCGATGTCAGCTGCGGCTGCAGGGTCTAAGACGGCCCTAATCACGCCTGCCCGATGTCAGCTGCGGCTTCAGGGTCTAAGACGGCCCTAATCATGTCTAGCAGTTTGCCCGATGTCAGCTGCATCTGCAGGGTCTAAGACGGCCCTAATCACGCCTGCCCGATGTCAGCTGCGGCTGCAGGGTCTAAGACGGCCCTAATCATGTCTAGCAGTTTGCCTGATGTCAGCTGGGGCGCCGTGGTTATCTTACCTGTGGCGTCTCCAGATGGAGATCCAGGATTTCTTGTCTGCAGCATGTTCCAGGAAGTCAGGCCCAGTGTGTCCGTACTTATCAGGCCTCTGTTTGGGCAGATGTGCTGACCCCCGTTGGCCAAGCCAAGTCCCAGGGCTAAGCCCCGACTCAGAGTACGGAGCAGTGCACAGGGTCAAAGCACTGGGAGGTGGGCTTCCTGCGGACCCACTAACAGCCTTCGCTCACTAACCACACAGCAGTCTCCAGGTTACCGGGTGAGCGGCACCCATCACACCCACCTGAATGTGAGCTTTGGGAACCAGCCTACAAGAGCCCATGTAACTCATGGTGTGGCAGGGCTAACCCTTAGCAACAGGGACTCATGGAACAGGTGAGGGGTGGGGAGAGAAGTTCTGTCATCTCCAGACACAGTGCGGTCCTCAGGAGGAACTTCACTTGGGCTTAGCTGAGGTGTGGGCCCTCCCTGTGCACCTCCTGTCTCCTTTCCCTCCCCCTCTCTTCGGAGCGCCGGGTCCCTCCTGCTGCCCAGCCATGACCACAGCCTGTCCGCGCCCTCACTGCCATCCTTACATCAGCTGAGAAATCAGGAGAGAAGACAGTAGGTGAGCACCTGACTGAATGAAAGGCACAAAATCTCGTGTGCCCTCAGCCCTCCCTGAAGGCTTACGCTTTTAAGAGGGTGTTTGTTGACTCACCGACCTCTTGTGAACGCCCAAAATCTGAGACAGGTCTCAGTTAATTTAGAAAGTTTATTTTCCAAAGGTTGAAGACACCCACCTGTGACGCAGCCTCAGGAGACCCTGATGACGTGTGTCCAAGGTGGTGAGAGCAGTTTGGTTTTATACATTTTAGGGAGACATGACACATCAGTCAACACATGCAAGATGAACACTGCTTCAGGCTGGAAAGGCGGGACAACTCAAAGTGGGGAGGGGGCCTCCAGGTCACAGGCGGATAAGAGACAGATGGTTGCATCCTTTTGGGTTTCTGATCAGCCTCTCCAAAGGATGTAATCACATATGCATTTATCTCAGTGAGCAGAGGCGTGACTTCAAATAGGTTGGGAGGCAGATCTGCCCTAAGCTGTTCCCAGCTTGGCTTTCTCTTAACTTAATGATTTTGGGGGCTGAGATATTTTCCTTTCACACTCTCCTTAGAGCACTTCTTAAAACACAGGGGCTGGGAAATCTGTCTTGTGAGGCAGAAGACATTGACTCTAACCCAGCTTCCTACATGGCCCTGCCCTTCCCAGAATTACTCCGAGGCTCTCGCTTATCTACTTGTGCTCTGTGGCGTAAAGATCACGAAGAGACAGAGGAACATCTGCATGTCGCCCTGGTGGGGTTTCTGGAGGTCAGGAAGCCCTACCATGCCAGGGTCTGTGGGCAGCTGGCCTTCCAGGGACACTTCATGGGAGAGCAGAGGGACACGGCCATTCCAAGTTAGAAAGCCAAGCTCAGAACGTCTCAGTCACATATCACAACCATGGATGGATGGGTGATGGATGGATGGATGAATGGAGGGATAGAGAGATGGATGATGTATGGATGGAGGGAGGATGAAGGGATGGATGTGGATGGATGGATGGATGGAGGGAAGATGAAGGGATGGATGTGTATGGATGGATGGATGGAGGGATAGAGAGATGGATGATGTATGGATGGAGGGAGGATGAAGGGATGGATGTGGATGGATGGATGGATGGATGGATGATGGATGGGTGGATATAGCTATCTCCTATTGGTTCCATATTTCTGGAGACCCCTGATTGGCCCACACTTCTACCAGACTCTGGTCAGTCCAGAGGGAACTCAGGGTAGGAGCAGTCATAAGCACCACACCCCCCAACAGGATATGTCCCACACCACACGTCCAGCACTGGAGTGGGGCTGCCAGGGGCCATGTGGCTGCAGCAGGGCTCATGGGCAGACAGAGGGCTCCCCAGGCCCTGAGCCCACCCTGCCCAGTCTGCACACACAATGGGAGGCCCACTGCATGCTGGCCAACCCAAACCAAGCCACAGGCTGCCCAGACCCGCTCTGCCCTCCTGGCTACATGAGCTTGTGCCCCCTCTCGGGCCCAGGGCCTTTCTCACCCATGGCTCTCTGAGAACCGTGCATGGCCATGAAGATGCCCCCACCCCCCGGCTGGCTGCAGGGGTTTACCTGGGTGGGGGGTGCGGTCCCTCTTGCATGGACACAGCCCAGCCCAAGAGTAGGGGTGACCCATGTGTATGCCTCTAGGCACAGACAAAGCCCAGTCACATACTGTTTCATTCCCACAAAAACCGTTTAAGACAGGAACTACGTGGGTCCCGTGGAAAACAAGCAAGGCTGCAAGGAGCTGGAGGAAGCAACAGGGAGGGCAGATAAGCTACAGGTCTGCCTTTCTTCACGGTCCGGGACACACAGCCCTCCCGCGCCCGGTTATCACCACCCCTGGCTGATAGGAAAATCAGCTCACTGCAACCTCGGTGTCATCACCACTGCATGTGGCCGTCTCCAGCACAGACTTTGTCTCCTTGCTGTCAGCTCCTCTCTCGCTGACTTGCCCATTGCTTTCTTGAAACATATTTTTCTACGTTCTCTAATAAATCTGCCTCTCTTTACCTACGACTGTCTTGGTAAATTCCTCTTACCATCCACACTACTAGCCCCAGATAGTCGCTCCCCACGACAGGTAAAACTGAGGCACAGCCCAGCTAGAGCCAGCATGCTCGCTCCTGCTGCAGAAGCTTTCCCAAGAAAGCTCCTCACACGTTGACTCTGCCCAGGACGCTGGGACAGGCCCACCAAGCAGCTCCCTGGTTGGCCTTGAGAGCCGGAGAGACCTTGGGCCCCAGTCCACTGCTTGTGGGGGCATCATCGGACCTCCTCTGTCCACCATCCCCTAAACTGAGTCCTGGCCACAGTCCCTGAAGAGCTCTGGGAGAGGTGATCACCCTGCAACCAGATGGCTCAGCTCAGGGACAGCCAGGCCCTGGGTTAACCAGGACTCTGAGCCAGGTTCCAGGCTGAGTAAGGGGGTGCCTGGCCTGCTGTGCCCTGCGCTCCCTCAGCCTCTCAGTTCAGGTGTAGGTCTCAATCTGTATATACCACCAGCAAGGTGCCTGCCCGTCACCACACATCCAGGGCTGGAGCGAGGAAACAGGCTGTGGACGTTCTCAGCATTGCACTGAATCCCACCTGAAGAAGGTACATTATCATCTTCAATTTACACATGGGGAAACCGAGGCAGGGTGCAGCAAAGCCATTTATTCAAGGCAGAGTCAAGACGAGTCAGGAAGTCTGGTGCACTTACGGAACTTGGGATACCAGTCCTGGGACCATCAGATTCGTGGGCCTGGAGCTCAGGAGAAAAGCCTGAGGTCCTTGGGGCTGTTGAGGCTGTGTGGTGAGTTTGCAGGAGCTAACTGTGGAGAAGCTGGGAGATCCCCTACAGGGAAGGAAGAAGGAGAGGGGCTTGGGGAGGCAACTGGACCGAGTGTGTGGTGCCCTGGAGGGACCCAGTGGACTGTGGGGGTGCAGCCCCGCACGGGAGGCCCCCCAAAGACCACACAGGTGTGTGAAGTGGGTGGCCCACTTTCTAGAGACTGGCTAAGTGGAAGGCGGCAGTGTCTGGGGCAGCACCAACAGGGATTTCTTTTTCTCTAACATTGTATTTCCCAAGTAGACTATGGAAGTCCTGCCTTGACTGTGTAACGGAAAACTTTTTATTTAACAACCACAACAGGGAAAAATAAAAAAGCAGTTCTGCGCCAATTTTTGAATATTCTTTGGCATTTTGAATGTTCTTTCCTGACACGGATTCCCCACCTTCACGCTCACTGCCACCTGGTACTGGCTCCCGCGCCTTGTACTTCTGTGCTTTTGGCAAATGAGGAGAAAGATTGGAGGATTGCTGAACACCCCTGCTGCTCCCCGTTAAGCTCCGTGGCTCAAATTGTATTGCTCCAGTCAGGGGAATTCTAGTGAAGAAAATGAAATCTGAAAGAGGTCCGGTAACCCTGCCCATTGTATGATCTGGGAGACCTCCCTCCCTCTGCTTGTACATAAAGTGACACTCTTGTTACTTAACAGGGGACCTGAGGAAGCGCTTTTGAGAAGAAGGTAGCCAGCTATCAAAAACGTTCGTGTATGAGACATGCCTTTTAAAATCTAGAAGAGCACTCCCACTTTTTCTGTGTCTTGTAGTCACAGGTTTGCTTGCATACTTAGAATAATGTCTTTAAAGATGCAGATTTATTAATGTGGGGTCATGGAGGCCCCATAACTGCCAAGGCAGGAGCCATAAGCCTCAGCCTATTTCCATATAAATAATGAAGAAGAAAGTAACTTTAGTTATTCATAGTGATCTTAATTCTTTTCCTAATGCCTCTCAGTTGGAAGTGTGAATGACCCTAAGGCACGATGCTCCAAGCCCTCTGTCACCCCCGCGTAAGGGTTGCTGGAGGCGCCTCCGCTGTGCGGCAGCACCAGCGCTGGGAAAGCGCCCGCCGTTTAGCAAGCTGGGAAGGAGACTTCCACGATGGCCGACGTCTCCTTCCCTGGAGTTAGGAGAAAACTCCGCTCCTCCAGGCTCTTGCAGTCGGCCTGATGCTGTCCCCGAGTCCCACAGGCATCCGGGGGCTTAACTGTCTCTGTGTGATGCTGTGCTTCGGTGGTCACGTTCCATGTCCACTCTCACGTTCTGCCTCTGCACCTGGTTCCTTTTTTCTTAGAAAAGATAATCTATAAAAGTAACGTAAATCTTAATGTCTTTGTTCTTTCTTGACAAGTACGGAAAAAGTGCTGACACATTATGCTCTTTACCTCATCTCGGCTACCTGAAAGTCCTGGGCCCCTACCTGCATGACACATGATGTACTTCACCCTGTCACCGACCACCAAGGCCACGCCCTACCTGTCCTGCCCCCAGCTCTGTACTCAATAAACATCAGAGTGTCCAGGCACCCGGGGCCACTGCTGGACTGCACGCTTTGGTTGGCAGTGGATCCTGGGTCCAAACTCTCTTTTCTCTGTGTCTGTGTCTGTGCCTTTTATCTCTACAGTTTCTTGTCTCCACACCAGCAGAGAGGGGCTCACAGGACCCTGTAGGGCTGGACCCCATAGGTCACCTGTATATCTTTTTGCTGTCAACCAGAAGCCCATTCGGCACAGGCAGTGCTGTGACGTCTGCACATTTGCATCATCTGCAGGAGCCACAGGTGCAGAGCCCCAAGGGGTACCCGGTGCCCAACACCTCTGCAGATGACCATTTCCATTAGTTTCTGGCGCCTCCTTCATGTGTTTCTTTTGAAAGATTAAAAAAATCCATATCTACGTTGATTTATATGTTCTCTTCCTATATGAAAAGTAGGATGCTTTTATACCCTTCTGCACCGAGCTGTTTTCACCTAACACCGTATCCTGGGAATCATACCATCTCAGGTCATAGCAACGTTCCTGCTGCTTTTTGCTGTAAAGTTCTCCATTGTGGAGATGAACCAGTTAGTTCGACCATTTGCCTGCAGCTGGTCATCGAGCTTACTCCGACGTTCTGCTATTGTGAAATAATGTGCCAATTAATAACTTTGCGCATATATTACTGCACATTTGTGAAGATATAGCCTCAGATATTGATTCTTTTTAAGAAAAAAAGAGTATTTTTCTATCACCCAGGCTGGAGTGCAGTGGTGCCATCACAGCTCACTGTGCAGTCTCGGACTCCTGGGCTCAAGCAATCCTCCTGCCTCAGCCTCCTGAGTAGCTGGGACTACAGGTGCACACCACCATGACTGGTTAATTGCAAACATTTTTTTAGATACGGAGTCTAAGTTGCCCAGGCAGGTCTCAAACTCTTGGCCTCAAGTGATCCTCCTGCCTCAGGCTCCCAAAGCACTGGAATTACAGGTATGAGCCACTGCACCTGGCCCTCAGATATTTATTTTTAACCATGTGTGTCTATAGAAAGAAGAACATTTGGCATGTGACTGCCATGGAGGTGGCAGTCTTCTCAGTCTGCTCCAAACTTAAAAAAAATCCAAACTTAAGAAAAAATCCATAAAAACGTTTGATAATCTATGCTGGATGGGAAAGATGTGGCTCCAGAGGGTTGGAAGGGGTCAGAGAAACAGAAGCAAATGACTTTGTCTGAGAAATATACATGATCTTAGAATGAAAGAAGCTAAGGGCAGGAACAGCGGTGGGGCCCCACTAAGGGCATGTGGGGGTTTCTGCAAACCTGGCAGTGGTGGCAGGGCTGCTCTGACAGCCATCTGTGCTGTCCCCGGTCTGCAGGAATGCCCAATGCACACACAAATGCCTTGTGTTTTAAGAAATCAGGGACATGGGCCTGTGTTCCAAACACAGATGGGAACCGTGGCAGAGTAAGACGCAAAAAGGCAACGTTCAGAGGAAACAGGAAAGCCAGGAACCAATAGGCAGACGACGGAGTGACTGGGTTTCAGTAGGAAAATCACTTTCAGCCACGTAGCGTCAAGTCACGTTTTGCTCAGATCCTAAAACTTATCTCACTGGACGATATAATATCACTTTCATGTTCAAAGTATGTTTGGGCAATTCACACAGAGGCTTTGCCAGGGCTGGGGAAGAGGCTTGACGTGGACATTGACTGTGGCCATTCCTTGGAGGGGAGGACTCACAGGCAGAGATTTCAGCAGGGATCTCAGCGGAAGACAGAGGGCAGACTCACCAGTGTCCATGAAACGGGCTGTAGCACCATGCAGCTCTAGGCCTGGAGGGTTAGGGCAGTGGCATCTGGGACCCAGGGTTAGGGTTACACACATTCCACACCATACTCATCACAGCACACACACACCACACACACCAACCACCCCCCCAACACACACACACACACACGCACACTCTTACCATACATCACACCACACACACCCCACATTTGTATCATTTCATACATACAGACACACACGGCCCACACAGATACACAGATTTGGGAATGCAGCCAACATCTGGTTCTGGGGAGAATTCTGTGAGCTGATACACAGGACAAAAACTCTTCGGTATTAATATAATATAATCCAATCTAGAAAACCATCTCTTGTATGACCAGGCAGCTACCTGCTGTCAAGTATATTTTGTGTCTCAAAACAATCACATTTGTGTGATATTTGTTTAGGAAAAAATACACACATATGTATATAAATAACTATGGTTGAGAAAGGTGTTTCCTACTTCCTTATCTTGCCTGTATGAGACTAATTTATTCGTTAATTTTATTCTTTAAATCTTGGTTTATGAGTTTACTGATGAGAAACAAAGAGAAGTGGGAAAGGGTTGTTTCTAATTACTACGGAAATTACTAAGCAAGTGTTTTCACAAGGCGAAGTCTTGCTCTGTGGGAAAATTGAGGAGAAAACACACCAGACAAGTGTTCATAAAATTTTAGAACACCAACAGCAAACAGAAGTCCCCAAAAGCATCCAGGAGCAAGGGAAAGGAGGCCGACAGTTACCTATGAAGACATCAAAATGAGAACCAGGCCAACACCAAGGTTTTCACAGGCAATGTGATTGTGAACCCCAAATTCTATCCACAGCCAAACTATATACGTGAGAGCGCAAGGGCATTATTTAGACCCCCAAATGTTACATCCCACAGGAGCCTTTTCTGCTGCTTGCCCACAGGACTCTTGGTCTCCACACAGGCTTTTCCCAACTGATTGTTGGAAACAGGCGCTCGGTGCCGCAGAGAACAATCAGCTCTGAGACAAAAGGTCTCTCAGCAAAGCGAGTTTTACGTCCTGGACTGCAGGAAGGGCCCTCTCACGGCCATTTTGCCACAGGAGTGCACTTTCTGAAGTCCAGGAAGTAACACTCACTTTGCTGAGAGATGTTTTGTCTCAGCGCTGATTGTTCTCTGCGGCACCGAGCACCTGTTTCCAACAAATGTGGTGACCCAGATGGGACCAATTTCCCTCCGGGGTGGTCCCTAGGCTGGTGTGAGACCCGCCTGGTCTCTCAGCGACAAGGCGGGAGGAGAGGCCTCAAGCTCTGGTCACGATTCTGAAGGGAAGTAAGCGTTAGTGTAAGTTCAGTGAGTGGCTCCTCTCTGCAAGATCTGTGGTCACTGCAAAGCCCTGAAGGGGGAGCGAGCAAAGCCTAGAGTGAGAGGAACCTGCAGAAGCGGGAGGGGAGGTGGTTAAAACCCTCCCCTGGAAAAAGAAAGGCGAGGGTAGCCAAGACGGCTCCAGAGGAGCCCCAGTAAGGAAGGACAGCAGTGAGGGCGACCCGAGATGCGTACGGGGCAACTAGTCTGCTTTCCCTTTGTTCATTCTATGCTCGCGGCAAAATGGCCAGAGTACCCTTCCGGCGGTCCAGGGGGTCCCCGCCGGTGCCTGCAGCTCAAGCGGGGCCCAGGGAGGCGAAATGTGGGCACACGGGGACCAGGCTGCTCTGAGTGGCAGCGCCCCGGGCCAGTGCGCCTCTGAAGCCCTGGGGGGCTGCCCACGGCGGAGGTTGTGGGCCATGGCCTGGGCATCGCAGAGGCGGTGAGGCCAAAACAGCCTGGTTAAGCAGCAGCCGCAGCCACAGCTGCAGCAAGATGGTCCGAGACCGTGTGCGGGAGCCTGGAGGGGCAGACAGCTGCAGCCCCTCTTTCCTGGCCGCCTGTGCCCCAGAGGCCTCCGGCGCAGGCGCGTGAGAAGACCAGCAGCGCAAGACCAGCAGCTGCAGCGACTGCAGCTGCCCAAGGTGAGCCCGGCTCCAGCCAGCGGACTGTTTAAAAAGTAAGCGAGTTAAAAGCATGTCGAAAGATTGAAAAAAAAAAAAAAAAGAGAGATTATGTGTAAAAGACAGAGAGAAAAAAAGTTAAAAAAAAAAAAAAGAGGCAAAAGAAAAGAAAAAGAACAACTTTTTCTTTTAAAGATTCAGGCAAAACAACCAAGCCAAAACATGCTAAAAAGGTTTAAAAAGAAAAATTATAAAGTAAAAAAAAGGAAATTGTGGGCAGTAAAAGAGTTCCTCTTTGAAGTTACCTTTCTTGTTAAAAAAATAAATCGTAAGTGTGCTAATAACTCTTTGTGAAGCCCTATCCTACGTAGCTGTTAAACATGTCATGCTTACAGGCACGTAGTATATTTTATGTCCTTGTACTTTAACCAAGTTATCTGTGCTGGACGTGCTCATAGGCATGTCCCAGCTCACAGCCTATGCCCCTTACCTGTTTAGAAAAGTTTTAAGTCGATAGCCAATCGTTTTTCTTCCCCCCGAGACGAAGTTTCACTCTTGTTGCCCAGGCTGGAGTGTAATGGTGTGATCTCGGATCACCCAACCTCTGCCTTCCAGGTTCAAGCAATTCTCCTGCCTCAGCTTCCCGAATAGCAGGGATTACAGGTGCCAACCACCACACCCAGCTAATTTTTTTTGTATTTTTAATAGAGACGGGTTTTCACTCTACTACGGGTTGGCAAGGCTGATCTTGAGCTTCTGACCTCAGGTAATTCTCCTTCCTTGGCCTCCCAGAGTACTGGGATTACAGGCACGAGCCACCATGTCTGGCCTATTGCCTCATGCCTGTAGTCCCAGCACTTTGGGAGGCCGAGGCAGGAGGATCACCTGAACTCAGGAGTTCAAGACCAGCCTGAACAACATGGAGAAACCCTGTCTCTACTAAAAAAAAAAAATATGCAAAATTAACCAGGCATGGTGGCGCATACCTGTAATCCCAGCTACTCGGAAGCCTGGAGGTGGGAGAATAACTTGAACCTGGGAGGCGGAGGTTGCGGTGAGCCAAGATCACACCATTGTACTCCAACGTGGGCAACAAGAGTGAAACTCCATCTCAAAATAAAATATTATTGTGGCCGGGCGCGGTGGCTCACGCCTGTAATCCCAGCACTTTGGGAGGCCAAGGCGGGTGGATCACGAGGTCAAGAGATCGAGACCATCCTGGTCAACATGGTGAAACCCCGTCTCTACTAAAGATACAAAAAATTAGCTGGGCATGGTGGCGCGTGCCTGTAATCCCAGCTACTCAGGAGGCTGAGGCAGGAGAATTGCCTGAACCCAGGAGGCGGAGGTTGCAGTGAGCCGAGATCATGCCATTGCACTCCAGCCTGGGTAACAAGAGCGAAACTCCGTCTCAGAAAAAAAAAAAAAAAAAAAAAATATTATTGTACCCATCCTAGCAGGTATGAAGAGGTATCTCATTGCGATTTCTATTTGTATTTTCTTAATGACTAAAGATGTTTAGCATCTTTTCATGTGCTTATTCACGATTTTTATATCTTTTAAAACACCTGTGTAGATGCTTTGCCCATATATTTATCTTTTTGTTTATTTAGTTGTAAGTTATTCATGTTTTCTGGATAAAAGTCCCTTATCAAATATGTGATTTGCAAATATTTCCTCCATCCTGTGGGTTATTGTTTCACTTTAGAGTATAACTTTTTTTTATTTTGATGACACCCAATTTATTATTTTTGCTTGTGTTTTTTTTTTTTTTTTTTTTGCATCATGTCTAAGAAAACATTGCTGAATTCAAGGTTGAAAATTTACTCCTATAAACTCTTCTAAGAGTTTTATAGTCTTAGTTCTTACATTTACATATGCAGCAATGAAATACTGAAAGCTTTTACTCTAAAATCAGGAGAAAGAATGCCTACTTTTGCTACTTTTATTCAACATGATACCGAAAGTTCTAGCTAGAGCAATCAGGCAACAAAATGGAATGAAAGATCTGCAAATTGGAAAGAAACAATAAAATTATCTGTCTGCAGGTGATATAATTGTGAATGTAGAAAACCCTTAAGATTTCACATATACGTAAAAACTGGTAGAACTAATAAATGAATTTAGAAAAGTTGCAGGATACAAAGTCGGCACTCAAAAATCAGTTGCATTTCTTTACACCAATAATGAACAATCTGAAAAGTAAGAAAACAATTTCATTTACAATAGCATAAAAAAGAACAAAATACTTATAAATTAACTTAACCAAGAAAGTGAAAGCCTTCTTCAATGAAATCTATAAAATATTTCTGAAAGAAAGAAGACATAAATAAATAGAAAGACATACCATGTTCATGGATTGAAAGTCTTAATATTATTTAGATGTCAATACTACCTAAAGATTCAATGCAACTCCTGTCAAAATTCCAGTGATGTTTTTTTGAAACCCATTCTAAAATTTATATAGAATCTCAGGGAACCCCAAATAGCCAAAACAGTCCTGAAAAACAACAAAGCTGAAGGACTCACACTTTCTGTTGTCAAAATTAACTACAAAGCTACAGTAATTAAAATAGTTTGGTATTGGCATAAAGACAGATATATAGACCAATGAAATAGAATAAAGCCCAGAAATAAACTCTCACATATATGGTCAAATGATTTTTGACAAGGGTGCTAATACCATTTAATGGAAAAAAGATGGTCTTTCAAAAATGGTGCTGGGAAAACTGGGTGTCAACATGCAAAAAAGTGAAGTTGGATCCTTACTTAAGACCATATATAAAAAGTAACTGAACTAAGGACCTAAAAGTAAAAACTAAAACTAGCAGGGCGCAGTGGCTCAAGCCTGTAATCCCAGCACTTTGGGAGGCCGAGGCAGGTGGATCACGAGGTCAGGAGATCGAGACCATCCTGGTCAACATGGTGAAACCCCATCTCTACTAAAAATACAAAAAATTAGCTGGGCATGGTGGCGCGTGCCTGTAATCCCAGCTACTCGGGAGGCTGAGGCAGGAGAATTGCCTGGGCCCAGGAGGCGGAGGTTGCAGTGAGCTGAGATCGCACCATTGCCCTCCAGCCTGGGTAACAAGAGCGAAACTCCATCTCAAAAAAAAACACTAAAACTCTAAGACTCGTAGAAGAATACACCCAGATGCTCACCTGGATTCTAACTTTGTTGGCATCTGGGCCTAAAAGCCCTGATGCAGGTGCGCAATGTGCCTGGTGGCCAGGGCTCTGTGCGTCTGGGGGGTCTGTGCACCTGGTGGGGTGTGTGCTCCTGCCTCCCATCCGGGTACGTTGGAGATGTTGTTTCAGGAATTGCGGGTTTGCAGTTTCTCTGGATAGATTTTGACCAGGACAGTTAGTGAATGGATGCCTCAGGTTATGCTGTGGTGGGCTGGAGGGTTGATGTGTGTGTGGTGAGAACATGATGGGGTGTGTTTGTGCACACATACAGGAGTGGTGAGTCTGGCCTCGGGTGCAGGACACAACCCCTTGGATATCCCCAGCTCTGGCAACCAGCCTTTAGTTCACAAAGTACCGTGTTTATGGTGGTGTTTTTTTTTCTCACTCTCGCTCATGCTGGAGTGCAGTGGTGTGATCTCAGCTCACTGCAACTTCCGCACCCAGGGTTCAAACAGTCCTCCTGCCTCAGCCTCCTGAGTAGCTGTGACTACAGGCACATGCCACCATGCCTGGCTAATTTTTGTATTTTTCACCGTGTTGGCCTTCCAGTGCCCCCACCAAGGTCTGCCTGAGCTGGAGTGGAGCTTGGTTCTCCGACATGGAGAACCTGCTGCTGAAAACTATTCCGGGTAATTTCTCATGGTTACTCTGCAAAGAGATTGTGATGGCTGCAGGTTCCTGGTGTTTCACCACGTCGCTCAGGCTGGTCTTGAACTCCTGACCTCAGGTAATCCACCTGCCTTGGCCTCCCAAAGTTCTGGGATTACAGGCGTGAGCCACTGCACCTGGCCTGTGGTGCATTTTTGATATTCTTTTTTTGTGGACGTCTTTAAAAATCAAACCTGCAGTGAATGTCTCAGACTCAAACCGGGGAACACGGGAGAAGCAAGCTCTAGTCACAATGGAGCCCAAGGGACGACACTGGCGGTGCGGCCGCCCACCGGCTCCGGGCAGCTTGCGGATCCTGGTCGGCGCTGGGTTAGGGTGGCTTTCTAGCTGTGCCCTGTGGTGAGGTTTCTGTGCCACTGAGTCCTTGCAAGATGACAGCTGGAGCATTGACCCCAGAGGCCACAAAGCAATCTCAATATTGTGACAGGAAGGCCTCATCCCAGACACACTTGACTGGATCTTTAGAAAAACGCTTCTCCGCACACTCGCAGACACACGCCTCGCCGTGCCCCGAGGGCTCCAGACGGTGCACTTGAGGCCTCTTTCTCTGGAATTCAGCTGTCAACAGCATCAGCAGCCTTTTCGCACAGCAGGGAGTTTGCTAATGTGTGTGCAGCCAAATGAACGTGTATAAAACCCCGGGCAGCTGGGAAGCCCCAGACACCACAGTCTCTCTGCAGAGTAACCGTGAGAAATTACCCAAAGGGTTTTCACCCGCAGGTTCTCCATGTTGGAGAACCCAGCTCCACTCCAGCTCGGGCAGACCTCAGCGGGGGCACTGGAAGGACAGGCATGTCCAGCCTCTTGGGTGTTGCCCTCACCGTGGTCAGTCCCCTCACCTTGGGTTCCTTGATGTGGTGGGCTTGGCCTGGGCGACTTACCAGCCTCACACGTCACTTGCCTGTGTGGAGTCCTGAGTAAGGGACCCGGTGAGCCAAGGCTGAGGCCTTTAGTCCCGGGGCACTGAGTCCTCTACACTAGAATTCCACAGCTGGCATGGAGGACATGGGCACAGCACAGGTGTCAGTGTGACCAGGACACACGAGGCTGAGTGCAGCCAGGTGTCTCTGTTGACCTTGAGGTTTGGTCCGTCACCAAAGGATGCTTAGCCCACAGCCTCCCTTAGTACAAAGACTGTCAGCTCCACTGCACAACCCGTGCATTCAGACACAAGGTCTCACCCTGTGGCCCAGGCTGCAGTGCAGTGGCACGATCATAGCTCACTGCATCCTGACCTCCCAGCTCCAGCCTCCCAAGTAGCTGGAACCACAGACACCTGCCACCACACCTGGCTCCTGCAACTTTTAAAAATAATTATTTTTATTTGTTATAGAGACAAGGTCTCGTTGTTACCCAGGCTGGTCTCAAACTCCTGGTCTCAAGTGATGCTCCTGCCTTGGCCTCCCAAAGTGCTGGGAGTACAGGAGTGAGCCGCCATGTCTGGCCCTCCTGAAACTTTGTAAAAAGTCAGGGAGTGAGTGGGTTCTTCGCCTCACAAATGTGTTCAGGGTGGTTTTCCTTTAACTGGGAAGCTCTTGGAGGTTGCCTTAGTGAACTGGATCCTGGCCCACCTGGAGATGAACTGGAGGTCAGAGGCTGACCAGGTCACACCCTGTCTGTGCATCAATGCCCCATCCCAACCTGCACCTCCTAGCTGTTGGCCTGTCACAGAGTCTGTCTGGATGTTCCACGGGTGTCTGGGACACCATCACGCTCTGTGGCCAGACAAGGGGGGTGTCCCACAGCCAGCTTCAGAAGGTGACTGACCCCCATGTGTGGCCAAAGATCCCTCTCTCCTCCCATAATCGTATAACATGCTGGGTCCCCAGAGGGACACTGTGGCCCCTGCCAACCGGGGCCTGTGGAGAGCTTATCATGAGAACCTGCAGGGCCACTGGAGGACAGGATGAGGCAGTTGCCTCTGGCTTCTTGCTCTCATTGGACAAAACCAACCAAACTGAGTCCAGGGAGGCTGCTGGAGCCGCCCCTGCAGGCAGCACACAGGATGCAGCGGGGCTGAGGGGGGCTCTGGAGGCGAACGGGGGGTGTCCTGCTTAGTCACCCCAGGACAGGCCAGAGGCGCTCAGCAGCTCCATCAGCCCGGCGCGTGGGCAGAGCAGCTCCATCAGCCCGGCGCGTGGGCAGAGCAAGACCATCAGCCCGGCGCGTGGGCAGGGCAGCTCCGTCAGCCCGGCGCGTGGGCAGGGCAGCTCCGTCAGCCCAGTGCATGGGCAGCCCTCTGCCCACCCCGGCACTTGCACCCCTACAGGGAGGCATTGGGTTTTTCGTAGACGCCATCGGTGGCCAGTGCCTGGGGAGAGCCTGCGCCCATCACCCTGCCACAAGCAAGGAGCAAGCTCGCCCCTAAGAGTCTGAGTGAAGGCCAAGGAGGCCAGGGGGAGCCCCATCCCCAGGAGCAGGTGGGTATTTGTCAGGGGAGGCCCACAGACTGCACCTGAGGAAAGCTGGGTGGCCCAGAGGCCACGCAGCACATCAGGGCTCTCCCATGGGCGCTCACTGTTGGCTGATGTCATAGGCATGGCGGGCTTAGCGGCATCTAATTTGACTATTTGTTTTGAGTTTACATTGAGTTGATATCAGTATATGATTGTTATATGATTAAAAACAACTTAGTTTGGCATTAGTGAGTTATGAAGGTTTTTTTTCTTTAGAAATTGTCCATACATTATTCATATAAGGAGCACTGGCCTTGCATGACCTGGGACCCATGTAGTGCAGTGGGTGCTAATCAGGACATGCTGCACTTTGCCGTGAAGACGGCCCCTCACCGGGATCTTGGGAAGGGCTTTTCTCTGCGGGGGGACTGTTTCTGCCCTTCCTGCGTCTCAGGGTTGTGGTGAGGATGAAGTGTATGCAAGTGCTGAGGAATCTGCATGACAAGAGACACGCTCCAGCCCGTCATCCGTCGATCCGTCCATCCATTTCCCACATCTCTCTTGACCTCTCTTTATCCCTGTGCTCGGGGCAGGCCCATTCACACTTAGGGATGCCCACAGAGCCCTGAAAGTCACATTAGTCCTCATTTACAGATTAATAAATGGAGCTTGAAGAGGTGAAGAGGCTTCCCAAGGTCACCCAGCTTCCAGGCAGGCACCAGACTGACCATGTGTCGTGACAGGCACTGGAGTGACAGACGGTGAGTTCGGGGATGTTAAGAGCAGGTCCCCATGGGATGGAAAAGGGGTGGGATGAGCAGGCATTGGCGTCTGCATCGCCTCTGCCGTGCTTGCCTTCCCCCTAATGCACAGACCTCACTCGAACTGTTCTGCTCTACTGCACACGGCCCAGGGGGCCGTGAGTAATGCCGGAGGAGCTAGGCCCTGGGGAGAGCCAGGAATCGTCTTTCAGGGTAGGCTGGCCACATCAGCTGGGGGTATTGTAAGCGTGGCCTCACAATGAGTCTAGTTAAAAAAATTTAAATGAAATTTTATTAACTCACTCTGAAAGTGAGTGCATCCTCTGCCACATGAGCAGCTCTGCACAGAGATGCAGAGAAAAGTAAATTGAGTTGTGGTGATGGTGAGATGAAGACGATGGGAAGCTGCTGCTGCTGATAGTGGTGGTGATGGTGATGATGGTGATGAAGGTGATGAAGATCATGAAGGTGGTGATGAAGGTGATGATGGTGATGGTGATGATGGGGGTGGTGGTGATGATGATGGTGGTGAAGGTGATGAAGGTGATGATGGTGATGGTGATGATGGGGGTGGTGGTGATGATGGTGATGAAGGTGGTGGTGAAGGTGATGATGGGGATGGTGATGAAGGTGGTGATGATGATGGTGATGAAGGTGGTGATGATGATGGTGATGAAGGTGGTGGTGATGAAGGTGATGAAGATGAAGGTGGTGGTGAAGGTGATGATGGGGATGGTGATGAAGGTGGTGATGATGATGGTGATGAAGGTGGTGGTGATGATGGTGATGCAGATGAAGGTGGTGGTGAAGGTGATGATGGGGGTGGTGATGGTGATGATGATGGTGATGATGGTGATGAAGGTGATGATGGGGGTGTGGATGGTGATGGTGATAATGATACCAGGATGATGAGAATGGTGGTGGTGATGACTGTGAGAATGATGCTGATAACGAAATTGATGATCACCACCACTTATTGCTACTTTGGGTCAGACTCTATGGGGCATCAGACTGGAGCGCAGTGGTCATCACAGCTCACTTGCAGCCTCTACCTCCCCAGGCTCAGGCGATCCTCCCACCTTAGCCCCCTGAGGAGCTGGGACTGTCGGCATGCACAATCATGCCCAGCTAATTTTCGTATTTTTCGTAGAGATGAGGTTTTGCCACATTACCCAGGCGGCTGTATGGTGCATCTTAAAGCAGAGATTATTGCTGATAATTTTACAGATGAAGAAATGGGTAACACATGAAAATATACTTAAAAGTACAGAATGAGAAAAGCTCTGACAGGAATGCATAAATTTGTTTTTTATGCACTAGAACAAGATTAATATAAAATGATTTCTGTTAAAATAAATGCAGATGAAAATCCCGCCATAGTCCTCAACAATTTACTCTCTTTCCATCTGAGTACAAAAGTTCACCCTGAACTTCAAGTTAAGTCTGAATACAAAAAACACACAGGTTGGCGGGGGTGCAAAACATAAGTTCAACATTTTAAACACTATTTTTAGTAATTTAATGTTCTGTGTTACCCTTTTCATATTTTGGAGGGATACATTTATTTAAATATTCCTCACTAAAATTCCTCTGAAAAGTGCTTTATTTGTTAGGGTTTTCCAGAGAAATAGTGTGTGTGTGTGTGTGTGTGTGTGTGTGTGTGTGTGTGTGTGTGTATCTATATCTATATTTATATCTCTGTATCTATAGAGAGGTATTTATTTTAAGGAGTTGGCTCATGCAGTTGTGGAGACTGGGAAGTCCAGAATCTGCAAGGTAAGTCAGCAGGTTGGATCCTAGGGAAGAGCCAGTGCTGGAGTTCGAGTCTGCTGGCAGATTCCCTGCTCTTTGTGGGAGGTCAGTCTTTTTTCTCTTGGGGCCTTTAACTGACTGGATGAGGCCCAGCCACATTATGGAAGATCATCTGCTTTACTCAAGGTCTTTTGATTTAAATGTTAATCATATCTTTAAAAATGCCTTTACAGAAACATCTTGAATAATATTTGACTGTATATCTGGGAAGTGTGTTTTAGTCAAGTTAACACGTAACATTAACCATCATCACAAATACCTTTCATTTAATTTGAATAAATCACATTTAGTGATTTAAAGATTCTTTTAAAACAGAACTTGCATCTACTCAAGTATTTAGAGCTAAATTCTTCTCTGCAGGAAACACAGGGGTTAGAAGGGCTAAACAGCAATGAAGTGTAGTCACATCCGAATGTAGGCATTCTGCGGGATGACTGACCGCCTCCTCCTCGTGCCAACAGCAGGTCAAATGCTCACCACACGAAGGGTGGAAGCGGGGCTGGGAGAGGGGTCTGTGTCGTAAGAGATGAAGAGACACAGGAACAAAATACAATGTGTGAACCTTGTTTGAACTCTGATGGGAATAAAACATTCAACTGTGAAAATATTTTCTTTTTTAGACAATATGTGTTTGAATATGAACCAGGTACAACTGACATTTAAAAATTATGATTTTTCTTAGGTGTGAAAATGGCATTGTGGTTATATAAAAAAATGTCTTTCTTAAAATTTGAGATGCAACTGATATTTTTATTGGTGAAACTGCAAAATGTTTGAAATCTACTTTAAAATTACTCCAGCAGAAAGAAAGATTAGAATCTGTAAAACAAATATGGCAGAATATTTTTGATGGTTGAACTTGGGTGATGTATGTTGGGTTCACTGCAATTTCTACTTTTGTGTATGTTTGGAAATTTTCATCAATAAAAGTACAAAATAAGTAATTATATTAAATATTAAAATTTGCATATTTATATATAAATGGATATTGATATATCTATTAAAATATACTGATTTTCCTTATAAAAATCTTATATAATAATTTGAATATGTTAGTATAATTCTATTTGTTGAAATTCTTTCAACAATTATTCAATTGCTCCTTTTACTTTCTTTTTATCTAAGAATTAAAGTCATATGCTGACTGTTTTCTTACGTGAATAAACCCAACTGTTCTCTTCATATCCTCATTTCTCTACTAAGACAAATTTCATGAGGGTAAGATATTTGTTTGTTCAATTGTTTATTTCAGCACCTGACACTGACTGGAACATACTCGTTTGTTGAATGACTGACTTTTTTTTTCCCCCAGAAAGTACTCTAGATGGCACATAGACATTTCATAAATTTGAATAAAGTTTCCATCTGACATAGGTTGGTGGGGAACAAATATAACTCTTAAGCAATGAATGACTGAATATGGCATTGGTTCTGTATTTAAGAATTTCTTTTAGAGTCCAGGCATTTTACCAAGTGGATAATAGAGTATAATCATATGTTAAGACTGCTGGTAGAAGATTACATGTGATTCATATTAAACTGTTGTTGAACAGTGTTGTGTTTCTGAAGGTATATTTATGAAACTCAGCAGAAAACATTTTTTAAACATCTTGCACTTTTCTCAAGAACAACCTGATGCACAGTAGGGCTCAGGGCAGAGGGCTATAAAGGGGTGTGTTTACAGGTACAGCCCCTGGGCAGTCAGGCAGGGTTTCTCTTGGAGGTGATGTCTGAGGAAGTCAATTTGGGTTCCTAAGCAAATGGGTCTGCTCCCAGGCGTTTCACCCGTGAAACGGCGTCAGGAAGTGGGTTGCAGCACTGCAAAACCCAAAGGGGGCATCAGACAAAAACTGACTTCAGAGCGTAGTTTTGAACAACATCCCTTACTGGTTGCTGCTTCTTAGCCAGCAGAAAATAATTCAAGTGTCTTGGTTTGAAAACAGGCTGTTTTTGCTTATTCAGCCCAACTCACCAGTGAACGATGGGAGAGGAAATGGTTTCAAGACTTCAGAATGATTTCTCCACTTTTCAAGAGGTGTTGGACAATTCACGGCCTGAAAAGTAATAGGGAAGTCCAGGAACGCACGCCTGTGGCTGCCCCTGACTGGCCCTCGGAGCCTTGTGGGGGAAGCAGCCTCCAGGAGTCACGCCCTGCCTGGGTCCGGCTGCAGCACTGTCTCCTCTTCCCCAGCAAGACCTCGCCATTCCTCCCTGCCCTCAATCTCAGCGACCTGCAGGACACTGCGGATGTGATGGAAGTGACAGAAGGCCGCACGTCCACTTCTGGGAGCCTCTGCTTTGTGGGCAAGGCTTGTCATGTTGCCCAGGCTGGTCTCAATAGGCTCAAGTGATCCTCCTGCCTTGGCCTGAAGCACTGGGATTACAAGCCTGAGCCACTGCATTTGGCTGAGATGCCTTTTCTAATAACCATAAATGAAATTACACCCGGACAATTAGCCTCCATGTCCATGATAGAAAATCCTGACACAGGCCAGGCACAGTGGCTCACGTCAATAAACCCAGCACTTTGGGAGACCAAGGAGGGTGGATCACATGAGGTCAGGAGTTCTAAACCAGCCTGGCCAAAATGGCTGTTGGGCTGCAAACATGCACTACTCTCCAAAGAAGGGAAACAATGACCCCTAAACTGATTCAGAGAACATCAGAGCCACCTCTTCCACCCCAGGCCCAAGGGATAAGGCCATTTCGTCCTCCGTTTCAAAGATGGGCTGCCCCCCAGTCTTCGCAGGCCTCTAGAGTGGGCTGCCCTTGCAGAGGGCCCCCAGGGCAGGGCAGCCTATCCAAGACATGGCAGCGACACTGCCACCCCAGGGGGCTGGGGCCACAGCACCAACCAACCAGGATCATTCTCAAGCCCTGGGATCTGACGGAATTTGCCTTGCTAAGTTTCGGACTGGCTCGAGACCTATGACCCCTTCCTTCCACTTCTCCCTTTCGAAATGAGGGTGTCTACCCTAGGCCTGACCCATGTTTTTATTCTGGATGCACATCACATGTATGGTTTCACAGGCTCACAGCTAGAGAGGGAATTTTGCCTCAGGATGAATCATAGCTTAGTCTCACCCATGGCTGATTTAGATGATATTTAAGTAAGATTTTGTAGTACAGAGCATCTAAAGATGAGTTAAGACTTTGGGGACTGCTGGGGTGGAATGTATTTTCTATATGTATTTTGAGGGGCCAGGAGAAGAATGCTATGGACTGGATTGTGTCTCCCAAAATTCCTGTGCTGAAGCTCTAATCCCCAGTGTGACTGGTTTTGGACATGTGGCCTGTACAGAAGCAATTAAGGTCAATTAGGTCATAGGGTGAAGCCCCGATCCAGCAGGATGAGCATCCTTATGAAAGGAGACACAAGAGCACGCCCTTTCTCGCTCCCTGCCACGTAAGGGCACAGGGAGAAGGTGCCATCTGCAGGCCAGGAAGAGCAGCTTCAGCAGGAACTGAGGCCAGCACCTTGGTCTCGGTCATCCCAGCCTGCAGAGTCGTGAGAAATAAATTCCTCCCGTTTAAGCTGCCCAGTCTGTGGTGTTTTGTTATGGCACCCTGAACCAAGACGGACTCTCTAAGCAGACAAGAACACCAGTAAACATCCAACTAGCTGAACAACACAACTAACGAACAAACTGGATCTAAATTACGTATGTGGAGCCCTGCCCTCAACCACAGAATACACATTCTCCTCAAGTGCACAAGAATATAGCTCACATGCACCAAGTCATAAAACAAGCTTCAACAAATTTCAAGGGATTAGAATTCCTCAGTTTGCTTTCTGGCCACCATGGAATTAAGCCAGAGATCGATAAGAAAAAGTAACTAGAAAATCCTGCCTTTCAAAATTAAGCCACACACACTTCTAAATAGCCCACAGTACAAAAGAGGAAATTGTAACAGAAATCAGAAACTATTTGAAACTGAGTGATACTGAAAATATATCGAAATTCACTGTTGCATCCAAAGCAATTTTAGAAAAAAATTAAGAGTTCCGATCTATGTATTAGAAAGAAAGGTTGAAATCAATGATTTAAGCTTCCATCTCTAGGGGAAAAAAACGAAGCTTAACCCCTCCCCTCACAATAATGACGAAAGTCAATTCCAGGTGGAGTATTTGATCGAGTGAGAAAGAGAAAACAATATAAGCCACAAAGACAGTATAATTTCAAACTGGACAACATAACACAAGAACTTCTGCTTATCAAAATACTCTTCTTAAGAGCATGAAAAGCCACAGAGGCTGGGAGCAGTGGCCCATGTCTGTAATCCCAGCACTTTGGGAGGCTGAGGTGGGTGGATCACCTCAGGTCAGGAGTTCGAGACCAGCCTGATCAACATGGTAAAACCCCATCTCTACTAAAAATACAAAACTTAGCTGGGCATGGTAGCAGGCACTTGTAATCCCAGCTACTCAGGAGGTTGAGGCAAGGGGAATCACTTGAACCTGGGAGGCAGAGGTTGCAGTGAGCTGAGATCATGCCATTGCACTCCAGCCTGGGTGACAGAGCAAGATTCCATCTCAAAAATAAAAAATAAAAAGCCACAGAAAGGGAAAAGATATTCACAAAAATATATGTGATACGAGACTCAGCCAGTTTTTATCAGGAACACCGGAATCTCAATTAGAAATAGACAAAGAGCCTTAACAGCAAAATGGGCCGAAGACTCAAGCACCTCAAAAACAGGATATCCAAATGAGCAGCAAATCTATGAAACTGGATTAGTGTCAATGAAATGAAATGTATATGAAATCCACACGCCTGCCAGAGCAGGTAAAATGCAAAACACAACACTGGTGTTGACGACGATGCCAACTCTCATGCACAGCTGGCAGGGATATTAGATTCCTTGACTTGAAAACCTGGAGGACCGTGTACCCCCAACAGAAATGTGTAACACCTGCACCAAAAGACCTACGCAGAGATGTCCACAGTCTCGGTAATCATAATAGCTAAACCCTGTTAACAGCCAAAAGGACACCGTGTGAAATACGATTCATAAACTATGGTCTATTCATGCAGCTGAATACTATACCACAGTGAAAAAGGAAGCCACAGCCACACTGTCTGCAACTCACAGATGAGTCTCACAAACATGTTGAATTAAGGCAGACACAAAAGAACACGTGTGTGTAATTCCATTCATATAATGTTCAAAGCCAGGCAAGAGTAATTGACGGTTACAAGTCAGGATACCACCCTCGAGAGGGTGGGTGCTGAGCGGAAGGGGAATCGGGGAGTGTGTAGCATGTCCTGGCCTGATGCTGGTTACCTGTGCGTCTACTTTGTAAAATGCCATCATCTATGTCCCCACGACTAGCTCTGGTTTCAGTATACGCTTTATATCTTGTTTTTGTTGTTTTTGAGACAGGCTCTTGTTTTTTTGAGACAGTGGCCCAGGCTGGAGTGCAGTAGTGCAATCCTAGCTCACTGCAGCCTCAGCCTCCTGGGCTCAAGTGATCCTCCCACCTCAGCCTCCCGAGTAGCTGGGACTACAGGTACATGCCTCCATGCCCAGCTAATTTTTGTATTTTTTGTAGAGATAGGATCTCGCTATGTTACCCAGGGTGGCCTTGAACTCCTGAGCTCAAGCAATCATCCCACCTCAGCCTCCCAAAGTGCTGGGATTATAGACATAAGCCACTACATCAACCTATATTTCAGTAAAATTCAATAAAAATCAAAACAATACAAAAAAACCAAAAAATTTAGACATGTATCTCCTGATGTGGAAATTTTTTCAAAATACTGAGAAAAGCATACAAAGCAATCCATATAGTATGATCCTGTGGTTATAAAAGATAACATATATGCATTAAAAACAGGATACACAATGACATTCATTCATTTAAAAATATTTATTGAGGATGTGTGATGCACCGACACGAAATTTATTTGGAAGACATCTACACAACTGTACTACACCATGCAGAGTCCCATCGCATGCATCGCCACCTCAGCTCCTGCGCGGAGCCTGGGCAGCGTCCCTGCAGGCCACTGGCACAGGCCTGTGCAATCCTACATCCCACCCGAGTGGATGAGCGATGGCAGTAAGGGCACCACTAACACAGGAGGCCTGGACAGTCACTGTCACGGTGTACACGGGCTGATACGCGTGCGTCCTAGGAGTGTGGACCTAGACCTAGCTTGGGAACGTGGAGCTACAATCTAGCTACAGGTCGGCACTGTGGGCACCACAGGTGAACACCTGGAAACGCAGCCTACTTCTAGAGGGCAGACACTGGGCAGCGGAGGTGGCCACGGCAGCTCCTGCCGGGCCCAAGTGTGTTTGTCTGTGAAGGACCCTGCCGTCACCTGCCAGCTGGGGAGGGTCAATGTGGAGTGGATGGTCACCGACTTTCGCCGGAGTGTGCAGCAGCCAGGTGCATCTCGGTTGGTTTGTGTCCATCACCTCTCAAATATGCACACTGCTTTCCAGTTAAAGCATCAACTGTCATCTCCAGATTGGAAAGACTTTTTCTCCAACCTGAAAAGGGTAAATGACCACAGGTCAATCACATAAAAAATCATTTCGTTAACATGCTACATTTCCTCATGGTTTAATATTGGACAAAAAGAACAGTGTTCAGGTGCAGAATTTTTTTAAATGGCATCTAAACTTAGCAAAAAATTATCACAAAGCAAAGCACAAAACAAGTACAAAACATAAAGGAAAAGCATTTGTTTTTATTTTCTTTGCCACATTAATCCTGAGTCCAAAGAAAAACATTCCGTTTTTAGCAGCCTCTGAGACAGGAAGCCCGAGTGAGCTGGGCGAGCCACACAAGAATTCGTACACGGACCAGCAGGCTGCCAGTCAGAACATGCATCATGGACGACACGTCTAGATTAACTGCTGCCTGGGAAGCCACAGGGGCCTCTGTCAAGGGAGCATCAAGGCACACCTCAGGCCTCTGTCCGCCTGGGGGCCCCTCTGGACATGGCACAAGGGGCCTCAGGCTGATGTGGGCCTCTCCTCTCCCTCACTTACCATGTCACCTGAGGAAATGACTTCCCTTCCACAGCCCTCCACTTCCTGTGCTGTCAGATGGGAAATGAACCCAAAAACAGCACGTGCTTTCTGTGTGAGGATTAAATCGCTCATTCACAAAAGGCGTGGGCCCCAGTGTGAGCAAGCATCTGCCATCACCAGCACGACCCACACCTGTCTCCCTGAGGACCGGCAGCCACAAGACAGAATCTTACAACTAAATATCTTACTTTTCGACATGTGGGGTCTTCTCTGGAAGTGATAGCCCAGCTCAGAGCCACCGACATGTGCCTTCTCCACACGGGGTTTCTCTGCAATACAACCGTACCCGTGACCACGTCTCCTGTGTGGACAGGAACTGGGTCGTCCATCATAAACAGCGTCTGCTTCCAGTGTGTGGTGCTACAAGACAGGGGTGTGTGTGACCTGGAGGCTGAGGCAGCACAGTCTCCACATGGCCCTCGGGGCACTGACTCGCTCCCACTGGCTCACCCCCAGCAGCAGCCACCCGGCCGGCAGCCCACCCTGAGAGCCTGGGACACGAAGCTTGGCTTTTCGGGCCAACGTGTGATCTAAACGGGCTATGGGATATGCTGGGGTCAAAGGTAGGCTGGGGAGACATCCTGGCAAACAGAAGGCTGGTCCTGAGACCACTCAGCTTCCAGGAGGTGTGGACGGCTCACCCTGGGTGGCCCAGAGGATGGGGGAGCTCAGGGGACACACAGCTGCACACAGGGTCCCCGCACACAGGGCCTGTCTGACTCCCAGGCCCTGCCAGGAGGACGTCTGTCCACCTGCTTGCTGTGTGCCCCGCCCAAGCCAGAGGCTGCTGATGTAGCTCCCGCCGTCAAAGTGTGGGGGACACAGACACAATCAGGTCCAAGGAGTCGCTTCTGTTACAATGTGAGGACAACTGTCACACGTGGGGGGGAACAGTAAAACGCTAGGATTCTCCAGAGTTGCGATGGAAACGTCTCTAAGTTCTTCAGGTTCTGTTGCCCTCAAACTCCCACTGTCCACGGTGGGAGCCCCCCAGCAGTGAAGGGGGCTCCTCAGGTCTCCAGTTTCTCCCTGACTTTGGCCACACCCCTCAGCCCAGCCTGTGCCTGAGCTCACTGTCCTCTCCGTGCCCCCGGACTCGGGGGTAGGTATAACCGGCCTCCGAGCTGCCCACCTCTGACAGGTGAGGGCGCTGAAGGGGGCACCACAGGACCCTTGTGATTCAAGCCCACATTCCAAGCCAGTGGCATCAACCCCGCATGTCTGCGGCCTCCCTGGAGCCGGGGTCCCCTAGCGGGGCAGGTGCGACAGCCGGGCAGCCAACCCCACCCCAGTCCCAAAGGGAAGGCCTGCGCTCCCCAACCCCCACGAAGGCGGCCCCACCCCCACGCATGCCCAGGGTCCTGGCCGGGAAACATGTCTCAGGAAATAACCTGCTCCAAAAGCGTCAGGTGAACCCCAACCTCCTGCGGAGGCGCTTGGGGTCAGACCATGAAGACCTGTGGGTGCTCCTCGGGGGCGGGAAGACAGGGAGCTCCTCCTGCTGGGGCTGTTCCCGGGGTGACGGCCCAGGCCCGGCCCAGAGTGGGGCGAGACCGAAGGGGGCCCACAGGCTGCAGTGTCTGCACCACCCCTGCACCCCCACGCGCGCCGTCCCATCCGCCACACGCACCCCCACGAGCCCCGCCCCCCACGACCGCCGTGCCCCAGCCTCGCACCCCGCCCCGCACTCACGGGTGGAAGGGCCCGGTGCTGAGCACCTGCGGCGGCTGCCCCTCCTGCAGGCTCTGGAAGTGGACGCTGAACCAGGCCGTGAAGCCGTGCAGGGTCCCCGCCTTCCTGATGTCGAAGCGCAGCTCGCCCCTCAGGGTCTGGGTCAAGCAGACAAGGCACGCGTGGGCACCGCGTGGCCCCGGCTGGGGCGTTCCCCTCCGCCGCAGAAAAGCCCCCCGCCCTGGGGAAACCAGCCCCAAAACCCGCCTCGTGAGTTGAGAGGCTGCAGTCAGAAACGTTCCAAGCAAGCTGAGCTTCTGGCACCCAATTTTCCGCCCCAAATTCCTGTGGAATCTCGTCTGCGCTCAGCTCTTCGAGTTAAGGAGTTGGAGAGCTCAGGCTGGGCCTTTCCCCGGCGGAACCAACTGAAAACCAACGCTGCGCCCACGCGCCGCGGCCGCCCCGTCTCCAGACGCGGCGCCAAGTGGGGCGCCGGGCGGGGCGGGGCCGCGGGGACCGGCCCGGAGCCCACGCGCCACCGCGCGGCCGCAGACGGGGATTCGCGGAAGGAACCGTAACAACTCTTGCCAAGGGCGGCTAAAAACACTTGGGAAAAACTAATGCAAATACCATAACGAAACGGAATTTAATTTATTTGATTTTGCAGATGCTGAGAATGTTAAACACAAATCTGAAATGAAGACGCCGGAGACAGCTGCAGAGAAAAGGACGTACAATATGGAAGGATCCGAATAGAGCGTGAAAAAGAAACATCAGGACCCAACGCTTTACAAATTCACTTACTTGTGTAATAAAATATTACCGCTCATAGCGCTGGCGCTCCCTGAAGCTTACGATAGTAAGCCAGGCTCGGGTCTGAGGGTCTCGTGGCCACCGATTATTAAACGTAAGGACCGAGTCACCTTTTCTCACCTCTAGATCAGGAATTTGCACGGTTCTCATGTCCAGCTGCAGCAGCGTGCACGGCTCGGACAGGCAGTCTTCCGGCCTCAGAACGTGGTTGTACTTGGGCTTCGAGAAAAACTCCTTGACTGCTAAAGACCTAGGGGAAAGGGTCCAAGCAACTGTTCAGTCACTGCAAACATCGTACAAGTCACGGTCCGGGGCCCTGAGCCCCCAGAGCAGCCCTCAGAGGACCCAGACCCCACCCGGGCATCCGGAGCCCCCAGAGCAGCCCTCAGAGGACCCAGACCCCACCCGGGCATCCGGAGCCCTCCTGAGCCTGACCTGCGGGTCACTGGGCGCTTCCCGGTGAGGTCTCATTCCTGGGATCTGAGCACTTGGAAACCAACACTCACCCCCATAACCCGGAGGACATGAGGGGCTGCAGTGCATCTTGCCTAGTTTTAGAATCTTATTTCGAAATACCTTTTGTGGATCGTCTATTAACAGTTCATGGAAGCGGTATTCCTGCTATAGGTTACTCTATAATAAACATAAGGAACTCGAGGGCTGAGGTGGCCGAAGTGAGTCTGAGTTTTAGGAGAAATACTTGCTCTGTTGCTGCACAAATTCAACACGGAAATAGACACCAGATGCTGCCCAGAGCCCTGCGTGTCACCATTTGCCAACCCCCCATCACGGGCTGCCCTGCGCTCGCCAGTAAGTCACCTATTACTTACCACAGAAATATTTTAAAAGTACGCAAAGCAGTAACTTCTGAAATAGCATATAAAAGTGAATGTTTTAGGCCGGGCGCGGTGGCTCACGCCTGTAATCCCAGCACTTTGGGAGGCCGAGGCGGGTGGATCACGAGGTCAAGAGATCGAGACCATCCTGGTCAACATGGTGAAACCCCGTCTCTACTAAAGATACAAAAAATTAGCTGGGCATGGTGGTGCGCGCCTGTAATCCCAGCTACTCAGGAGGCTGAGGCAGGAGAATTGCCTGAACCCAGGAGGCAGAGGTTGCGGTGAGCCGAGATTGTGCCATTGCACTCCAGCCTGGGTAATAAGAGCGAAACTCCGTCTCAAAATAAAAAAAATAATAAAATAAATAAAAGTGAATGTTTTAAAAAAAGATTCTACTATATTTACATATTTCTGAATATTTTTCTGATAAAAAATTGTGAATTTATTTAAAAATGGGAAAATATGGACAAATATAAAGTTTAAGTTCTCCACATGCCTGTCTCAGCATTATACCCCAGTCATATTTATATATTTATGCAAACTAACGTCCATTCTGTATAAATGATTTATTCCGCCAAGCTTTACTGTCTGTTAAACCCTTTCTAAGTACCATTACATATCCCTAAAAACCCACGGTTTCTTTTTTAACAGCTACACAGTAGCAATTCAACCATATATCTTTGGACGGCCACCGGCTTCCAGTGCTGGGAGGAACACTCAGGCAGGAGGCTCTGGCAGTGGCTGGGGTGGGCAGCCAGATGCCAACCTCTAAGGCCCCGGCAGTCACACCTCCCTGTCAGCACCAGCAAGCCTGGGCTACTATTTTAATTTACTCTTTGCTTTTCTGGTGGGGAAAAGAACATCTATTTTAATTTGCATTTTAACTACTAATAACATTATAATTTTTCACATATTATTGGTAATTTTATTTACTTTCTGTGATTCGCTTGTTCATGTGATTGGGCTGTAATTCTTTTTTTTTTTTTCCCTTTTGAGACAGAGTTTTGCTCATGTTGCCCAGGCTGGAGTGCAATGGCACAATCTTGGCTCACCACAACCTCTGCCTCCAGGGTTCAAGCGATTCTCCTGCCTCAGCCTCCTGTATATCTGGGATTACAGGCATGAGCCACCGTGCCTGGCTAATTTTGTATTTTTAGTAGAGACAGGGTTTCTCCATGTTGGTCAGGCTGGTCTCAAACTCCCGACCTCAGGTGATCCCCCCGCCTTGGCCTCCCAAAGTGCTGGGATGAGCCACTGCGCCTGGCAATTGGGCTGTAATTCTATCTGGCTAGTCAGCTCTCTAATTGATTCCAAGATCTGTCACACATGATTTCTCTAATCATTTGTTTGCTTTTACAGTGGTGTGTTTGCTAATTTCTGCCATATAGATTGCCAGACTCTATGTAGCCCAGGGTTCATTTCAGCCATCACTGCTCCTTCCTCCACCTAGGATGGCGCACACAGGCTCCCATGGATGTCTGTTGTTAACACTGATTCCAGGCAGAATGAAGTTTCCATGCATGGTGTGAGAGAAAACGGCTAATCAACTGCTCCTGAGTAATCTGCCGACTCAGCCCTCACTCCCTCCTAATGGAATGCCATCTTTTCCATGGATGAACATTTTCGTTCTCTGCTCATCCGTCTTTTCTTGTTACAGCACCATACTGTTTTAATTACTCCAGCGCTACAACAGACTGTCCTATCTGGGTGCACAGGTACCCTCATTTATCCAACCGTTGTGTGGGATCTCCCAGGGCCTTGGCTCACCTGCAGACTGTGGACCAGGAGGCCCCACGGGACAGTACCGTCCCAGCTGTGGACACTTACTTCAGAGCGCTGAGGTTGAACTCGTACGCATTATCCCAGAAGAGCACTTTGCTACGATAGTCCTTATCAGCACTGCAGGGCACAAGGTGCAACGCGGCCATGGTGGGCCAAATGACCCCATCCTCCTTCAGCCAGGCATCCCGGGCATACAGGATGGACTCGATCATGAACTCAAACTGCATAGGAGTGAGACACACGGGAGACACATCTCAGGCCCTGTGGCTGCACGGGCCTCTCACCACCACATTCATAGGAGTGAGACACAAGGGAGACACATCTCAGGGCCTGTGGTGCACGGGCCTCTCACCACCACATTCATAGGAGTGAGACACACGGGAGACATCTCAGGGCCTGGGGTGCACGGGCCTCTCACCACCACATTCACCACTACAGTCAGAGTGCTACAGTTTTAGCCTCAAGAATATTCCTGCCTAGGCCAGTGTACCATGCAAGAAAATGTCCTGAGGGTTTATTTTATGCCCACATGTAATGGCCATTGATGCATCTCACAGCCTGGGTTTAAGTCACATAATTTCCCATTAGAATTAAGAACTGAAGCAGAGCTAAAAGCAAGGACAAATCTTCACTTTGCTCCCATCTCAAGTCACTGAACAGTTAGTAACTACCAGATTTTGAAAGAGCTGTGAAGTGTTGCAGGGTCCCAACTGTTACATAAAATATATTTGGTGGCCGGGCGCAGTGGCTCACGCCTGTAATCCCAGCACTTTGGGAGGCCGAGGCGGGTGGATCACGAGGTCAAGAGATCGAGACCATCCTGGTCAAGAAGGTGAAACCCCGTCTCTACTAAAAATACAAAAATTAGCTGGGCATGGTGGTGTGCGCCTATAGTCCCCGCTACTCGGGAGGCTGAGGCAGAAGAATTGCTTGAACCCAGGAGGCGGAGGTTGCGGTGAGCCGAGATCGTGCTATTGCACTCTAGTCTGGGTAACAACAGTGAAACTCCGTCTCAAAAAAAAAAAAAAAAAGATATATTTGGTCTGTAGTATCGCAGTTTTCACAACCCTTTCAGTGGACTGAAGTCACTCCTTAAGAAACCAAAAGCCACACAGGCAAGCCTTGGCCATTCTCGTGGTCCCCAGGTCCATCTTGCATCCCTCAGAAGGTCCCAAGTCAAGCTTGGGAAGGATGTCACATCTATGACTGAGGAAGTGGGGACCCAACACCCTGAAAGGCCAGGCTTTCTGTGTGAACCACAACTTGCTTCAAACACAGAAAAGAGTAGAGGGAGCACCAGGGAGGTGGGTGGACCTTGCAATTCATCCTGTAGTTGGCGAGAAGCAGCAGAGGGGTTTTACTTTTCTTCAATAACCTCAAGCAGGTTTTATTATAGAAGTAATAGTGTTTTGTATAGAAAATGGAGAAAACGTATAAAAGTTCAAACAAAAATAAAAATCACATATTAACCCAGCATCCAGAAGGAACCACTGTTACCACTCTGCAGTATATCTTTAAGTATTTTTCTGTACACACACATGAAAAATACATACATCTAATTTACTTTTATTTTTTCAGTTATATAGTCAAACTCAGCTTTTCTGGTGTACAGCCTACGAACTTCAGCACTCATGTGGATTTCGTCCTCACAACCACAGCCAGCATACACACAGCTCTTGCCACCCCAAAATTCTGGTGGCCACACCCTCCCCCACCCCCAGCCTCTGCAAGCCACTCATCGGGTCTCCATCCCCATGGTCTTGTGTCTTCTTTAAAGTATCGTATCAATGGAACCAAACAGTATATAACCTTTCAAGAGGAGTCTCTTTCACTCAGTGTAAAGTTTCTGGGCTTCCTCCGAACTATCCGTTTCAATAACTGGCTCCTCTTCACTGCTCAGTGGCATTCTGCTGTGTGGATGCACCAGTTTATCCATTATGGATTATCCTGATGAAGGACACTTGAGTTGTTTCCAGGATTCTTAGCAATTATAAAGAGAGCCAGTATAATCATTTACACACAGGTTTTTGTGTGAACACAACTTGCGTTTCTCTGGGCTGAACATGCATGCCGACTTGTTTCCGCAGCGGCGTGCCACCAGCAATGCACGACTTTCAGCTGCTCCTCATCCTCCATGGCACTTGGCATCACTATCAGATTTTTTTTTAATTTAGTCATTTTTCAGTAGGTGTAAGTGATATTTCACTGCTGCTTTAATGTGCATTTCCCTGATGGCTAACAATGTTGAATGTCTTTTCACATGCGTAGGTCATGTCTGCATATCCACTCTGGTGAAGTGTCTGTTCAAGTCTCTTGCCCATTTTCAATTGGCTTGTTTTCTTCCTGTTGAGTTTTGAGAGTTCTCTGTATATTCAGAACGTACACTGGATATATTATGTGCAATACTGTCTCCTAATCTTAGCTTTTTATTTTCTCAACACCATCCTTTGCAGGGCAGTCCTCTTTAGTTCTGACAAAATTTAATTTATCGACATTTTCTGTTATGGATCATGTTTTCATACTCATTCCGAAAAACTCTTTGCCTAAGTCCAGGTGATGAATGAAGATTTTCTCCTATGATTTCTTCAAGAAGGTTTACAGCTTTATATTTTACACACTTAGATCTATGATCAATTTTAAGTTCAGGTGTGTATGAGATGTGAGGCTGAGGTTTTATTTATTATTTTTGTTTTGAGACGGAGTTTCGCTCTTGTTACCCAGGCTGCAGTGCAATGGCGCGATCTCGGCTCACCGCAACCTCCGCCTCCTGGGTTCAGGCAATTCTCCTGCCTCAGCCTCCTGAGTAGCTGGGATTACAGGCACGCGCCACCATGCCCAGCTAATTTTTTGTATCTTTAGTAGAGACGGGGTTTCACCATGTTGACCAGGATGGTCTCGATATCTTGACCTCGTGATCCACCCGCCTTGGCCTCCCAAAGTGCTGGGATTACAGGCTTGAGCCACCGTGCCCGGCCGTGGTTTCATTTTTTAGATATGGATGACAACTATTTTAGCATCATTTGTTGAAAAGGCTGTCTTTTCTCAATTAAGCTGATTTTTGTACCTATTTGTATTAATCTATTTCTCTTCTCCATTCCATTGATTTATATGTCTGCCCTTCACCAATGCCACATTGTCCTGATTACTGTAGCTTTAAAATCAAGTAGTTCCTCAAACTTTATCTTTTTTAAAAAAATTGAATCAGCTACTCTAGTTATCTTAGTCTATTTTTGTGTTGCTATAAAGGAATATCTGAGGCTGGGTAATTTATAAAGAAATGAGGTTTATTTGGCTTATGGTTCTGCTGGTTGGGAAAGTTCAGGCTTGGGCAGATGCCCAATCTAGATAGTAAGGGCTTCAGGCTGCTTCCTCTCATGGTGGAAGGCAAAGGGGAGCTGGCATGTGCAGAGACCACAGGGTGAGAGCACAGGCAATTGGAGGTGCCAGGTTCTTTTTGAGAACCAGGACTTGTTGGGCCCTGAGAGAGCAAGAACTCACTTTTCTACCCATGAGGAAGGGCATTCATCTACTCATAAGGGATCCATGCCCATGACCCAAACACCTCCCACTAGACCCCACCTCCCAACACCACCACACTGAGGAACAAATTTCAACGTAAGATTTGCTGGGGACAGACCATGGCACTGGTTCCTTTACATTCCATATGCGTTTCATAATCAGCTTAACTTTAAGAACAAATCCTGCCTGGATTTTGATTGGAATTTTATTAAGTCTACAGATCAATTTAAGGAGAACATATATCTTTACAGGATGAACCTTCTTATCTCTCCATTTAGGCTTTCTGGGGAATGTCTTTCATTATCATCTCATCATTTTCAGTGTACAGATCTTACACATTTTGTTAGGTTTCTAAGCCTTTCATATTTTTTAAGTTACTATAATGATATTTTAAAATTTCCAATTGTACATTGCTAGGATATAAAAATGACTTCTGCATGATGACCTTGCACTCTGCATGATGTCCTATAAAAATAGATGTCACATTAAATTGTATTATGTCATTTAAATTTCCTTTCATTTCTAGTTTGCTGAGAATTTTATCATGAACTGATGTTAAATTTTGTCAATTTTTTTCTGTATTGATATGATCATGATTTTTCTTCTTCATACTGTTAATATGGTAGGTTACCATATTGATTTTCAAATATTGAACCAGCCTTGCATTCCAAGGATAGTTTCTTTTTTTGTTATGGTGTATTGTTATTCCTTTTATATACTGCTGGTTTAAATTTGCTAATGTTTTCTTGAGGATTTTTACATTTATGCTCATCAGGGTTATTGGTCTATAGTTTTCATATTTTGTACTAACTTTGGTTCTGGTATTAGGGAAATGCTTACCTCATAAAATGAGTGAGGATGTGTTCCCTCCTCTTTTCTGAAAGAAGTTGTTTAGAGTTTTTTCTTCATTAAACATGTTGATAGAATTCACCAGTGAAATCATTTAGGCTAGAGATTTATATTTCAGAGGGTTTTTAACTACTAATTCAGTATCTTTACTAGTTATTGGACATTCAGGTTATCAATTTCATGTTAGATGAACTGTGGCAATTTGCAGTTTTCAAAAGAACTGGTCCATTTCATGGATTATGTACATACACTCTATGTACGTACATAGAGGGAGAAGAAGAAAAGTGATAACTCAGGACTGTTTCAGGAATATCGTTGTTCCTTGGTGTCTACGGGGGACTCGTTCCAGGACCCCTGTGGATACTCAAATCCTTGGATGCTTCCCCCATATAAAATAATGTGTTTTTTACATACAAGCTACGCACATCCTCCTACAGACTTTAAATTATCTCTACATTACTTCTACCTAATACAATATCAATGTTATATAAGTAGCTGTTATACTGTATTGGTCTGTTATTTATATTGATTTATATTGTTGTATTGTTATTTTTATTTTCAGATATTTTCAACACACACAGTAGGTTGAATCCACAGATGTGGAGCCCACAGATGTTTGACTGTACTTCAAATTGTTGTCTTCTTCACCAATCAACTGCAACGATGTCTTTGTTCCAGAGTCCTCAAATAGTTTCTCCCTGTCTGCTGTCCAGGGTTTATAGCTGCATTCAGTGGGAGAGATGAGAGGAGTGTGCCTTCTCCATCTCACCTGGAATTAATTTTTAGTGATCATATGTATTGCTACAATTCTGTTGTTTCCAATTTTCTCCCCATTTTAAATGGTGCTGCCATGAACATTTTTCAACATAAATTTCTGTACAAATTTGATTATTTCCTTAGTGTAATTTTATCCAATATTTTTTGGTGCCCAGTCGCTGGGTCCAGCTAGGATGCTCTGCAGTCTCAGGACCCACCAGTTCATCCTCCTGCCTCCTCCCCTGAGGTGACTGTGCCCTCTGCTGATGAACGATGCTGCATTTTTTCTAACGTTACAGTTCGGAAATGCTCCACACCAGAACAAAATCCAGAAAAGAAAAAAGGCTGTCATTTTTTCTCTCAGTGCATTGTTGTAGAAGGAGGTGATGAGACCTTGGTTGGAGATGTAGATGTAGCCATAAGTAGCCCTTCAAGCATGTGGTGGCAATGTTTCCTGAAAAAGATGTCTCTACTTTGTATGAGGCAAGCTTTGAAACCAAGGAATTCAGAAGAGTTGATGGTTTCTGTGTGAGGGAGGAGGGGGGTACCAGAACTAGCATCTCTGAAAAGTAAAATGATCTATATGAGCTCCAGGGAACACAATATCACGGCATTAAACATGAATGTCAAGCAAAGGGTCCAGAAGGCCTCCCATGGGCCTGTCCCACCGGGAAGCCAGGCGGCCTCCGCAGGGTCCCCGGTGCAGATCGTCCTTCAGAGCGGCCTCCACAGGGTGCCCGGTGCAGATCGTCCTTCAGAGCGGCCTCCGCAGGGTGCCCGGTGCAGATCGTCCTTCAGAGCGGCCTCCGCAGGGTGCCCGGTGCAGATCGTCCTTCAGAGCGGCCTCCGCAGGGTGCCCGGTGCAGATCGTCCTTCAGAGCGGCCTCTGCAGGGTCCCTGGTGCAGATCGTCCTTCAGAGCCACAACCGAAAGCCCCCTTGTTTACTGTCATCCTCTTGTTGCCCAGGGTCTTGCTGAGGGGCAGCTGTCCCATCCACCGTCTAGAGTAAACTACACATTATTCTATAAAGATGGCCCTAAATAAATCCAAAGTCTCAAGTTTTATTGGTGTGAAATTAAATTATTACTGGGCGTGTGCCTGTTTTCATGAGCTTGGTAAGCTCAGGATTTGTGATAATATACTCCATAAAACAGAGCAAGGCAGTGTGAAGACCGTTGTTACATGTTTGTTAACCTCGGCAGTTACTCTGTTTCTTTTGCTTAGAAAATTGGTCATAATCTGGTTTTAACTTTGGTCCAAATTCTTCATTCTTCTTTGAACTAAACAGAGTAACAAAGTATAATACGTCCTCATCACATATGACAGCACCAACACACTAACGACAGTAAGACTGAGTCTGGCAGTCTTTAAATTCTACCAGATGTGTAATGGAGACCCCCAGTGACCTTGCAAAGCGTCCTGAAATCCAGGAGGCAGCCCCTGCACCTGCAGTGCCACTGGCCAGTGGGAGACTGCTGCGTGCAACCTGCTTCTTGGAAATCATGGTTCCTCAGAAGGATGAGCAAGATCCTGCAACTAATGATAACACGAATCATGGCTCCACTGTCATCTGCTTTGTTAACAAAAACGATTAAATGGTTTGTTGACAATCTAGGACACCTGTGGTGTCTTTACCTGCATCTCCTTCCAAACTTTGCTGCTTCTGGAATAATAAAGCATGGAAGAAAAAAAAATTTTTTAATGCTTTTTTGACATATTCTGCCCTATTTTCCTTCCAAAGGCTTTACCCATCTACACTGCCAAAAAGAGTCCCTGGTGGTGACACTTCCCCACAAGCTCAGCATGGGGATCATCAGATATTAGAGGATTGCTCAGCCGACTTCCCAATCAAAACTATTAAAGTCGCTTTTAAATTGTTGAGGACATTAAACAATGTTCAAGCTCCTGGCCTGTGGCACTTCTCCGGTAAGCTGCTTTTCCAGTCCCTGCTCACCTTCCATGAGGTTATTTTTTTATCCTATCTTTAGCTTATGTTTTTCTAATTCCAACTCTTAATGTCACACATGCTGCAATTCTTTAGTTTCATTTACCATTTAATAATTTTTAGCTGTGTTAATGTACGAAGGGGAATTTTCTGTCAAATATTTTATCTGACAGCTTCATGATGAAATCTGTTCTTAGAAAGACCTTTCCCATCCTAACAACAGATAAACTTTTAGCAATTTTTTATGTTTCCTCCTTTTCTTAAATATTTAACTCTTTAGGCCCTTTGAGGTTTACTTTAGCAGACAGTGTGAAGGACCTCTTTTCTCCAAATCAATCAATCGTTCCGCAGCCTCTTTGAACAACTAAAGCCCTTGCTGCCCCTCCCGGAAGCTGCCCCTCCCCTACGCTGAACGCACAGGCTCCCCTCTCTGTCTCAGACTTTTACTACATGTCAGCGTCACAGCAGGAAGTTGGGCTGAGAGAGAGGAAGGCCTGAGGGTTGTGGGGCTCCGAGAACAGGCAGACAGCAGGCAAGGAGGACGTGAAGAGGGCCAGACACAGCTGCAGGGGAGGATGCAGCAGCTCAGGAGAGGGGCAGCCTGGGGATGAAGAGCGAAGGTGGGAGCAGCTGCACCAACGACTCCCGAATTCACAACCTCCCTCCCTCAAAGCCTCGCCAACCCTGTATCCCAACAATAATCGCCATAGGAGCTCTTGCAGCCCCGTCGCCCTGTTCTGGGCCTCCTTGGCCTGCGTAATGATGGTGCATCTTCCTCAATCCCCCACAAGGAGAGTCTGAAGTCTGAACTCTGACGCTGCCTCAAGCCCTCACCTGCAAAGCTCTGCCTCCCGCTCCACTGTCTGCACTGGAGATAAACATGGTCCTGTCTGAACTTGCCCCAGCACTCCCCAGGATGTCCTGCTCAGGGTAGGCCCTCAGGCCAACACCCACCGAGACCCCAGGCCATGTCCCCCCACCCAATCCACAGCTGGCCCTGCACATCAGATGGGCACCCTGTGTTCAAGACCCACACAGATGTCCATCCTCCCCACGGCCCTCCCTACCCCAGCCCCCACCCAGTCCTGGTAGCCCACTCCCTGCAGCTCAGGGCTGGGAGGCACTGTCCTCCTGATCACACCAGGCCCCCATCGGCACATCCTGCCCACTGGCCCTGCTCTGCATCTCCACACCTGCCCCGCGCCAGGCCCTTGCTCCTGCGTCTTGACAGTAGACCCACAGTCTGTCCCTGGCAGTCTGTACACCTCACACACAGACAGGCCTCCCGTCGCACAGGCTGTCCCAGGCCTCTGCATGCTGGGACTGGAACACAGCCAGTCCCAGCCACACACACCAAGGGGCCTCCCAAACACAGCCCACCTCTTTCTCCATCACTCGTACACCACTGGCACCTCCCTCGGTGTCCAGGATGTGGCACAAAGTCCTCAGACACACAGTTCCCCATAACGGGCCTCTGCGTCCCTGATGCAACACAGTCTGGCCAGTCTGGCCTCTGGGCAGCTCTGGAACACAGCAACATGGAGAACACAGTGGCTATTCCTCTCTCCTCCCTCTGCCCTGCATCCCTCCCAGCTCTCACCCAGCCCAGGGCACAGCCGGACCCTCCAGCAGCCAGGCTTGCCCCCATCAGTGCCCACACACACCCTCTGCCATACCACATGCACCCCCCTTGGCCCTGTTTCTGTCCCCATGGCCGGGCACCAGCTGCCAGCAGACACGTACTGAAGGAGCACTGGTGTCCGGGGCGAAGGCGAGAGCCCTCACGGGTCAGGAGTGAAGCCTGACGGCTCCACAGACCCTATTAATAAGCTGAGTCACAGCATGGACACTGAGTCTATTTACATTTCATCTTCTGACCACAAAATTTCAACCGGACTAAAGGCCCAATGCCATCGGTTACCAGGGGAAACTGTTTCTTGGGGAAGCATCAGCCATAGTCCACACTCCTGCACCCAGGCCTGTCTTTCTGGGTCTCAACACGGAGACGTTGTTTCAGGTTGGGGCGCTCCACTGCAACGTCCCGTGACCCAAGACACTGAGCCCAGGAGAACGCCATGGAGACAGCATCCGGCCGCCACTTCCCCTCCAAGTGGACAGCGTCTATGAGGGCGTGTTGGCAAGCAACCAGAACACAGTCCACTTCCACCCACATGTGAAACTCAGGGTGAACAGCCGGACAGGCCAGGCACATGCTGCCCCACAGATGCCCAAGTGGCTTCTTCACAGCGTCACGGGGGCCCGTCTAAGGTGAGGAGACCCCAGCCAGGGACAAAGGCCCTGCTGGCATTAAAGAAACAGCCTTACCTGTTGGGCACGGGATTTTTACAGAATCTCGAGGAGAATGCAGTTCACGTAAATTGCTCATGAAAATGTTACATGAACTTTGACTTAAAGTTCTCATAAAGGCATTGTTTAAACCAGGTGAAAATTCAAGACACTGAGCCAATGTCCACACAAGAAATTAATTATACCTCACACTAGGGAAAAAAATCAAAATGAATCACGTGTCACTCTTGAGATCCTGAGGTTGGCCCAGCCGAGCCTGTGCTCAGAAGCCCCCCGAGCCCCGGCCCCCCGCTGCCCGCACGCCCGCCCTCACCAGCAGGCAGGTCCCCATCCACTCGGACACCAGCACATCCACCTTCTCGGGCAGCACCACATCCTCCACCTTCTGCTGGAACACGGTGATGATGTCGGCGAAGCCGTTCTGCAGGACCAGCTGCCCTGTGTGCTGTGCCATCTCGCTAGCCTCCACCGCGTACACCTGCAGCAGAAGCAGCATCAGTGCATGCCCGGCCTGCATGGGGCCCGTCATCCACTCTCTCCTGAGTCAGCACCATGAGAAACGGTCAACAACACAACAGGGAAGCAGCATTCCAGACAGCCGGAGACGGCGAGGGCTGGGCCATACTCGCCCCTCCGGGGTACCTAGAAAGGTGCCACCTCTAACCCTCCCGACTGCCCCCACCTCCTGCACAAGACACAGACACAGGGCTGCAGGTGGCCCGAAGCCTCGAATGCCCGGGCTGGCTGCCACGCGCAGCAAGCTTAATCCATGACTGGCACAGCAAGTGCTGAGCGCCCAACTGACAATGCTGGTCTGTGCCACATCTGAGGCCTGGGAGACAATTTCAAATCCAGGTTCATAGGGAAGGGTCTGGTGGGAAGCACCCAAGCGCTGGGTCCTGCAGAGCGTGGCCCTGGGTGGACACTGTGCTGAGATCCCACCCACCATGTCAGGAGCCTCCAAGGCTGCCGTTTGGCTCAGCTTAGCACAGCACAGATGGCCAAAGAGGGGTGGGGAGGGGGCCAGCATGTGGATTCATCCCATCCCCATGAGGCCGTCCACACCCAAGGCCAAGCACAGACATGCGGGTGCACCTGTTTCTCTACCAACTGAAATAAACGTCTCACAGAACATACCCTGCCCCATGCAATTCCTGGGATATTTTCTATTCTGCCCTGTTCCTGTCCATGCTGTTTGTGACTCTTTATGCGGGCGCCACAGCCTCTAGCACGGAGTCTCCACACTGCTGTTTCACTGACCCTGAGCCCCACGTGCAAGGACGTAGTCACCAGTGAGCCCCCGACGGCGCAGGGTCACGAGTCGGCATCTCAGAGGCCACGTCGGACATCACCGGCCTTGACACACACACCTGGGACAAGCGGGAGACCCCACTCACCGCTTTAGGCCGCGCATAATGTGCGCAGAAAAGACTGATGATCCCAGTGCCACAGCCGACGTCCAGGATGACCTTGTCCGTCAGGGACTCCCTGTTCTGCAGGATGACGCTGTGGTACTTGGTTGTGCGAGGCTGGTCTGCCAACATTTCCAAGTGCAGTTTCTGGGAGAAATGCACATTCAGAATCACTGCCTTGACCTACAGCCATGCCGAGTTCTGCACTGAGATGAGGGTCAGGGCCACATCTGATGACCCTTGACCCTGCCACACACAGCTGATGACCCTTGACCCTGCCACCCCATCTGGAGAGAGCGACAGTACAGGCCTATGAGTCCCTCAGCTCAGCACAGCATGGCCGGCAAGCAGAGAGGCAGGAGGGACCGCTGCGCATAGGGGTGCAATGTCGCCTGGACCACTCATGCCCACCTGAGGCAGGAGGGAGCACCGCAACCCAACCAGACTCCCCAGGGCTAGGTGTCTGACTAGAGAAAACCGCAGATACGCCATGGGAGAAACGCCAGCGCAGGTGGGCAGGGGGTCCCCCAAAGTCCTCTGTACGTGAACTTGCCCCTCATGTCCTGAGGGATAAGTGAGAGGCCCAGCCATTTCCTGAGGGAGAAAAATGCCTGAAACCCAAGGATACCCACATGAGAATCAGCCATCCCGCAAGGAGGCAGAGAGAGGCTTGCTCAGGGCAGCCTGAAAAGCCACCAACACTCTCAAGCTACAGAAGGCCCAGCCTAGAAACAGCATCGCCAGGAAGAAGACAGGTAGCAGGCGGGAGCAGAGTGAGGACAGCGCCCAGACCACGCCAGCAGACAGGAGCCTGCACAAGGTCCTCAGAGCTCACCACGGAGCCTCCCAAGACTCTGCAGAATAAACACAAAGGGACAGGCAGGAGGAGCTGGGGGGCATAGACAACAAAGCAAGGCCCAATTCTCCTGCCCGGAAGCAAAGGATGGGAAAGGCCTGTGGTGCCAACACGGATGAAGACAGAGCAGCAGCAGCTACGTCAGCACCACACAGAACCCAGTTCAGAGCAACACGTCAACACAGGACCAGTTCACCCAGAGCATGTGATTATTCTAAATACTTCTGTACCTAATAATAGGTCTTCAAAATGCACACAGCAAAACCAATACAGATGCAAGAAGAAACACACAAATTCGCAATTATCGTCAGAGATTCCAACACTGTGCTCTCAGTAACCGACAGAAATAGAGAGAAAAATCAGTAAGACTGCGGAAGGCCTGGATGTCACTGTCAACCAAGTTAATCTCGCTGGTACTTACACTTCACCCAACCCCTTGTAACAGTAATAATAAAAAATATCTAGGAATAAATTTAACAAGAAAGGTGCACAACCGTGTATGAGACAAACCTTAAAATGCTAAGAGATACTAAACAAAGCTTAAGTAACAGGAAACTGAGAGTCAACATTACAGAGATGTCATTTCTCCCAAAATTAACATCAACATTCCATGCGGTACCTACTAAAATGCCAGCCAATCTGGCAGGGAGGAGGAAGCACAACAAAATGACAATAAAATTAGTTTCAAAACAATAAGTGCCCAAGGCTAATGAGGAAAATGCTTTTTAAAAAAGTGGGGGGGACTGCTGGAGACCCAGCTCTTGCAGATCCTACAAAGGTACAATGCTGAAGCACTGGGCACTGCAGAGAAGTAAACAGACCAGTGAGTCAACAGGAATTCTCAAGCAGACCCCTGACATCCAGAGCACCACAAACACAGCATTTCACATCAGTGGGAAGGAACCGTCCAGTAACTGAGGCTGGGGTGGCTGGATATTTGTGGGCATAAATAAGGGTGGAATTTTACATTATATTTTTGACAACAAATAAATTCTAGAGTGATGTAAAATCTCATTGTTTAAAAGAGGATGAGGCCAGGCAGAGTGCCTCACCCCTATAATCCCAGCACTTTGGGAAGCTGAGGTGACAGGGTCCCCTAAACCAGGAAGCCACAGTAAGCTATGACTGTACCACTACACTCCAGCCAGTCAAACAACAAAGTGACCCCATCTCTAAAAAACATAAAAGATAAAAATAAAATAACAGAATCAAAACAGTTCTGAAAAAAAAAGTGTGGGTATTTATAATCTTACGGTGAGGAAGGTTTTTCACAAAGAAAAGAGAAAGAAGTCACAAAGGAAAGAAAAACCTATTAGGCTATACAAAGAAAAATGTTCTGTGGGGGGAAAAATTCACAAAGTCACAAAAATTCACAAATTCAGGCTAAATTACTTAACATATGAATCAACAAAAATCAAAAGAAATGGACAAATAATATGAAAGTTTACAGAAAGAGAAAAAATGCAAAAGGCCAATAAACACATAAAAAATGATCAATCTCACTCATGGAAATCAAAATTAAGACACCATATTTAACATTTAAGATCCAAGTCCTTTCTGGTTTGTGGTAGGGAAATGAGCTTTCACACGCCCTCAGTGGATCTGTGCCATGGTCTGAAATGTCCCCCAAAATCCACGTGTTGAGACTTAATTGCCAATGTGATGGCATTAAGAGGTCAGCTTTGGAGGTTACTATGAAAGGGTTTGAGGTGGAAGAGGCACTCCCAGCCTCCCTCCTTCACTCATGAGGCGCCATCTTGGACACCAATGCCAGTGCCTCCCCAGCCTCCAGAACTGCAAGAAACAAATCTCTGTTCTTCATAATTTACCCAGTCTAAGGCATTTTGTTACAGCAGCACTAAGTGGATAACCAGCAAATCTTTCTGGAGGGCGAATTGGCAAGATCCACTTAAGGAAACCACACAAACACACAAGGAATTTACCCTATAGAAATTCTAAAAAACACTTAGTAGGATTATATAGGACTCCATCACGGCATTATTTATCATGACAAAAAGTTGTTAAATAACCACTGTCCAAATATCAACATGATCCTTTTAAAGTAACACAATGCTCTGCAGCTGTTACAAAGAATGGCAGGTTCAATACGAGAGATCTTCAAAATCATGCAGCTACGTGAAAAGAGCACAGTGAACACCTGAGTGTGTGGAACGATGCCTTTTCTATAAACTAAAAAAAAGAAAGAAATGAGGTGTCACTTAGACTTCATAAGTACAGAGGAATCTAGTGGGCAGTGGTTCTTCGAGCTGAGAGGCAGCAATTTAACACTTTTAATTGTGAAATATGGTATACCTACAAAAAAGTGCATTGGAAAGTATCTGCACAGTTTATCAAGTATAGTTATATACGAAAAACATCTAATCCAATCCCCGAACACTGCCAGCATGTCAGACCTCCCAACTCGGCCATGCTGGTCCCAGAGCCTCCACCACCAGTAGGTAATTTCCATTCAACCCTCAGGGGAGCCACTCCTGCCCTCAGTCTCACCACCCATGCAAACTCATAAGCAGTGTCTCCTGGCCAGGCGCGATGGTTCACACCTATAATCCCAGCATTTCGGGAGACTGAGACAGGAGGATCACTTGAGGCCAGGAGTTCGAGAACAGCCTGGCCAATGTGGCGAAACCCCCTCCACTAACAAAACAAAAATCAGCCAGGCATGGTGGCGCACACCTACAGTCCCAGGTACTCAGGAGGCTGAGGCAAGATAATTGCTTGAACCTGGGAGGCAGAGGCTGCAGCGAACTGAGATCCTACCACGGCACTCCAGCCTGGGTGACAGAGCAAGACTCGGTCTAAAAAAAAAACACCTTCTAATGTGGCCTCTTAACTTTATATAATTGAGTCACATGTTACAGATTCTTTGCCCTATTCTTTCTTTTGCTTAACATTATTTTTATAATATTCATCCTGCAAGTAACTGTTTTCATCTAGTTTTAAAATGTAAGCAGACTGCTGCCTGCACCGTGGGGTTATAGGAATTTCTCCATGGTAGGGGAAAAATTTCAGTAAGCCCAACTTAGAAGCTGGGCTTTTATTATTTTTTTAGGGACAGAGTCTGGTTCAGTCACCCAGGTGCTCAATGCAGCCTTGAACTCCTGGCTTCAAATGATGCTCTGACCTCAGCTTCCCAAAGTGCTGTGATTACAGGCATGAGCTGCCACACCTGACTAGAAGTATTATTATTCATAATTTATAGAATTTTTAAAATTTTTTTGAGACAGGCTCTCACTCTGTAGCCCAGGCTGAAGTGCAGTGGCACCATCATGGCTCACTGCAGCCTCAACTTCCAAGGCTTAAGCAATCCTCCCATTTCAGCATCTCAAGTAGCTGGGACTACAGACACGCACCACCATGCCCAGCTAATTATATATATATATATGTATTTTTGTTGTAGAGACAAATTATATTTTTTATTTTTTTTCACTATGTTGTCAGGCTGTTCTCGAACACTTGGCCACAAGCAATCCTCCTGCCTCAGTCTCCCCCAGTGTTGGGATTACAGGTGTCAGCCACCACACCCAGCCTAATTTCACTTTTAAAGTAAAATTTACTACTTTTCTTAGATACTGAGAGAGCATGCTCATCATCTCATTGCCCAAATCCTATCACTAAGCCAAGGGTCGGCAAACTACGCCATGGGCCAAATCTAGTCCACCACCTGTTTTTGGATGGCCTCCAAACTGACGATGGTTTTTACATCTTTAAATGATTTTTTTAAATCAGAAGACTGACGATGGTTTTTACATCTTTAAATGATTTTTTTAAATCACAAGAATAATTTGTGACACATGAAATAGAATTCAAATCACAAGAATAATTTGTGACACATGTATAGAATTCAAATTTGAGGGTCCATAAATAAAGTTTTACTGGAACACAAACAACCCTGCACACTTTTGGCTTCCACACCACCATGTCAGAGCTGAGTGGCTGCAACAGAGACCCTCTGGCCCCCAAAACTATGAGCCTGCTCCGAACGCAGTCGGAACTAAGGCTAGAGAACCCCCGCCCGGCCAGCCGCAGGGAACTTAGAAACAGTACCAGTGTTCCATAGCTGCCAAAGTACTCTTCATCCTGCCACGTGTCCTCGGGGTCATATTCATCCATTTGCTTCCCCACATGGTTTGCTGGAATGTACCCACAGCAGCCCGCACGCTCGCCCCACCACCAATCTGCAGTGGTCTGTCTCAGGATAAGAATTTTTTCTCCTCTCAAAAAACTGAGCTGGAAAAAAAAAAAACAAAAAACGGTTAAAATTCAAAAGGAAAACCAGTCATTAGTATTTCGAGTGTGGCTCAGTGATAAATCCCATGAATGGTGACAAAGTCACAGAGATTTCAAACAGGAGTCAGTGGGTCATGACAGCAACTGAGAATGTATGCAAGTGACACCACGACTCAGCGATGCCTGTGGAACACCTACCTGAAAGAAGGGCACAGCTTAACTGATGCTTTTTAAAAGAAGGAGTGGGCTGGGCACAGTGGCTCATGTCTGTAATCCCAGCACTTTGGGAGGCCAAGGTGGGTGGATCAGCTGAGGTCAGGAGTTCAAGAGCAGCCTAACCAACATGGAGAAACCCTGTCTCTACTAAAAGTACAAAATTAGCCAGACGTGGTAGTGGATGCCTGCAATCCCAGCTACTTTGGAGGCTGAGGCAGGAGAATCACTTGAACCCCGGAGGTGGAGGTTGCAGTGAACCGAGATTGTGCCATTGCACTCCAGCCTGGGCAACAAGAGTGAAACTCTGTCTCCAAACAGAAGGAGTGAACATTTTCAAACTGCTTAGGAGAGAATTTCTCAACAGCCTCTTCACTGTAACTCAGCTATGCCAATTGAGTTACTAGAGGCTCACTCTATGAAATTCCTGTCACAAGGTAAAGCTGCATCCAAGCAGATACAGCTTGATATATTTGACAGCTTCACTTTTCATTAACTGGGTGGGTTCTGAAGCAAGGTTTCCAAGTAGAAAGCAGAACAGTGCTTCTGCCCCGGCCGAGGATTGCCAGTCTATACCCGGCATCTTCGCATCATGCTTGGAGCAGAACTGGTCAGCCTGGGAGGTGAAGCCCACGTGCAGGTCTTATGTGGCTCCAAGCATCCGAATACTTCTTCATTTAACTTTGGTATGACTTCTGCAAAATGTATCTCACTGTGCCACTGAACATGCTGAAAGCCATGAAGCACAGACCACCACCCGTGGCTACCTGCGTCTCATCGGTGGCAGCGTAGTCTGCGATGGCCACAAACTCCTCCGGCTGTGCCCCCTCCTGGAGAAGCCCCGCTTCAGTGTACTCAGCAGGCTCTTCTTCCTGCTCAAAGCCAAGGAAAGGGTAAGGAGAGGACACTGGAGCTTTTTCTTTTTTTTTTTTGGCTATGCTATTAGGATGGTTTAAATTTCAAATATAGATTCATGTGTCCAAGAATTTATCATACAAACGACATGGATCATCTTTACTATAATCAAAGGCTGTTGTCACCTTCACTCTACATTTCTTTAAAAAAAAAAAAAAAAAAGATTTGCATTTCAAAAGAGAACATCAGAGGAAGAAGTCAGAAACAGGCACTGCTGTGTCTATTTGGTGAGGAACCCTTGGCCTTCATCTGCAATGCTTCCTAAAGGTGGTCATGAAGAGCAACCAGTGTGAGGACAGAGCCAGGGGTCTAGTGCCCCAGGCAGGCACAGCCAACGGCCTGTGGAAAGAGCTGGTGGCATGGCACAGCTGCCATGAGGCAGCAGAGCCTGGGCAGCCCCAGCTCAGACCCACACGGGACCTTGGAGCTTCCCCCTACCACATCCAATGTTTTTTTTTTTTTTTTGAGACAGAGTCTCACTCTTTCGCCCAGTTTGGAGTGCAGTGGCATGATCTTGGCTCACTGCAACCTCCGCCATCTCCCAGGTTCAAATGATTCTGATGCCTCGGCCTCCCAGGTAGCTGGGACTACAGGCGTGCACCACCACACCCAGCTAATTTTCTGTACTTTTAGTAGAGATGGGGTTTCACCATGTTGCCCAGGTTGGCCTCGAAATCCTGAGCTCAGGCAATACACCTACCTCAGCCTCCCAAAGTGCTAGGACTATAGGCATGAGCCACCATGCCCAGCTGTTCACTTTATATAAGAATAAACGTGCCTGGAAGACATCACTGCAGGGGGCAAAACCTCAAATCACATATTCCAGTTCAATGAATCAACCCTGTCTCAATATATACATTTTAAACACATTTTCCTAAACATAAAAGTAATTCATGTTTACTCTAGAAAATGTGTGAGAACACCAAAGCACACAGAAGAAAATTACTGTAACTCCACTCACTGATCACAGATAATGACAGGCAGCACGTTGTTTATACCTTCAGACTTTTTTTTTTTTTTTTTTTGAGACGGAGTTTCACTCTTGTTACCCAGGCTGGAGTGCAATGGTGCGATCTCGGCTCACCGCAACCTCCGCCTCCTGGGTTCAGGCAATTCTCCTGCCTCAGCCTCCTGAGTAGTTGGGATTATAGGCACGCGCCACCATGCCCGGCTAATTTTTTGTATTTTTAGTAGAGACAGGGTTTCACCATGTTGACCAGGATGGTCTCGATCTCTTGACCTCGTGATCCACCCGCCTCAGCCTCCCAAAGTGCTGGGATTACAGGCTTGAGCCACCGCGCCCGGCCACCTTCAGACTTTTTAAAAAGTGGACTCATAACATGTATACAAAGCATTTAATGGGTTCACACAATCCTGTGGCCTGTTTCTCACTTATAAACTGAACATTTTTCTTGATTATTAAAATATACTTCGAACACTACGTAGTATCTGTGTAGTATTCTAGTCTGTGAATTGTCATGACTTACCTATCCAATTTCCTAGTCTTGTACATTTAGACTTTTCAGTTGTTACTATTCTAAATTATGTTAAGACAAACTTCCTTCAACATAAATCATTCTGCATGTACCTTAATCTTCTCAGGGTGAGTTTCCGAACGTGAACTTGATGGCTGAGACTATGTGTACTGTACGGCTTTTGGTTTTACCGCCCAGTGCCCTGCACAAAGGTGTTCCTCAGACGGCTTGCTGTGAGACGGAACCGCCCATCTTCCCACACTCTCTCAATAGATACCAACCACTTTTGTTACTTCCATTTGCCTCTTTGTGTGGTTAGACGTCTTTAAAATACTTGCTGGCCTCTCTTTTTACCTTGCTAACTGCTTGTTTGTACCCTTTGTGCTTTTCCCTGTACTAGGAGCATGACTCACTCTAAGGCAGCACTGCCTTCTGCTCACTCTCCACCCGGTTCCTGATCCACCCTCACTAACCCCTGCTGTGCGGCCTTCCATGCCTCCTCGGTGCCCGTGTCATACACAAACCCCTGTGTACACGTGTATACACAGACATACGCTCCCCAGGCCCCTTCTTTGCACTTGGCTTTTTTTTTCTTTTTTGAGGAGTCTCTGTCACCTAGGCTGGAGTGTAGTGACACAATCTCTCAGCTCACTGCAACCTCCACCTCCCTGGTTCAAGCAATTCTCATGCCTCAACCTCCCGAGTAGCTGGGGCTACAGGCGTGTGTCACAAGGCCCAGCTAATGTTTGTATTTTTTTGATAGAAATGGGGTTTCACCATGTTGGCCTGGCTGGTCTCAAACTCCGGACCTCAAGTGATCTGCCCACCTCGGCCTCCTGAAGTGCTGGGATTACGGGTGTGAGCCACCGCACCCAACCTACACTGTTTTTCTTACTCACACGATACCTTCCGGAAAAACGCTCCAACTGTCAGAACCCTGATTCGCTATTTTCAATGGCTACACACTATTCCACGGAGGGAATTCCGCGTGATTCCTCAGCCAACCTCTGCTGATAGGCTTTGTCTTCGTATCCAGTTTTCTACCACCCTAACTGATGATGCAACGCGAGAAGTCTGTGCATAGACAAGCTTATGTGGTGACATTTTATTTCTGTGGGATAGATTGGTCTGCCAGGGTTAAAGAACATGGTTTTTTGCTGCTGCTGTTGTTTTGTTTTGAGATGAGGCCGCCCTCTGTCGCAGAGGCTGGAGGGCAGTGGCACGATCCTGGCTCACGGCAACCTCCACCTCCCAAGCTAAAGCAGTCCTCCTACCTCAGCCTCTCAAATAGCTGGAACTACAGGCACACACCACCACACCCAGCTAATTTTTAAACTTCTTGTAGAGATGAGGCCTCACTACATTGCTCACTCAAACTCCCGGGCTTACGTGATCCTCCCACCCAGCAGCCTCCCAAAGTGCTGTGATTACAGACATGAACGACTGCATCCAGCCAGGGTATTTTAAATTCAAACATGAAGGATTATTTTCATCAAGCATATAACACTTCATACTTCAACAGCACTGCACACTTAGCAGCGACAGGCATTACCACTGTCTAATTTTTACCACAGTCATAGGTATAAAGTGTATCTCAAGTTATTTATTATCAATTCCTTGGCTATCACGTTTGCATGCTTTTTGACTGGATGCATCTGCTCTCCTGTAAACTGTATCTTTATTTTGCCCATGATTCTACCTGGCTGTTTGTCTTCTACTTAACAGATCAAAAGAACTCTTTGTATAACATAGATCCTATTTGACATCTCAAGAAATGTTTTCACAAACGTATTGTTTTCCCAGTTAATTTGTTTAGGATCAGCAACTTCATGAGTTAGGTTAACAGAAAATTTCCAAACTGAAGCACAAAAAGAAAAAAGAATGAAAAAAAATTAAGAATACAGCATGAGACACATCAAGAGAAGAGACAGAAAAAATAAATGAAGAGATAATGGTGGAGATTTTCCCAAAATTAAAATTAAAAAGAAATCATCAAGGCCAAGGTAGGCAGATCACCTGAGGTCAGGAGTTCAAGACCAGCCTGGCCAACATGACAAAACCCATCTCTACTAAAAATACAAATAATTAGTTGGGCATGTTGACTCATGCCTGTCATCCCAGCTACTTGGGAGGCTGAGGCAGGAGAATCACTTGAACCCAGGAGGTGGAAGCTGCAGTGTGTGGAGACTGCACCACCGCACTCCAGCTTGGGTGACAGAGTGAGACTTGGTCACAAAAAAAAAAAAAAAAAAAGAAAACACCACAGATTCAAAAAGCTCAACTAACCCTAAGCAGGAAAAACAAGAAGAAAACTTCCAAAAACCCCCAAAATTAGAAAAATCTTAAATGTGGCCAATGTGAAAAAGGAATACATTTAATAGAACAACAGTAAAATACTGATGACTTCTCATCAGAAACAGAAGCCAGAAGGCAGTAAAATGGTGCCTTTATAAAGTGTTAAAACTGCAAACCTAAAATCCCGTATCAGGCTAAAAGAGTCTTCAAAAATGTAGGCAAAACACATTTCATAGTTTGACACAGGAGATTCACACTAATAAATGTAATAATAAAGTTGTTCAGGTTAAAGGAAAATGATCCTACACGAAAACACAGAATGCAGGAAAACGGGAAAGACCTCAAAAAAAAGCGAATAATATGTGGGGAGACATAAAAGACTATTTCCCTTTATTAAAAAAGACTCTTGATAGCATAAAGCAACAATGATAATTTATTGTGGGGTTTACAACACACGTAAAATTAAAATGTTACGACAACAAAACAAAAATACAGGTGCTGGTAAATGAAACTAACTTGTAAGAGCTTTATGTAATGAAGTGGTTAAAAAAAAGAGTGAAACTGAGTTAGGATGCATATTGCAATTTCTTGGGAAAACAATATAAAAAGGTACAGCTAACAAGCTAATAGAGGAGGTAATGGGGAATTATAGAAAATACTGTATTAATCCACAAGAGGGCAGAAATGGCGACATGTACAAAAAAGAAATGTGACAAATATAAAACAAACATTAGTCGTTACATTAAATATTAATAGACTAAATATTCAAGTTAAGAGGCAGAAATTGTGTTTAACAGAGCAACAACAACAACAACAAAAAAAACAACCCACTAGACCCAAGTAGCTCTTTATAAGAGAAACACTTTAAATATAAAGACTTATGTTGAAGAAAAATATATATACATAGACACATATACATATACACACACACTCTCTCTATGTAAGCACTAATGATGAAAAAAAGATGGTACAGCTATATTAACATTAAAAAAGGTACCTGCAAGACAAGAAGTGTTTATTAACACGTAAAAAGACATATTTTGTAAAAATAAGGTCAATTAATCTAGAAAACAAAACCTATACTAAATATATACATGCAATATATACAGAGACTCAAAATATACAAGGCAAAAAATGATAGAACCAAATGGAAAAATAGAAATACCTACAACCATAGTGGAGAATTTTTAGTAACTGATAGAAGAGGGCAAAAATTTCAGAAAAGACATAGAGATTTGAACAATACTAATAACCCATTTGACCTTAATGGCATTTATAGAATACTACACTCAAAACTGCAGAATACATACTCTTTGCAAGTACTCATAGAACATTCACCAAAAAATTCCATGTGATTAGAATATAAAGCAGCCCTGAATAAAATTCAAAGACTGAAATCAGAGGATGTTATGTTCTCTAGCCAATGTAATCAAAGCAAAATTAAATAAGAAAAAGTAACATTTCCAAAATGTGTATAAATTAGTCAACATACTTTCAAATAGTCCAGGAAATTTCTAATTTCCATTGAATATATTAGAAAATATTTTGAAAATACAATGCATTAAATATATGAGGTACAGCTACAGCAGTGATTAGAGGAAAGTCATAGCTTTAAAGACTGGTTTAAAATCAATTAGCTTCCCTCTCAGATGCTACAAAAATTAACCCAAATAGAACAGAATGAAATAAAGACAAAAGCAGAAATCAATGAAATAGAAAACAGAAAAATAGAGAAATCAACACAGATAAAATTGGTTCTTTATCAAATTGATAAAATCCTAAAAAGACTCATCAAGGCGGAAAAAAGAGAACACAAGTTACCATTATCAGACATCTCCTCTATAATGAAGGGTGGTATTAACAGGTTGAACACAAGTATTACTGAAATACCACCATGACCCACAAGTAGTCAGCAAAATTAAAATAATAAGATACATTTCTAACCCAGGAGACTGATCAAAACTTAAAAGTCTGATGCTGTCAAGTGTTAGCAAGCACTATTGTGGGTTACCGACAGACCTGTGAACCGGTTAAGTCATTTTGGGGAATAAGTGATCATTATCCAGTGAAACTGAAACTTGCAATCCCTTCCACCCTGCAATGTCATTACTGGAGAACAGAGGCATAGAGAAGGATGGGCACTACAGCACCGTTTGAAACAGAGAAAACTAGAAACAAGTGTCCAACGAAAGGGAAGGAAGTAAAATGGGGTATATGCTTAGTGCACAGCAGCAAGACCACAACAGGCCCATACACACACGTACAAATAGGGTACTTTCTACTTTCAGAGAAGGGACATACTACAGGAATACCCCACAGTGGCAGGACGGAACCAGCAGTACACACGTATCAACAAGGACAAATTCCCTAAAGGTAAAGTTAAGTGAAGAGGCAAGCTACAGGTCACACTGAGTATGACACCATTATGGAAACTCTAAAAGGCACACACAGACAATATCATACATCGACCAAGGATATCTACATAAGGCATAAAGGTATGAAAACAGTGCAGCGGCACACAGCAGATTCACGGTTCACAGCTGTGTTTGCCTCTAGAGATAAAAAACAGTTATTCACGGTTCACAGCTGTGTTTGCCTCTAGAGATAAAAAACAGTTATTCACGGTTCACAGCTGTGTTTGCCTCTAGAGAGATAAAAAACAGTGCAGCGGCACACAGCAGATTCACGGTTCACAGCACAGCTGCGTTGGCCTCTAGAGATAAAAAACAGTGCAGCACCACACAGCAGATTCACGGTTCACAGCACAGCTGTGTTTGCCTCTAGAGATAAAAAACAGTGCAGCGGCACACAGCAGATTCACGGTTCACAGCACAGCTGCATTTGCCTCTAGAGATAAAAAACAGTGCAGCGGCACACAGCAGATTCACGGTTCACAGCACAGCTGTGTTTGCCTCTAGAGATAAAAAACAGTGCAGCGGCACACAGCAGATTCACGGTTCACAGCACAGCTGCATTTGCCTCTAGAGATAAAAAACAGTGCAGCGGCACACAGCAGATTCACGGTTCACAGCACAGCTGTGTTTGCCTCTAGAGATAAAAAACAGTGCAGCGGCACACAGCAGATTCACGGTTCACAGCACAGCTGCATTTGCCTCTAGAGATAAAAAACAGTGCAGCGGCACACAGCAGATTCACGGTTCACAGCACAGCTGCGTTTGCCTCTAGAGATAAAAAACAGTGCAGCGGCACACAGCAGATACACAGTTCACAGCTGTGTTTGCCTCTAGAGATAAAAAACAGTGCAGCGGCACACAGCAGATTCACGGTTCACAGCACAGCTGTGTTTGCCTCTAGAGAGATAAAAAACAGTGCAGCGGCACACAGCAGATTCACGGTTCACAGCACAGCTGTGTTTGCCTCTAGAGATAAAAAACAGTGCAGCACCACACAGCAGATTCACGGTTCACAGCACAGCTGCGTTTGCCTCTAGAGATAAAAAACAGTGCAGCGGCACACAGCAGATTCACGGTTCACAGCACAGCTGTGTTTGCCTCTAGAGATAAAAAACAGTGCAGCGGCACACAGCAGATTCACGGTTCACAGCACAGCTGCATTTGCCTCTAGAGATAAAAAACAGTGCAGCGGCACACAGCAGATTCACGGTTCACAGCACAGCTGCGTTTGCCTCTAGAGATAAAAAACAGTGCAGCGGCACACAGCAGATACACAGTTCACAGCTGTGTTTGCCTCTAGAGATAAAAAACAGTGCAGCGGCACACAGCAGATTCACGGTTCACAGCACAGCTGCGTTGGCCTCTAGAGATAAAAAACAGTGCAGCGGCACACAGCAGATTCACGGTTCACAGCACAGCTGCGTTTGCCTCTAGAGATAAAAAACAGTGCAGCGGCACACAGCAGATTCACGGTTCACAGCACAGCTGCGTTTGCCTCTAGAGAGATAAAAAACAGTGCAGCGGCACACAGCAGATTCACGGTTCACAGCACAGCTGCGTTTGCCTCTAGAGAGATAAAAAAACAGTGCAGCGGCACACAGCAGATTCACGGTTCACAGCACAGCTGCGTTTGCCTCTAGAGAGATAAAAAACAGTGCAGCGGCACACAGCAGATTCACGATTCACAGCACAGCTGCGTTTGCCTCTAGAGAGATAAAAAACAGTGCAGCGGCACACAGCAGATTCACGATTCACAGCACAGCTGCGTTTGCCTCTAGAGATAAAAAACAGTGCAGCGGCACACAGCAGAATCACGGTTCACAGCACAGCTGCGTTTGCCTCTAGAGATAAAAAACAGTGCAGCGGCACACAGCAGATTCACGGTTCACAGCACAGCTGCGTTGGCCTCTAGAGATAAAAAACAGTGCAGCGGCACACAGCAGATACACAGTTCACAGCTGCGTTTGCCTCTAGAGATAAAAAACAGTGCAGCGGCACACAGCAGATTCACGGTTCACAGCACAGCTGCGTTGGCCTCTAGAGATAAAAAACAGTGCAGCGGCACACAGCAGATTCACGATTCACAGCTGTGTTTGCCTCTAGAGATAAAAAACAGTGCAGCACCACACAGCAGATTCACGGTTCACAGCACAGCTGCGTTTGCCTCTAGAGAGATAAAAAACAGTGCAGCGGCACACAGCAGATTCACGATTCACAGCACAGCTGCGTTTGCCTCTAGAGAGATAAAAAACAGTGCAGCGGCACACAGCAGATTCACGATTCACAGCACAGCTGCGTTTGCCTCTAGAGAGATAAAAAACAGTGCAGCGGCACACAGCAGATTCACGATTCACAGCACAGCTGCGTTTGCCTCTAGAGATAAAAAACAGTGCAGCGGCACACAGCAGAATCACGGTTCACAGCACAGCTGCGTTTGCCTCTAGAGATAAAAAACAGTGCAGCGGCACACAGCAGATTCACGGTTCACAGCACAGCTGCGTTGGCCTCTAGAGATAAAAAACAGTGCAGCGGCACACAGCAGATACACAGTTCACAGCTGCGTTTGCCTCTAGAGATAAAAAACAGTGCAGCGGCACACAGCAGATTCACGGTTCACAGCACAGCTGCGTTGGCCTCTAGAGATAAAAAACAGTGCAGCGGCACACAGCAGATTCACGATTCACAGCTGTGTTTGCCTCTAGAGATAAAAAACAGTGCAGCACCACACAGCAGATTCACGGTTCACAGCACAGCTGCGTTTGCCTCTAGAGAGATAAAAAACAGTGCAGCGGCACACAGCAGATTCACGATTCACAGCACAGCTGCGTTTGCCTCTAGAGAGATAAAAAACAGTGCAGCGGCACACAGCAGATTCACGATTCACAGCACAGCTGCGTTTGCCTCTAGAGAGATAAAAAACAGTGCAGCGGCACACAGCAGATTCACGGTTCACAGCACAGCTGCGTTTGCCTCTAGAGAGATAAAAAACAGTGCAGCGGCACACAGCAGATTCACGGTTCACAGCACAGCTGCGTTTGCCTCTAGAGATAAAAAACAGTGCAGCGGCACACAGCAGATTCACGGTTCACAGCACAGCTGCGTTTGCCTCTAGAGATAAAAAACAGTGCAGCGGCACACAGCAGATTCACGGTTCACAGCACAGCTGCGTTTGCCTCTAGAGAGATAAAAAACAGTGCAGCGGCACACAGCAGATTCACGGTTCACAGCACAGCTGCGTTTGCCTCTAGAGAGATAAAAAACAGTGCAGCGGCACACAGCAGATTCACGATTCACAGCACAGCTGCGTTTGCCTCTAGAGAGATAAAAAACAGTGCAGCGGCACACAGCAGATTCACGGTTCACAGCACAGCTGCGTTTGCCTCTAGAGATAAAAAACAGTGCAGCGGCACACAGCAGATTCACGGTTCACAGCACAGCTGCGTTTGCCTCTAGAGAGATAAAAAACAGTGCAGCGGCACACAGCAGATTCACGGTTCACAGCACAGCTGCGTTTGCCTCTAGAGAGATAAAAAACAGTGCAGCGGCACACAGCAGATTCACGGTTCACAGCACAGCTGCGTTTGCCTCTAGAGATAAAAAACAGTGCAGCGGCACACAGCAGATTCACGGTTCACAGCACAGCTGCGTTTGCCTCTAGAGAGATAAAAAACAGTGCAGCGGCACACAGCAGATTCACGGTTCACAGCACAGCTGCGTTTGCCTCTAGAGAGATAAAAAACAGTGCAGCGGCACACAGCAGATTCACGATTCACAGCACATCTGCGTTTGCCTCTAGAGAGATAAAAAACAGTGCAGCGGCACACAGCAGATTCACGGTTCACAGCACAGCTGCGTTTGCCTCTAGAGATAAAAAACAGTGCAGCGGCACACAGCAGATTCACGGTTCACAGCTGTGTTTGCCTCTAGAGAGATAAGAGGAGAAACAGGGCTGAGATCGGGAAACAAACTTGTTGCTTGTTGTTTTTTAAGAGATGAAGTCTCACTTTGTTGGCCAGGCTGGAGTGCAGTGGCTGTTTACAGGCACAATCATAACACACTACACCTTCAAACTTCTGGCCCCAAGTGATCCTCCTGCTTCAGCCTCCTGAGTAGCTGAACTACAGACTGAAATACATCCAAGAGTATTTTTACTTTACATATATATATAGAGAGAGCTTAATGTACATTGCTTAATTTACTTGTTTACAATATCATCCTGGAAATATCCTAAAATTTGTTAAATTTCTCAGAAGAAAAATAAGATATCCATGGAATTAAAACATTTTATGAATAATAAAGAAACAAATTAATGAAAGACGCTAACTTGAAATAAAATTCCAGTAAAAACCCAAATGAAAGTAGATCATTGGAATGAAAAAGGAAAAAAAAAAAAAACGATTAAAGTTGACGTAACAGACATGAAAATGCTTAATTTTTAAAACGGTATTTATCATTCAGTTGGTAACTTTTATATAATCAACATTCCTTAAAATTTGAGGCTTTTTTACTGCTAACTTGAACAAAACTACATGAGTAACCCTGGCAGAAACAGTATGAATACATGGATATTTTCTAATGTGTCCAACTGGCCCTCAATATATTTCTGGTATCATGCATGAAATTTTATTGAACAGCTCAGAAAATATGCTTGCTTTGCCAGTTCATGTACCAAAAATGGAAGCCTAAATGATGCTGATGTTTTGGGACTAAATATTTATTTCGAAGGGTTTATGGTGCCCAGTGCAGGATGTCATCCTACAGACAGTGTGTCTGCTCTGCCTCACAGTCTTCACATTTAAGCATTCTACTGTGTGGCCACCTTCCAAGGCACAAGTTAAGTTCCATCACATCTGTGAGCTGACACTTAACTCTCTGTAATGTTTGCATTCATTAAACACAGATTTTTAGGAACTGGAACCGAAATTACCTGTGATTCACTTCTGGGACAGTCACCTGATGTTGCCATAGTTCTCTTAGGCTCTGCCTCATAACTCCTGCTTTATTTCATTTTCTTCTCCATTTCTACTTTTAAAAAGAGAAGGAGACACAAAGTACTTGCCACATTAATAATTAAGCTCACAACTTCTAAGGTCCATGACAAAGGTCCTCTACCAAATAGAAATAAAATGTGTATGTACGAAGAATGGTATAGAAATGAAAAATTATAATCATAATTCTTCACAAAGACAAAAGCATTTAAAAATCATAAACTTCAAACAGTGCGTGTTTTCTTCACTAGTCCACAAGGTGTTAATCTTACTCATTTGCTGAAGCCTGTTAGTTTCTGTCAGATCAAATGTCGACTTAAAGCAATATAAATCAGTATCCATTCTTTTCTTAGAACTGTGACAGCTTTAATTCCAATTAAAAGTCCCTACCTGGGACTTTACAGTGTTTCCACTAACAGGAACGAAGGTGTGCATCTTCCAGTCTTTTCCTTCTCAATTTTTATTTTTCCAGTAACAGTGTAATCCACACTCCGCTCTCGGATGAATGTGTTTTTTCAATTGCATGGCAATTCTTTGTTTAAAACGCAAGCTTCACTTCTAAATTCAGACTTGATGCTCATTTTTGTGATGTTCATAGTTACAAATACTTACTGATTTACACAATTATATTTTCATTGGAAAACCGGCGTCCAAATTGGGATGGGTTGGAGTGGGTGCTGGGGTGCGCGCAGGATCCGGGCCCACCTAAGATGCCCTTGGGAGGAACAGGATCATGGGGAGTGGGAACAGGTGGCCAATGAAGGCGGGTGAGAACGGGGCAAGAAGCGGGCAAGAAGCGAGGGGGCCGCGCGTGGACGCAGGAGCACGACAGGGTCAGGCTGCGAGCGCGCCTAGAGCTTCAGGACAGAGACCGCACAGCCCGTGGGGCGTAACCGCGAAGGGCGTGGCAGGCCTGGCGGTGAGGTGGGCGTGACCGCGGAGGGTGTGGCCGGAGCCGGCGCTCGGTGGTGGGCGCGGCCGGGAGGGGGCGCGGCGCGCTGGGAAGGGTGTGGCGGGGACCGAGCTCCCGTTTGGACGCCAGGGCAGGAAGCATAGAACGCGAGGGCGCTCGGAGGTCCCTAAAGGGGGCGGGGGCCTAAGTCTGCCAGCGGCGCACAGGCATTGCGAGGACGCCTCACCTGGCCTGTCCTGCCTTACGTGCAGTCCAGCCGCCTGAGCTGTCAATCAGGAAACCTACCTCCGCCGCGTTTCTCCGCCGAGTTGCGCGTTCACACTGCCAGTGCGGAGGGGCGGATGGTCCTTTCCAGGAGCCCGAGCCACCGCCCTCAACCCGCGCAAGCGCAGTGCGCGCAGCCCGTCAACCGAGAAGGCCCCGCCCACAGCCAGGCGCCCCCCGCGCAGGCGTCGTCCCCAGACGCCCCGCCCTCTAGGGAAGCCGGGCCACCGCCCTCGGCTCGCGCAGGCGCACTGTGCGCAGACCATCTGTAGCTGGGACCGCGTCCTACGCAGGCGCACTGCGTGTCTGCGCCTCTGCGGTCGTGCCAACCCGAGGCCGAGCGCCTCCATGTGTAGAGCTTGTCCCCAACCGCCCAGCCCCGTCGCCCGGCCTGGGGTCCGACCCAGGGTGCAGGGCGTGGGCGGGAGTCCGACCTAGGGCGGGGGGCGGAGCTGGGCACTTCACGGCCCGCGAAACACAACCGCTACGAGCCACAAAATGGCTGAGGCTTGTGAGGAGGACGCGCCCCCACACCTCTTCCTGTTTTCTCTGAAATGATTCAGTTAACTTTCCCGTCCGCGCTGCACGGTGCGCGCCCTCTGCGTTTCTTCCGCACAAATGGAAGCGGAATGGTAACGTTTCTGTTTTGCTGGAAGTTTGGGGCCAATGAGAAATGGGCGGCGCGAATGCCTGTAAAACAGAAATAAATTCCAAGGGCCCCCTGCAGCCATCGGAGTCGACTCCGTCCTTGACCAGGACACCCTGAAGTTCAACCTGAGACTTGTGGGCTTGAGGAGAAGTAGGGGTTGGACGGCCTTAATGTCCTCCTCCGGGGTTCGCATCAAGGCAGACCTTAGTTCTGATAGAAAATGTAAAAGGAGGGGCCCAAAGTGGCTCCGGCCGGATGTCGTGGCGCTCGCGAAGGCGAGGCCAAGAGTTCAAGGCCAACCAACCTCAGCAACCTTACAAGCTCTCATTGATTGGCAAAAAAAAAAAAAATGTAAAAGGAAAATAAATCTCGGGGCCCCCACATCATGAAGCTAAAGGGGGAGTCTAGCTGAGAACTGCGTGGGGCAAACCTGCCTCCCGTTCTATTCAGCGTCATCGTTCTGCTCACAGGTAAGTGCAAAGCTGATTACCAGAAACCCAAGGGAACGCTGGTCTCTTACTTACCTGTGAACCGGACGCCCCTCCCGCTTCAAGTTCTCCCTCCTTTGCTTCGAGTTGTCCCACCTTTCAGACCAAACCAGTGTTCATCGTACATATACTGATCGATGTCTCCTGCCTCCCTAAAATGTATGAAACCTGCTGTGCTCTGAGCCTCCCTAAAATGTATGAAACCTGCTGTGCTCTGATTACCTTGGGCACAGTCTTCAGGACCTCCCGAGGCCGTTTCATGGACAGGCATCCTTAACTTTGGCAAAATAAACTTCCTAAGTTGACTGACACCTGAATCCGATATTTGAGATTCACATTTTGGTAACCACAAAGGGCTTCTGAGCAGAGGTGCCCCTGACCTTTGACAAATCTCCTGTCGGTCTTTGGTACCAGTCTGAGCTATCTTTATGGCTCAAACAGATAGGACCATTTGCCGAGGCATGGAAGCACCCCCTCCAGAGAATCCCTGATCTACTCAGACTTAGTCAAGCTCTAAAGTTTATTTTGCTGTACAACTCCTTTTGTTTTGTGTGTGGGGGAAGGGAGACAGGGTTACTTGCTTCCAACACAAGGAAGGCAAGTTTTTTCCTGCTTCCATGGCAATGAAAGGCAGGTAACTCCTTTATGGAATTTGAGCTCACTTCCAACAGGAAAGATGAGGTTTTTTTTTTTCCCCCTGCTCCTAGGATGGTAGAGAGCAATCCACCAATCTGTATCTTCTAAGTGGAGCATCTAATTAGTTTACATTCAAGGCTAATGTTGATATCTGAAGTTTTGTCCTGGTCATATTGTTAATTGTTTTCTAGTTGTTTTATTATCTTTTATTTATTTATTTATTTTTCTGTCGCTGTGGTTTGGTGGAATTCTGTAGTGGTATCACTTGATTCCTTTCTCTTCCTCCTTTGTGTAATTATTTTACCTGTGAGTTTTATACTTCTGCGTGTTTTCATAATGGTTAATGTAATCCTTTTGCTTCCAAGTTAGGACTCTTTTAAGCATTTCTTGTAGGACCAGTCAAGTAGTGATGAATTTCCTTAGCATTTGTTTACCTGGGAAAGACATTTATTCTTCATTTGTGAAAGTTAATTTTGGTGGATATAAACTTCTTAGCTGCCCTTTTTTTCTTTCAGGACTTTATCTTATAATGTTCCTGCTGAGAAGTCTGCTGTTAGTCGGGTAGGGTTTCCTTTATAGGTGACAAGACACTTTACTTTTCCATTTATGTTTTTAGAATTTTCTCTTTCGTTTTGACTTTAAACAGTCTGATTGTTATTTCCTGTGGCAAAGTCCTTTATGCATTTTATTTCTTTGGGAAATACTGAGCCCCTTATATTTGGATATCTAAATTTCTTGCTAGACTTGGGAATTTTTCATTTATTATTTTATTAAATATTATAAACCTTTTCATCTCTCTTAGCCCTCAGGGATACCAAAAATTTATAAATTCAGTCACCTTAGGTTGCTCTAAATCTCTAAAAATTCATTGTTTCTTCTTTATTTTTTTATTTCAGTATTTTTTTTGTCTGACTGGATTGTTTCAAAAGGCCTGTCTTCATATTACAAAATTCTTTCTTCTGTTATTGAAACTTTTAAATGTATTTCCTTCAGTGAATTCCATCATGCCAAAATTTGTTTGCTTTTTTTTTTTTCTTTAAGTATCTTTTCATTGGCAAATTTCTCATTTTTTTCATTGGTTTTGTTGTGGTGGTGGTTGTTCTTTGTATTGCTTTTCAGATTCCTTTTGCATTTCACTGAGGTTCTTTAAAAGTCAACATTTTGAATTTTTTATCTGTGATTTTGAGAATTTCTTTTCAGTTATGATCTATTGCTGGAGAGTTAGGTGTTATATTATCTTGCTTTTTCACATTTCCTGTGTCTTTAGATTACATTGACTTCTGTGCATCTGGTGCAGCAGTCACTTCTTCCTATTTTTGGATTCACTTTTATTGGGGAAGGACTTTTTCCTGAAGATGTGACTGTGATGTTGGTTGGGTATGGCCCAGCCAACCTGGTTTTGCTTCTGGGTACATGCAGCAGTAAAGTCTCTGATTTCTTTGTCTAAGCAGTGTTAGTGGTATCTTTCATTTCCTTGGTGTGTTAGGGTGTGGTTATTGGAGGCTGTGGGGAAGTTGTGCTGGGAGCTGGAGTGCCAGTTGGGCCCATCTTCAGGTCTCAGTGGTTGTGGTGGTGGTGGTGGTGGTGGGCTAGGTATGTCTGTCCTTGTGCCTAGGGTGTTGTGCACTGGTGCCTGTACCGGTAGTCCCAGACAGGTGAATTTCTGCTACATCTGATATCTGAGGGCTTCAAGGTAGCTTTCTCAGATATCAGATGTAGCAGTGGTATACTCAGCAGGTAAGCAGGCTCATGAGCCCCTGGGAAGCTGACATGATGTGAGCAGTGGTGGGAGCAGTGTTGAGATGCTCTTCTGGGTCCCAAGCACTGTGCACTTGTGTTGGCAATGGTTGCAATGGGCTGTGCAGGCTGGCCTCTAGGCCAGCGGGTTACAGGCAGGAGTCCACTGAGGTGGTAACAGCAGGGCTGTTTGTGCCCGAGCTCAGTCCCCTGGGAGGAATGCTTGGGTGCTCCAGGTGGTGGGTTGTGCTGTGCAACCCCTAGGAACCTGGATCCCACACTCTGTCTCAGACACGAGCACAAAGCTAGGTGGAGCCAGACTGAGTGAGCTTGCACTCAGGTCCCATAATGGTGAGTACATGCACCAGCCATGATAGGCAGGGGTGGGGCAATCATCCGGCCCCTGCCAGAATGCTTGGGTGAGGGCCAGCTGCTGCTGTGCTGAGGTTCTGCCGCAGGAAGGGTAGATACGGCCCAGCAGCTACCATCTTGGTCAGCAGATGGGGAACTTACATCCCTCTCATGCCCCAGTCCCAGCTGTTCCATCAGTTCCGTCAGTTTTCTTTAACCTGTAACTCAGCCCTAAGCCACAGGATCCTCTGCCCAGGTCAACACCAAGCCCCCATGGCAACTTGCTTCCTGCTCAAATTCCAGGGGGTGATGTCCCCAGTACCAATGACCATGCCTGCTTCTCAGTCCTGGCTGCAGGAGCCCACCCACTCTCATGCCCCAGTCCCTGAAGCAGCAGTCCAAGTTTCCCTAGTTCCTAGGACTAGCACCACTGGTCTCCAGGGCAATGCACAGTCTGTTAAGAGGTAGGATAGACAATGGCATCTAACTGTAGCCCCTTAAGTCTCAGGAAGGGTGTGGGACCCAGGGCATGTTACTTCCCTGAAGCAGTTCCTTTTCACAGTCTCCCAGCCACTCTCTATGTTAGATTCAGGGCATGGAAGGTTCTAGGTGTTCTCTTGTGGACTGCATTGTATGCTTCCCCAGTGGGACAGTGGAAGACTAGAAAGACTCTCACTCACCTTCTCCCGGTCACTCCGAGGTGCTGGCCAGTCCTGGTCAAGCAGCCCGCCAGAGACCACCTTGCTGGGGAGGCCGCAAGCAGGTGCTGTAGGCAGCTCCAAGGCACCAGGCACAAGTGTGTGACCAATCCAGGTGACGGCTGAACACTACCCATAAGCCCAGTTAACACCACATGGACAAGTGTGTGACCAATCCAAGTGAAGGCTGAACACTACCCATAAGCCCAGTTAACACCACATGGAATGAAAGAGTAGCCCAGCCCAAATCCTGACATGCAGAATTTGTGGGGCCTAATACAATGGCTTTTGTTTCCAGCCACTACATTTTAATCATTTGTAGCAATAGCAACTTGAATATTCCGCCAGGTGAGATAGTGTCTCTCCTGCATGGGTGGGACAGGTGTTGGGGGGTGGGGCATGCATTCGCTGATGGAGGCACTCCGGTCACATTTTTTTTTTTGAGAGAGGGGCTTGCTCTGTTGTCCAGGCTGGAGTGCAGTGGCACCATCAAGGCTCACCTCATCCTCCAACTCCTGGGCTCAAGCCATCTTCCTGCCTCAATCACCCAAGTTGTTAGGACCACAGGCACATGCCACCAGACCCAGCAATTTTTTTTTTTTCCAGAGATGGGGCTTCACTATGTTGTCCGGGCTGGTCTTGAACTCTGAGGATCAAGGGATCCTCCCACCTTGGCCTCCCAAAGTGTTTGGATTATAGGCATGAGCCACTGCACCCAACCAGGCCACTTCTTTTTTTTTTTTTGAGACGGAGTTTCGCTCTTGTTACCCAGGCTGGAGTGCAATGGTGTGATCTCGGCTCACTGCAACCTCCGCCTCCTGGGTTCAGGCAATTCTCCTGCCTCAGCCTCCTGAGTAGCTGGGATTACAGGCACGCGCCACCGTGCCCAGCTAATTTTTGTATTTTTAGTAGAGACGGGGTTTCACCATGTTGACCAGGATGGTCTCAATCTCTTGACCTCGTGATCCACCCGCCTCGGCCTCCCAAAGTGCTGGGATTACAGGCTTGAGTCACCGCGCCTGGCCCAGGCCACTTCTTAATAAAACCTTTTAATCACCTTTGGCAGTTGTGAGCAGAAACACATGAAACTTTTTAAATGGAGAATTTATGATTGATTTTTATTTATAAGAAATCTGACAACAGTTAGATGATTATGCATACAAAACTCTTCTTATTACATTGATTTTACAAATGTTCTTAGAAAAATAAGGATTGAGGCATCAAATATAGGCTCACCTTCCTTTCACTTGTATTCATACCTTTCTAAAATATTTACTAAAGAAAAAACTTGCAAAAAGAACTATCTCCCCAAAAATACAGAAAAAGTTCTCTGTAGTTTCTCTGCAGAGTAAGGCGTTTCCTCATGTTCCGAGACACGACAGCAGCATTTCACATGGTTGAGCCTTGGACTCTGGAGGCAGGCCCAGGTTCAAATCCTGGCTTTGATACTGAGTGATACCACCTGGGTGAACTACTTCTCTGAGCCTCGGTTTTCCCCTTGGTGATGAAGAAACACGTGTTTCCCCTGCAGGCCGAGGCTCCGAAGCCACCGAGCTCCTTCTGCTAACGGAGGTCCTCATTTCTGCCATTGCCCAGGTTTCCTTTAGTGTGACTTGCCACACAGTGCTCTGGAGCCCTGCCCTTGGGGACTCACACTCCTGTGACCAGGATGGGGGCAGGGCTGTGTTTGATCAGCCCCCTTCCACCTCCAGAGTTCAGAACTCAGTGTCTTACCTGCCTCCCAGGGACCAGACACAGTACCTGGCAGAGCGCCTGACAGACATGTCAGGAGGCACTGGAGCACACACATCACCACTCCAGGGGCAGGAGAGGTTGTCACATGGGTTGCAAAATCTGTTTCTAAAAGAGTCCTTGGGAGGCCTGGCTCCTTGGTGTGCTGAGCAATTGACCCATCACCCACACTCTCCTACTCAAAGAGGACTCTGGCCTTCCTATGGCCAAGGGACCTGGCCAGCTCCACAGGCTGAGGACAGAGCCTGTGCTTAGGGCTCCAGGAACAGGCGTCCTTCTGTGGTCATCATCGCAGCAGCAGCAAGGTCGAGGTGGGGCATCAGCATGGGATGTGCACTCTCTCATCCTGGGCACAGCCAGGTGAGCCTCGCCTGGGGGAGGGAGGTGCCCACGTGCAACTCAGGCAAACACAGCCCCTGGGCCTCATCCCAGGGAGCCCCGAAGGAAGAGTTCAGAAGATAGCAAGTAATTTTATAAATTAATACACAATAACAGGTAATTAATCTTCAATGTTGAACTAAGTGTCAATATGTATGTCACAGGAATTACATCAAATTATTCAGTTTCGTTACGGAGCCGGCCTTATGTTTTAATTCCAAAATTCATTATTCCTCCTGTGATTTAAATTTACATTAGCACTCAGTAGAACTGCGGATACTAAATATAGCTGTGGGTGTGTTCCTGTTACACTAAACATTCATAGTGCCAGGCTCTTCACTGTGTGTTTGCCTTAAAGTTTGTTTTTCAAAAGCAAAAGAGTTATTGTTCTACAGTAGCAAAACTGCTAGGGATTGAGCTTCCAGAGTTTTACTTTTTATTTATTTTTATTTTTATTTTTTTTGAGATGGAGTTTCGTTCTCGTCCCCCAGGCTGGAGTGCAACGGTGCGGTCTCCACTCACTACAACTTCTGCCTCCTGAATTTAAGTGATTCTCCTGCCTCAGCCTCCCAAGCAGCTGGGATGACAGTTGCCCGCCACCATGCCAGGCTAACTTATTTGTTTTGTTAGTAGAGACGGCGTTTCATCATATTGGCCAGCCTGGTCTCAAACTCTTGACCTCAGGTGATCTGCCTGCCTCGGCCTCCCAAATTGTTGGGATTATAGGCGTGAGCCACCGCACCTGGCCGAGCTTCCAGATTTTAGGTTCTCATCAGTCCTCTTCTCTCGTTTGTTTGCTAGGTTCTTTATTTAAATCTCTAAAATAAAATAATTCATTTCCACTCCTGGGGCGTGGCTTTGGCGGTGGTTCAATTCCATGAAGGCATTTTTACAATCAAGGCGTATGCGTCCTCACTTGTTAAGTAGGGTTTGTTTGTTTGTTTGTTTTTTGAGATGGAGTCTCTCTCTGGCCCAGGCTGGAGTGTAGTGGCAGGATCTCAGCTCACTGTAACCTCTGTCTCCTGGGTTCAGGGGATTCTCCTGCCTCAGACACCCTAATAGCTAGGACTGCAGGCACACACCACCACACCCGGCTAATTTTTGCATTTTTAGTAGACACAGGGTTTCACCATGTTGCCCAGGCTGGTCTCAAACTCTTGACCTCAAGTGATCCGCCCACCTCCGCCTTCCAAAGTGCTGGGATTACAGATGTGAGTTAAGTAGTTTGAACAGTCAATTGATTAAACTTTTCCGGCTGCTCGCTGGCACATGTGGTCAAGTACTGTGCTGTCCTGGCCCACAACGCCCTACAGGAAGGCAAAGGTCATAAGACGTGGGACCCTCTGGAGTCGTCAAATGACAAACGCTCCCATTGAGTGAAAAAACAAATAGGCTAATCCTGTGCCTTTTAAAAATTTTAAACCTGACATGATTTTCTTGCAAATTTCCAAGAATCCTTAAAAGTTATAAAAAGTATAATCAAAATAAACATCTGTGGCAGAGCTCTACAAAAGACGAAACTCAATTTTCCTTTTGAGATCTTTCCCCAGCCTCAGTTCAAACACTTCCTGTCATATTTCACCAAGACTCAATTCCTGAGCAAGAAACCACAGGCACAGCAAGTGCCATGAAAAGCGGCTTTGTGTGGGGTAAGCTCTTCACACTCCAATCTCCAGTTCCTTCTCAAAGCTTTGAAAGAAAGTCGAAAAATAAAAACAAAAGCCCTGCTGTGTTGAGCTGGGCTCTGGCGTTGCCATGGACCCAGCACAAACAGCTCCTGCTCTGCCCCAGATCGGCTCACGCTGGGGCCTGCACTTCATGGACTTTGGAATGACTGGTTAGAACCCAAATGAATTCATGGAATTCGACATGGTTCAAAAATAATAACGTGTGATACTCATGAAATGCTGATATTCTGTCTTAATTTATCAGATTGGGGGCATCCTGGATTCAGAGTATTCTAAAGTAGCCAGTAGGTTCACTCTGTCCTTTTGGACCCTAATAAATCTGGCTCGGAAAGAAATCTCTGTACCTCTGCTATTTGCTGTTCTTTGCTTCGCCTGGTCTGACTCCTGCCCCAGGAGTGCTGACAGCCCCAGATTCCACAGACAAGAGCAGCAGTGTCTATAATAATAATGATTCCCAACTGAGTGCATGGGCGCTGCACGTGTCTGTACGTGTGCACACGTATGTGCATGCCAGTTTCCCAAGCGAGTGCGCTGGGCGCTGCACGTGTCTGTACGTGTGCATGCCAGTTTCCCAAGTGAGTGCACTGGGCGCTGCACATGTGTCTGTACGTGTGTACACGTACGTGCATGCCAGTTTCCCAGGTGAGTGCACTGGGCGCTGCACGTGTGTCTACGTGTGCACACGTATGTGCATGCCAGTTTCCCAAGTGAGTGCACTGGGCGCTGCACGTGTGTCTGTACGTGTGCACACGTATGTGCATGCCAGTTTCCCAAGTGAATGCACTGGGCACTGCACGTGTGTCTGTACGTGTGCACACGTGTGTGCATGCCAGTTTCCCAAGTGAGTGCACTGGGCGCTGCACATGTGTCTGTACGTGTGCACACGTATGTGCATGCCAGTTTCCTCCACTCTGACAGCCCTCTCAGGGTGCAGCTTTTTCCCTGTTTTATGCAGGAATGGAAAGGTTGTCATTGAACAAAGTGTGTTCAGAGGTCAGATCTGAACTCAGCTCCAAGCCTTGGCCCCATGGCTGCCTGCTGGTTGGGAGTGGCATTCCCCAGAACAGGAAAGGCAGTGAGTTCCCTGCATCCACACTTGCATTTGCTACAACAGAAGCTCTTTGTCTCTTCTTCACATTCCTTTAGAACACAAACCTCCTTTCTCCCGTGGCCATCAGTCGCTGGAACCAGCCTCGTGAGTGGCTTGGTGGCGGATGGCACCATCCTTTGTGGGAGAAAACAATGTTGCTGCCCAGGCCTTTCTGAAATGACCTCTTCCTGCCCCCTGACCAGCCCCGACAAGGCCTGGGCTGGCTGCCTAGTTGATGGGAGCCAAGAGTTTGCTGAATGGATGAAGAGAAAAGGGACATTCAAGCGACTGAAGATCTTAACAGAAGATTTATACACCCAAATAAAGCCCCCGTGGACCCCCCAGCTCCTTCGTGCCCTGCCTGGGCAGGTGGCACTGTTGCTTGGGAAGGAGAGCCCCTTCCTGTCATGGCAGGTCGTCCTCTGGGAGCCTGGAGCCACATCAACTCATTTCCCTCCATCTGCAGAGTAGACAAAGGGTGAACCACATGGGTGCCTTTGGTGTTCAAGGTGCAGTAGTCTAGATACCAGGGGCCTTGAGGTGCCATCACCCCCTCCCAATCATCTCCGAAGTGTCACAGGCTGCAATGTCACGCAGCTCTCCACAAGGCCATGGCCACTAGTCAAGTGATGGCTCTTGGCCACAGAGTCATGGCAGCGTTGCTCACAATGGCACCTTTCTTCACAAGCCAAAGAGTACGAGGTGTCACACTCCTGAAAAACGCCGTGGTGATCACGATCCAGCAGCCAGCTGCCTGTTGGCACCCTATTGTCTCCATCAGCTTTTTTATTATTGGGGGAACAGGTGGTACATTTCTTTTAACAGGTAGACTAGTGACATTTGTGATGTCTTCTTATATTAGTTGGGGGATTTTTTTATCTTCAGAAAGTAGCTACTCATTTTTGGTTTCCAGTTCAGCATGTAAGGAACTAAGAAATCTTTGCTCCCTTCAAACAACAAGTAAAAAGCTGAATGAACTGAAAATTAACAGCCCTTCCTAGATCCAGTAGAGAAGTGAGGTCACAGGACAAACCATTGCACCCGAAACTGGAGAAACAGACAGGTAGAGAAAGAGTCACGACTTATCTCCAGCAGATACCCCCAGTGCCAGGGTAGGAAAACCAGAACCACCACTGAAAAACTGCTGGCGGCTCAGTGCAGCAGAGTCTGAGGGACAGTAACTCCAGGGGGACCCCAGTCCTGGGGGGCCCTACACTCTTGTGAGTTTTACCTCCAGGAGCTCAACCAGGTCCTCACAGTGAATACTGGAGGAAAATCCCCTGTGCTTCAGCAGGGAGAAGAAAAAAGGAACCATCGTGAGATAGGACATTCTGTTCTTAGCAATGCCTCAGACTCCTCAGGAGTCTGTTTTATCCCAACCAAACGGGCTGGGTTATATCCGAGCCTGACCTACCAACTCCATGTGGCTCTGGACTTCCATGCAGGTGAAGGGAAATACACAATTCCAGCCCCCTACAGCCATCCTGTCCCACCCACAGGATGGGGGAACACTTGTGAAGATCACAATTCAGGGGTGCAGGGTCACCACAGGCCTAGACCTATTCATAGGATTGTCAAATGCTTTCCCTCCCTTGCACCAGCCACCACATCACTAAAGGCCTTTTTACAGCAGTTCCTTCTAGCCATACTTTATTTCCAGCCTTCAAAGAAAAAATTAAAAGGCACGCCAAAGGACAAAAACTAGTTTGAAGAGACTAAAAAAGCATCAGGAGCAGTGTCAGATATGGCAGGTTGTTGAAATTATCAAACCAGGAATCTCAATAAACTAGGCATTGAAGGAACATATCTCAAAATAATAAAAGACATTTATGACAAACCCACAGCCAACATACTAAATGGGCAAAAGCTGGAAGCACTCTCAAAAACTTGGCACAAGACAAGAGTGCCCTTTTTCACCACTCCTCTTCAAAATAGCATTGGAAGTCCTGACCACAGCAATCAGGCAAAAGAAAGAAAGAGAGCAGTCTAAATAGAGAGGAAATCAGATTAACCCTGTTTGTGAACAACATGATTCTATATCTAGAAAACCCCATAGTCTTGACCCAAAATCTCCTTAAGCTGATAAACAACTTCAGCAAAGTCTCAGGATACAAAATCAACACACAAAAATTACTAGTGTTCCTACACATCAACAACCATCCAGCTAAGAGCCAAATGAGGCATGCAATCCCATTCACAATGGCTACAAAAAGAATAAAATATTTAGGAAACAGCCAAGCAAGGAGATAAAAGATCTCTACAAAGAGAACTACAAAACACTGCTCAAAGAAATCAGAGGTGACAGAAAAAAGTGGGACAACATTTCATGTTCATGGATAGGGAGAATCAATATCATTAAAATGACCATACTGCCCAAAGCAATTTATGGATTCAGTGCTATTTCTATCAAATTACCAATGACATTCATCACAGAACTAGAAGAAAAATGTTTAAATTTATATGGAATCAAAAAAGAGTCTAAACATGCAGTGGCTCACGCCTGTAATCCCAGCACTTTGGGAGGCCGAGGCGGGTGGATCACGAGGTCAGGAGATCGAGACCATCCTGGTCAACATGGTGAAACCCCGTCTCTACTAAAAATACAAAAAATTAGCTGGGCATGGTGGCGCGTGCCTGTAATCCCAGCTACTCAGGAGGCTGAGGGGGGAGAATTGCCTGAACCCAGGAGGCGGAGGTTGCGGTGAGCCGAGATCGCGCCATTGCACTCCAGCCTGGGTAACGAGCGAAACTCCGTCTCAAAAAAAAAAGCAATAAGGAAAGGATTCCCTGTTCAATAAATGGTGCTGGAATAACTGGCTAGCCATAGGCAGAAGATTGAAACTGGACCTTTTCCTTACACCGTATACAAAAATCTACTCAAGATGGGTCAAATACTCGAATGTAAAACCCAAAACTATAAAAACCCTGGAAGACAACCTAAGTAATATCATTCAGGACATAGGACGGGCAAATATTTCATGGTAAAGACACCAAAAGCAATTGCAACATTAGTGGACTAGTGTAACGTTTCCTGACAAGATGACTGGATCTCTGCACACAGTAGTATTGCATACAGAAGAAGACTCTCATGTCCTTCAGGCAACACTGTGAGTGTACACTGTTGCCCCTGCCAGGTAAAAGTAAACTGCTTCTGGTAGTCCTTGCGAATTGGTTTGAGAAAAAAGCATTAGTAGGATCAGTAGCCGCATACAAAATGCCAGAGAATATGTTGGTTTTCTCTGGTAGAGATTTCTCATCTGGCACAGCAGCTGTGACTGAAGTCACCAGCTGATTACATTTGCAATAGTCCACATTCTTCATAATCCGTATTGTTAGGGAAGCAGGGGCCTAGGGGAGTCAGGGTCACCCACTTCAAATTCTGCTGCATCTTGAGACTAACGAGGCACATCCCTTGCCAGTTGAGACCCACAGACCTAAGATGTTTACAGTTGAGGAAACAGCTGAACAATACCTGCAAGGATTCGCTGCTACACACCAGAGTGCAGGTGTCCCAATGCCCAAACAGTGTATGCTTTCCAGATAATAAGAGTTATGCTTTAATGTACGCACACACTAAAATCTTAAGGACAGTCTTCTTTAAATCAACAGAATAGTAAATTTTGCCATGCTGTCTGCTCACCCGCATATAGTCACAGCTTACTTTAATCTTTACATAGACAAACCCCTATATAAGAGAAACTTAGAAGACAGCCCATTCCTCTGCTTGCTTTCTGAGGATGCCCTATTCTGTAATGGAATGTAAGAGATCTCAATAAACTATCTCTTCTCACTTCACTCTGCAGCTCTCCTTGAATTCCTTCCTGCGTGAGATCCAAGAACCCTCTCTTTGGGTCTGGATGGAGACCCCTTTTTCTGCTAAGAATTTGAGTTTTGCATGGGCCAAAGTGGCCAGTTAATGGGTTTGTAGGAAGTGTCACAGCCCCTGCTTATTTCAGCTCTTCAATGGCGTTAATCTCCAAAGCTCTCTCGGGGATTCAGTATTTCTAGATAAGAAGGGGTGGTTCTGGGGACTCTCACCAAACCTCTCATCATGATCCTCATCTCATACATGAGAGCCAGTGAGGGGATTTAGCCAGTGTATGCTCATTTCTATTATACAACCAGGAACTGAAAAACGAACCACAGAGAGAACAGTGCACCAAGTGGGCCCCTGCGAGTGGGTCTTGAGTTAGAGCCTCTACCAAGTGGAGACCTGACCATCTGCTGAGCCACATTTCTGGTTCCCAGGAATTCATGTCAATGGAGGCAATCCCTGAGACATCTAGGTTCTTTCCTTTTCGTTACTCGATGGCTGCAGGGCATGTCAGAAAAGGTGTGGAGGAGGATTTATGGTATATACGCCTGGAGCCAGTGCAGATTCTTTCTTGGGGGTCTTAGCTTTTCCTTTCTATCAAGATGCTCTAGGTCTGACCCAGCTTAGGTCTGGGAACTTGGAGAGAGCCCGTGATCTCCACTGTGGTGATTCAGGTCGGATTTTGGTGACCAGACCTAGAGGTTTTCCTGTTGGGTGGATTAAAGACTTCTGTAGCTGCAGTCCATCTCTTCATGCTGAGGAACACTGAGCAATTGGTCACTGCCGAACATCTCTGTGGACCAAGGCGCGTGGTCCGCACTTGCCTTCCCAGGAAGCTGCAGTGTGCAGAGGGCAGGTGTGCCTGGGTCTTCCTGCTGAGCATGGTGCCCTAGGTGCAGGAGTACAGTCATTGCCTGAGTGGATTTCAAACTATTTTTAGTTCCTGCAGGAGCAGGCTAAAGAGTTTCCTGTGGATTCTGAAGGTGAATCCGGAGTTCAAGTTGCCGCTCTGGGGAAGTGGTCAAGGTTTTCAGGAGTGGTCCCTCCAACGTCTGAGTGAGGAAGGGGCATAGAGCATAGCCTCGCCTTCCTCAGGCCTGGGCAAGCTCCATGCTTCACAGGGCAAGCCTGTGTCGGATTCTTCAGCAGAGACCACAGCCAGGAACGGTGAAGCCGATGAGGAAATGAGGCCCAACCACACTGCTCAGGTCCTTCCTCACAGGAGGCTGGGGCAGGCTCAGCCATGCAAGACCACAGCTCTCAGCCCTGTGCTGTTTCCAGGGCACACTTACGGGTGCTGAATGAGAGAACTTTCTAGATAAAACAGGTGACAGCAAAACAGCCATGTACACAGGTATCTTGTGGGAAACCCTTCCACAAGCACTTTGAAACTGGGTTGGGTGAAAGACCTGACGCTGGGTCAGGCATCCTTTGGGGACCATGGACATGTGTGGAGAGTTTTGGCCAATGCTTTTGTGTGATTTGTCAGAAGGAACACCCACTTCTTCCGTCTCGTGAACAACCCACAAACTGGCCCCTGCACTCAGAGACTCACGTAGGGCACATTGAGGGGACGTCTGGGTTTCTCCTTCGAGGCTTCGGCAAGGGGCACAGCATCTACACACCTCTGTAAAACAGCGTTCGGATAGGGCATCTCTAAGGCATTGTCCGACTCTGCCAGTCTGTGACCTTCCACTCTGGAGGGGAGGGTAAGGCCTTGGGATACAATCAACACATCACCCTAAACAAGGACCTTCCCCTCAAAGTACCACACGTTTCAGTCCCAGCAGATGCGGGGCTCAGCAGCTTCTCTGAGGCAGCCCTGTTGAACCCAGGGCTGACCACAGACAGCACTACTGTCTGCAGAAGCCCGCGCCCAGTGGGGCAGCCATGGAGGCTGGCAGAGGAGGGAGGCTCCAGGGGTCTCTCCATCAGAAGCCAGATCGCAGGCCGCCTACTCTCCTACGCTCAGCCTGTACTTGGAAGCTTCTGGTTCTTGGCTTCACATTTGCTTTGTTTGAATCTATTAGCCCAAGTCTCTCTCTCTCCACCCCCAACCTTGCCTTCAGCGGAGCATCAATATTCATGTAACAAATAAATAGCACAAAAAGCTGACTCCCCACTTCCTGCCCCACAGGCCCTTCTTCCTCAGCCCGTGTGCAATCCTGGCTCCTGGCAAGTCCCCGGGCCGCTTGGTCAATGCAGCCCTGTGTGCCAGCCTGGCAGCCCTGCCACCCCCACCCTCGGCCCCCATTGGCTGCCACAGCCTGCAGTGGGCTGCACCTGGGTTCATCCGTCCTCCCTGGGCAGAGGGAATAAGAGGTTGCCCCTGTGCACCAGCCCTGCCGCCCAGGACCGGCAGCAGAGAGGAGGCCTGCAGCAAGGAGACAAGGAAGGGTGAGACTCGGAAGAGGTGAGGAAGGGCCAGGCCAGGAGGACGCTCAGGAAGAAATGGTTCTTTCGTTTTGGGTGGAACAGGGTGGGGGAGGAGGGGTAGAAACTAACCGTTAGCTTAAAAGGCCCCTTTAGGGTACTTGGCAGCATTTCAGAAGTGTCAATAGCACGACGCGCTTTAATCTCCACTTTACTGCTGCTTTGTGGACACCTGACCGCACCAGCCCTAGACAGCCAGAGCCGTGTTTGCCTGTGTTTTGCCATAAATCAGAGAAACCTCAGCTCTCGTGGTCCAGAAGTGATTGTTGACATTTTCCCAGCCATGCTACAAATACTGCCTCTTCTGTAACGATTTGAAGAGTAAGGTTTTTGCTTCCCACTGGGGCTGAAAATGACAGAGAACCTAATGCTAGTTTAGTCCTGTATCATAAATAAATGCTTTCCTTTTCTCCTTCTTTCTTCTTCCACCGCCCTGGGTAAGTAACTTCGTTTTCCAGTTTCCCTCAGTTTAAAACGCCAGGGTCCCCGCAGCCCCAGACACCACTCAGAAATTACATAACAATTACAAATAAATTGGGTCAAAGAAAGTGGAGTTTGGGTGAGTTTTAACTTTCCTGAGTCTCACAGTTTCTCAGGGAGTCGAACCCCTTCTTTAGAGGGATCTTCACGCACTAGCTAACATGTCTAAGGAGTTAAAGTTCAAATATTCTCTTGTTCTCAATATTAGAAGATTAATGTAGAACATCCACAGAATGTGAGAAAGAAATGGATATTTATTTCCATTTATCTTACCAGATAAACTATAAACCATCAACTGTTTCTTAAGTCAAAGGGAAAAATTTAACAAATTTTTTTTAAATTGATTTGTAGTGTGGTTATGAAGAAAACCATATTTTCTAGTGGTTTCTATTAGGGCTCTAATATGTGGAATACGTGTTTTATGCCTTCCCTTGGTAAAAATCCCACTAGTCATAATTCACAGAAAAACAATTTAACCTCCTTTCCTAAATCATCCCCGACTTTGAGGAGCATCAGAATGATGCAAAAGTGTCTTTTGTTTTGTATGTTTTTTTAAATACACACATACACAAACACACATCAATAACTGAACATTATAGTGCAAAGAATAAGAAAACATGAAATGCTAGAAAATTTTAATCCCTCTTAGCTGTTCTATTTGTGAAGCATACTGATTATTAATACAATGACTTTAGCAAAGATCTGGCCAGCATAGAAAATCTCCAGTCCTGTTTCCTTTGGAGGATCAGAAATAAATAAAAATTTTAACATCTAATTCCAAATTATTTTTAAGATGTAAGTGATATATTCAACATAGGAATGACTTTTTGATATTTGATTTATTAATTTATTTTTAATTATGACAATGCAAATGTTCTTATTTAATGATGAGAATCCGAGGCCAAAAGCTGGTAAATTTCTCTGCCTGCGCGTCTGTTCTGTGAAACCACTGACAAGGCATCCTTTGTAAAATGCGCCTCATCCCAGACTGACCAGGTGTTTCCTTGGTTTGATGTAAGGTACTTGCTGTGAGGGAGCAGGAGGGCTCTTACTTTGATTGCTGCAGAGAAACACCCATTCCTGTACCGTCCCAGCTACCACAGTGAGTGAGCCACCGTTTCCCCGCGCGGGAGGCGGAACGCTTGCTCAGCAGCTCCGCTTTCTGACGGATTCTGTCCTTCCCTGTGACAGAACCACACCCCTTTAATCAGTTAAACTTAGGATACATTTTTTTTTTTCCTGGTAGGTCAAATACCTTTTATTGTTATTCTTCAAAAAGATTGTGGCAATTCTACCATATTTATTTTTCCTGATGAATTTTACAGCTGTTTTTGTCATGTCCCCACCCAAATGATTCCATTATTTTTATTAAAGATGATTTAAATTTACACTTGAATTTAAAGGAAAAAGTTCCTACATTTTATGTTCCTCAGAATCTCTTGGAAGGACCTGCATTTTTCCTCCTAAACTTAGTCTTAGAGCACAGGTTATTGCTATATGAAAAGGATATCTTGCACTGTATTCTCTACTTCTTTACTGATAGAAAAGAGAAATGCTATTGATTTTTGTCTCCTAGTCACCGTCTCACCTGCACTCTACCCCTCATCTTGGAGCTTTACAAGGACAGAGAGGGACCCTGTGGGGAGGAAGCAGAAATTAGTCCCTGAATTCCCTTTCTGCTCTGCCTCTGTATTTTTGCTGAAGTTTCCGCATTGGCCCAACCCAACAAGAAGCCAGAGGGCATGGGAATATATCCCTGTGGCTCAGACGGACAGAGAAGGCAGGTGGAGGACTGTGATAAAAGTGCAAAGTCCCTGAATGCCCTTCCAGGCGGTGCCTGCTGCTCTGAGCTTGAAAAGAATGCCGGGCCGGCCCATCCCCCTTGCCTGGGTTGAGGTCTGTGTCCATAACACATGAAATGCTTTATGATGAGGTATAGAGGAGAAGTCATCTTTCCTTTGTGAGCCCCTAGGATGTCTGAGCTGGAGAAGGCCATGGTGGCCCTCATCGATGTTTTCCACCAGTATTCCGGAAGGGAGGGAGATAAGCACAAGCTGAAGAAATCCGAACTGAAGGAGCTCATCAACAATGAGCTTTCCCATTTCCTAGAGGTGAGTCTTGCTTTTTAAACTTGACACTTTCCCCATCTCCTCTTACAAAGCTGCTGTACACTGGCTTTTTCTTCTCAGCCGCCCTGAAGCTGATTCCAGTTCTGTTCCAGGACTCCTGGGTTGCTTCTGGAAACTTGCTTGAGTAACAGAACCCTCAATAGGAGGCTGGCTCAGATGGGCCCCTTGTTTTCATTTCCTTATCAACCGTCTTGTGTACAGCAGGTGCATCAAGGGAAATCCGCTGTCCCAAAGGCAAAAGGTTCGCAAATAATGCTAGACTCGTTACTTACATGGGCCAAAGTGAACATTAAAGGAAACTTCAAAATAAGCTTTGGGAATGTTTTTAGGAAAGGGATATATTTTTGGCTTTAGCTAGGCGTGTATTCTTTACTATGGAGATAAAATATGCCAGACTTTCACTCAGTAAACACTGACTAAGCACTAATTAAAAACTGTGAGATATGCAGGCACAACAGACGTGGTTCTGCTCTTGAGCACCCAGCCTGGCACATGGATGGATGACCAGGACTTACTTGACTGAGGGCATGACAGGGGTCTGCACACATCCTTTGGAAACCCGGGGCTTTGCAGAAGGCTCCGTGGATATTGGTGAGGAACTGTCTTTAGTTGGGACCCCTGCTTTAGGAAGCTGCATGAGGGCTCCTGGGAGCCCTGTTCTTCAGACAGTTCCCACTCTGGCTTGTGGGAGAGCACTTGCATTAAGCACTCATTTTCCTGCACCATCTCCACTGTCCTCGGATCAGACCCACCTGTTGTTACTGCTCTCGTGGACGTGAACGTGATCCACCTGGCACCTGATGCTTTCTTAGCACCAAGGCTAGCTCAAGCACACACAGAGCCAGAATGAAGCACCGGTGGTGTGCACCATGTGAGATGTGATAAAGGGTTTCCTGGGTCACTGATATAAGCAATCACAAACGGGAGAAATGACCAGATGAGGAGCCAGCACAATAGTGTCTCACCAAGCCCTGATTCCAGGATAAATACCAGGGTAGGGCTTGTTGCATGGGGGCGGGAGCTGCCCTGCTGAGCTGTCCGAGCCTCTTAGTGCAAGACTGTAAGCCCTGGGTTCCAGCAGCATGACAATCATGTTGTCAGGGCAGGGGAGGGGGCGCTGGATGGTTCTCCTGTCCACACTCCCACCAAACACAGCACCACTGCGAATGGGTCACAGTGGAGCAGACAGGACTGCAAGATTGCAGGGGCCATCCCCACATCTGATTCCAGGACTGGTTCTCTCAGGCATTCAAGCCCACAGAGGGACAGCAGCCCCACTCACACATGGAGTTTTCTAGTTCCACCAGTCCTGCCTTCTGACGTGATCGAAAAGTCCCACGTTCTTCTTCTGAACAAGGGCTGTTATGAGAATGAAATGGGATAGTGCTTAAGTGCTTAACATATAGTGAAAGCTCAAATAATAATAACTACTATTATTATTTTTATACATAGAAAAAGCTTAGCATGTGGAAATCTCAATTTATAAATGATAAATAATTCATGGTAAGCATATCAAGACATCACGAACATTTGTTGGCCTGGTTTTGTCAACGTAATTTCAGTTTGGAAGCAGATCTACAATATAATTGAAGTTAATGCCCTACTCCTGCCCATCCACAGGTGCCTCCCCACCCCTACCCCCGTAACATAAGTTACAATCTTATTTATGTTTTGCTTATTTATTTAGTTTTTGAGACAAGGTCTTGCTCGGTCACCCAGGCTGGAGTGCAGTGGTATGATCTTGGCTCACTGCAGCCTCAACCTCCCAGGCTTAAGCAATCCTGAGTAGCTGGGAATATGGGCACAAGGACCATGCCCAGCTAATTGTTTTATTTTTTTCTTTGTAGAGATGGAGTCTCCCTATACTTCCCAGGCTGGTCTCAAACTCCTGGGCTCAAGTGATCCTCCTGCCTCAGCCTCACAAAGTGCTAGGATTATAGGTGCGAGCCACCGTGCCTGACCCCTGTGTGTTTTATATCCAAGGCAGCCATTGTACATTACACCTGACTTCTTCAGGCCAAGCCCTCCAGTCCTGGGGAATTGTTACTCTGCATTTATGCTCTTCATCAGTGTTCAGTGCCCCAATTTTTCCCACCACGTTTGTAGCCCTGCTCTGTGGCTGTTCCTCTGAGGGTTTGTTCATCACTTAATAGCCACACCATTCAATGTCAGGCAGAACTGTCAGGAAAACGTGTCATGACACCTAGAAAGCAATTCGAGTGGGAAAAAGAACATAGGATTAACAAATGTAGGACATGCTCCCAAGAGTTACTTCAGCAACAAAGACTTTCAAAACATTAAATTCTACTGGAAGCCTCTGAGACAGGAACTTCCATACACAGAACACATGAAAAGTTTAGAAGGGCCATAAATTTATTTTTATTTCAAGACATTTGCTCAGGCTGATCTAGACTGCCGCCTTCTTTTTTTTTCAAGTATGATAACAATCTTCAGCTTCTCACCTCTTGGCTATTCCATTCAGCCTTTTCCAGTAGCCCAGGGCCAGGCACTGACCCCCAGAGACTCCTGCTTGGACAACAGTCCCCTGGTCACACGAGACATCTTTCCTGATATTTTGCATTACATATTCTTGGGTTATTTTGCACACAAAATATCAGAGTCACTCAACTTTTAATCATGTTTCGATGATCCAAAATTCCATTTAAAACAAGGTCGGCAACTTCTTTTATCTCTCTTAGGAAATCAAAGAGCAGGAGGTTGTGGACAAAGTTATGGAAACTCTGGACAATGATGGAGACGGCGAATGTGACTTCCAGGAATTTATGGCCTTTGTTGCCATGGTTACCACTGCTTGCCACGAGTTCTTTGAACATGAGTGAGATTAGAAAGCAGCCAAGCCGTTCCTGTAACAGAGATGGTCACAGAAGAAAGCAGACAGCAAGGGTTTGCAGCCTCTAGGAGCTGAGCTCTCCAGCCGTGTCGTAGCTAATTAGGAAGCTTGATTTGCTCTGTGAATGAAAAATTGAAAACCTCTTTCCAAAGGCTGTTTTAACAGCCTGCATCATTCTTTCTGCTCTATTAGGCCTGTGTGTAAGCTGAATGGCCCCATGGACTCTTCTTGTTAACAGTCACTTAGGAGTCAGTTCTCAGTGATAAAGCGCGCACGGTGTAGCCAGCCATGGCCGTGTAGACCCTAACCTAGAGGGAACCCTGACTACAGAAATTGTCCTGGGGGCACCCTTGAGGCTTCCACTACCTTTAAAAAACAAAGCCTTATCCAACATCACGTGCAAACACTGCTGTTCTTTAACTGTGTTCCTCCTCCGTGCAGCTAACACCTGCTTGGCCAGTGTGGCGGGCGTGGTGGCCTCAGCCTGCTTCCCGGGGGCGCCAGATCACCTGGCGAACACCCGGTGCGAGCAGCGTTCTCGGAAAATGAAACTCGGTCAGAACTCGGAACCCCAGCCGGTTATGGGGGTTCCAGCGCAGTCTCTGCGCCCCACGTGATTCGAGTCGCAGCTGCAGGATCGTGGCCTCCAAGGCGCCGACAGCCCGCATGGCTTCCGAGGGCACCACCGGCGACTCTGAGCCGCTGCGACGGCCTGCGTTCAATAAAAGGGCGCAGCGGCAGCGCTCCAGCGCCATCAAAAGGGAACGCGGGCACACAAGGCGGCTTCCCCACTGTCCCCACGAGGGGGAGGTTTCCCCGGGGCACGGAGCCACGCTACAGGGGACTTCCGGCCCGCTTGGGTCACGTGCTCTTCCCTACGCCAATCACGAGCTGCGAATGGTCCAGGGCAGTCACATGCCTGCCGCAATGCACGCTGGGCCGCCAGCCCCATTCCGGGTGTTCTGTGGCCTCCATCTCGGAAACCTCGCGTTCCTCAGGGCCCCTCTGTGCCTTCTGAGAAGTCGCAGGTAGAACGCAGCCCTGCCTGTCCCAGGCGGTGTGGGAGGCCCAGAGGCACATAGTGACTGAGGCTGGGTGGGGCAGAGGCAGGAACTGCCGCTGTGGCGCCCTAGAGATGGGTGGTCAGAGGGACCTGGGAGCAGGGCTGGGAACCCAGTGAGGCCACTTCGCATCCAGCCACCTGGCGGGTTCCCAGGGCCCCGTGTTCGTTTGTCGCTCGGCTCTCACCATCTGGAAATTTTTAGTTACTTTTGGCCAAGGGGCAATGTTTTCATTTTGTGCCGCGCCCTGCAGATTCTGAGGCTGGTCCTGGCCCGTGCTGCAGGCTGGGGAGCAGGAAGCCAGGCTTGGGAGGCCCAGGGCGTGACCGTGAGTTGGGGGGTGGGAGGGGCGGTGCTGCCCTTGGCACCGGTCTGCACCTCCCACTTGCGTTCCTCCCGAAAGGATGCTCTGCCGCCTCGGAAGGAAGTTAAATTAGTACTCCTAGAGCCTCTTCTGCCCACATTGATCCAAGAATCCCAAGGTGACTCAGTCCCCAGAAGCCTGCTCTGCTTCCAAACCAGACAGGGAGAACACTGGCCCTCCAAGGAGCCATGCTCCAGCCCCATTCCTCAGGGACTTCCAGGGAAGCTTCTGAGCACACGGGGGCTCCTCCACCATTCAGAGGGAGTCTGGGGGTCTCCGCCAGTCAACTACCATTAGCTCCAGGTTGTACATGCCATCTGTCTTCCCCTGGCCGTCCCTAGCTGAGTGTGGCCCACCCTCACCCAGAGGCACCTTCCAGTTCCATGAGTGGGTGATGGTAGCCCCAAGCCCGCTGGCCAGCACAGCCCTGGCCCACCCCAAATTCTGCTTCCGGCATCCCCAGATGGACAGGGGATGGTCCCAGGCAAGGGGGTGGGGGAAACCCGCCCCCAGATTTGACCAGGAGCACATGGAGGTCTCTTAGGCCTGGAGGGCAGGACCAGGTGTGAGAAATCTGTTTTCATAACTTGTTGCCCAGGCTGCCATTTCCATTGCCCAGTTCAGCCACACAGAATTTTCTGTACTCCATCAGTTTGTCCGTTTAATTCACAAGATTTAGGCCAGTCACCTCACAAATCTTTCCCTGCGGTGTTGGTCTCTCAAGGTTGGAGACCCTGGGGCCAAGCCAAAGACCCCATTTGTTGACTTGCAGTGAGAACATGCTGTTGAGAAGTTGGGCTGCGAGAACCCCCCCATCTGGACCCCATGAACCATCCTCTACAGGTGCTCCTCTCTCTGCCAGAAGTACAAGCAACACAATTGCCAGACTTTCCTGCCACCAAGAGGAGGAATCATCATCTAATAACTGGATTGCAGGGGGTAAGGCCTTGGGACCCCGGTGGTATCTGACCATACCCCATCTGTACCCACCAGCAGGGACAGAGACAGCAGGAAGGCTACTGGGCTCCCAGGCCCTGGGCTACGTTCCCTCCTGACCCCATGTCTCTGCCTGGGGAAATAGAGCAGTGAGGAGGGAATTGAAGAGTGGGTGATCCTGGGCTCCCCTGGCCCTCTGTCAAGCTCTGGCTGTCTCTTGCCCACTGTTCCGGATCCCTACCTCTCTGGGACCCCAGGCCTGTTCAACCAGACCCTGCTCCTTTTGCAGCCAGCAGAGGAATTAAATTTCCCCCAAGCTGGCTGGGGCCCTACTTAGGTATTTCCACTGTGGGCAGTTTGTCCACAGAATGACACCGTGTGAGGCCCATGGGCCCATTGCTGTTCCCTGCAGCTCTATCCTGTGAGGCCCCACCCTGGTCTCCACGGCAAAACAGGGACCCTTGAGCCCACAAGCCCCCAGCCAAGACCCTGAAGAGGGTTTGGCAACTCTTCTTACGAAGTTGTGGGAGACACCTGGGTTTGTTTGTTTCTGTTCCAGGGTTCTTAAATTTAGGGATTTCACCCTTATCTTTCGCAGACAAAATCGGATTATTCTAATTGCAGATAGATGGAAGTGTTTGGGCATCAGAGGAAGGTTCCACTGGCCCTTCATCCAGTGGGACCTTCTACACACAGATACTACTTTCTGCCCACAATGGAGACACCCAAATAGGCTCCACTAGCCCTGTCCTGCAAGAGCCCAGATATTGCTGGGCACTATTTCTTTGCTAAGAACTGGGCTGCCTTGGGGAGCAGGTAGGCGAGGACAAGGGCTACCTGGCCTCTCCATCCTGAGGCCCCCTTAATTATGACCCTCACAGCCATGTCCACCCGCAACCTGGTAGGCAAGACTCTGGCACAACCTCCTTTCACTGCATTTAGGGAGAAAAGGGCAGGCCTCTCTCTCTGAAGGAGTGCAGAAAATACACATTATTCAAAATGGTTAGCATGATGCAAGCCTGGAGCTTTCACACAGGGCTGGATGTTGAGCAGAGAGCTGAGGATGAGGCTGGCACTCTCCTCAGGAAAATAATTCAAAGCCCCCAGGATCTGAACCTTGCAGGAGGCCATACTTGGCTGGACTAGAGGGAGCTTTTCTGATGTCTTCTTGCCCCAGCACCCCTAATTAAAATACACATCCCTGATGTGCATCTCAGGAGTTTGAGAGGCCACTCCTGAACTTGTCCTATTCTTCGAGGGGGTGGGGGACACTACAGAGGACGTACTGGGTCCCATGGCCCCCTACAGCTCACTGTACAAAACTCTGCTGGGATCTTGCTGCATATCCCAAGGACCAGGCCAGGTCTGAAGTGGGGCCATGACTCCCTGGGTTTTCAGCTGTGAGGCTGATCAAACAAGAACTCAGGTGATTTTTATCCTCAGGGAAGCTAGTAACACCAGGTTAGCAAGATAGCACTGTCTGCCTAGATTATACCTCCAGAGGAATTGTGACCACCCTCCCAGTGCACCAGGCACCTCACTCAGAGTCGACTCTGCAAGGCACAGGGTGGAAAAGGCCTCAGCTTCTCTAATACCTGAGGATCCCTGAGCAGGGACATCACTCTCTTTGCCCAGGCTCACAGCAGCCAGGCCCTTCTGGACTGCAATCTCCTCATTCAGGAAAATGTTTCACAGTATTTAAGCACTCATTTTTCTTAAAGCCAATTAATTAGAGCTTTGCAAATTTCTTAATTGGATTATTGGCCTCAGGGTGGAACCCTTCAAGAAACAGGGCTAGGAAAGCCTGCAGTTTCTATGGCGTAATAAGCAGGTATAGCTGGAAGACAAAAACAGATCCCCCAACGTAAGGGTCCCATTATGTACCAAATCCTAGATCCCGAAAAGAGAGAGTCAGCCCATCTCCCGTAGGAGTCTTCCAGGCAACTTCCTACTACCCCTATAACTAAAAATCGTCAGATAACACAATGTAAAACAGAACAAAGCCTTAGATTCTGAGACGATCTATCTGCTCTGAATTCCTGGGCTTCCATCAAGAAAACAGGTTTGTTTTTTTTTTTCCCCAAACGAGTCTGTGGCACCTCCTCTGTTTTTCCCAAGGAGTCCCAGGCTATCAGAATTTGTCTTAGGGCCTCTCACATGTGCACTAAGAGTGGCAAGACAAAATTGAGAAAAATAATTCAGCCGAGAAGAAAGTACCCTTTTTCAGAAAATCAAGATCCATGAAAAGACATGAAGACCTTTTAAATACACTGGTAGCCTGCATATCTACTTTTAAGTAAGCTGATATTAAAATGTCCTTTTAAATCGCTTACCGCCCAGTATTAGCCATGCCAAATAGCCAATACATCTGGCTTTTCAACTCATGGAGGGGCAGCGAATACAGTGTGTTTTACCATTTCTATAACCAGTTTTCACAGAGAGAGAGAAGCCAGAAGTCTGACTGGAAAAAATTTCTACCCTTTTGGCAGCATGTCAGGCTTCTGGGTTCTCTTCCCCCAAGCTATGGAGCCCTATGGACCCTGGAGTCCCGTGAAGGGGGAGCAGACATAGAGGTTATCTGCATACTGTAAAAGTTGTCCCTTCTCAAGAGATTGTTCAGTTAGATTTGTAATTTCTTCCCAGCTCATTTTTAAGCCAAGCAGTTTAAGTCTTGGGGAAATTAAACTTTTCACAATTTGGGGGATGCATCTGAGGGACTGTCTTGTGGTATGGAGACACAATTATCCATGCACAAAGAGAGGACAGAGGAGGTAAAAAGAAAAAGAAGGCTTTTTTTTTTTTCTTTTTTCAGAGTCTAAGGGTCAAAGGAGTTCCAGTGATTCAGGATGCGCTCAAGAGGAGTGCCAGCGGAAGATAATTAGTTACCCATTTGGAAAGGGGGAAGGTGTCCCTGTGTTCCTTTCCAGTGATAACCTGGGGCTTGTGAGGCAGAGAAAAAAGATGGGTCTTTTTTTGTCCATCCATCTCTGAGTCCTTTGCAGGTGCTGCTCATGGGTGGAAGTGCAGACTTTCGCTCATGTAGCCGGGAAGTCTAGTGGGTAGAAATACTCAAACTCACCTGTGTGCTGCCCTCTCCTCCCGCTGTTAGTAACTCTTTAGTTTCCTAGACCTCATCTATGCCATGGATGCAAGCATGACCTCCTTCCATGAAGTGGGAGGGCTTAATCGACAGGAATTAGTAATGCTCACCCATGCTGTGCCCTTAGACTTCTGCTGTTGTCTGCCTCTGGGTCCCTCAGATCTAGTTTTCCTTTCTAAGGCTTCAACCTGAATATTGAAATTGAGTTTGGGATAAAAAGGTGTACATACAGACTCATTAAGTCAAGTCCCAGGTGGCCCTCAACAAATTGCAGCCAGTGACCAGCGGGGACATTTGGGGAAGCTCCTCCATTGCTTCCTTATCAGAAGCAAAATGCTAAGGTGAAGCTGTGAAACCAGGTTTGGAACCAAACAAATTAGAGAAAGGGAGTTCAGAAATTGTGGACCTGGCCTACTAAGATGCCTTCCAAAAGGAAAAGAAAATCTCTCGCGTAGGAAAGATGTCTTTATTTTCAGGACTGTGTTACCTCCTGATATGGTGGGGAGAAAAAAGGAAGTTTAAGTACCGGGGAGGGGAGGGTGCCTGGGGAAAAAGCCTCTTGCCTTATGCAAATGGGTTCCTTCAACGGGGGGAAAGAACACTCTTAATCATTACATCCTCCTCACTTGTAAGAATAGAGAGAAACCGTATTGTTCTGCATTACATTCTTGATAACTAAGCCAGATGTTCTACCCAGTAACATTTTCTCTGTAGTTTGCAACAGTGCCCTTAACATGGTGTGTGGAAAAGAGATAAAGGCATGGCAACTGCAAAAGATAGAAGGAAAATGCCATAGAAAAGACTGGAGGTCTTGACCAACACACTCAAGGGCGGTTGGGGACTGCAGTCAATCCAGGGGCCATGGATAACATTGAGGTGTAGCCTCAACCAGATACCCTCAGTTCTTCCAGAACCTCCTTCCATTCCACACGATGGTTAGACATCCATGAAGGGAAGCAAAGCCAACATTCCCAGCACCCAAGAGTGATGAGGGTGGAGTGACAGGGTCCTTCCCAGCATCTTGTCCTCTGTAATTGCACCATTCACTCTTAACTGTCAAACAGAGGTTTGGTCCTTTATCTGCCTTCAGAGAAAGTCTAAGGACAAAAAGCCTTGGAATGACAGTAAAGAGTGATAGGTCCACATTTAGTCACACAACAATTCCAGACGAGCACTAAAAAATGCAGGATATTTTTTGATACTGCCTTGCCAGCTGGAAACTTCTGTGACCAGCAGGGCCTCTGCTCATTTGTTCTCATTGTCGTGCTCTGGTGTGCAGCTTCCTGTTGTGTGGGGCAACTGCCTGGCACCGGCAGAGTATGGGAGGGCTACAGGATTATACTGCCTTTCAGGCTGTATGGCAGGTCTCAGGTTCTTGGCCCATGTCTAAGAAGAATGAGGTTACATGGTCAACTGAAGAGTGATCATGGGGAGAATTTTATTGACTGACAAAACAGCTCTCGGCAGAGAGGTGGACATGAGTTGGGCTGTCCTCTTACCCAAAGTCAGGTAGTACCCCCTGCTGGGGTCAGGCCATCCGCACCAGTGTGTCTGAGTCCACGGTTTTTATGGGCTCAGAATGGGGGAGTGCATGCTGTTTGGTTTGTGAGCATGCAAAAAAGGCTAAAACAAACGTACCACTCTAATGTGGAAACAACAGTGTAAAAAAACAATTAGGAAAGGGTAGGTATATGTAAAATAGGTGAAGTGGGGGGTCAATCAGAGGAAAGCACACCAAATGGGGAGAGAGGTTCTCAATCTGGTCCATAGATTTGTTTGAGACTTGTAGCTTGGCATTCAGGCTTTTTTTTTCTTTTCTTTTCTGTAGCAATTTTTAATTTTTTTGTTTCCATAGGTTGTTGGGGAACAGGTGGCATTTGGTTAGGTGAGTAAGTTCTTTAGTGGTGATTTGTGAGATTTTGGTGCACCCATCACCTAAGCAGACTACACAGCACCCTATTTGTAGTCTTTTACCCCACACCCCCTTCCCACCCTTTCCCCCTGAGTCCCTGTATTAGTCCATTTTCACACTTCTGATAAAGACATACCTGAGACTGGGCAATTTACAAAGAAAAGGGGTTTAATGGAGAACTCACAGTTCCCTGTGGCTGGGAAGCCTCACAGTCACGGCAGAAGGCAAGAGGGAGCAAGCCACATCTTACCGGGATGGCAGCAGGCAGAGAGAATGAGAGCTTATGCAGAAAATAGTCACGGCAGAAGGCAAGAGGGAGCAAGCCGCATCTCACCGGGATGGCAGCAGGCAGAGAGAATGGAGCTTATGCAGAAAATTCCCCCATTATAATAACCATCAGATCTTGTGAGACTTACCATTATGAGAACAGCACAGGAAAGACCAGCCCCATGATTCAGTTACCTCCCACAGGTCCCTCCCACAGCACATGGGAATTCAAGATGAGATTTGGGTGGAGACACAGCCAGATCATATAATTCCACCCCTGGCCCCTCCCAAGTCTCATGTCCTCAACAACTCAAAACTAATAATGTCTTCCCAACAGTCCCCCAGAGTCTTATTTCAGCATTAACTTCAAAGCCCACAGTCCAAAATCTGATCTGAGACAAGCAAGTCCCTTCTGTGTATGAGCCTGTAAAATCAAAAGCAAGTTAGTTACTTCCTAGATACAGTGGTGGTACAGGCATTGGATAAATACAACCATTCCAAATGGGAGACATTGGCCAAAATGCAGGGGCTACAGACCCCATGCAAATCTGAAATCCAGTGGGGCAATAAAATCTTAAAGCTGCGGTGGCTTACGCCTATAATCCCAGCACTTTGGGAGGCCGACATGGGTGGATCACAAGGTCAAGAGATCGAGACCATCCTGGTCAATATGGTGAAACCCCATCTCTACTAAAAATACAAAAATTAGCTGGGCATGGTGGCACATGCCTGTAATCCCAGCTACTTGGGAGGCTGAGGCAGGAGAATTGCTTGAACCCAGGAGACGGAGGTTGCGGTGAGCTGAGATCGCGCCATCGCACCCCAGCCTGGGTAACGAGCAAAACTCCATCTCAAAAACAAACAAAACAAAACAGAAAAACCAAAATGATCTCCTTTAAATCCATGTCTCATATCCAGGTCACACTGGTGCAAAAGGTGGGTTCATGTGGTCTTGGGCAGCTCTGCCTCTGTGGCTTTGCAGGGTACAGACTCCCTCCTGGCTGCTTTTATGGGTTGGCATTGAGTGTCTGCAGCTTTTCCAGGTCCACAGTGAAGGCTGTCAGTGGATCTACCATTCTGGAGTCTCGAGGAGGGTGACCCTTTTCGCACAGCTCCACTAGACAGTGCCCTGGTAGAGACTCTGGGTGAGGGCTCTGACCCCACCTTTCCCTTTTGCATTGCCCTAGCAGAGATTCTCCATGAGGGCCCCCTTCCTGCAGCAGACTTTTGCTGGGCATCCAGGCATTTCCATACATCTGGAATCTTGGTGGAAGGTTCTAAACCTTAATTCTTGACTTCTGTGCACCTGCAGGCTTAACACCACCTGGAAACTGCCAAGGTTTGGGGCCTCCATCCTCTGAAGCAACAGCCCAAGCTGTACCTTGGCCCCTTCCAGTCACAGCTGGAGTGGCTGGGATGCAGGGAACCAAGTCCCTAGACCATATACAACATGGGGACCCTGGGCCTGGCCCATGAAACCATTTTTTCCTAGGCCTCCAGGACTGTGATGGGAAGGGCTACTGTGAAGATCTCTGACATTCTCTGGAGACATTTTTCCCATTGTCTTGGGGATTAATGACTCCTTGTTATGCAAATTTCTGCAATTAGCTTCAATTTCTCTTCAGAAAATGGGTTTTCTTTTCTATTACATTGTCAGGCTGCAAATTGTTTTGAACTTCTATGCTGTGCTTCCCTTATCAAACTGAGTGCAGTTAACAGCACCCAAGTCACCTCTTGAATGCTTTGCTGCTTAGAAATTTCTTCTGCCAGATTCTAAATCATCTCTCTCAAGTTCAGAGTTCCACATATCTCTAGAGCAGGGGCAAAATGCTGCCAGTGTTTTTTTGCTAAAGCATAACGAGACTCACCCTTGCTCCAGTTCCCAACAAGTTTCTCATCTCCATTTGAGACCACCTCAGCCTGGACCTTATTGTCCATACTGCTATCAGGCTTTTGGTCAGTCATTCAACAAAGCCCCAGAAATTGTGAGATATAGATATAGATATAGAGATATAGAGATCTCACAATTTTTTATCTACTCCTTTGATGGGCATTTGGGTTGGTTCCATGTTTTTTCAATTGTGAATTGGGCCGCTATAAACATGCATGTGTAAGTATCTTTTTCATACAATGACTTCTTTTCCTCTGGGTAGATACCCAGTAGTGGGACTGCTGGATCAAATGGTAGATCTACTTTTAGTTCTTTAAGGAATCGCCACACTGTTTGCCATAGTGTACTAGTTTATATTTCTACCAGCGTGTAAGTATTCCCTGTTGACCACATGCATGCCAACATCTATTTTTTTATTTTTTTTGCTTATGGCCATTCTTGCAGGAGTAAGGTGGTATCACATTGTGGTTTTGATTTGCATTTCCCTGATCATTAGTGATGTTGAGCATTTTTTCATGTTTGTTGGCCATTTGTATTTCTTAGAATTGTCTATTCATGTTCTTAGCCCACTTTTTGATGGGATTGTTTATTTCTTGTTGATTTGTTTGAATTCATCGTAGATTCTGGATATTAGTCCTTTGTCAGATGTATAGGTTGTGAAGATTTTTTTCCACTCTGCTGGCTACCTGTTTACTCTGCTGACTGTTCTTTTTGGCATGCTTAGTTTAATACGGTCCTAGCAATTTATATTTGTTTTTGGTGCATTTGCTTTTGGGTTCTGGGCCATGAAATCCTCACCTAAGCCAATATCTAGAAGTGTTTTCCCGATGTTATCTTCTAGAATTTTTATAGTTTCAGGTCTTAGACTTAAGTCCTTAATTCATCTTGGGTTGATTTTTGTATTGAGTGAGAGAGGAGGATGCAGTTTCATTCTACATGTGGCTAGCCAATTACGCCACACCATTTATTGAAAAAGGTGTTCTTTACCCACTTTATGGTTTTGTTTTTTTGTTGTTGTTGTTGAAGATCAGTTGGCTGTAAGTATTTGGGTTATTTCTGGGTTCTCAATTCTGTTCCATTGGTCTATGTGTTTTGTTTTGTTTTTAAGATGGAGTCTCACTTTGCCTCTGGGCTGGAGTGCAATGGCACAATCTCAGCTCACTGCAACCTCTGCTTCCCAGATTGAAGTGATTCTCCTGCCTCAGCTTCTGGAGTAACTGGGACTACAGGCAGGCGCCACCATGCTTGGCTAATTTTTTTGTACTTTAAGGAGAGATAGGGTTTCACCATGTTGTCCAGGATGGTTTCAATCTCTTGACCTTGTGATCCACCTGCCTCGGCCACTGTGCCCAGCCTATGTGCTCATTTTTATGCTGTTGCCATGCTATTTTGGTGACTGTGGCCTTATAGTATAGTTTGAGATCAGGTAATGTGATGCTTCCAGATTTGTTCTTTTTGCTTAGTCTTGCTTTGGCTATGCAGGCTCATTTTTTGGTTCCATGTGAATTTTAGAATCGTTTTTTCTAATTCTGTGAAGAATGATGGTGGTATTTTGATGGGAATTGTGTTAAATTCCTAGATTGCTTTTGGCAGTATGGTCATTTTCATAATATGTATCCTACCCATCCGTGAGCACGGTATGTGTTTCCACTTGTTTGTGTCATCTGTGATTTCTTTTTTTTAAATTGCATTTTAGGTTTTGGGGTACATGTGAAGAACATGCAAGATAGTTGCATAGGTACACACATGGCAGTGTGATTTGCTGCCTTTGTCCCCTTCACCTATATCTGGCATTTCTCCCCATGCTATCTCTCCCCAACTCCCCACCCCCTGCTGTCCCTCCCCTATTCCCCCCAGCAGACCCCAGTGTGTAGTGCTCCCCTCCCCGTGCCCATGTGTTCTCATTGTTCAACACCCACCTATGAGTGAGAACATTCGGTATTTCATTTTCTGTTCTTGTGTCAGTTTGCTGAGAATGATGGTCTCCAGGTTCGTCCATGTCCCTACAAAGGACACAAACTCATCGTTTTTGATGGCTGCATAATATTCCATGGTGTATATGTGCCACATTTTCCCTATCCAGTCTATCATCAATGGGCATTTGGGTGGGTTCCAGGTCTTTGCTATTGTAAACAGTGCTGCAGTGAACATTTGTGTGCATATGTACTTATAGTAGAATGATTTATGATCCTTTCGGTATATACCCAGTAATGGGATTGCTGGGTCAAATGGAATTTCTATTTCTAGATCCTTGAGGAATCACCACACTGTCTTCCACGATGGTTGAACTAATTTATACTCCCACCAGCAGTGTAAAAGTGTTCCTATTTCTCCACATCCTCTCCAGCATCTGTTGTCTCCAGTTGTTTTAATGATCACCTTTCTAACTGGTGTGAGATGGTATCTCAATGTAGTTTTGATTTGCATTTCTCTAATGACCAGTGATGAGCATTTTTTTATATGTTTGTTAGCTTCATGTATGTCTCCTTTGTAAAGTGTCTGTTCATATCCTTTGCCCACTTTTGAATGGGCTTGCTTTTTTCTTGTAAATTGGTTTTAGTTCTTTGTAAATTCTGGATATCAGCCCTTTGTCAGATGGGTAAACTGCAAAAATTTTTTCCCATTCTGTTGGTTGCTGATTCACTATAATAACTGTTTCTTTTGCTGTGCAGAAGCTGTGGAGTTTGATTAGGTCCCATTTGTCTATTTTTGCTTTTGTTGCCAATGCTTTTGGTGTTTTGGTCATGAAGTCCTTGCCTACTCCTATGTCCTGAATGGTTTTGCCTAGATTTTCTTCTAGGGTTTTTATGGTGTTAGGTCTTATGTTTAAGTCTTTAATCCATCTGGAGTTAATTTTAGTGTGAGGTGTCAGGAAGGGGTCCACTTTCTGCTTTCTGCAAATGGCTAGCCAGTTTTCCCAGCACCATTTATTAAACAGGGAATCCTTTCCCCATTGCTTGTTTTTGTCAGCTTTGTCAAACATCGGGTGGTTGTAGATATGTGTTGCCTCCGAGGCCTCTGTTCTGTTCCATTGTCTATATCTCTGTTTTGGTACCAGTACCATGCTGTTTTGATTACTGTAGCCTTGTAGTATAGTTTGAAGTCTGGTAGTGTGATGCCTCCTGCTGTGTTCTTTTTGCTTAGAATTGACTTGGCTATGCGAGCTGTCTTTTGGTTCCATATGAAGTTTAAGGTGGTTTTTTCCAGTTCTGTGAAGAAGGTCATTGGTAGCTTGATGGGGATAGCATTGAATCTATAAGTTACTTTGGGCGGTATGGCCATTTTCACAATATTGATTCTTCATAACCATGAACATGGGATGTTTCTCCATCTGTTTGTGTTCTCTCTTATTTCATTGATCAGTGGTTTGTAGTTCTTGAAGAGGTCCCTTACATTCCTTGTTAGTTGTATTCCTAGGTATTTTATTCTCTTTGTAGCAATTGTGAATGGCAGTTTATTCTTGATTTGGTTCTCTTTAAGTCTGTTATTGGTGTATAGAAATGCTTGTGATTTTTGCACATTGATTTTGTATCCTGAGACTTTGCTGAAGTTGCTTATCAGTTTCAGGAGTTTTTCGGCTGAGACGATGGGATCTTCTAGATATACAATTATGTCGTCTGCAGATAGAGACAATTTGGTTTCCTCTTTTCCTATTTGAATACCCTTTATTTCTTTTTCTTGCCTGATTGCTCTGGCTAGAATTTCCAGTACTTATGTTGAATAGGAGTGGTGAGAGAGGGCATCCTTGTCTAGTGCCAGATTTCAAAGGGAATGCTTCTAGTTTTTGCCCATTCAGTATAATATTGGCTGTTGGTTTGTCATAAATAACTTTTATTATTTTGAGATACATTCCATCAATACCTAGTTTATTGAGGGTTTTTAGCATAAAGAGCTGTTGAATTTTGTCAAAGGCCTTCTCTGCATCAATTGAGATAATCATGTGGTTTTGTGTTTGGTTCTGTTTATGTGGTAAATTACGTTTATAGACTTGTGTATGTTGAACCAGCCTTGCATCCCCGGGATGAATCCTACTTGATTGTGGTGGATAAGCTTTTTGATGTGCTGTTGCAATTAGCTTGCCAGTATTTTATTGAAGATTTTTGCATCTATGTTCATCATGGATATTGGCCTGAAGTTTTCTTTTCTTGTTGAGTCTCTGCCAGGTTTTGGTATCAGGATGATTTTGGTCTCATAAAATGATTTGGGAAGGATTCCCTCTTTTTGGATTATTTGGAATAGTTTCAGAAGGAATGGTAACAGTTCCTCTTTGTGTGTCTGGTAGAATTCGGCTGTGAACCCATCTGGACCTGGGCGTTTTTTGTGTGGTAGGCTCTTAATTGCTGCCTCAACTTCAGATCTTGTTATTGGTCTCTTCAGGGTTTCGACTTCTTCCTGGTTTAGGCTTGGGAGGAGGCTAGTGTCCAAGAATTTATCCATTTCTTCCAGGTTTACTAGTTTATGTGCATAGAGTTATTTGTAATAATCTCTGATGATGGTTTCAATTTCTGTGGAATCTGTGGTGATTTCCCCTTTATTGTTTTTTATGGCATCTATTTGGTTATTCTCTCTCTTCTTTTTTATGAATCTGGCTAGTCTGTCTATTTTGTCGATCTTTTCAAAAAACCAGCTCTTGGCTTTATTGATTTTTTGAAGGGTTTTTTTGTGTCTCTATCTCCTTCATTTCTGCTCTGATCTTAGTTATTTCTTGTCTTCTGCTAGGTTTTGAGTTTTTTTGATCTTGCTCCTCTAGCTCTTTCAATTTTGACGATAGGGTGTCAATTTTGGATCTCTCCTTGCTTCTCATGTGGGCACTTATTGCTATATATTTTCCCCTAGAGACTGCTTTAAATGTGTCCCAGAGATTCTGGTATGTTGTGTCTTCATTCTCATTGGTTTCAAAGAACATCTTTATTTCTGCTTTCATTTCATTGTTTATCCAGTCAATGTTCAAGAGCCAGTTGTTCAGTTTCCATGAAGCTGTGCAGTTCTGAGTTAGTTTCTGAATTCTGAGTTCTAACTTGATTGCACTGTGGTCTGAGAGATTGTTTCTTATGATTTCCATTCTTTTGCATTTACTGAGGAGTGACTTACTTCCAATTATGTGGTTATTTATAGAGTAGGTGTGATGTGGTGCTGAGAAGAATGTATATTCTGTGGATTTGGGGTGGAGAGTTCTGTAAATGTCTATTAGGTTTCCTTGTTCCAGGTCTGAGTTCAAGTCCTGGATATCCTTGTTAATTTTCTGTCTTGTTGATCTGTCTAATATTGACAATGGGGTGTTAAAGTCTCCCACTATTATTGTGTGGGAGTCTAAGTCTCTTTGTAAGTCATTAAGAACTTGCCTTATGTATCTGGGTGCTCCTGCATTGGGTCTGTATATATTTAGGATCGTTAGCTCTTCTTGTTGCATTGATCCTTTTACCATTATGTAGTGTCCTTCTTTGTCTCTTTTGATCTTTGTTGCTCTTTTTTTTTTTTTTTTTTTGCTAACACCTGGTACTTTATTAGTGGGGAAACTTGCCTTGGTCTGGCAGAGACTAGGATGGACAGGACCAGTGCCCATTCTCTAGGGGGTATTTTCTGGAAGATAGGTGTTCCTCCTTGTAGGTTTAGAGGAAACACCCTCATAGATGAAAATCCCCCAGAGAGCGGTGCTGCAACTGCCAGGCAGCGGGGTAGGAGGGGCGCCCTAGGCACAGCTGGGCCCTTGGGACAGCAGGGCTTGGATGTCAGGCTCGATGTCAATGGTCTGGAAGCGGCGGCTGTACCTGCGCACGGGAACACCGTCGGGGCCCACGAGGAACTTCTCAATGGTCTGGAAGCGGCGGCTGTACCTGCGCACCAGAACACCGTCGGGGCCCACGAGGAACTTCCCAATGGTCTGGAAGCTGCGGCTGTACCTGCGCACAGGAACACCGTCGGGGCCCACGAGGAACTTCCCAAAGTTCCATGCAACATGGTTTCAGCATACCGGAGACCAGGTGATGAGCTTGGGGTCTGTCATGAGTGCAGTGGCATCGTCGCTGGGCGCTGGCAGGGCCTCCCGAAGGAAGGCGAAGAGAGGGTGCGACCCCGCACCGTTCACCTCGCGCTTCTCGAAGAGCATGAAGTTGGGCTCGAACCCACCACCAGGTCGGACATACTTGAGGGAATTCAAAATCTCTTCGTTCTTGGCGTTCTCCTGATGTCCAAACTGGTTGCACGGGAAGCCTAGCACCACAAGGCCCCGGGGCCCGAGGCGCCGCTGCAGCTCGTTCATCTGGGTGTAGTCCCGGACCGCGGTGCCTCAGAGGGACGCCACATTCTTAATAAGCAGCACTTTGCCCCACAGGGAACCCAGGCTCACAGGCTCACAGGCTCCCTGCCGGTCAGCGGGCGTGCCGAGAAGGCGTACACCGACTGGGCGGCCACTGCCGCCACCAGCCAAGCAGCACACATGGCACAGCTATTCAAGAACCTTTGTTGCTTTTAAAATCTATTTTATCAGAGATGAGAATTGTAACTCCTTTTTTTTTTTTTTTTTTTTTTTTTGCTCTCCATTTGCTTGGTAAATCTTCCTCCATCCGTTTATTTTGATCCTTTGTGTATCCTTGCATGTGAGATGGGTTTCCTGAATACAGCACACTGATGGGTTTTGGCTTTTTATCCAATTTGCCAGTCTGTGTCTCTTGATTGGGGCATTTAGTCCATTTACATTTAGGGTCAATATTGTTATGTGTGAATTTGATCCTGCCATTTTAATGCTAGCTGGCTGTTTTGCCTTTTAGTTGATGCAGATTTTTCATTGTGTTGATGTTCTCTACCAATTGGTATGTTTTTGGAGTGGCTGGTACTGGTTGTTCCTTTCTATGTGTAGTGCCTCTTTCGGGAGCTCTTGTAAAGCAGGTCTTGTGGTGACAAAATATCTGAGTACTTGCTTGTTCACAAGGATTTTATTTTTCCTTCACTTATGAAGCTTAGTTTAGCTGGATATGAAATTCTGGGTTAAAAGTTCTTTTCTTTAAGGATGTTGAGTATTGGCCTTCACTCTCTTCTGCTTTTAGGGTTTCTGCTGAGAGATCTGCTATGATGGGCTTCCCTTTGTGGGTAACCCAATCTTTCTTTCTGGCTGCCCTTAGCATTTTCTCCTTCATTTCAACCCTGGTGAATCTGACGATTATGTGCCTTGGAGTTGCTCTTCTTGAGGAATATCTTTGTAGTGTTCTCTGTATTTCCTGGACTTGAATATTGGCCTGCCTTGCTAAGTTGGGGAAGTTTTCCTGGATAATATTCTGAAGAGTATTTTCCAGCTTGGATTCATTCTCTTCGTCACAGTCAGGTACACCTATCAAACATAAATTAGGTCTCTTCACATAGTCCCATATTTCTTGGAGACTTTGTTCATTCCTTTATATGCTTTTTTCTCTAATCTTGCCTTCTTGTTTTATTTCATTGAGTTGATCTTCGACTCTGATACCCTTTCTTCTGCTTGGTCAATTCGGCTGTTGAAACTTGTGCATCCTTCACGAAGTTCTCATGTTGTGTTTTTCAGCTCCATCAATTCCCTTATATTCCTCTCTAAGTTGTCCATTCTTGTTAGCATTTTGTCAAATCTTTCCTCAACGTTCTTAGTTTCTTTGCATTGGGTTAGAACATGTTCTTTTAGCTAATGGAAGTTTCTCATTACCCACCTTCTGAAGTCTGATTCTGTCATTTCATCACACTCATTCTCCATCCAACCTTGTTCCCTTGCTGGTGAGGAGTTGTGATCCCTTTTAGGAGGAGAGGTGTTCTGGTTTCGGGTGTTTTCCTCCTTTTTGCACTGGTTTCTTCCCATCTTCGTGGATTTGTCCACCTCTCGTCTTTGTTGTTGCTGATTTTCAGATTGGGTCTCTGAGTGGATGTCCAGTTTGTTGATGAAGTTATTTCTCAAACCTGCTTAGCTTCAGGGGTGGGTGGCCCTCAGGCTGCTATGGCACACAGGAGCTGCCTCTGATGAAGTTATTTCTGTTTCTTAGTTTTCCTTCCAATAGTCTGGCCCCTCTGCTGTAGGACTGCTGAGGTCCACTCCAGGTGCTGCTTGCCTGGTGATCACGTGCAGCTGCTGCAGAACAGTAAGGGTTGCTACCAGTTTCTTCTTCTGCTACCTTTGTCCCAGAATGATGCCCGCCAAATGTCAGTCTGATCAGTCCTTTGTGAGGTGACTCTTTGGATATACAGGGGTCAGGGAGCTGCTTGAGGAGACAGTCTGTCCTTTATAGGAGCTCAAGTGCTGAGCTGTGAGCTCCGTTGTTCATTCAGAGCTGCTAGGCAGGTACGTTTAAGTCTGCTGCAGCAGAACTCATAAACCCCCTTTTTTTCCCCAGGTGCTCTGTCCTGGGGAGTTAGGGCTTTATTTATCAGTATCTGTTGTGCTGCTGCCTTTTTTTTCTTTTAGGGCTGCCCAGCCCAGCAAGGAGGTAGCCTAGTCACTGTCTGCCTGCAGAGGCTTTGCTGAGCTGCTGTGAGCTCCACCCTGCTGCCGTGTGAGCTTCCCTGCAGTCCCGTTTATATGGGTTTGGTTAGAACTGCCTGGGCAATGGTGGCCCACCTCTGTAATGGTGGACTCTCTCTGTAATGGCGGGCTGCCTCGGCAATGGCGGGCTGCCTCAGCAATGGCGGACTACCTTCCTAGGGATGGAGTGCCTCAGTAATGGTGGACCCCCCTCCCCCACAGAGCTGGACCATCCCGGGTTCAGCTGTGCTTGCTGTGAAACTCTCAACCAGAGCGTTTCCAATTGCTGTTTTTTTTTCTTTTTTTCTGTGGGGCTGGGACCCATTGAGCCTGATCACCTGGCTCCCTGCCTCAGAGCCTTTTTTTTTTTTTTTAAGTTGAATGGTTGACTCTCTCCCAGGTGTTCCAGTTGCCTGCTGAAAAGGCGCCAGAATCTGTGTGATTTCCCATGCGGCGACCCACTGCACTGGCTAAAACAATGGGGCTGAGATTCTTGGCGCTTTTTTGCCCGGGAATCTCCTGGCCTGGCTCCCTGTTTGAGTCCCCTGTTTAATCAGATGAATGGGCGACTTTGCCTTCCCAGAGCTTCAATTGCCAGCTTAAAGGGCAACCAGACCAGTGTATTTTGTATGGAGAACCACCATACTGGCCGAAACAGCCATGCTGGTGACCCGTGGGGCTCCTCTGCCTGGGAATCTCCTGGTCTGTGGGCAATAAAGACCCATCTGGAAATGCGGCATCCACTCACCCTCTGTGCTTTCACTGGGAGCTGCAATCCTGAGCTGCTCCTAAATAGCCATCTTGGATCTTCCTCCATCTCTTCTACATTTTCTAGTTTATATATGTAATGGTGTTCACAGTAGCCTTGAATGATCTTTTGTATTTCTGTGGTGTCAGTTGTAACATCTCCTGTTTTGTTTCTTCTTGAGCTAATTTGGATTTTCTCTTTTTTCTTGGTTACAATTGCTAATGGTCTATCAATTTTATTTATCTTTTCAAAGGACCAGCTTTTTGTTTTATTTATCTTTTGTATTGTTTTTGTTTGTTTCAATTTCATTTAGTTCTGCTCTGATCTTAGTTATTTTCTTTCTTCTGCTGGGTTTCAGTTTGGCTTGTTCTTGTTTCTCTAGTTCTTTGAGGCGAGACCTTAGATTGTCTGTTTATGCTCTTTCTGACTTTTTGATATAAGTGTTTAGGGCTATGAACTTTCCTCTTAGCATCACTTTTACTGTGTTCCAGAGGTTTTGATAGGTTGTATTACTATAGTCATTCAGCTGAAGAATTTTTTTAATTTCCATTTTGACTTCACTTCTGACCCAGTGATCATTCAGGAGCAAATTATTTAATTTAATTTGTCTTTGCATGGTTTTTAAGATTCCTTTGGAGTTGGTTTCCATTTTTATTCCACTGTGGTCTGAGAGAGTGCCTGATATAATTTAAATTTTCTTACATTTCTTGAGGCTCATTTTGCGGCATATCATATGGTCTATATGCCGAATATAGAGAAAGCTCCATGTGCTGAATAGAGTGTGTATTTTGTGATTGCTGGATGGAATGCTCTGTATACACCTGTTAACTCCATTTGTTCCAGGGTATAGTTTAAATTCATTGTTTATTTGTTGACTGTATCGTGGTGACCTGTTTAGCACTGTCATTGAAGAAGTTAAAAAAGGTAGTAAAGTCCTCCACTGTTATTGTGTCGCTGTCTCATTTCTTAGGTCTATTAGTAATTGCTTTATAAATTTGGAAGCCCCAGTTTTAGATGCATATATGTTTATATTATGATATTTTCCTGTTGGGCAAGGCCTTTTATCATTATATAATGTTCCTCTATGTCTTTTTTAACTGCTGTTGCTTTAAAGTTTGTTTTGTCTGTTATATGAAGAGCTACTCCTGATTACTTTTCGTTTTCATTTGCATTAAATATTTTTTCCACCCCTTTACCTTAAGTTTGTGCAAGTCCTTATATGGTAGGTGAGTCTCTTGAAGGCAACAGATAGTTGGTTTCTGTCTATTCAACAGATAGTTGAATTCTTATCCATTCTGCAATTTTGTATCTTTTAAATGGAACATTTAGGCCATTTACATTCAGTGTTAGTATTGAGATGTGAGGTACCATTCCATTTATTATGCTATTTGTTGCCTGTATACCTTGTTTTTTTGTTTTAGTTTTTTAAATTGTATTTTTGTTTTATAGGCCCTGTGAGATTTATGCTTTAAAGAGGTTCTGTTTTGATGTGTTTCCAGTATTTGCTTCAAGATTTAGAGCTCCTTTTAACAGTTCTTGTAGTGGTGGCTTGGTAGAGGCAAATTCTCTCAGCATTTGTCTGAAAAAGACTGTGTCTTTCCTTCATATATGAAGCTTAGTTTTGTTGGATAAAAAATTCTTGGCTGATAATTGTTTTGTTTGAGGAGGCTGAAGATAGTACCCCAATCCCTTCTAGCTTATAGGATTTCTGCTGTTAATCTGATGGGGTTTCCTTACAGATTACCTGGTGCTTTTTTCTCACAGCTCTTAAGGTTCTTTCCATCTTAATTTTAGACAAGCTGATTATGTGCTGCTTAGACAGTGATCTTTTTTGACTGATTTCCCAGGTGTTCTTTGTGCTTCTTGTATTTGGATGTCTAGTTCTCTAGCAAGGCTGGGGAAGTTTTCCTGTATTAATTCCTCAAATATGTTTTCCAAATTTTTAGATTTCTCTTCTTCAGGAACACTGATTATTCTTAGGCTTGGTCTTTTAACATAATCCCAGACTTCTTGGAGGCTTTGTTCATATTTTCTTATTCTTTTTTGTCTTTGTTGGATTGGGTTAATTCAAAGACCTTGTCTTTGAGCTCTGAAATTCTTTCTTCTACTTGTTCAGTTCTATTGCCGAGACTTTCCAGAGCATTTTGCATTTCTACAAATGTGTCCATTGTTTCCTGTAGTTTTGATTTTTCTTTTTTTTATTTCCTTACATTGGGCTTTGCCTTTCTTGGGTGGCTCCCTGATTCACTTTATAACTAACCTCCTGAATTCTTTTTCAGGTAAACCAGGGATTTCTTCTTGGTTTGGATTCATTGCTGGTGAGCTAGTGTGATTTTAGGGGGTGTTAAAGAACTTTGTTTTGTCATATTAAGAGTTGGTTTTCTGGTTCCTTCTTACTTGGGTAGGCTCTGTCAGAGGGAAGGTCTAGGGCTGAAGGCTGTTCAGATTGTTTTGTCCCATGGGGTGTTCCCTTGTTGTAGTACTCCCCCCTTTTCCTAATGAGGTAGCTTCCTGAGAGCCAAGCTGTAGTATTATCTCTCTTCTGGATCTAGCCACCCAGCAAGTCAACCAGGCTCTGAGTTGGTATTGGCGTTCGTCTGCACAGAGTCCTGTGATGTGAACCATCTGTGGATCTCTTAGCCATGTATATCAGCACCTGTTCTGGTGGAGGTGGTAGGAGGGTGACATGGACAATGGACTCTGGGAGGGTTCTTAGCTTTGGTGGCTTAATGCACTATTTTGTGCTGATTAGCCTCCTGCCAAGAGATTGCACTTTCCAGAGAGCATCAACTGTGGTAGTACGAGGAGGAACAGGCAGTGGGTGGGGCCCTAGAACTCCCAAGAGTATATGCTCTTTTGTCTTCAGTTACCAGGGTGGGTAGGGAAGGACTGTCGGGTGGGGGCAGGGCTAGGCATGTCTGAGCTCAGACTCCTTGGGTGGGTCTTGGTGTCGCTGAGTATTTGGGTTGTATCCCAGGTCCTTCAGGAGCAATTGCTTCCTTCAGGGGGTCTGTGGGTCTTCTCAGGTTTCTTTATTTGTTCTGCAGCAAAAATCCATGACTCGAGCCTCTACACGTTGCTCTGTCTGTCCGAGTCAGAGCTGCAGTCCAGTCTTACCTCCTGTCCACCATGATCCCTCTCAATTCAGCATTCAGGCTTTAAACTGTCTTTGGTTTGAAAGTTGGGTTACACCAGGGACCTGCCTTTACCTGCCTCCTGCTACTATCAAGATTGCCATGTGGATTTTTAAAATTCTATTGATATGGCATACTATATTACTGTTCAAATATGAAGCCAATCTTGGATTCTTGAAATAAAATTCCACTTGGTCTTAGTGTCCAATTATTTTTACATGTGCTGGATTTCATTTTAATATTTTGTTGGATTTGTTCATATTCATGTGATACTGGTCTGTAGTTTTCTTGTGATGTTTTTTTGGTTTTGGTATCAGATAATACTGGCATCATAAACTGAGTGTTCCCTCTTCAGTTTTTAAGACTATTCTGTGAAGAATTGATATTATTTTTTCTTCAAATATTTAGTAAAATTTAGTGGTGAGCCACCTGCGGCATATGGTGTTTTACTGCTTATTTAACATTTTTGCTTGTTGTAAGTCTGTTCAGACTGCCTGATCTTAAGTGGGGTTTGGTAGTTTGTGTCTTTCTAGGAATGTGTCCATTTCATCTAAGTTACCTAATGTATTGACATGCAATTTTTCATACTATTTCTTTATAATCCTGTTATTTCTGTGAGATCTCTACTAATTTTTTTTAAATTTCTGATTCTAGTAATTTGAGTCTTCTCTCTTTTTCTTAGCCTTGCCACAGTTCTGTCAATTTTAAAACATCTTTTTGGTTTTTGGTTCTATTGCTTTTCTGTTGTGCTTTTCAATATTTGTTTCATTAATTTCCATTCTAATATTTATTATTTTCTTCTGATTCCTTTAGGTTTAGTTTACTCTTTTTCTAACATAAAACTAGGTTATCGATTTGAAATTTTTCTTCCTTACTATACACATGTGCAGCTAGACATTTACCACTAAACACTCCTTCAGCTTTATTCCATAAATTTTGATATGTCTTCATTTTCATTTATGTCAAGGTATTTTTTAATTTCCCTTTTGATTTCCTCTTTGATCCATTGGTTATTTAGTAGTATGCTGCTCAATTTACATACGCTTGTGAGTTTTCCAAATTTTTTCCTGTTGATTCCTGTCTTAGTCCAATTTGTGCTGCCATAACAAAATACTTGAGACTGGGTATTTCATAACGAACAGAAATTTATTTAGCACAGTTCTGGACCAGGGCTGGGAAATCAAAGCATGAGGGGATAGCATCTGGCAGAACCCTTTCGTGCTGCATTATCCCATGGTGGGAGGTAGAAAGGCAAGAGAGAGCAAGAGGCCAAACCTGCCCTTTCATAACAGTACTCCTCCTGTGATAATGAACACATTTGTTATAATGGCATTAATCCATTAATGAGCACATATTGTGAAGAAAATAATTTATATATTATATCCTTATAAATTTAGTGAGATTTGCTTTATAGCTTAGCATATGGTGGTGTATCCTGGAGAATGTTCTATGAGCAATTGAGAAGAATACGTACTTTCTTGTTGGGTGGAGTGTTTTACAGCTATCTGTTAGATCTAGTTGTTTATAGTGTTAAATCTTTTATTTCCTGGTTGATACTCTGCTTAGTTATTCTATTAATTATAGCAAGTGAAATATTGAAGTTTCCAACTCTTTTTTTCTGTCAGTTGTGCTTTGCATATTTTAATGTTTTGTTGGTGAATATATATTTGTAATTGTTAGGTTTTCCTTATAAATTTACCTTTTCATAGTTATAAAATGCCTCTAGCAGTTTTTGGTTATAAGTCTATTGTGTATGAGACTAGTACAGCCGCTCCAGCTTTCTTGTGGCTGCTGTTTGCATGAGGTACCTTTCCTCATCCTTTTACTGTTAGTTTTGAATAAAAGGTGTCTCCTGTGGACAGCATGTGGTTGGGTCTTATTTGTTTGTTTGCTCGTTTTTATATAGTTTTTCTGACAATCTCTGCCTTTTTAATGAATTGCTTAATAATATTATTGATATAGTTGGACTTACTTCTGCCCATTTACTTTGTTTTCTATGTGTCTCTTGTCTTTTTATTCCTCTCTTCGTCTTAGTCTTGCTTTTACATTAAGTGAACATTTTCTAATGCAGCATTTAAAAGATCTTTAATGAGTCTGTTTGTTAGCCTTTTTTTTTTTTTTTTTTTTTTTTTTTTTTTTTACTGGTTGCTCTACAACTTACCATATATGTTTTAACTTATCAGAGTCCACTTCAGAGCTATATTAACTTCATTCCAGTGAGATAAATAAATGTAATTCATGTATCTCTGTTCCGTTTCCCTCCTTTTAATTATATATATATATTGCATCTTTTACTGTTATAAACCCAATAGTACATTGTTTTAATCATTACTTTGGCATCTATACAGCAGTCCAGTACATCTTTGCTCCCACTCATTTTCCTTGTGTTGTTATTAACACATATTCAACACAGAGTGCAGAGTAATCCCAGTACTCTGGGAGGTTGAGGCGGGTGGATCAGCTGAGGTCAGGAGTTCAAGACTAGCGTGGCCAACATGACAAAACCCCATCTCTACTAAAAATACAAAATTAACACACACTATATTCCTATGTGTTATAGAAATATTACATTATACCAACATCATATTACATACATATTATCTTATACCACTGTTTGGGTTAAGGAAAATGCATTTATAGTCTAACAGTTATATAATTATCTTTACCTTTACTGGTGCTCTTTGCTTTTTCTGTGGATCCAAGTTACCATCTGGCATATTCACTTGGTTCTTAAAAAAGAAATTTCCAGATAAATTGAAAGATGGCCTACTAGAAGCAGCTCCCAGTGGTGGCTCCCACTGAGAAGAATAAAAACGGTGAGTGAATTCTGCACCTTCAGCTGAGGTACCCAGGTTCTCTCATTGAGACTGACTGGGTGGTTGGTGCAACCCATGGAGAGCAAGGAAAAGCAGGGTGGAGCGATGGTCTACCCAGGAGCCCCACGGGAGAAGGAAAGTTCCCATCCCCAGCCAAGGGAGGCGATAAGTGATTGTGCTACCTGCCTGGGAACCCATGCTTTTTCCACAGATCTGTGCAACTCACAGATCAGGAAATCCCCTCATCAGCCCTAATCACCAGGGCCTTGGGTCCCAAGCACAGAGCTGTGCAGATGGTCAGGTTGCAGCCAGTGGCAGCTTGCTGGAGACTGCCTACCACAACTGAGTACTTAGGGGGAGGGGCGGCCACCATCACCGCAGCTCTGGTCTTGCTGTTTTCCCCTGCTGGTGCCGGAAAGACTGGGTAGTTTGAACCAGGATGAATTTCCCACAGCACAGCACAGCAACTGTGGCAGATCCTGGCCAGACTGCTGCTTTAGGTGGAACCCAGATCCATTCCTCATCACTGGGCAGGGCCTCCCTGTGGGAATTTCAGGAACTCCAGCCAGAAGTTTATGAACAGAACTCTGATCTCCCTGGGATGGAGTCCCTAGGGGCAGCTGTGATCTCCACAACTCAGCAGACTTAGTCTTTCCTGCCTGCTGGTTCTGAAGAGGTGGGGCAGTCTGAACAAGGAGGAGCCCCCCCAGTGCAGCACACCCACACTACCAACAGGCAGCCAAACTGCTTCTTTAAGCAGGACCGAGATCCCATGCCTCCTGACTGGGTGAGCTCCCCCAACATGGGTTGCCAGGCACATTATATGGGAGCATTCCCACCAGCATCAGGTTTGTGCTCCTCTGGAATGGAGTTTCCAGAGGAAGGATCAGGCAGCCATCTTTGCTGTTGTACAACTTCTGCGGGTGACACCTCCAGGTGCAGGAGGGACCCAGGTGAATACAGTCTGGAGTAGACCCCCAGCAAACTGCAGCAACCCTACAGAAGAGGCTGTCAAAAACAGAAAACAACATCAACAAAAAGACCCCACAAAACCCATCCAAAGGTCAGCAGCCTCGAAAATCAAAGGTAGATAAGCTCACAAAGATGAGAAAAAAATCAATGCAAAAACGATGAAAACTCAAAAAGCCAGAGTGCCTCCTCTTCTCCAAATGATCGCAGCACCTTTCCAGTGAGGGCACAGAACTGAGCTGATGCTGAAATGGATGAACTGACAGAAGTAGGCTTCAGAAGGTGGGTGATAATGAACTTTGCTGAGCTAAAGGAGTTATGTTCTAACCCCATGCAAATAAGCTAAGAACCACGATAAAACATTACAAGAGCTGTTAACAAGAATAACCAGTTTACAGAAGAGCATAATGATCTGATGGAGCTGAAAAACACATCATGAGAACTTCATAATGCAACCACAAATATCAATAGCCAAATAGACTAAGTGGAGGAAAGAATCATAGAGCTTGAAGACTATCTTGCTGAAATAAGACAGGCATACAAGATCAAAGAAAAAAAAATGAAAAGGAGTGAACAAAACTTCTTAGAACTATGGGATTATGTAAAAAGACTGAATCTGCAACTGATTAGGGTATCTGGAAGAGATGGGGAGAATGGAACCAAGTTGGAAAGCGTACTTCAGGGTATTATCCAGGAGAACTTCTCCAAACTAGCAAGAGACCAACATTCAAATTAAGGAAATCCAGAGAACCCCAGTAAAATATACTCCATGAGACCAACCCTAAGACACATAATCATCATATTCTCCAAGGTCAAAATTAAGGAAAAAATGTTAAGGGCAGGCCAAGCACAGTGGCTCACAAAGTCCTGTAATCACAGCATTTTGGGAGTCTGAAGCAGGAGGATCATGAGGTCAGATCAAAACAATCCTGGTCAACATGGTGAAACCCTGTCTCTACTAAAAACATAAAAATTAGCCAGGCATGGTGATGCATGCCTGTAATCCCAGCTACTCAAGACTGAGGCAGGAGAATCACTTGAACCCAGAAGGTGGAGGCTGCAGTGAGCCGAGATTGTGCCACTGCACTCCAGTCTAGCAACAGAGACTCCATCTCAACAACAACAAGAAAAAGAAATACAAGCAACCAACAGAGAACACTATGAACATCTCTATGCACATACACTGGAAAATCTGTAAGAAACTGATTTCCTGGATACATAGACCCTTCCAAGTCTGAACCACAAAGGAGTTGAATCCCTGAATAAACCAATAATGAGTTCTGGTATTGAGGCAGTAATAAATAGCCTACCAACAACAACAACAGCAACAAAAAGCCCAGGACCAGAAGGATTTACAGCCGAATTCTACCAGAGGTACAAAGAAGAGTTGAGAACATTTCTTCTGAAACTATTCCAAACAATTGAAAAGGAGGGACTACTTCCTAACTCATTTTATGAGGCTAGCATCATCCTGATACCAAAACATGGCAGAGATTTTAAAAAAAAGAAAGAAAAAAAAAATTCAGGCCAATATGACTGATGAACATTACTGCAAAAATCTTCAATAGAAGACTGGCAAACCAAATCCAGTGGCACATCAAAAAGCTTATCCACCATGATCAAGTCAGCTGGGATGCAAGGCTGGTTCAACATATGCACATCAATAAACTTAATTCATCACATAAACATAACTAAAGACAAAAACCACATGATTAAATCAATAGACACAGAAAAGGCCTTCAATAAAAGTCAACATCCCTTCATGTCAAAACTCTCAATAAACTGGGTATTGAAGAAACACCTCAAAATTATAAGAGCCATTTATGACAGATCCACGGCCAATACCATACTAAATGGGCAAAATCTGGAAGCATTCCCCTTGAAAACCAGCACAAGACAAGGATCCCCCCTCTCACCACTCCTATTCAACATAATATTGGAAGTTCTGGGCAAGGAATCAGGCAAGAGAAAGAAGTAATGAGTATTCAAATAGGAAGAGAGGAAGTCAAATTGTCTCTGTTTGCAGATGACATGCTCTTACATCTAGAAAACCCCATTGTCTCAGCCCAAAAGTTTCTTAAACTAATAAGCAAATTCAGCAAAGTCTCAGGATACAAAACCAATGTGCAAAAGTTACAAGAATTCCTGTACACCAACAGACAAGGTAGGGAGCCAAATCATAAGTGAACTCCCATTCACAGTTGCCACAAAGAGAATAAAATGCCTAGGAATCCTGCTAACAAGGGAAGTGAAGGATTTATTTGAGGAGAACTACAAACCACTGCTTAAGGAAATCAGAGAGGACACAAATTGAAAAACATTCCATGCTCATGGATTGGAAGAATCAATATCATGAAAATGGCCATACTCCTTAAAGTAGTTTATAGATTCAATACTATTACCATTAGACTACCATTGACATTCTTCACATAATCTATTTTAAAATTGATATGGAGTCAAAAAAATCCCATATAGCCAAGACAATTCTAAACAAAAAGAACAAAGTTGGAGGTATGCTACCTGACTTCAAGCTATTCAACAAGGCTACGGTAACTAAAACAGCATGGTACTGGTACAAAAACAGACACATAGACCAATGGAATAGGATAGAGAATGCAGAAATAAGACCACACATCTACAACCATCTGATCTTTGACAAACATGATAAAAAACAATCAATGAAAAAAGGATTCCTTATTTAATAAATAGTGCTGGGAGAACTGGCTAGCCATATGCAGAAAATTGAAATTGGACTGCTTCCTTACACCTTATGCAAAAATTAACTCAAGATGGATTAAAGACTTAAATGTAGAACCCAAAAATGTAAAAACCCTAGAAGAAAATCTAGGCAATACCATTCAGGACATAGGCACGAGCAAAGATTTCATAATGAAAACATCAAAAGAAATTGCAACAAAAGCAAAAAAAAAAAAAAATTGACAAATGGGATCTAATTAAACTGAAGAGCTTCAGCACAGCAAAATAAACTATCATCAGAGTGAACAGACAACTTATAGCATGGGAGAAAATTTTTGCAATCTATCCGTCTGACAAAGGTCCAACATCCAGAATCTACAAGGAACTTTAACAAATTAACAAGAAGAAAACAAACTCATTAAAAAGTGGGCAAAGGACATGAACAAATGGCTCTTGAAGACATTTATGCAGCCAACAAATATATTTAAAAACAGCTCAGTATCACTGATCATTAGAGAAACACATCAAAACCACAATGAGATACTATCTCACACCAGTCAGAATAGCAACTATTAAAAAGTCAAAAAACATGCTGGCAAGGCTGCAGAGAAATAAGGAATGCATTTACATTATTGATGGGAATGCAAATTAGTCCAACCATTGTGGAAGACAGTGTGGTGATTCCTCAAAGACCTAGACCCAGAAATATTATTTGAACCAGCGGTATATACCAAAAAGAATATAAATCATCTATTATAAAGATAGATGCACGTGTATGTTCACTGCAGCATTATTCACAATAGCAAAGACATGGAATCAACTCAAGTGTCTGTCAATGGCAGGCTAAAGAAAATGTGGTACATTTACACTATGGAACACTATTCAACCATAAAAAGGAATTAGATCATGTTCTTTGCAGGGACATGGATAGAGCTGAAAGCCATTATCCTCAGTAAACTAACACAGGAACAAAACCAAACACTGCATGTTCTCACAAATGGGAGCTGAACGATGTGAACACACAGACACACAGAGGGAAACAACACACACTGGGGCCTGTCGGGGACATGGGGGGAGGGAGAGCATCAGGAAAAATAGCTAATGCATACTGGGCTTAATACCTAGGTGATGGGTTGATAGGTGCAGCAAATCACCATGGAACATCTTTACCTATGTAACAAATCTGCACATCCTGCACATGTACCCCAGAACTTAACAAATTTTAAAAATTACTATGGGGTCACTTGCCTTCAGTCTGATGGACTTTCTTTAGTATTTCTGGTAACGCCAGCCAGCAACAGAGTTTGCTTATCTAAGAATGCCTTATTTTGCTTTCATTTTTCAAAGGTGTATACCTTTTGTATATCTTATCTGGAGAAACATCTAGCTTTTTTTCAAGATTGCTTTGTTTATTCAGAGTTACTTTAGATTGTATATGAATTTTAGGATGAGTTAGTCTTTTTGCAAAAACCATAATTGGGATTTGGGTAGGGATTGCCTTGAGTCTGTAGATGGCTTTAAGTAGTACTGACATCTTAACAATATTAAGACTTCCAATCCATGAACATAGGATATCTTTCCATTTATTTGTTTAATTTCTTTCAGCAATGTTTTGTAGTTTTTATTTTACAAGTCTTTCATCTGCTTGGTTAATTCCTAAGTATTTTTTTGATGCTGTTGTAAATGGAATTGTTTTTCTAATTTCAAATTGTTCATTGTTAGTGTATGGATGTTACTTTTTTTGTGTGTGGAATCTTTCGGCCTTTCTACAAACAAAATAAAATTGGCAGAGATAATTTTAATTCTTTCTTTCCAATTTAGAATCTTTTTTTTTTCTTGCCTAATTGCTTTAAGAGCTTCCAGGTCTGTGTTGAATAGAAGTGACACAGTCTTCCTTGCTGTGTTTCTGATCTTAGCAGAAAAAGCTTTTGCAGATTTTCACTACTATGATGTTTCTTGTGGATTTTTATACATGGAATTCATTATGTTAAAGGATTTTCCTTTTATTCCTAGTTGTTTTTTTCTTTAATTATGAAAGGGTACTGAATGCTTTTTCTGCATCGAGATGATCATGTTTTCTCCCATCCCGTTAATATGGTGTATTACATTTATTGCTTTTCATGTATTGAACCATCCTTATATTCCAGAAGTAAACTCCACTTTGTTATGCTGTATAGTACTTTCAATATGCTGCTGAAATCAGTTTGCTAGTATTTTATTGAGGATTTCTTTTGTATCAGTGTTCAGAAGGGATCTTGGTCTGTTTTCTATTTTGTAGTATCTCTGACTGGCTCCAGTATCATGAGATGGAGCAGTTTCATTCCAAAACCATCTCCCTGTGACCCCCAGTCTGTGGAATAATTGTGTTCCACAAACCAGTCCCTGGTGCCAAAAAGATTGGGAACTGCTGCTCAATAAAATTACCAGCAGATTTCTCATTAGAAACTAGATGCCAGAAGATAGTGGGCCAATATATTAAAAATGCTAAGAGAAAAAAAAAGTCAACCAAGAATCCATACCTGGCAAAGCGGTTCATCAAAAGTGAAGGAGACATTAAGATATTCTGTTCTTGGGCCCAAAGTGGCTCCGGCCGGATGTCGTGGCGCTTGCGAAGGCGAGGCCAAGAGTTCAAGGCCAACCAACCTCAGCAACCTTACAAGCTCTCAATGATTGGCAAAAAAAAAAAAAAAAAAAATTCTGTTCTTATAAGGAGTGTGCAACCTCGATCCCTGGCGTGTACAGTTAGCTTACAGGAGGACTTGTATGCCTATGAAAACCTAATGTCACCACTGACCTGACAGGAGGCAGAGCTCAGGTGGTAATCCTCACTCACCAGCTCCACTCACCTCATGCTGTGTGGCCCAATACCTAACAGGCCACAGACTGGTAACAATCTATGGTCTAGGGGTTGAGAATCCATTATTGATGACCCTTTATATGTGACAAGTGGCTTCTCTATTGTTGCTTTCAAGATTCTTTGGCTTTGGCTTTGGCTTTTGAAATTTTGATATTTGTGTGGTCTCTATGTTCATCTTACTCAGAATTTATTGAGCTGCTCGGATGCTTATATTCACGTCTTTCATTAAATTTAGGAAGCCTTCAGTCATTATTTCTTCAAGTATTCCCTCCACCCTGCTTCTGGAACTGCCAACATATGCATATGTTGGTCTGCTTAATGGTGTCCCACAGATCCCTTAGACTCTGTTCATTTTTCTTCAATCTTTTTATTTTCTTCAGACTTATTAATTTCTACTGTCCTGTCTTCAAGCTCACTGATTCTTCTTCTGCCCTTGGATTCTTCTAGGGAATTTTTCATTTTAGTTATTGTACTTTTCAGCTCCGGCCTTCCTTTTTAGGTTCTCTTCCTCTTTATTGACATTTCCATTTTCCCCATGCATTGGTTTTTTGTTTTGTTTTTTGTGTTTTTTTTTGAGACAGAGTTTCGCTTGTTACCCAGGTGGGAGTGCAATGGCGCAATCTTGGCTCACCGCAACCTCCACCTCCTGGGTTCAGGCAATTCTCCTGCCTCAGCCTCCTGAGTAGCTGGGATTACAGGCACGCGACCATGCCCAGCTAATTTTTTTTTTTGTATTTTTAGTAGAGATGGGGTTTCCCCATGTTGACCAGGATGGTCTCGATCTGTTGACCTCGTGATCCACCCGCCTTAGCCTCCCAAAGTGCTGGGATTACAGGTTTTGGTTTTTAACATTCTCCACATCTTCCTTTACTTCTCTGAGCATCTTTAAGACAGTTATTTTAAAATCTTTGTAAAGTAGATTTACCATCAGGTCTTTTTCAGGGATGGTTACTATTGACTTTTCTTTGGAATGAAGCATATTTTTCTTTGCATGTCTCATGATCCTTTTGTTGAAAAACTGACATTAAAATTAAATGATGTTGTTACTCTGGAAATCAGATGGTTCTTCCCCATCTTTTGCTGGGGGTTTTTGTTAGTTTATTTATTTATTTATTTATTTAGAGACAGAGTCTTGCTCTGTCACCCAGGCTGGGGCCCAATGGTGTGATCTTGGCTCACTGCACCCAGGTTCAAGTGATTCTCCCGCCTCAGCCTTCCAAGTAGCTGAGACTACAGGTGCCTGCCACCATGCCTGGCTAATTTTTTGTATTTTTAGTATAGACAGCATTTCATCGTGTCAGCCAGGATGGTCTCAATCTCCTGACCTCATGATCCACCCGCTGCAGCCTTCCCAAGTTTTGGGATTACAGGCATGAGCCACTGTGCCTGGCCTTATTTATTTTTATTGATCCTTAGCTGTCTCTATGCCAAGGATCAGCCTCAGGTCTCATTTTAATATCTTGGGTCTTTTCTGAGCCTGTACCTTTCCCTGGACATGGAAAATCACTCTCTACTTTTCCCTATACATGCAGGTACTTTCCCTGGACATGGACAGTCGCTCTACTTTTCCCTATACATGCAGGTACTTTCCCTGGACGTGGACAGTCGCTCTACTTTTCCCTATACATGCAGGTACTTTCCCTGGGCGTGGACAGTCGCTCTCTACTTTTCCCTATACATGCAGGTACTTTTGAATGTTCTAGTCTTTAGTGTCTGGCTCCCAAAAGGAGAAAATGAGAAAAATGAAGGGTGGGGAGAAGGGTGTTGGCCCTTTAAATTCCAGCAAAGGAAGCAATTTAAGCTGGATGGAGAGGGGTTTGCAAAAATGGGCAGAGGTGCAACAATGGCCTCTCGATTCATCTGCCCCTCTAAATCAGGAACAGCAATCAAGGATCTGGGTCCATGTGCAAGCTGCTCCTGGAACATCTGCACAGTTGCCTGCCATGGGCCGGGGGTAGGCTAGCTGCTACTGTGCCAGGAGCTAAAATTAAACCTAATTTACCATCTAAGCCTTGCCCTGGAAGTTACAAGGCATCAGCAGACTGCAGAGATCTAAACAGTCACATCGGATTCTGCCAGTGCAGTTATTGTCTAGGTCGGAAGCCGTTCCTGGTGGCTGGTACTCTGCTGCCTTCCCAGAATGTTCCCCTTCATTGAATAATAATGTAAACGCTAAAAATTGCTTGTCTTTGACTTCCCTTCCCTTCCATTGGAGCATGAAAGCCTGTGGATGGCCTTCACTCCACTGACCTCCCTCTGGAGCCTCCTGTGGCATCTGGGCATGCCCACCTAGCAGTGATGGTCGGTGGCAAGGCCTCTGTTCTCCCTTTTCCCTTCAAAGCTTCATTTGGTCCTTCATGCTCCTTTTTCAGCTTTTGATTTTTTTTTAAGTGGCATCTGAAATGAATGTTCATATCTGGACTTTTCAGTTCCTTTGGGAATCTGGGGAATAATAAATTAAACACTATCAGGCACTTAAAACTAATAACTCTCAATCTCTCAACCTGTACTGCCCTCAGCAAACTCCACAATGATCCTCCTGAAATATCTCCTGGGTTCATGTGAAAAGGTTCTCGCATTAAATCCTGAAAAGCAAAGCAGAATTCAGGAAGACCTGGGTGAGGATTAGGGTGACTGAGGCTTTTAGACCAGCAAGAGGGAGTCACCTGCTTAGACATTTTAAAGTCATTCCTCTTCAACACAAATTTTTAACTAATAAGCAAAAATGTAAAAACCATTAATTTTGAAATTTTACATGTAGTTTCCTTTTAATTCTCCATTACTGAAACTGAACATCAAACAAGAGGATGAATGCCACGCACAGTGTTAAACAGAGTATGCCTTCCCTAGCCCTTTCAGACCCAAAATGTATGTAACATGATCTCAGGTAGGAAGGGAATACTTCCTCTTCCTGTTCTTTTTTTACATGGCAAGTAACGTGCACGTGATTCACTGAGGACATTTACTGACAGAAAGACACAGTGGCACCAGCGGGTCCCTGCCCTTTCTTTAGAACAGCCTGGAAGACCTGAAGGCCAGCACTGTGGCAGGAACCAGCAAACACTGAAGGTTAGTTATTTCTCTGCCATGTGCTCCCCGTTGGTTTATGCTGACCATTCCAGTAGAACCACTTTGAAATAAGTCAGCTATGTTCATAATCTGAAATTAAACCAATAACCATAGTTTGCATAAAGCAAATACAACATTTAAACAAACAGAATCAAAATACAAACAACCCACAAGAAAAAGTAAGAAGTATATGGAGGTTATAATTCTTAATAGGAAAAGACTCCTGCAAGTCAGTAGGAAAGAAACTTGACCATAATAAGAACTGCCAAATCTCAACAAAATACATCAGATAAGAACTAAAAATGGCCATGAACACATGAGGACATATTTAACATGACCAGACACAACATTTACTTGTCTGTCAAACTGTCAAAGATTTATTTTAATCTTGAGCACATGTCCATTGCCAATACCGCTCGGCAACTGCAGAGAGGCCTTTTCCACGCTGTTGTCCTGCCCTTCTGGAGGGCAGCAGGTACCTGGCATGAGCTCTGACCGGCTCTCTCTAGCCGTAGCTGAGCCCAAGGCAGTAGTTGTAATGGCAGCGTCAAAGTGCATCTAAAAGGAAGCCACAGCAGTGATGTACAGCCATACGCAAATACCACATTTAGTCATGGCACACTTGTAAAATACAGCCATCGAAACATGCAGAAGAATATATCTAATAGATTTAAAAGTCTATAGAATTTATTAAGTACAAAAGCAGATTATTTAAAAAAGCACTTGATCCTAATTTTGTAAAAAATTTTTAAAAAGGAAAAAATAAATCCCTGAGAGGGTTTATGTCACATACTAATGCTGCTATTTACTCAGAGGTAGAATTATAAGAAATTTCGATTTTTTTTAATACTTTAATGTGCTTTCTAGATTTTATGCTGTAAGCATAATTGCTTTTATAGTCAGAAAAAAATGCAAAATAAAATATATTCCTGTTCGGGGTAATTTTAAAACCCTTTTCATACATTTCAAAATGCAGAATTACAAAGTCAATAACTTTTATTAACATAATGATATAAAAATTTTAGTGTGATATACAGAATTCCCAGAGTAATTCTAAAACATTTTAATGCACTTCTTAAAATCTTAATTTACAAGACATCTTGTCTTACCACCACTGACCTTTCAATACAAAAAGTTTACAATTTTTGTTTGCTATAAAACTACATTAAGATTGGAGTTAGGTAGTTTTTTCCTTTCCCTTTCCAGCCATTCTATTGTAAGGAATGTCCTCCATTAGACCACTGCCCAAACCTCTATATGTCAACAATAAGTTACACAGATTCTGTACATAATTACAAGAGGAATGTTAGGATTCCAGTATGTCACAGCATACTTTACCACAGTCCAACACCATGAGCAAACAGGGCTACTATGCACAATGCTGTTTGTAGCCAGACAGGAGTAAAATATGAGGGCTGGGCCTGTTAGCCAGACTCATGTGTGGAGAATTAATAACAGCTTTGTTAGGCACTGATCCAGACTAATTCTGGAAAAACATGGTCGTTTCTGTGAAGCATGCATGATTCACAAAATTTTCCACCCTCAATACCCCAAAACCCAACAATTTCATAACATACTCGTAATTAGCTATATAAAAATAATCTATGTTTTAGATTCGTGCTTGACTTCAAATTCTTAGAAGTAACTGAAGGATTTTACATTCTCTTCTTTTGACTTAGGTTCTGTATAATTTTAGATCACTCAGCTTAGTCAAGTTTGAACAAAATAATAAAATGATTTGGCCAAATTTTATAGGCACACAACTCAAAATGCGAAAGGCAGTAAAGAACGTAACCATCTCCACCTTCAATATGGGGCAGTGGTGTTTCCTGCTACCCCTCAACTGTACTGCCGGTACTTGCCAAACAGCACGATGAATATGAAAACCTTAGACTTTACCACCAATGCTTCTAAATCTGATGGCTTCGATTAAAAACAATAAATCAGTACACTTCCACAAGAAGAATTAATGTTGTAGTGTTATGAAAACTAGCAATTTAACAGCATAAAGTTAAAAACCAGGATAGTGACTTAAAACTAAATGCTGGCTTATCTTTCTGAAACAAAGCATCTAACTTGACAGTCCAAAGTGGCACTTACTGAGTGTCAGTGACAATATATGCTGACAAGCAGCATGCCTGTTTCAATAAAGAAACTGGCAGAGAAAGCACTGCGTGTGACCACAGTGTCCTCTGTGAGTACGAAGATGGGTCCGGCTTGCTTCCTTTCCATCAGCCTCCCTGTGAAACAGAAGTGAGGCAGCTGTACTCATGACCTCGTTTCTCTCCAACATAAATTCTATATATGAACTTGTCATTTGAAATGGCAATAAATAACTGAATTTTAAAAATCAGGAATTATATTTTTAGCCTAAAGAAAGTGCAAACTTGCAGTACAGCAGAGAACGACCACGGTGCCTGTGATTCCTCAGGATGCCCACGCCAGGCCTTTCCTTTCCTTGTCACTCCATCTGTTAAAATACCAGCATCCGTGTTTTTGTAAATGTACTTGGCAGATTCAAAATATTTCTTTAAATAATTCAGGAAGTACTTTCTAAAATGAGCTGCGGGGAATTGCCGAGAGGAATCTGTAAAAGCAAAGGAAGGGTGAGTCCCGGTGGGCGGGCTCTGCAGTGTCTTCCCATGTCGCACCTGGGACCGCTGGGGCTCGCTCATCTCCGGCACCCGGGCTGGTGCGCCGGGCTCACATGTTGTAGGCCACGTAGATGGGGTCCAGCTGGTCAGCCAGGAAGCCATCTCGCAGGTGCATGCGCTGCTTCTCACCCCGAGAATTGATAGGGATCACCCCTGGGTCCACAATGACCACCACGCCCACAACCAGGTAGTGCTCCTCCAGCACCACGTTGGTCACCAGGGCCACCAGGTCCAGGGCGTCCTGCTCCAGCCCGTCCAGCTCCACCACCACCACCAGCAGGTTGGTCCAGGTGAAGACAGCACTGCAGAGAGAAGAGAGACGGCCACATGGATGCAGGCACAGGCCACAGGGACCAATAAATGCTTAGGAAAGGGTAGTACAAAGAAGAGTGAAGAACACTAATGTCACACAGCTGGTTAAGGCCATTCACAATCTAAAGCTCAGGCCAGATCCATTTTACAGGAATGACTATTCCAACTAAAGCTTTTACTGAGAATCAGAAGCATTATCTGATGCTGAAAACACGAGTTCCCTACAGGTGAAGGAATCATGAATCACAATCATGTAAGCAACTCACATTAAAAGTGGAAACACGGCCACGCACATTGGCTCATGCCTGTAATCCCAGCATTTTGGGAGGCTGAGCTGGGAGGATCACGAGGTCAGGAGATCGAGACCATCCTGGCCAACATGGTGAAACCTCATCTCTACTAAAAATACAAAAAATTAGCTGGGCGCAGTGGCACACACCTGTAGTCCCAGCTACTTGGGAGGCTGAGGCAGGAGAATTGCTTGAAGCCGGGAGGTGGAGGTTGCAGTGCATCGAGATCACGCCACTGCACTCCAGCCTGGTGACAGAGCAAGACTCTCAAAAAAAAAAAAAAAAAAAAAAAAAAAAATAGAAACACTTCAGGATGAGAACTGTGGAAATCTTACATTTCGCCTGAGCATTTGGGGACAATCTCTTGGCTTGCAACTTACAAGGAAAAGGATGAAACAAGCAAAGCCTGAACAAAGGCGGCAAGGTGTGCTCTGGCAACATGTCTGCAGAGTCCATCCAGAGGGAGAACACACAAGAAGTCCTCAGCCCTTTCTGGCAATGCCCAAGGCAGACAGAGCTCGACTACATGGCACCCAGCTCCACTGCAGGCCAGGGTGACAATGCAGGAGGCCTGTGCCCAGGGCCCAGCAGTCCTTGGCTCTGCTCCAACTGATGCACAGCACTCATGCCCAGAGGAAGGCTGGACGGGCCATGTGGAGCTGCCCTCCGCCTGGGCTCTTACCACTCAGCGATGCTCCTGTGTGCTCGGATCACAGAGGTCTCGATGTCGATGGGGTGGTACCGCATGCCTCGGAGCTCCAGAGTTTCATCCAGAGACCCAACCACATACAGTGCATCATGCCGTCCTGTGAACAGTGTATGTTTAAACGTGCCTGTAAAGCGAGGCACGCAGAGTCTGGACACGCATGTCCTCTGATGCCAACCAGGACTCTCGGGCACAGGGAGGTCTCAACTCAAATATCGTGAGGTCCCACACCACATGCAGAGAGGGTGATGGAGGTACTGGCCGCACAGGCTGTTCTCTCTGCAGCACAGAACCACCTCAGGAAAGTTACAGCAAGTGTGAGCACATTACTAAAAATAACTTCTATCTGCAGGACGGGACGGGACAGCATCTATAGGAGCTACCAAAAGTCCTGACTTGTCTGGCCAGTTTGTGGTGGCTGTGCAGAGTCCTCTGGCCAGTTTGTGGTGGCTGTGCAGAGTCCTCTGGACATTGGCCACAATCTTTAGCAGTTGTGCATGGGAAGCCACTGGTAAAGACAGTGGCTGAGGGGCCAGCCTGGCCTTGGGGAGGAGCCTGGCGGCCTTATCAAAAACATCGCCCCCCACCCCCTCAGCAGAGGCCAAGGGCCCCAGCATAGTGAGGGGCAGTCATAGAGGAAAAAGAGTATTTTCAGAGAAAATGGCTGTCAGAGTATCTTTCCCCCACACTGAACAATACCAGACCACAGCGAGGAGTGATGTGTGCCAGCAGGTGAGCAAGCTCTCGGGAAAGCCGAGTCCTCCCCACAGCACTCACGTGGGACTTCACCACAACCCCTCACCTCCGCTGGCGTCGGTGAGCTCTGTTCGTCGAAGGAAGCCAAGGTAGCCAGTCCTCGCCCAGATGGTCTGTGTGTCTCCGAAACTCAGCCGGGCACTGAAGTGGTCAGCATGAAGCGCCTCCTCACCGTAGACTGTGTAGTAGCCGGTGGCGTTGTGGGGGCTGCTCACCCAGATCTGGGGGGGGCCAGAGGACAAGCATGTGACACATTGCCAGCTACTGAGTTCAGATTCTGTCACGAGACATCCACTGGCCAAGAATAATGCTCCAGAAAACACGGAACTGAGTGGGAGCTGATCATAGCCACTGTCTCCTCTTTTATGAGCTAAGTTAAATTACAGGCACAGGAAGCAAACGTCACTTTTCTTTCCTCCTCCGACCCAGGAATGATATCCTATTCACAGAAATAACAGGACTGTATCCTAGGTGAGCAAGTAGAGAGAGGTAATTCCACCTTCCTCACGTCAAACTATTGCTGGCAATTAAGAGAGGGCTGGGAGCAATCTAAACTCCACAACAGGGACAGGCTGAAGGAATGAGGGTCCCTACAGAGTGGAGAGTGCGGCTGCTCAGACTCACACTAAGACAGAGGCTCTGACAACAGCACATCCCAGAGTTAACGTCAGCCCCATGCATGTTGGTGTGCGTCCACCTGTCTGTTCATGTGTCGGTGTGCACCCACATATCTACACACATTTTTAAGCATCTGTGTGCATCCATGTATAGACCGGGGGACGCCTGCACCTGCAGGACCAAGCGTCATGGGGCCGTTTGAGACAGAGCCATCTAGAACCCAGTCAGTTCGACTGCCTCTAAGATGCCCCTGCATGGCAGCATCTGAAAGAGAAGGGGGTGGCCAGTAGGGACGTTTCCCTTGAGCAGCTGCCACGAGGGGTGTGTCTCCGTTCCTGGCTCAGCCTCTCCAGCTCTTGGGGAAGGAGAAGCGTGGCCACCCTCACCCTGTTCAGTCAGACCTGGGTTTGGCTGTCCAGGAAATGGGATGGTTGAGAGGATCCCTCTCTCCATCCACACTCAAGATTGGGGCCCAGGACACCTCCCCATCAGGACACGGTAAGACCACCTGAGGGGCCACATGCTCACACCCTTGTCCCAGTCAGAAGTAGCTGCCTGAGGCTGAGTGATTTTCCTCTGTGCATGGCTCGATGGAAGCCCCAGTCTGGCTTCACAGCAGAGTCCACAGATGATGCCCGCCTGGTTTGAATACATCAATTTGACAGCACATTCCCCAAGAGGGTAGGACTAGGAAACTGAGTCCTAAGCTTCCATGATAACACATCAACATGCACATCTGGGACATGACTGCACTTCAAGCTGCCACCACTGCCTGTAATTAATGGGTCATGCCTGTCCCAGATCACAGGGAGACGAACGTGCAATACATGTAGACATTTCAACCCAACGGATTCCTATGTAGCCTCTGTGTCCTCAGGGAGACCCAACACCATCCACCCTGTGTCCTCAGGACAAGGACTCTGAGCTTCCCAAACTTTCCAGCTGCAGGTAGAGGCCCTGAACTCTTGTGGGGAAGAGTTCTCTACTGCCAGTTTCCCTGGGTCTGTGCTCTTGGCTGAGTGCCAGGCGCCACTTTTAAGTAGCAGCTGTTGAGTCCTGCCCAAGGTGGCTGTTTCCTGCACTGCCACTGGCTTCGTGCAGCTCCTCCCACCTGCCAGTGCCTCAGACCTTGCAGTTTTCCTCTGTTAGTTTGGTCAACCTAGGGATGAGGCAGTTTGTCCCACAGCACCCCAAAATCCTACACAGGAACTGGGTCTGGGAGGTACATAGGGTTTCTGGTGGATTCCCAAAGGCATGTGTGATCCCACAGTTTGGAATTCCCAAATCTGAAGCAAAAAGGAAAGGAAAGTGAAGCTGGTGCGGCTTGCGAGCTCACACCCCCTCCCACCGGCCCCTTCCCTCAACTCACCTCTCCCAGGTGTGAGTCTCCCAAGGGTCCTTTGGTCTCAGTGTGTGCGATGATGACCTTCACGCCAGGGAGGATCTGGAAGGAGGAGAGCTATGTCCCTTGTTAAAGAAAACATGACACAAGACGCTCTTGATTCACTGCCAATAAAATTAAAATAACGTCCTTCGGAAGCCGGCCTGCAGGACTGATGTGCTTATGTCAGGTCAGGAAGTTTAGAGGCCACTCCAAATTTGACTTTGAATTTTGAAAGAAATAAGAGATGTTAACAGAAATAAATTGTGAATCTTAGCAAAATGATTCCAGTTCCTAAGAATGAACCCCATTTTTGGGTGTCAGGAGGGGCAGAGGGTCACTAAGGCTATGAAGACAATTGGCCAGGTGACGCTGACGAGCACCCATCCAGGGGTGCAGTGGCTCTGCTGCGCCCAGCCCCGCAGGAGGCACATGCCTGTCAACTTCGAGTGTCCTGGTTCTTGGCTAGGAACCTGACCATGAGGAATTTTTTCCGGCCTGTGACTCCAAGTCAGTCCAACCACTGAGCACTGGCTCTGTGCCAATTCAGGATGGAGAGAGGCCACCATCTCTTACCGGTCTCCCCAGACCCAGTCCCAGTGGTCCTCACTGGGCTCAAGTCAGACCACCTGAATGCACAAGGCCTGGCTGCTTGTTCTGTGTCCTCAGTTTCTTCACATATGAAACAGAGGCAGTGACACTGCAGACGCAGGGTGGGCAAGAGGAGGGGCGGAGGGGCTACAGGGAGGTGTGAGCCATGGTCAGCACCAGGCCCTTCCCTGCAGGACAGGACTGTTCTGTTTCCTCAGGTGCTTTTGGAGCCTCCGCCCTCTCCTTGCATGTCCCAGCTGAGCCCCAAATCAGAGCTCTTTCCAGGACACAAACCTATCAGGCCCAAGTGATTGTAACAGCAAAACAGGAAATAATGTCCAATAAAAGGGCGTGAGTTAAACAATTACAGGGCAGCTGTACATGGCAGGGCAGGAGCAGCCACAGAAAAGGGCTACGTGCTGGCCCAATGACCCAGGGAAACCTGCTGAGTTTACACCAAGGACAATGCAGAGCTGTGTGTGACAGCGGCTCACACGTCCCTGTGCTCAGAGAAAGGAGGACGTGCAGCAGCCCAGGACTCCCACAGCTGCACTCTCAGCTCGTCTACTTCCTAGAGTGACTTTCACAGGACACATAGGACGGGAGCTACTCCAGTCCCTGCACCTGCATGTGAGTTCACTCACTCACTCCTCCTGCTCCCCACTCAGCCCAGTCTCACGGGCCTCCCTGTAGCTCCCACCTCGACACCCTCACAGCAGCTGTGCCTTCTAACCCCAGACTCACCCCTGCTGCCCTGCAGGAGTCTGTGTGCTGGACATCCTATGGCTTGGCTGAGTCCCTCTCTGGGCCCCTCCCTCACTCCCCACAGGTGGCTCTGGTCATGGCAGTGAGTCAACAGAGTAAGGATGGCCAGGCTCCTTCTCTTGCCTTGGGGTTGTGAAGGCACCAGGGCCCCCACGGCCCCCACTGGATGCACAGCAGCGCCCACTCACACCAAGCCTGGCTTACTCTTCATGCTGCCTTCCTGGGCTGTGTGGCTTTTCCTCCTTCCTGTGAACCTTTCCTGGGTCAGAGGATGCTATTCTGTGCCTCCATCTGCTGACCCCTTGCAGCACCTCAGTTTTTTCCCGAGAGTCTTGAGGCTGTCTCAGGGTCCCCCAAGGCTCTGAGGGCCTATTCCCTGCCGACACCCTAAACCAGGGCATGAGATTTTGCCATCTCCAATTTAGGGCCAGGGCCGTTCCATTTAACTCTACCTGTGTAGGTGGGCCAGACCCCTCGGTTCCATGTGCCCGATCCCAGAGGCCTAAGGCCTCCCACCTGCCCAATAGGAGTTCTTTATTCCTGCACCTGTATTGGCTCCGAGCTCGGATGTGTTTAAAGACGTAACTAAGTAATTCTATATGCCAGCTGCAAAGAAGGGAAGGAGTAGCAGCCGAGCGCACCCCAACCAGAAGTTGACCGGTGCTCATCAGAGTCGCAGCCCCCAGCGCCCCCCACAGGGTGGTGCTTCAGACAAAGGTCTCAGACTGGACTCAGAATGCAGCGTCTTGGCTTCCACTACCTTTCCAGACTCCATCAATGGCAGGCTGTGCGGAGAACCCCGTTCCACCAAACGTACCCTAAAAAATAAGGGAACGATTTCAGTATAAAATTTGCTGCACAGGCAGAAATGTCTAAAAGCGCAGATCATGAGGTTGGAAACAATCACTCTGAGGGTCTGTTGACAGCAGTCAGGATGTCAGCCTCTCCACAGCACACCCGCCATGAGCAACTTGGGTGGTGACTCCAGGCCATAGCAGGGGCACCCCAACAATGCCTCGTCCCGAGTGCCGCTGCCCGCATGTACTCGCCACCAACCCCATGTGCTCACAGCAGCTCACTCTACGTTTCTTTTAGGTTGTCCCTGAATCCAGCAGGCCCCTGGCACCCAGGAAGCTAAACCTAGTGTTTACATCAAGCTCCAGTGTGGCCATACTTGAGAATCCAGGTCTGGGATCTGAGCTTCAAAGTTGGGAGGGGCCCTGATGCACATCTGACACAGACCAGCAAGCACACACCGTGTGCATCACCATCGTTTATCAGGGTGAAAACGGATTCTACGACAGCATCAGGTAAGAAACACTCTTGCCAGCAGATGGATTACTTGTCTTCTACCTATCCCTATCCCATAAAACACCGAATGTCACATGGGTCACTCTTATTCTTCCTGGTTGTGCAACAGACAAAGGGATGTTCACTGCAGCCCTGGGGACACGGGCGCACAGAGACAGACATCGAGCTCCCCTGGGAAGCACACCTGGAGTGGGACCCACAGCTCTCCTCTTACTCTTGGTGCAGATGGCCCAACGCAGCCAGCTGTCTGAACATCTGCCTATCCGGGTGCCCAGGTAGGCCTGACTTGGCCCGTCTGTCCTCTTTTGCCTGGGTCCCTGGGCATGCATAGTCAGTGCAGACCTGGTCTGCACCACTTTGCCACTGGGTATGAATGGGGCCCAGGCAGGCTGAAAACATTACCTGTCATGGCGCAGTGCCCGCATGTCCACGTAGACGGTTGTGGGGTCTGGGCCAGCTGTGCCCTGGAAGGAGAGCAGCAGAGGAACTTCTGTTGGGGGCCTTGCTTTCATCTTGTTTCCACAGGCACAGCTGCATGGCAGCTCCTCCCGGGCCCCCAGGGACACCCAAGAAGGTAGCAGCTCTGCTCCCTGCAGCCAGTCTGCCTAGGGGCTCAAGGTCCCCGGGGCAGGCTGTTGCCTTGCATCCAAACATCCACACAGCTTGAAAATACTTAGTGAACCACTCAATGACTCTGAAAACACCAAATCATGCCACTTTACATTTTCAGTTCTAACATCTTTCTATTCCCACTGGTCTCTTGTGATGAAAACACCATTAGGATCTGAGGGGCATTTCCACCATGCTGTCAGGCAGGGCCCAGCCTCTCACCAACCAGCCTAATTCTACTGGGCACAGCTCGCAGCGAGACTCACCGAGGTGAGACAGATGGCAGCCTTCACCTTTCTCCTCCCTTTCTGACTTGTGAACCTTACAGTCAACATTAATCCTGACTAAAGGACACTGTGTGTCATTTTATTAGATAAGGAACATCAAGTTAAATGACTACAAAACCCTTAAAGATCCAGACAACATAACTGTCTGCACTGGAATTAAACACACCCATTCCTCCCAAGGCAATGTTATGAGGATTAACCATTTTTGAAAATAGTTTTACTTTTAAATATGGTTACAAGGGAGCTTTTGTAATACGTCAAAGAATATCCACTGTGAACAAAGTAAGACAGCAAAAGGAACACGTCTGTCTAGAATTCACGAGAAAGTCACATGAACTCATGGGAGGGGGAAGCAAAGAGGCACCAACAAGGTCAAGGTCATACCTGCTCAGCCAGCTTTCCCAGCCTGTTGGGCTGACAGAGGCCAAGGAGGCCAGCAGAGTGAGACAGGGAGGAGACAGCCACAGGAAACACACACAGAAGCAGCAGCCACATGAGAAACACAGGGAAAGAAAGAGCAAAACCCAGCTCTGTATCTCCAAGAGCGAACGTGAACATCCCACAACATCACTTCTGCAATCACGTGTGGCACCCACACCCTTCAGATGTCTAGCACGGGGGCCAGGCTCGCAGACGCAGAGCCATTAACACACTAACACACAGGCCGGCATCCACACTCAGCCACAGCCCAGCAGGCAGCGAGCTCACAAAAGACTCCCACCCGACCTCCTCTGCTGTGTGACAAGGGGCTGAGGCTCGAGTGGCCAGGGGTCCTGTCATGGTGAAGAGGGCGTGAGCAGAGCCGCTGCCCTGCCCTGCGTGCACTGCCACCATGGGGGGAGGCACAAGGCCAAGCAAACCGTTTGGGAACAGAGAGACCTGCACTCAGCACAGCTCTGGCACAGGCACATGCCATTTCCTTACAGCTATTCTTGCACTATGTGGGTGAACAGAGCACTCAGTAGGTATCTAAAAGGCTATTGGCTCTAAAATGTTATTAGAAAGAAATGAAATTGAGATAGTCACACAAAATCTGGGAAACAGCTGTAGCTATCTGAGGATGTGGGGAACAGCAGTGCTGTGGGCTCTTCAGTCTCTGAAACTTGGTGCTTTTTTTTTTTTGAAACAGGGTCTCACTCTGTCCCCCAGGCTGGAGTGCAGTAGTGAGATCTTGGCTCACTGTAACCTCCTCTTCCCAGGTTCAAGCAATTCTCGTGCCTCAACCTCCCAAGTAGCCGGGACCACAGGCGTGCGCCACCAGCCAGCTAATTTTTGTATTTTTAGTAGAGACAGGGTCTCGTCATGTTGGCCAGGCTGGTCTTGAATTCCTGACCTCAGGGGATCCGCCTGTCTTGGCCTCCCAAAGTGCTGGGATTACAGGCATGAGCCACCACTCCCGGCCTGAAACTTGGTGTTTCCTTTTAATAAGACATTCCATGTCTTCAAAAATGAATTTGGGTCAATACAAATGACCACGTTTATTAATGTTTCAATTTAATATTGCTAGATTTCCTAAAACAGTAAGTTCAATCTTGCTTTAAGAACTTAGCTATGTATCATATCTAAGAGAGTCTTACAGGTAAGATATTAGTCACTGTTCAGAGACAATTTGTGTTTTTTCACAAATAAGCCTTTGGTTCAACGAGAATATTTTTAAAAATAAAACGCTTGAAGCTAAAATGTTACATGGAAATGAAACATCAAAGGCTCAGAGGAGGAGAAATAGACCAGGCAGGTACAAAACTGACATTAACTGAGAAACTCTCGGTCTGCATGCGGCCAACAGCCAGCTTTGGAACCGCAGGGCCCAAGCACCTTACCTGGAGGCAGATGGCCACATTGACCCTGCACCCGAAGGTGGTGCTGACGGCGCGGGCTGGCAGGCCCAGGTCCTTGAAGAGCTTGGAGAAGGACTGGGTCAGTGCAATCCTGGGCCGCTCCTCAGCCACCACCATGCATGTGCGCACACACGACAGGTTCACCCCCTTCATCTGCGGGAGGGGTGAGCGGTCAGGCCACAGCCACAGCCCAGCAAGGTGCCACAGCCCTGGGCACTGTCTTGGGAAGTCTCCAGGTGGGCACACAAAGGTGGAGCTGGACACCAACGTCCTCTCCTCAGGCTGCGTCTATCCCACAGAATCCTAAGTGTGGATGCACTAGAGGAATCCCATCTGCCCTGCATCCCACACCTGCCCTCCCACATGGCCAGACCTCTACCCTGCAATTCCACAGGGATGCTGCCCTACCCCACACCTTCCTCTCCTGCAGGGTGTGAAGCTGCAGAGGCAGATGGGTCATGGGAGGAGGAATGTGTACACAGGGCCCGCAGGGGGAAAGGGTTTTCTCTACTTCCACTAACTGCAGGGAGAGGCCTTGGGAGTTTTGTTTTGTTTTGTTGTTTTTAAACCTCCCAGCGCTGTGGAGTGCAGCACACTCGGAAGCCCGGGTCTGGGCACTCACCCTGAGGACACCCGTCTGCGCGCCCAGGCCCTTGGTGCACATCTCCATCACAGAGTAGGAGCAGAAGGTGACGCGGGCCTTGTACTGGCTGACGGCTGACAGCCACAGGGACACGTTGCTCTCCAGCTCCAGTGGGGGCACCAGCACTGACTGGTGTCCTGAGTAGACGCTGTGAGAGGGAAGGCTCGTGAGGCTCCGCAGTGGGGCACTCCACTCTTCCCTTCCTTAGGACACTTCTTTTATAGCCATGATGGGGCACAATTCTGTTCTGATGCCAAGGGGGGAAGTGGGTGGAAAACATGCCACGGTGGGGAGGTTGGGGTGTGGCAGGCATGGGGTCCTGATCTCTGCTCCAAACACTTGGAGAGTATCCAGGGACACCGTTCCAGAGGCATTCGCTTCTAGAGACGGATCACCACTTTGTAGTGAAGGAATCAAGCAGATTCTTCCCAAGTACCAATAATGGGCAGTGTATTTAATGAAAAATGTATTTTCACACTCAGACTCCAACGCACTCCATCCCCAAACAAACCCACTCACACACATCTCATCAGCTTGCTGAGCACTCAGAAAGGTGCCTTACTTAAGAAGGCCATGGTTCCTACCAGCCTCACAAGCTGCTGCCAAGTAGCAGGCGGCAGGGACCCTGCACTCACCTGCAGAGACACCACAGGGCAAAGCCAAGGCCACAGTAGGGGTCGAGGCAGATGGCAATTTGCCGCGAGGGGTACAGCTCACACTGCAGCTTTATGGAGCGGCACAAGGCACTTGTGGCCGCGTGTGACATCTTAGGAGTAAGATAGGGTTAAAAAAGTGAAATGAAATTCAGTGATGTGCAGAAGGAGAGAGGGCTGATGGCAGCAACTGCTCTCCACATGGCTAGACCATAGCTCCAAACTTCCAAACCTCACATTTATTTCCTTAAAAGATGGTTGGCTCAAATCCCCAATATAACCTAAGTAATACCCAAGAAACAATACACTCAAAATCTTTGAAACGAAATTTCAGGATACTGAATTTCCTTTTCTACTCTTTTTTTTTTCTTTTTTTTTTTTTGAGATGGATTCTTGCTCTGTCGCCCAGGCTGAAGTGCAATGGGGCAATCTCGGCTCACTCCAACCTCTGCCTCCCAGGTTCAAGCAATTCTCTTGCCTCAGCCTCCTGAGTAGCTGGGACTGCAGGTGCGTGCACCACGCTCGGTGACGTTTTATATTTTTAGTAGAAACGGTTTCACCATGTCGGTCAGGCTGGTCTCCAACTCCTGACCTCGTGACCCACTTGCCTTGGCTTCCTGAAGTCTTGGGATTACAGGTGTGGGCCACTGTGCCCAGCCTGGATACTGAAAATTTTTAATTGAGATATTGGTTCCCAGCAAGGAAACAGATTCATCAAAGCCACTAGTTCCTGGAAGCCAGACAGTCGTAAATCAGAAGGTTTAGACATAACCACAAAGCATCAAAATATGCATTACTCTCAGGCTAATCACATTTTAGGGGTTTACTGGTATTTAACAGAAATCTTAAGCGGCAATATTGTTGCTTTGTGCTTTGCATATGAAAGACCTGCCTATACCTTCACCTGACATCCTTTCTGTCCACCCCCCCGATTTCTAGGGGCTGAAGCCCACAGGATTTCAGAGGACGTACCTTCACTCCCGCTAATATCCCAGTAGTTGACACGCTGAAGTCCAAGTATGCGAGGACGTCAGGGGAGGGGGGCCTGAAAATGCTCGCTACCTTCTTTTTCGGGATGTCATCTGTTGAACAGGAGACACCAGCAACATTAGTGTGTTACTGCATTTATTCTGAGTGCTATTTATTCTGAGTGCTCTGGGCTTTCACAGGTGAGAGGTGACACATGATTTGTCCTTGGGAGTCCTGCAGAGAGTGAGCTCAGACAGGAGTAAGGTCATGAGGATGCAGGCTGTGTGTGCTCAGAAAAGCGTATTTCATTCTTCGTGGAAATGCTACCCAGCCCCACCAAGACCAGCCAGGCTCACTGACCACTAGGAAAGGCTAGAGGACTGAGGACTTGTCAAGGACCTCCAAGGCTGTGGCAGAGCCCAGGCTTCCGACCACAGCAAGAATAACCATGGACCGGCTCTGAGTTCTGCATGCTTCATCAAGTTCTCATGGCCCCATGCACCACTGCCTGCCTGGGTGCAACCCGGCACAGGCTCACCAGGGCAGGCATTGCTTCCCTTGAGGCAAGCCTGTGAGGCTCTGGGACCCTGGCCAGCTGTTCTGCTCCGAGCCTGCCCTCCCCTGCACCAGCTGCCCTGGCCCAGTACCATCCAGCCCAGGCTGAGACAGGTCTACAGCAGACGGGAGCCAGGAGGTTTTCAGACCCCCGCCCCATTGGCCCTCAGCATTTCAGGGGGCACAGTGGCATTCACCAATGATGGGGACAGGGATGCTGGTGTGGCGGCACGCGGTGGGAGCTGTCCCCAAAGGGTTCACAAAAAGCCTCAGAGAGCTAGCTGCCAGCCCCCATGCCAGCAGGAGGTGGGTGAGAGGGGCAAGGCTGTGCTCCGCACCACTTAGACCTGGGTGTGGCTGCCATGGGCTGAATGGAGAACGGATTTGCACATGGGACAGGGACCTCTACTCCTCACCAGGTCCCAGGGGCCACCCCTGCTGTCAGCCAGGCTCCTGCCAGGACTGCTCTCGCCTCACGTGTTTTTGAACGGCAGCCAGGCCACATCTACAACAAGGGAAAAGGGACCAGTCCTGGGCAGTGTGAGGGCACTTACCTGTGTCCAAGATGGTGGGCCAGGTCCTGATGTCCACGGCGGCGGCAGCCTCCTTGGACCTGAGCAGCCGTGTGACGGCCTGTGTGGTGAGGACGCATGCAGACTTGCTGACCTGCATAGCGAGGGGTCAAGGGTGGGTGAGTGGGGCCCCTCGAGCTGCTCAGAAAGGGGGGCAGCAGAGGGCAGCCTGGCAGCCTCCCACCCACAGACCCTGTCCCGAGGGCCAGGTGGGCGCACCTCCACGATCATCTTGACGGTGGGCAGCGTGGTGCCTAGGTTCTGAGGGTGCGGGGGCCGCACGGTGACAGGTACACAGCCACAGTACAGGCAGCCATAGAACGCGGCGATGAGGTCCACCCCTGCAGAGACAAGGACTGGCCATGAGGAGGATGGCCACAAGAGGCTCCCACCAGCCTCTGTTCACTGTTCCTACAAGAGAGGAGGGAGGCAGTGCTGGGGAGGACATGGGTGACTCTCGGGTTTCCAAAGAGAAAGCTGAGTGAGGAGGGAGGCAGATGCAGAGAGGAGAGGCTGAGCTTGGTTTTGGAAGCTGCTTTGGGGAGGGAATATCTGGGGGGCTGCTTAGGGTAGGTGACTGCTTACGAAGAACTGCAGGTGGACAGCCCCACAGTGAGCCCACCTGGTGGGTAGACCAGAGCCACATGGTCCCCAACACTCAGTCTTCCCTTCTCCATCAGAGCCGCGGCCACTCTCTCAGCCCTTTTGTGCAGCTGGACGCAGGTTGCAGTGCTTGTGACGGTGCCCTAGGAAAGTGATCACTGAGTTCCTCTGAGTGCTGAGGCCTGCAGATGGGCTGTTCGCAGATGTGCGTGTGTACCACATGCATGCCACTGCACGCGACGCCTTGTGATTGGGGTCCGTGATCATGACATTGTGTCAGTCCTATGCGTCCTCACCATGCTGGTGTCTTTTTCTTTTTGGTAGACTTAGGGTTTCACCATGTTGGCCAAGCTGGTCTCAATCTCCTGACCTCAGGTGATCCGCCTGCCTCAGCCTCTCAAAGTGCTGGGATTACAGGCATGAGACACCACACCTGGCCCACGACTAGTGTCTCTTCTCACCATCTGTATACTCTTGCCAGCAGTGAAGGGACAGGCTCGTAAGCATCTCCTGCACGGTCCCAGCTGAGAGGGAGATGTGGCCACTCCACTTACCCAGGGCAGAGCCATAAACACATGGCTAAAGACCTTTCTGGCCTTTTCAATAAAATATTCCACACAGCAGCATTACAAATAAATAGTAAGCAACGGGCAAGCATCCCTCAATTGTTATTACCGTGCATGCCCACAGGCTGTCTTACTGAGCCTGGGCCTGTGTCATCTGCAGCTGGCTTCTCACAGGCGTCTGTGTACCTCCTCCAGAGCTGACTGCACCCGCTCATTCCTTCACCCTGTCTCTCTGCTGATGAGTGTTGGGCTATGTGACCACAGAAACACCTTGTAACCCTACCCCTCTGCTCAGGAAACCCATCCTCCCTGATCCCATGGCAGGCCTCACAGCTTTTTTTAGTCCTTAAGAAGATAAAAAGTGCAATTCAGTCTAACAAATATAAAACTCCAGAGCAGACCAGTGTAACATCAAAACTCCCCACTTCTCAATTGGTGGCTTCTACTGACAGGAAGCAGCAGAAAAGAAAGACCAGTGGAAGCACTTGTGTGCTGTGCCTAGGCACAAGGGCTGGGCAGATCCTGAGAGTCCAAATCCTGGGAGCCTTATCAGTCCACATAAGTCAGGGCCCTGTCAGGACAGAACCTGAGAACTGGACCAGGACTCAAAGCCCCCAAGGCCCTGGATCCCGCCGCACCCTCGGGGGACACCCAGCAACCCCCAGCCTTATCTGCGTCCCTCCATGGTTCCACCTGGCCCCCACCACACTGGCCTCCTCTCCCGCCTTGAGCCACTGTCCATCACTGCTTCACAGCCCCTGCTACCCTGGCTCCATCCAAAGCCCCCTCCCCAGCACTCCAGGTCACATCCCTCCACTGTACTGATGTTGAGGTTCTCCCTAAGCTGATTTTACCATGGTCAACGGTAAATCATTGGCTGGCTGTAGGCTTTAGAACTCAAACAGTCATAAATAAATGTTTACTGGGCATGGTTCTAGATGCTTCCAATAAACCAGAAAAACAAAATATCTCTCCTACAGAACTTCTTTTCTAGCAGGGAAGACTGATTTTAAACCTGTTAAGAATAGGGGTCCTTTTAATTAACACTGTGTACATTGCAGGCATCAGTATTTTTTGAATGAATGAGCAGTACCAAAAGCTAGACCAGCAACTTCTAAGCCACAGTGACCTACTCTTTACCAGCCAAAGCTTAACAGTTCTTACAGCTTGTATGGCGCATGGGACAGGAGGGTTTTTAAATTATGTAACTTTGTTTCCACATTTTGCATTCCTGCCGACAACCTGAACATGAAGATTACAGTCTCTCCTTGACATCCCGACTCCTAGCGGGATGCACACAACACATGAGAATTTCCAGATCAGCAGCAGGAACAGGGTGGGAAGCAACACTTGTTACTGAAAAGCTGAAAACAAATGTAGAAATTCTAAATGCCTAATTTTTTTATTAAAAAACATTTCCTTTTAGCTCACAAACTTAGAAGTATTTACATGTATGCTGTTTTTAATTTTAAAAACTGGAGCTGATAAGACTTTTCCTGCTAAACACAAAATCAGTAGAAATACTATTGTGTGACTTGTGTGGAAAACAAGGAACCTACAAAGGAAGGGGCAGGCCGGGAGAACCGCACCGGACAAGGGGGCCGAGCCCACAGGCACACTGTTCTCTACACGGGAAAACCACCAGGGCACTGGCATCACCAACTAGACAAGCAATGGGCTCCGCCAGCCCTGACGCCGCCTCACCTTGGCATTCAGCAGCAAGAACAGCGGGTGGTCAGGAGTGGTGTGGGCACGCCACTGCAGCACGTCCGCCAGGAACAGGAACTGCACGAGACGGTGATCTGGTTACCGGCAGCCTCCGGGGTATAGACACCTGTCCACCGCCCCTCCCCGCAAAACTGGCCTGTTACCTTCCGTGCCTGGTCACTGTCCTCCAGGTGGGCGAGCTCTCTCCCAGAAGCCTGTGCAATTCTCTTCCCAGCAACCAGGTTCCCCACAATCATTGAGGCTGGTCCAACCTCTAGAAATGGGGAAATTCTGAATGAGACGCTAATAACTTCTCATATACAATTATCATGTGACTTTTTATCCATTATTCTTTTTATTTTGAAAACATACTTGAATGAGGCATTTAACTCTTCTATTGAGATACAAATATTCAGAAAGCCAGCTACAATGTTTATGCTGAGTGACAAACAGAATTTCTCTCTTTTTTTTTTTAGACGGAGTTTCGCCCTTGTTACCCAGGCTGGAGTGCAATGGCGCGATCTCGGCTCACCGCAACCCGCCTCCTGGGTTCAGGCAATTCTCCTGCCTCAGCCTCCTGAGTAGCTGGGATTATAGGCATGTGCCACCATGCCCAGCTAATTTTTTGTATCTTTAGTAGAGATGGGGTTTCACCATGTTGACCAGGATGGTCTCAATATCTTGACCTCGTGATCCACCCGCCTCAGCCTCCCAAAGTGCTGGGATTACAGGCTTGAGCCACCGCGCCCGGCCCAGAATTTCTCTTAAATATAGACATTTACTACATGACATATCTCAGAGGATATGATTTGGCCTGAGTCACAGCAAAATTCTTAACATATTTTGTTTTACTGTACTTTATGTATAAATCAGGAAATTAAATCTTCCTGATGAAATGTATTTAGTTATATTTTATGTGTTCAATAATTAACAAAAAAAACCTTTGCCATGTACTAAAAATCAACATGATCAAAGAAACGAAAAACTGCATTAAGGTTAAGGTTAAACCAGTCTTTAAAATTAGCTTTTAAAGGTGAAAAAGGAGGGAAGGAAAGTTGACCACTTGCTGAGAGACTTCCAAGGTCCCATCAACCCAGTGTCTGTGGCAGGTCCCAGGGCAGAGGCAGGCAGCAGGCTCCTGTAGACAGGTATGGCTCGTGCCCCATAGCGCAGCGTGACCACAGAGGCACTTTTGACTTTAAGCTCCAGTATGATCCTGGGCATCATTTCTAGCCCGAAGGAGCCATCTCCTAGCCATGCAAAGCTAAGAGGCCATCCTGGAGTTTATCATTACAACTGGTTCCTAACAGGCAGCTGCAAACCACCATGCAGGGCATGTGGTTAAGATCCCCCATGTGTAGCATGTTCCAGGAAGGCAGAAGGCGGCACAATGCTGGGGTGCACCCTCGCTCTGGCTCTTGACCCCAACCCCAAAGACATGGGCAGTTGGCACTGGAGGGTTTAGCAGGGCTGTACCCTAACCACAAGCGCAGTTGCTGTCAATGTTAAGACTAGAGAGCATCCTGTTGTTAGGTACAACTAACCTGGTTGTTTCTGACGAGGTTTGGGGAGGTTGGTAACACAGGTATGAGGGCACATCAGCACATTACACGGGTGCAGTGTCCCTTCCAGAAAGCGCTGTTTGGTTTCAGAAATGTGAATCCCTCCAAGAGGAGCCTTGGGCAAGGTGTTGGCAGGAACCAGGGCCAGACAGTACACGCCCACCTGATGGATGCTGTCGATGGCCTGAAAGGGAAGGACCCTGCTTGGCACAGGCTCCCAACTTGAGGCTGGGGAGATGCCGGGTGGGGGACAGGAACATCCCCTACATGGACCTCTTCCTAGACCAGGAAATGGAGCTCTGGACATTTTGTTAGATGAGGATAAAAGATGACGAGGAGTGTGTACAGTTTTCTACCATTTGAGTCAGAAAGGGGAAACATACACACAGTATTTGCTTACCCATGTCCATAAATCTGTGAGCAGAGGCTGAGGGATGGGGCAAGGAGGAGATGGTGGTGAAAGGGCACAAGGCCTCAGTTAGACAGGACGAGGAAAGTTTTCTTCTTTGAGATACATTCAGACTGGTGAACATCACAGATAATGTACTGTACATTTCAAAATCATGACCAGAGTGAATTTCAAATGTTCTCACCATAAAAAAATTAATATTGAGGTGACGGATATATTAATTATTCCATTTTGTATTCATAAATTATAACATCACTTTGTACCTCATAAATACATACAGCTATAATTTGTCAATTTGCAATGAAAAATACAGATAAGCTGGAGGCAGGGAGGACAGGGCAGAACAAACCAACCACTTGACGCTCGGAGTGGAGTCGGGGGGGCCAGCTTGGGAGATCCACCGAACCACAGGCCGTGCAGGGTGCCCACCTGCAGCACACGGCTCATCCACTGGAAGCTGTCCTCCTCCGAGGCATCCGGCCGCTGCTCAGCTACCAGGACGATCCGGTCATCATGCAGCACGGTCACAGAGAACACAGCGATCCTGAGGGATGAGACATGGAAATGGCCACATGGCAAGAGGCCCGACAAGGCACAGAGGCATTCTCACCTTACAATGGAAGAGGCAGGCTGTCCTTATATTTAAAAAGCAGTCTATCAAATGGGGCTATCTGCTGCAAACTCATCATTCTAATCTCAAGGACGACTGAAATGTGTCTCAAGTCACAAAAAACAGAGAGCACTTCAGGGCAAAGCAAAGCAGCCAGAAAGACACATATTTTTTACAAGAAAAATTTCCTTCATCTGATGTTAGCTTCTTTGTGCACAAATCTGTCTAAAAGTTCTATTATGTTTTTTAATACAACAGATTGCGCCTCTCTTTTACTAGAGTTACTCGATTCATATTTGTTGTGATTAGTATAGTTAGACCTGTTTTTACTACCTTAAGAATTTCAACATCTCCTTTTTTCTGTATTGCCTTTTTCTTCTTTTAGATTTTGAGTTGCTATCTCTGTCTTTATAAGACAGAGATGAAATATAAAATAAGATGATGATCTCCCCATCAAACCCATCATTTTAGGGTGTCTACCGTCCTGACTCTGGGACATTATGGATATACCTTCTCTTGTCCTTTCCTAGGACTTGACTGGTGTTTGTACACACAAACACACACACACTTTTGTACAACAGACCTTACCTAATATTGATTCTCCTTACTCTCTTATATCTTATAGCACTTCCTGAATTTATTTCTCTTAGTATCTTGACCAAAACTGTTTTCAGTATGGACCTTTGTATGTCAAAACTTCTGAAATTTACATGCTTGAAAGTATTTTTTACTACAACTGCACAATTCACAATTTGGGCAAATTGGGTGCACCGTTATCTTGTGCCAGTTCAACTAGGGGGAGTCTGATGTGTTTTGCTTGGCTTTTTTGTGGTCCACAGTGAGAACACAGATAAACTCAACATGCTATAGGGCCCTCTGTGGACCATTTCCCAGTCCAGAGAACTCCAACCACCTGCTTCCTCAGACAATCCCTGCTCCACTCCATGTATCCCTTCTCCCTGAGTCTGCTATGTGGGCACCAGCCCTTATTCTTTCCCATCTCTCTTAATAGTTCCTTTAAAGTTCCTGTTTTACTTCCAGAGTAGTTCCTTAATCTGACTTTCCACCTTTTCAACTTGTTCTCTAGCTCTATTTATTCCGTGTGTTCCATCTACTGTGTTTTTTGAACAATTACTTTGCTAGCATTTCTTGATCTTATTTCATGTTGCAAATCTTCTGTTGTTTTTCTTCCAGTGAAACATACTTTCAGCTGGTTGTGGTTCCATTTCCAGGTTCCTGTATTCCTCGGCTCTTCCTAATGGGGACAGGTAGGCTATCCTGCCTGCAGATGCAGTTACCCAGACCCCATTATTCACTCAGGCTTGCCTCACCTCGTCAGGATCCTGCTGGGGGGTGGAGGCTTCTTTCATCTCCAGGTACAGTGAGGTACAGGTGGCCCTGGGTGGGGGTCTCCCCACTCCACCTCAAAGCAGGGTTTGGGCTACCTTGATGTTATCCCTAAGGACACTGCCCAAAGCGTCCCCCATTTCTGCAGTGAGGGGCAGGTCATGACCCTGGCTGTGCTACCCTCATGCACACACACAGTCTGCCTGGCCAGGCCCCCTGAGCAATCTCCCACCTTCTCTGTTGTCCATCCTTTGGGCTTCTTCCTAAAGACTGACCATGATGACACATCACTTTGCAGAATCCCCTCACGATTGCTTTGAGGGCTACTCAAAGGCAGAGCCTGGCCTGGCACCCAGGTACCTTAGTTTGAGTAACAAAAGGCATGCCCTTGGCCAGGCACATTCGCTGACATCTGTAATCCTGGCACTTTGGAAGGCCAACGAAGGAGAACTGCTTGAGCCCAGGAGAGTTCAAGACCAGCCTGAGCAACATAGTAGACCCTATCTCTACAAAAAAATTTTTAAATTAGCAAAGTGTGGGGTGTATGCCTACAGTCCCAGCTACTCCGGAGGCTGAGGTGAGAGGATCGCTTGAAGCCCAGGAGGTTGAGGCTGTAGTGAGTTATGATCAGCCTACTGCACTCCAACCTGGGTGGGCGATCGAGCGAGACCCTTTCTTTAAAATTAAAAAAAAAAAAGGCACCCACTTGAGAAAAATAAAATTTAAAAAGGTGGCTGGCTGAGTGGACCAATTAGGGGAAGAGCTTCCTCCCAAAGAGCTTGGGAGTAGAAGGAGCAAAATTCCCTTCCTGTGGCCCCTATGCCCAGGGGCATAGGCCCGGACGTCTATTTCTTTGCTCAAGAGAATCTCTAAGATCCTTTACACATGTAGAAAAGTTGAGTTGATTTTCATTCCAGATGCAACGTAGGGTATTGTGTGTCTCACAGAGAAAATGGTACTTTTCTGTTTCAATTCACATTCTAAGGTTATTAGGAACTTGGACCCAGTTCTCCTTTGCTTTACTCAATTTTTCCCTCTCTGATTTGTCCCCTTGAGACTTTGCCCAAAATTTTACATCAAATTCTTTATTTTCTTGAGTAATTCATTGAACTCTTTGGACAGTGAGGATATTAACTCTGGTATCACTGCTGCAAATATTTTCCTTTTTATTTAGGAGCTTTCTGATATATAATGTTTAGATTTTATGAATTCAAATTTGCTGGGCTTTCCATCGACTACGGACAGACTTCCCAAGCTGTAAAAGGAAGGAATCTACTCCCGGCACAGGGGTCCGCAGCGCATCACCTGCCTCTGTAGACAAACTTCATGGGTTCCACGGCCAGCGCGGTGGCCACAACGTCATCCGCATTGTGTCTGCGAACTCCAGTGACCATCAGCCCGTCCAGTTTGCCCACGATGAAGACCAGGTTGTCCTGAGGGAAATGGTGTGGGTCAGGATTCCACCCATGGGCAGGAGCTGGATGCGCCAGGACCATGGTCAGGCCCCTCAAGAAGGGGCGGACAGCACAGTAGCCTCAGGCGCCTCACAATTGGGTCAATGCCTCACAGACCCAATGTGCAATGCAGGCCCTGTGACAAGCCAGGCTCGGAGCAGGGGCAGGCTGTGTGGAAGGAAGCAGGGCTGCTGGGGCAGTGTTAGGAAGGGAGTCAGCATGAGAAACGCTCACAAGTGAGAAACAAGTTGTGAGTGGAGTCTGTGAAGGACTGAAAACCTGCTGCACTAAGGTTGGGGTCCCAAACCCAGCACCAGTGACCTTCTGGGTTGACAATATCGTTGCAGGTGCTATCCTGGGCGATGTTGGCCACCGAGCAGCATCCCTGGCCTCTAGGTACTCACTATACACCAGGAACGCTTCCTTCCCCTGAGTTGTGACAAGCAAAAATGTCTTCAGAAGTTGCCAGAAGGCCGTGCGCCCTTTGGGAGGCTATGGCGGGCAGATCACCTGAGGTTAGGAGTTTGAGACCAGCCTGACCAACATGGAGAAACCCCGTCTCTACTAAAAATACAAAATTAGCCAGGTGTGGTGGCACACACCTGTAATCCCAGCTATTCGGGAGGCTGAGGCAGGAGAATCACTTGAACCCAGGAAGCAGAGGTTGCCATGAGCCGAGATTGCACCACTGCACTCTAGCCCGGGCAACAAAAGTGAAACTCTAACTCAAAAAAAGAAAGAGGTTGCCAGAACTCCCCCAGGAAGAAGGGGGCAAAACTGCCCAGCTGAGAGAAACACTGGGCCAAGACATTACAAATAGAAGTATTTATTTTTAAATAGTTTAGACATCCAAAGTGGTATAATGAATACTCACGGACCAGCCACTCCATATAAAAAGCAAAACACCCTCATCCATCGCTGGGACCCCCGACTCGGGCCTGTGTGCAGGACTGTACACATCTCAGAGGTGTGAACGGCCCTGCACACAGGTGAGGTGATGGGCGGGGAGGTCAGCGCGACTGACCAAGGCCACATGGAAGGTCAGGAACTGCCAGGACAAGAGCAGGACTGCAGCAAGGTGTCCCTTAGCCACGCCCCCTACCTTCTCTGACTGCCAGTCCTGGTATAGGAGGACATACTCACAGGCCCAATGAAGCCCAGCAGGCCCGTCCTGGTGAAAGGCCTGTCAAAGACGGGTGACCCTCCTGCGGTGACTGGAACTGTCTGTACAGAGTAGAGATGGGCACAATCAGGCCATGGACAACCAGCTGGCCAAAAAGACCCAGCGGGCGGTAGGAGACTCAGAACCACGTGCACGCCTGCCACACCTGCCAAGCAGGGGAAAAAAAGAGGCTGGCACTGCATAGGCCCAGTTTCTGTGGCCTGGCTGCTCCATCTCCTGGGCAGGCCTCCTGAGGCAGGACACAAGCATCCCTTTTACCTCTGCTCTGGGTGTGTGGCCTCCCCTGGCCTCAGCAGACTTGTCCATTACAACGATGCAAATGCCGCACAAGGCTGGTTTCCCTGGGGCCAGAGTGAGAGCCTTCCTATCGGCCACCAGGCAGCACCCGGACGCCCTTCTCCCACGTAGGACCGTGGGAAGTACACTGACTCCCAGCTTCCCACAGCATGCCTGGTCCTGGTCCCGGCCCCACCCTCACTCTGGGAGGACACGCAGAGGTGTGTAGGCCATGTGCCAACAGCCCTGGGAGGGCCTGTGTAGAGGGAGACCATCCCCAACACCACTGCAATCCCCAGCACCCCGCACACCTGGGGCCCCGTGAGTGGTCACAGAACTTAACTTCATCAGGAAGGTCAGGAAAAGGGACAAACCTCAAACACATTCTTCGTGATTCCAAGCAATCCATAGTAGGCTGTGCCAGTTGCACTGGAATTGACACATATTTCTCCCACTTCGTCAGTTTTACAAAGATAAGGGGTACCTTCTAACTTCACAACACATACATTTGCTAAAATGAGAAAAAAAAAACCTCAAAATAATAAAGGACATGTTTAAATGGATCATTCACAAAGAGCTCTTTGCTGCTGTTTGTGCAGTAATAGAAACAGGATGTTACACACACAGCATCTTATAAGGAGTTTTATGATACACATGCTACCCAGTTGTAAGTCTTACACTGTATATGTAATATTTTTATAACCACTGTAAGGTGACTAGAAAGTACAACATATCCTTCATATAATAAGCCCTGGCTGACAAAACATGTCCTCTATGATAAACCCTGTGCCTCCTCCTATCCCATTGTCCTCTCGGGGCCATGTGGGGTGCTGCTGGCCCTGGCTCCTGACTATCTCCACCGCACACCTGCCTGGGACACCAGCTCCTGCTACAGAGCCTGACAGAACTCTGCCCCATGCCTGCTCGCTTTCTAGTAACTTTATTTTAAATGCTGATCTGCCATGTGACTCTAGACTAATCTTAAGTCCAGGAATGCCTCTAAGATGTCTTCATGGAGAAACATCTATTCATCTTAATTTTTGCCTAACCTCCAAAACAACCCTTTTTTTATTGCATTTTAGGTTTTAGGGTACATGTGAAGAACATGCAAGATAGTTGCATAGGTACACACGTGGCAGTGTGATTTGCTGCCTTCCTCCCCTTCACCTATATCTGGCATTTTTCCCCATGCTCTCTCTCCCCAACTCCACACCCCCTGCTGTCCCTCCCCTATTCCCCCCAACAGACCCCAGTGTGTAGTGCTCCCCTCCCTGTGTCCATGTGTTCTCATTGTTCAACACCTGCCTGAGTGAGAACATGCAGTATTTCATTTTCTGTTCTTGTGTCAGTTTGCTGAGAATGATGGTGTCCAGGTTCATCCATGTCCCTACAAAGGACATGAACTCATCGTTTTTGATGGCTGCATAATATACCATGGTGTATATGTGCCACATTTTCCCTGTCGAGTCTATCATCGATGGGCATTTGGGTTGGTTCCAGGTCTTTGCTATTGTAAACAGTGCTGCAATGAACATTCATGTGCATGTGTCCTTATAGTAGAACGATTTATAGTCCTTTGGATATATACCCAGTAATGGGATTGCTGGGTCAAATGGAATTTCTATTTCTAGGTCCTTGAGGAATCTCCACACTGTCTTCCACAATGGTTGAACTAATTTACACTCCCACCAACAGTGTAAGAGTGTTCCTATTTCTCCACATCCTCTCCAGCATCTGTGGTCTCCAGATTTTTTAATGATCGCCATTCTAACTGGTGTGAGATGGTATCTCAATGTAGTTTTGATTTGCATCTCTCTAATGACCAGTGATGAGCATTTTTTCATATGTTTGTTGGCCTCATGTATGTCTTCTTTTGTAAAGTGTCTGTTCATATCCTTTGCCCACTTTTGAATGGGCTTGTTTGCAAAACAACCCTTGATGCTGCTGTAAATGCCACAAGCTATGAGGCCCAGGGCACTCCCTCAGCCATATGTACGTTCCTTCCGGAGCACAGATGTTTTTCCCCAAGACACAGGCCCTGGGTCTGGAGGGTTGCAGCGCAGAGATGTGCCTGTCTTGCAGCCATTCAAGACCATGATTCCATCGGTAAGTTCCCCAATAGATCGCCCTTTACTGACACATTGGATCTGTCTGCCTCCTCCTTCAGTTTCTCAGCTCTTTCTGCTTTTGGGGGCCAATCTGCACATATGCACATTTTCATGGAGCCTGATGATGGCGCAGGCCTCAGCGTGACTCCTCCCACAGCCCCATCACCATAAAAGACTTCGCAGAGAGAATGCAGCCGTGCTTGGCTGACGTGGAAGGTGGTGCTTCTCTGCACTTCAGGCAACCATCCAGGCAGCCGTCAGTGCCACACAACACTCACAGGCACATGCAGAGATGGGGCAAGGTCACAAAAAGACACAAAGCACTACATATACCCTTGATGCTGTAGTGAACACAAACACCGCAGGCTTACACAGGGCAGACTGAAAAACTACTGAAGACAAATTCACCGTGTGACTCAGTCCCACAACAAGGGGCATAGCCAGGGGCTGTGGAGCATCATAGGAAACAGAGGGCTGCCTGGGGGAGCGCTGTGCACACACCTAGAGAGCACTACACACGCATGTCATGTCCTAATCCACATTTTACAAATAAAATGTGCACAACTACAGATGTTCCTTAGACTCATTCAGAATCATGACCTCAACATGATTTTCCAGGAAAGTTTCAACAGCTACCTGTATTTTCCCCATAACATAAATAAGTGAGACCCCAATGATTGATGTATGTGAAAATGTTTTGGCCACAGGTTCAAGCACTGTACAAGACTGAGTTCCATTTCCAAGTAGAAATACAGGAAGAAAATGATGTCATTCATATGAATAAAAAGTAGAGCTAGAAACACTGAAATGCTCCAGTCTTAACTCAGTGAGGACCCAGTGGCTGTGTACACACAGGGATCAGGCACCACCTGGCCCCGAGCTCCAGGTTAGGGATGGCTGAGCTGCCAGCAGCAGCCACGGCCTACAGAAGGCAGAGCTGCAGGCATGAGGGCCAGAACGCTGAGCAGCATGTGGTGCCTGCAACCCCTCACGTGGTCAGGGCCGCGCGGGAAAAGGGGAGGCTGCACTGAGAGATGGGGCCTGCCTCTAGAAGTCACCGAAAGGGGCCAAGACAGCTGCCCATGAACCCCAAAAGAGCCTGAGGCAGGAAAACTGAAGTAGCTGTGGGGTGGCTACAAGCAGGGCAGCCTCTGACCACGTGACAGTGTCCCTACTCGACTGTCACCAGGGCCTCCCAGGCCAGGTTCTGCCTCAGGCTAGCAAGGAAAACCTCTAACATGTAACATGACAGTCAGGCCCACAGAGCCGACTTCTGCGGAAGAGATCACATAGGCCTTTCTGACACACAGGAATTTCTGGGAAGCTTCCATGAGGCTTCAACCGTAACACATGCTTGCTTCAACTTACTTAGATAACCTAATTGTCAAGTTATTCATAAACATTACCATATTCCTAAGGGTTGCCCAGTTCACATGGTTGCCGTGGGGTTAAGTGCTTCAACACATGTGAAGTATGAAACCTGTGGCTGGAATGCAGGGAGCTCTTATCACCATCTCCCCAAACATCAGAGAAATGTAAGTGAACTACACAGCCCACTTACACACCTTCGTATTTTAGCTCATCTTTAAACTTAACACAAAGGGAGAGAAAAAACTGAGCAAATATTTTACAAACGAAAATTCCAATTTACCTTGAAAAACATTCCTGAGAAACGTTTTACTTGCATGCTTGCTTCTAGAGCACTACAACGAAGCCTGGAGCATTTATAACCCTTTTCTGTTACATCACTCTGGTTCAGTCCCTTACCTCCAGGCATCACCTGACCAACGTCCTGAACAGTAAGGACTGACAACTTTTCTTCAGTGTCCACTCTGATAACACCGTAACTCAGACCATTCATCGACAGGACCGCTTTTCTTGGAGGTGGTCCTCCCAGATCAGGTGGCCTAGAGAACAAAACCACAATGGAGTTAACTGATGAGGGGGATAAAATTCCAGGGGGCGAGCCCACCTTGCCTGCAGCATGATTCTGAACCAAAGCCACTGCTCCACGCTACAGACTTGTGAGATACACATGTTCTAAAGATGCTGCAGCGTCTCCACACCACATGTCCCTCTGCAATGTGACCTCCAGTGCAGGCCATAAATGTCAATTCAGCTTCTACTCGCCTGGAGCCCTGGGAAGCCAGGCAAACAGAATGACTGTGTTGAGGCCACTGCGCTGCAAGGAAGCCCAGAGTGGCCCACTCTGAGAGGCCAGGTCGGGGCCTGAGATGGTCTCAGCCCCTCACGGCTCCTGTTCAACCACCATCTCCTGCAAGCCAAAAGCACCTGGCAGAGGCCTTCCCAAACTCCTGGCCCACAGAAAGCCTGAGAGATAATAAAATGACTGTTGTTGTTGTTGTTTGTGATACAACAATAGTAACTGAACACTAAGCAACAAAGGTTAGTCTTTCCTCCAATAAGAAAAAAATTAAACCGCTGCGCAAAACAAATCACCATAGAACAAAAGAATGAAGAATAATTTATAATTTGTAAGTGACAAATGTGTTTTTTAATGTTAAGTGTTTAAAAAGTTAGGGTTACTTTTAGAAACTTGGGGTTACTTGCATAAATGGAAACACATACAATTTATGAATATGTGACTATAATACAAGACCACAACTGAAGCTAAGACACCCTCAGCTGTGAACACTGCATTCTACCCTCAGGATGGAGCTGGGGTCGGAGTGGGTGAAAGGAAACCTCAGGAGGTGGGTGAGGAGCACAGGAAGGGCCAGCAGCCCCGCACCCACACACAAGGATGCTCGGGACAGTCTGCAGGCCCAACGTGCCCTCCAGGCTGAGAGAGGTGACATGAGGAAAACAGCCACACGGGCAGCATGGGCCTCCCAGGAGGTGGGTGGCTGGATGCTAAGCACCAGGCTGGGCACTTCTCCAGGCAGACTCCACGGCTAACAGGCACCTGCCTCCGAGTAAGGAAGAGTTCCTAGGTTGTAAGGATTACTACCGCTACAGACGAGATGACAAGGCCTTTCTAATTTGGCAAGCACTTAAGAAAATCACAAGTTGGCATTCGTCAAGAATCCAGAATACGGCCCAGGAAACTGCTACCCAATTTCCCATGCAAACCCAAGCTGGCGAAAAGCAGCAGACCAGGCACCAAGGTGCTGCTGCACAAATGGGCCTGGATCCTAACAGGCACAGCTCCAGAATAACTCCGTGTACACGGAAGACTCGACCAAGTGCTCACAAGACACAAGCAAGGAATGAGGTTACCTGCGAATGGCGACAGTGAGCGCCTCAGGAGAACTGGCACAAGGACAGATGACCTCTGGCCTCAGACCTCTGGACTGGAAGACGTTGAGGAAGGCGTCGCAGGAGGAGATTGACCCTGCACGGAGCAACAAGGTGGAATGGCAGCACTAACTGGGAGGCCAGCAGGGAAAGGGTAATGGCTGGCCACTGACACACAGGAGCACATGCTCTTGGGAGTACCCCAGGCAACGGCTGGTAGCTGTACAAGCTCAAGTCAGCAGAGCCTGCAGCCATCAGGACCCCGGGCTGCGTCAGCAGAAGGAAGGGGCCCTTTCACAGGCATCCTCGGACTTCACGATCTTCAAGGGAGATGGTGTCTTTAAAGAAAACCAGACAGTCACGGACGGTTTGGGCAGAAAGGGCGGCACTAGGGACAGGAAGGCGCTGCATACGGTGGTCGACAAGCCGCACGGCACTGCAAGGATCAGGTGCAGCCACTGGGGAGTGCCCCGGGAGGAGGCACTGGAGGGGTGGGGCACGCTGATTCCACCATGTGGACCACAGAGAGGCAGTGGGCGTGGGGTGGAGACACAGAGACCTGAGCAGCACTGCAGAACCCAGAAGCAGGCCCTGCCTGTCTCAGGTGTGGACCTGAGAATGAGGCGCTTTGGGCATGCTGAACGGTGGGTTGCCCTCCCAAGAGATGGGGGGTACCAGGGGTTCCATCTCTTGGGCTGCACTGGAGAGGGGATAAGATGAAACGTCAGCTTCTGACCCAGGTTAGTCTCCAGTGCCTAGACAGTGATGCAGGTTAACAATCAAGAAAAGCCCCAATACCTGGTCAACAGGTGCGTGCTGCAACAGGAGCCCCTGTGTGACCAGCATCACCTGAGGCTTCCCCAGAGGAAGTACTGAGTCCGACCCTGGACAGTCCTGGGCCCCAGAGCTCACATGTGTGCAGCTCTAACAAAAGCAGGTATCACTCAGACCACTGTACACAGGAAGTCCTAGGTGCTCAGGTAGGAGCCACAGGGAGCTCCTCCGGGGAGGACCTGGGGGCCACCCAGGCAAACCAGAAGGAAGAATGCTTGGGTCCTGGTGGGAGAAGTTAAGCCAGAAACCAGAGAGGTGGGGGCACCAGGACAAAGGGCAGGAGGCTGGGGATGAGGCCGAAGAGAAACAGGAACCCCCAGCCCACAGCATGATCTGGTAATTACTTAAGAAAGATGACTCTCTTAAGGCATGTACCTTACATCAACTGTATTAAAATTGCTTTTAAATCTAGTGGCCTAATAAACATGCACAAGATAAGCCAGCGAATCACCAAGATGTTCCCTGTCATAGAAATGATGTGTAAACGGCTCAGTTTTGCTTCTCGGTGTATTCTACTTCGGTTTGCAGGAGGGGACACTGTGTGGGTTATGCCCCAGGCACACAGGCTCACTCACACGGGTTGGCACCATCTGCCACAATCAGCATTCGCAGTGAGCTGAGGCTGACATCCCTCTGGCCTCGCTGAGCTAGGAGAGACCAGTGCATGTCTCGCGACTTCACCAGCGCGGCCCGAGCTGCAGAGAGAGGATGGCACAGATATCCCTCCGTCAGGACGGCTGGCACCCTCACACACCTACACACACGTGCACCTCATCCCACACAGAGATGCACACACACAAAGAGACTCAACACTTCCTCCTAGGTCACAAGGTCTCTGCAGCCATCTCTCACATGCAATCTAACTAACCCTCAAAACTTTTTCCACAAAAATCAACTCTGAGGTACAATTTAGACATCAAAAACTCAGATCCATTTCCAACATTCAGCTTTTCTTAGAAGCTCCATATTGCTCTTTTCCTATCTGCCTGCTTCATCTCACGTTGTCCCTCCCCAAACCCCTAGTACTGGCTGGTCCAGAGGTATGAGGACCCCAGGAGCTGAACAGAAGGTCTCAGACCTCAATCTGGGCCCTGCACTGGCTAGCATGTGGCACCCAGCAAATACCCCCACCCCCACCCAAGCTTCAGCTTCCCTCCATAAAGTAGGACAGACAGAGACAGCTGCCCCTCCCTGCTGCTCTGAGACATGCCTACAGGGGCACAGCCCAGCAGGAAGAACAAGGCAACATGGTGTCCCAGGTGAGCCAGTGCCTCAGTGGCTGGTAAAGGTGCCACTGAGCTCCACAGGGCAGAACAGACGGCCGACTGTGCAGGTGTGGCCATGCTGGGGCTTCCTGCTTGGTCCCAGGAGGCACCTCAACCACTGAGAGAAGTGAGGCCCCTACCCCACCAAGTGGCCCTATCTTACTACGTCACCCATGAAACCCTGAGGGCCATGCCCGAGGCAGAGAAAACCACCATACTCCTGGGCAGGGGTATGACCAAGAAAGACGTCCCACGGCTCCTCACCCTACATCTGCAGTTCCATATGTCAGCTTCACTTTTTCTTAAGCACCAAAGATCAGTTCAAAGAGCTTTTCCTAAAGAAGGGTGAGTGCCGTGACCAGGATATCCATTACCTTTATAGTAGCACACTTTCTGGATCCAGGAGAGCGGGTTGGCCTTCATCAGTGCATAGGGGACACTGACCACGTGCATCCTGTTCATGACGCTCTGTGGGGGAGCAGACATGCTCAGGGCAAGCAGGCCCGAGCCACACCAGAAAAAGCAAAACAAAACCAACGTACTCTCCCAACATTTCAGGCAGAGGCTCGGGTTCATCTCAATCCCTTGTTCCAACAATTAGTCATCAGCAAACAACACTCACTGTTAACACTCCATGCCACAGACCAGCATCCCTTTTGAAATCCAGCACATTTGTTAATGTTTCAGCTGAAAGTGGACAAAGAAGGTTAAACCACTGATCAACCCTCTCAACAAACCCTATGCATTTTCTAGAGAAATTCTGAGGTGAGTACATCATCAACATGTTAAGTTTCAGGGAACACATACAGCATTTCCAAATACCATGTACCAATTAATAATAATCCTGGTTATCTATTCAAATTACCAGAAACACGTAAGGTAGAAGGTCATGCAACTAATGCGGAGAACCATGCTGAGCACTAATCGGAAGGCAGAGGAACATCATGTACTGAAGAAGGTGTAAAAGGTGTTACCACATCTTTGATTTGCTTTTCTTTTCTTTTTTTTTTTTTTTGAGACCAAGTCTTGCTCTGTCACCCAGACTGGAGTGCGGTGGCATGATCTCAGCTCACTGCAACCTCTGCCTCCCAGGTTCAAACAATTCTCCTGTCTCAGCCTCCGGAATAGCTGTGACTGCAGGCATGCACCACCATACCGGCTAATTTTTGTATCTTTGGTAGAGACAGGATTTCACCATGTTAGCCAGGCTGGTCTCAAACTCCTACCTCTATGATCTGCCTACCTCGGCCTCCCGAAGTGCTGGGATTACAGGCATAAGCCACCACACCTGGCCACACCACATCTTTTCATCAGATGTTTCTTTTCATCAGATGTTTTGAGTGCATATTTTCAGAATGAAGAGGTGGGGATGAAAAACTGTCAGGGATATTCTTGCTTCTCAACTCTCCACCAGATCTCCTCATTTCTCACACCTAGAGGCCGTGATCCAGCATCTCCTCTCTATCTCATAGAGCTGGTGGTTCACATCACCCTTCAGAAAGTCACTCTTCCTTTGCCCGTTTTCTCATCCAGAGGTGTGCAGCTAACACATTTTACAGAGCTCCTGGCCAAGTCCTCTCTAGGACCTGGCTTTTACCTCACAGGCATAAAGGACAGAGGCTGGGGCTGGGCAGACCTGGCTTCTTGCCAAAGGCCACAGCACTCCAAAGGCAGACAGAAGTTTGACTTGTGTGTCAGGAAATGCTGTTGCATCATGAACAACAGTACTATAAATATCCTTTCTCTGTTGGCTAAAGAACACAAATTATTACTATTATTTTTAGAGACGGGGTCTTATCACGTTGCCAGGCTGCAGTGCAGTGGCTATTCATAGGCACAGCCCCACTACTGATTGGTATGGAAGTTTTGACCTGCTCCCTTTCCAACTTGGGTCGGTTCACCCCTCCTTAGCAAGCTGATGGTTCCCCACTCCTAGAAGGTCACCATGTTGCTGCCAAAATTAGTGCAGATACCCGGTTGGTAGAGCACACTACAGCCCAGAATTCCCAGGCTCAGGCGGTCTTCTTACCTCAGCCTCCTGAGTAGCTGGGACTGTGGGCACACACCACCACACCTGGCTAAAGAACCCAAATTATAGGTGACATACATAAGATAGCTCTGGACCGAAGAAAAAAAGTCATGGGGCTTGATTTGAAAGATCTAATTTTTTGAATTTAATAAAGCCCTTAAAAAAATACCTAAAATCATTTTCCAAATCTCCAGTAAAAGCTTTAGCTGTGCCCTCAACCTACCCTTTGCTTCCTAACACTTCTTTCTTTTTTAAATTTTATTTAAAATTTCTCTCTTTTTTTGTAGAGATGGGGTCTCATTATGTTGTCCAGGCTGGTCTGAAACTCTTGACCTCAAGTGTTCCTCCTACCGAAGTGGTGGGATTACTGGTGTGAGCTACCACACCTGCCCTTAAACACCTACATTTTAGATATTTAAACATGCCGTTCAATTCCACTTTCTAGTGTTGTTCAGTTCCAGTATTACAGTGTAAGAAAACTGCCATGCATCCATTTTTATAGTTTTTAAAATTATTTGTCAGAGTGTACCCCATAAATATATACAATTAGTACTTATCAATTAAATATTAATTTAAAAATATTTCCCTAAGTATCTGACATTTGAAGTAAATCAGATGCCGACTATACTTTACCAAGAGATAATCTATAACCATATTCTACTTACATATTTACATGCATGACAATTTAAGTCAAAAATACAGTCTTAGATATAGTAATAGAAAAATGAGTGTTTTCCTCTTTTTGAATGAAAAATGCCCTGACCCTCAGTATGTCACAAAGTAAGCCAGCCCCCAGGGCTTGAACCCAGTACTGTGTATAAGTGAATCAGTGGGATACAGGTCTCATGTTCCACAAAACCAACATCCATGTGCATTTACTGAAAAGAAGCCTGCATGGGCTTGCCTGGACTCTGATAAGAGACGCTGTCTGCCCTCTTGGCCAGTACAGAGACCCACAAGCATGTTAAAGACGGTGCATCTCCCTACCTGGCATGACCTGGATTAATGGGCAAAGGCATTACCCAGGGGTGGTTCTGACAGGTGCAGCGACAGTCACGTGATAAGGTACGTCAAGTATCTGTGTGAGGCTGGAGGGGCCACCACCCCACCCCGAGAGCCCTTACCTTCTGAGTACCCGCATGCCTGGGTCAGAGCCCGGCACTGTGTCAGCAGGGACGCGTGGGACACAGTGACGCCCACTGTACTGCCTTCTTTGCTGGTTTTATACTGAAAGATTTCAAAGAAAAAAACATTATATGGTATTTCTAGAGCTGCCAACAGACAGAATGGAGACTGACAGAATCTTCAAAGGAAGAACTGGTCAGTGTCTCTCTGCTAACCATCCCATGAGGCCCAGGTGCATGGCAGGCCCTGGCCGCTGAGGGGATGCTTCAGGTGAACTCCTGGCTCCTCCTGGGCAGGTAACCGAGGGCAATGCTGTGACATGGGCTCCATCACAACTGTCTCCATCCCCAGGGGGCAAGTTAGAAGAGAGAGTTAGGAACGGTCATTACCTCAATGTAGGCGATCCCAGTCCCTGTGTCCTGGGCCAGAGGGTACCAGTCCTTGGGGGGCTTGGCTAGATGCTTCCCATCAATCACCAGCCAGGAAAGGGGAGGCCATCCTGGGACACACAGACAGGAGACAGAAAAGCAAGCAGTCAAAGACGCTTCTGCTCCCCACACTGGAAGCCTGTGCCTCCGACATGCAACACTGGCCTGCAGCATGCAGCACTTGCAACTAAGGAGTGCAAGTTTTGGTCTCATTTTATTTAATTTAATTTAAAAAGGTACATCCGGCCAGTGGCTACCATATCAGACAGCAGAGGTTGAGACAGTAAGCCAGATGAAAACTGAGATTCACAAGGCCTTGAACAACCAATCGCTTTTGCTGAAGACTCAGCCACCTCTGCCATGTTTTATTTCTGGAACAGCATGCCTGGAGAGAGTTTAACATAGACCACGATCAGAACACTGACTCCCCTTCCCTAGGCAGGCCTCACCTTTGAAAGCTGCCACCTCTCCTGTCTGTGCCTTGGGGAGGCCTTTCTGACAAGCGTCTGTGGTCAGGGCCAAGGAGACCCCACAGCTGCCCAGCAGAAACCCAACCTGCTGGCTGCCTGCATCCTGCAGAAAGCAGAGTGACAGTGTGGACATGGGGTGCTCAAAGCAGCCCCAGCCCCAGCCCCTCGGTGCTCCAGGTCATGCACAGAGAACAGATCTTTTGTTCATCCCATAAAACTTGCAGAACAATTCAGTCCTATGATTGATATATATGATCTTTTCACAGAAATCGTTCATGAAAATATGACAACTATGTTTAAATGTAAAAGATAATTTTGGTTTGTTTTTGCAGTAAAATATAAAATATAATGGGCTAATTTCTCAAAGTTTATTCTTACAAATGGCACTTAGAAGCATTTTAATAAACTCCGAAATTAATGGTATTGAAATTTCTATTGGATCATGTTTGAAATTTACAAATTAACCTGGATAGGCCTGGTCATTAACAATATTAATTATTTTCACACAGAAACACGTTTCCTTGTAGCCAAGTCTTCTGTGTTCCTCAGCAAAATTTTGTCATTTCCTTCATATAAACTTGACAAATCTTTAGTTTTACTCCTAAGAATCACTGCATTCAAATACCTGCTCATCATATAGTATCCTTTGCGATACACTAGTTTTATTTGCAGGTGTTACTTTTGGGATTCTCGACTATTTGTGAATAATGCTTATGTTAACAACTGACTGAATTCTGGGACAGGATGACAGAAAACTCTAAAATACATGCCTTGTCTACTTCTAAATGACTTTTTTAGTAAACAGATTACTGATATTTACATCCAATATATTACCGCCACCTAAATCAGCAACCAAAACTGCCCACTGTCATGAAAAAAAACGCAAGAATTTGCATCTTGTTTATTTAAAACTGCCTCTGAGAAGTGAGCTATCTCACTGTAATGATATATTTATCCCTAAAAAATAATAATTATTTTCTATAAACATATGGTTTTGAGGAAAAGTTTTATAAATTTTATTGAATCGTAATTCTATTCATTACAGGAAAAAATGGCTGTCATTTCTGTTGGGAAATTCGCACGGGTGACAGAACAGCTCCACCTAATAAAGTGTGGTGTGGGAGCATCACCCGCAAACTGTTCTCAGTGCCTCTCTCATCAACAATAAAACAGCATGTGGGCCGGGCATGGGGGCTCAGGCCTGTAATCTCAACACTTTGGGAGGCCGAGGCGGGCAGATCACGAGATCAAGAGATCGAGAACTTCCTGGCCAACATGGTGAAATCCTGTCTCTACTAAAAACACAAAAATTAGCTGGGCATGGTGGTATGTGCCTGTAGTCCCAGCTACTCGGGAGGCTGAGGCAGGAGAATTGCTTGAACCCAGGAGGCAGAGGTTGCGGTGAGCTGAGATCGCGCCACTGCACTCCAGCCTGGCGCCTGGCGACAGAATAAGACTCTGTCTCAAAAAAACAAAAAACAGCATCTGATTTCTCTTGAGTCTTGGCCAGCCTGTTGACTACCAGGCTGTTCCTCTCCTCTGTCAAAACAGCTGCTTGCTGCCTGCCCACACTCAGCGAAAACTACGCAAGATACCACTGGTTGTGTCGAGACTCAAGTTCAGAACTGAACCAGGTGGGACCTCGGCCATGGGTTTATCACCTTTCTCGTTAATGGCACTTCTATGGGGACAGGAACCAGCTCTGCCAGGAGACACCCATAAAACGCAACCATGAACATCACGGGGTCACTATTTGGAAACACGAGCGCCACCTACAACAGTACAAAGAAATGAAGTTAGCCCTCTCACATGCCTCCCCCGTTCCCTTCTCCCATCATCCGATTTCCAACTTTTACAATACCTAGCTAAATTAAAAGCTAGTTACAAAATAAAATTTTTGTTGGCTCCAAATACTGTAATAATTGTGCTTGAAACCATTAAGGGACAAGTCCAAATAGTATTTAACTGAGTAGAGACTGTTAACTCAGGGCCCCTTGAGAACACACAGTGATGAACAACCCGTAAGAGCCTTCACTTTGTAAAACAAAATGTAAGCTGTATCTACACTTACTCTGTACTTGAAGTCTGGGAATTTAGTTTCTAACAAGGTTGTTTGTTGAAAAGGGCAAGGTTTTCCTTCAAAATTTGGTTTTAATAGTGGTTGCCCAGAACTGTAACCTATAACCTTGAGACTAGACGTTTGGGATGAAAAGTATATTTTTACAGAATTTGTTATGAAAAGCTGTGTTCACTTTTACAAAGTATAATATTATAGGAGGCTGAATTTGCCACCAATTTCTTCAACTCAATCTCTGTGACCTTGTCGATTTTATTACTATTTACTTAACCACAGAGATTCTCTTCCAAGTCAAGAAAGTATCTGAAAGTCTTTATCCTTGTAAGAATTTTTTTCGGCCGGGCGCGGTGGCTCACACCTATAATCCCAGCACTTTGGGAGGCCGAGGCAGGTGGATCACGAGGTCAAGAAATCGAGTCCATCCTGGTCAACATGGTGAAACCCCGTCTCTACTAAAAATACAAAAATTAGCTGGGCACGGTGGTGCGTGCCTGTAATCCCAGCTACTCGGGAGGCTGAGGCAGGAGAATTGCTTGAACCCAGGAGGCGGAGGTTGTGGTGAGCCGAGATCGCACCATTGCACTCCAGCCTGGGTAACAAGAGTAAAACTCTTGTCTCCAAAAAAAAAAAAAAAAAAGAAAGAATTTTTTCCAAGAAAATTAAATCAGTAATTCCTAAATTCATTCTAAAGCATAACATAAAGTCTCATCTATGAGCACAATATATCATAAAGTATCATTTTTTTTTTAGTAACATTCTTAGACTGTTTACATTTTTATAGCCAAGTACACATTTCCCTTCTTTTCTGGTAACAGCCACCACCATTTCTACTTTCTTTGCTTTCCTGTGTATTCTCTAACTAATTTGTTTTAAAATGCTCCCTCAGATGGGTCAAATACCCACTGGTATCATTTTCCAAATAACCACCCACTCAGGGGAGCCATGAGTGTCCCCTGCTGCTGACAACTCCACCCCATCCTGGGGTCTCAGTTCTCCTGATGTTGACTGTGCCACCCCTTGGCCTGCTGCCAGTGATCATCCTGGGCATCTACTGTGGTCCTCCTGCTTGCACCCTGCTTGCATACATGGCTGAGGGACATCTCCTAAGAGTTAGCCAAGAAAGTGCTTGTGAGCCAAATATTTCCGAGTCCTGCATGCCTGAAATGGCTATACCATTCTCAAATCTCTTCAATCTCCAGGAATAGAATTATAAGTTAAAAATTGTATTGCCTCTGAATTTCTGAAGCATCATCCCACTCTCTTCCAGTTTTACCAATGAGAAATCCCAAAGCCAGTGTGACTGCCAGTCCTCCTTTCGGTACCCTGGTATTCTGCAGTATCATGGGCATGTGTTTTCGTGTGCATCCTTGAACATTTACACTCTCCAGGCCTGGGATACTGTCCTGAATTACTATTTTCAGTTAAAATGTCCTACTTTTTGTTCTCCTTTCTCTTTCTGGACTCGTTATGAGTCCGATGTTGGGCCTTGTTGACTGAGTCTTTTTGTCCTATTTTACCCTACTTTCCGCCTCTCAGTCTTTCCTACTGACAGCCTTTACTTGATTTATGAAACATCTTCATCTCAGATTTCCAGGAATATTAATATTCACTTTTTAGAAATGCTGTTTTCTTTATCTAGCTTTCCCTCAAGTTTGTTTCCTCTTTCCTCCCTTCCTTTCCCTGTCTCTCTCTTTCTCACTCCCTTTCTTCCTTTCCCTTTTGGTATTTTCTCGAATATTGGCATTTCCTTCTTAAAAGTCCTTGGCTAATAGTTCATATTTAAAAGTTCGGCACTGAAAGAGTTACTTGGAACTGTCTGCCAGCTTGCTAACCTGCAGTTTCCATGTTGGGTGATCTGACACAGGTGACCTTCTCACCCCGGGATCTCACTGGCATGCTCATTTTCATGTTCTCTTGTTTTCCACCCTGGACTCTATAGTATACCAGGGGTCCTCAGGTCTGGTCCATTTTGCCTACAGCAGTACTGTCCAAAAACACATACTATGATAATGCAAATGTTCTATCTCCAAGCTATCAATACAGTAGATACTAGCCACACTCCTACCGAGCCCTTAAAATGTGGCTTGTGCAACTAAGAAACTAAATTTTTTATTTTATTTAATTTTGGCTAATTTAAATAGCCCCACATAGCTACTGCCATCCATATAGGGCAGTGTAGCACCAGAGAAGAAGCCTCTAGCACCCTATTTTGACAGATAGGTACAAGGAGGCTACCTGGACACACAGAATAGGGAAGGAGATAAATATAAGGCATACAGAATTTCACAGCAGGGTTTCAGACCTTTAGCTTTTAATTCATAAGATCTAAGCTCTGGAATCTATTATTTTTAATATCAACATATTTGAAGTCAAACAGAAGAGAAGATGAAGAAACAGGACAATGAGTACAGAAAAAGAATACTGCTTTACTCTATATCACAAACTCTGCCATATTTAATATTCTTCACTGCTGAATTTTTTTTTTGAGACAGAGTATCACTCTGTCACCTCCGGGGTTCAAGTGATTCTCGTGTCTCAGCCTCCTGAGTAGCTGGCATTACAGGTGCATACCAACATGCCCAGCTAATTTTTTGTATTTTTAGTAGAGACAGGTTTTGCCATGTTGCCCAGGATGGTCTCAAACTCCTGAGCTCAGCCTCGGCCTCCCAAAGTGCTAGGATTACAGGCGAGAGCCACCGTGCCCAACCTTCACTGCTGATTTTAAATCCCTTGTATTAATGCTGTAATTCTAACCAAATGATAAAACACTAATTTCAATGAAACAGATTATTTGGCCTGGCGCGGTGGCTCACGCCTATAATCCCAGCACTTTGGGAGGCCGAGGCGGGTGGGTCATGAGGTCAAGAGATCGAGACCATCCTGGTCAACAAGGTGAAACCCCATCTCTACTAAAATTAGCTGGGCATGGTGGTGTGCGCCTGTAATCCCAGCTACTCGGGAGGCTGAGGCAGGAGAATTGCTTGAACCCAGGAGGCAGAAATTGCGGTGAGCCAAGATCACGCCATTGCACTCCAGCTTGGGTAACAAGAGCAAAACTACATCTCAAAAAAAAAAAAAAAAAAAAAAAAGAAACAGATTATTTAAGTCTCTGCTTTTGCTCATTCCAACAAAGTGACATTCTAGATACTTACTCTGTCTCCAGGTTTAAGTAGAGGTTCATTCTTATTAGTCAGTTTATTAAGTAGAGTATAAGCTAGTTTTAAACTCCGACTCCAAAGTTTACCTAAAACAAAATAAAAATACCAAGCAATGTAAAAGTAAAAAAACAAATAATTAACATTTTAATGTAGAAATCAAAATACCCCATAACATACCATTAACACATTAGTGGAAATTTAGGTAATTCCAACTAGTAAGTATTCTGCACAATGCTGTAATGAACATGATTGCTTTCTCTTAAAAATAGCTTACAGATTTATTTTTCTTAATACAATTTATTATAGAAAATTTGGACTACAGAAAAGCAAGCAGAGGCTAGGCTCAGTGACTCATGCCTGTAATCCTAGCACTTTGGGAGGCCGAGGCGGGCAGACCACTTGAGGCCAGGAGTTTGAGACTAGTCTGGCCAACATGGTGAAATCCCATCTCTGCTAAAAACACAAAAAAATCAGCCCAGTGTGGTGGTGTATGCCTATAATCCCAACTACTCAAGAGGCTGAGGCACAAGAATAACTTGAACCTGGGAGGCGGAAGTTGCAGTGAGAGCCCGCCTGGGCAATAGAGACACTATTTTAAGTGAGTATTTTGTACATATGCATATATGTACAACTATATACACATATACACGTATACATGTCTCTATGGATTTTTTTTTTGAGACGGAGTCTCGCTCTTATTGCACAGGCTGGAGTACAATGGTGCAATCTTGGCTCACTGCAACCTCTGCCTCCCGGGTTCAAGTGATTCTCCCGCCTCAGCCTCCTGAGTAGCTGGGATTATAGGTGCCCAATACCACGCCCAGCTAATTTTTTGTGTTTTTAGTAGAGACAGGTTTCACTATGTTGGTCAGGCTAGTCACGAACTCCTGACCTCAGGCGATCCACCCGCCTCGGCCTCCCAAAGTGCTGGGAGTACAGGCATGAGCCACTGCGCCCAGCCATCTATAATTTTCAAGAAATGAAATCATACTTCACCCTACTTTTTCAATAAACATTGCATTGTAAATGGATTTTCATTACATTAAATATCCGTCAGTTACATCATTTATAAGAGTGACATATAATGCATTTAATCTTTACAACAATTCATGAAGTGGGTCGTATCTTTATTTTAACATGTTAAATTCCTAATATGTTAAATTTAAGATGTTAAAATACTAGACAATCCCAAAGAGAAGTTCCCCTGACCAAAAATCAAGAGACAACATAAACAAGAGCAACGGACCCAAAGGTGATCTGGGTGTCAATGCCATCCATTCTTGACTTGGAAAGCCAACGGGACCTCACATCAGGCCGCATCATGAATCAACTGACATTCACAATTGCTACAAAGAAATAAAATACCTAGGAATACAACTAACGAAGGACGTGAAGGACCTCTTCAAGGAGAGCTACAAACCACTGCTCAAGGAAGTAAGAGAGGACACAAACAGATGGAAAAACATTCTATGCTCATGGTTAGGAAGAATCAATATTATGAAAATGGCCATACTGTCCAAAGTAATTTACAGATTCAATGCTATCCCCATCAAGCTACCACTGACCTTGTTCACAGAACTGGAAAAAACAACCTTAAACTTCATATGGAACCAAAAAAGAGCCTGCATAGCCAAAACAATCCTAAGCAAAAGAATAAACTGGAGTCATCACACTTCCTGACTTCAAACTATACTACAAGGCTACAGTAATCAAAATAGCATGGTACTGGTACCAAAACAGAGATATAGACCAATGAAACAGAACAGAGGTGTCAGAAGTAACGCCACAAATCTTCAACCATCTGATCTTTGACAAACTGGACAAAAACAAGCAATGGTGAAAGGATTCCATTGAATAAATGGTGTTTGGAAAACTGGCTAGCCTTGTGCAGAAAGCTGAAATTGGACCCCTTTCTTACACCTTATAGAAAAATTAACTCCCGATGGATTAAAGATTTAAACATAAGACCTAACACCATAAAAACCCTTGAAGAAAACCTAGGCAATACCATTCAGGATATAGACATAGGCAAGGACTTCATGACTAAAACACCAAAGCAATGGCAACAAAAGCCAAAATAGACAAACGAGATCTAATTAAACTTAAGAGCTTCTGTACAGCAAAAGAAACTATCATTAGAGAGAACTGGCAGCCAACAGGATGGGGAAAATATTTTGCCATCTACCCATCTGACAAAGGGCTAACATCCAGAATCTACAAAGAACTTAAATTTACAAGAAAAAGCCAATCCCATCAAAAAGTGGGCAAAGGATATGAACAGACACTTTTCAAAAGAAGACATTTATGTGGCCAACAAACATACGAAAAAATGCTCATCATCATGGTCATTAGAGAAATGCAAATCAAAACCACACTGAGATACCATCTCATACCAGTTAGAATGACAATCATTAAAAAAATCTGTAGACAGATGCTGGAGAGGATGTGGAGAAAGAGGAATGCTTTTACACTATTGGTGGGAGTGTAAATTAGTTCAATCATTGTACAAGACAGTGTGGTGATTCCTCAAGGATCTAGAAATAGAAATACCATTTGACCCAGCAATCCCATTACTGGGTATATACCCAAAGGATTATAAATCATTCTATTATAAAGACACAAGCACACATATGTTCATTGTGGCACTCTTTACAATAGCAAAGACTTGGAACCAACCGAAATGCCCATCAATGACAGACTGGATAAAGAAAATGTGGCACATATACACCATGGAATACTATGCAGCCATAAAAAAGGATGAGTTCATGTCCTTTGCAGGGACATGGATGAAGCTGGAAACCATCATTCTCAGCAAACTGACACAAGAACAGAAAACCAAACACCAAATGTACTCACTCATAAGTGGTTGTTGAACAGTGAGAACACATGGACACAGGGAGGGGATCATCACATACTGGGGCCTGTTAGGGGGTGGGAGAGGTAGGGGAGGGATAGCAGGGGCTGGGGGGATTGGGGACGGATATTAGGAGAAATACCTAACAGATGAAAGGTCAATTTAAGGTGTTAACCATTGTAATGCATAGAGAATTTCAAACTGAATCCAACTGTACATAAAAAGAATAAGGCATCATGACCAAGTCAGTTTTATCCCAGGAATGTAAAGAGGTTCAACAGAAAAATCAACATAATTTGACACATTAACAGAATAAAGGTGAAAAATAAAACAATCATATCAATAGATGGAAGAAAATAAGAACAATTTAACAATCATTCATGATTTTAAAATGATTTTAAATGATTTTTGAAATCCTTCTTAAACTCAGAATGAAAGGAAACCTACTTCCTTAATGTGATAAGGGCATTTTAGAAACCGAATAGGAAATATCATAATTAATGGTTGGATACCGGAAGCTTCCTCTCTGAGAGAAATCAAGGACACCTGTTTTCAGCATTTTACTGAAAGGCTTAGCCAGTGTGAAAGGGGAAGGAAAAAGCTGAACAACTGGAAATACAACTACCACTATTGGCAGATGACATGATGGTGTCATGCCATCTTATGAATCTTCTATAACTGAATTTAGCAAGGCTGCCAAATATATCAACATATAAACACCATTTGGTTTCTACACACTAGCAATAAAAAGTAAATAGGCCAGGCCCCGTGGCTCACACCTGTAACCCTAGCACTCTGGGAGGCCGAGACGGGCGGTGTGCCTGAGCTTAGGAGTTTGAGAACAGCCTGGGTTACACGGTGAAAACCTGTCTCTACTAAAATATAAAAACTCAGCCAGGCGTGGAGGCAGGCACTTGTAATCCCAGCCACTCAGGAGGCTAGGGCATGAGAATTGCTTGAACCCAAGAGGCAGAGGTTTCAGTAAGCCGAGATCGTGCGACTGCACTCCAGCCTGGACAGCAAAGAGAAACTGTCTCACAAAAACAAACAAAAGAGAAAATAAAAATTTGTGATCAAAGTATTCACCACAAGATTAAGACACACACATACTAAGTACCTGAGACTGTCACAAGAAATGTACAAAGTCCCCCCACAGAAAATTATACATTACTGAGATAAAGTAAAAAATATTTGAATGAATGAAGGGACAGATCATGTCCAATGGCTGGAAGACTCACTCAATAATGCAAAGGTGGCGGGACGCAGTGATTCACACCTGTAATTCCAGCATTTTGGGAGGCTGAGGCAGGTGGATCACCTGAGGTCTGGAGTTTGAGACCAGCCTGGCCAACATGGTGAAACCCTGTCTCTACTAAAAATAGAAAAAATTCGCTGGATGGTGGTAGGCACCTATAATCCCAGCTACTCAGAGACTGAGACAGGAGAATCACTGGAACCCAGGAGGCAGGAGTTACAGTGAGCTGGTATCGCATCACTGCACTCCAGCCTGGGCAACAAAAGCAAAACTTTGTTTCATAATAATAATAACAATGCAAAGGCATTAATTCTCTTTAGAATAATTCAAAGCAATGATAATAGTCTCAATAGGTATACTGTGACGTCTGACAGGCTCACTCTAAAGATGATTCTGAAACGCACAGAGCAAGAAGTGCTGACACTTTGTTTAGGGAACACTTCACAAACGTGTCATCCTTGCACAGGTACCATGCTCATCCTCTCCGCAACATTCTCGTTTTGGTGTATGTGCTACCAAAGTGAGCACGTAAGACTCCTGAAGTAGAAAATAAGATGGCAGGCTTTCTCTACAGATGTCAAGACTTATTATAAAACTGTGGTAATTAAGAGACTATTACAGGCACAAAGACAGAAAATAAATCCATAAGATAAAACAGATCCACCCAGGTGTGGAGAATTCAACTGATGACCCACATGCCACCACAGAGCAGTGGGGCAAGGGCTGTCTTCTCCGTAGACAAGACAGGACAGCTGGTTATCTTTCTTTAGAAATGAACCCTGGAACCCAGTCCCACACCATTCACAAATACACATTCCAGATGGATAGCAGACCTAAACGTGAACAGTAAAACAATCGCATTTTCCCAAATTAATAAAATAACTTTGTGATCTCAGCCAAGGGAAACAGTACTTAAAGACAACACAAAAAGCAAAAATCAGGCCAGGTGTAATGGCTCACGCCTGTAATCCCAGCACTTTGGGAGGCTGAGGCAGGTGGATCACCTGAAGTCAAGAGTTCAAGACCAGCCTGGCCAGCACAGTGAAATTCCATCTCTACTAAAAACACAAAAAATTAGCTAGGCTTGGTGGTGTATGTCTGTAATCCCAGCTACTTGGGAGGCTGAGACATGAGAATTGCTTGACCAGCAAGGCAGAGGCTGCAGTGAGCCACGATCATTCCAGCCTGTGTGAAAGAGTAAGACTCTGTATCCAAAAAAAAGCAAAAATCACGAAAGAAAAGAAGGTGATGGATAGAACTTATGTTTGCTAAGCTACCAACAGTGAAAAGCCAGCCACAAAATAGGAGAGGACCCTTGCAAGGTACTACTGACGAATGTCTGGTACCCAGAATATAAAAACTTCCTATAAATGATCCTATTAATCAGAAAGTGTACAGCTGCTTTGCCTAGGGAGTAGCCATTCTTTTGCTCCTTTGCTTTCTTAATAAACTTGCTTTCACCTTACTATATTCACTTGCCCTGAATTGTTTCTTGCCCAAGGTCCAAGAAGCCTCTCTTGGGGTCTGGATCAGGACCCCTTTCTGGTAATGTCTTCCTAGTGAAATCCAAAGGGATAATACTGAGGAGACCTCGGACCCAAAGAAAATACACTGCAGCACCCACTGGCCGACTTTAGGTAAGTGGGGTGCATACACTGCGGCACCCACTGGCCGACTTTAGGTAAGTGGGGTGCATACACTGCGGCCCCCACTGGCCGACTTTAGGTAAGTGGGGTGCATACACTGCGGCCCCCACTGGCCGACTTTAGGGAAGTGGGGTGCATACACTGCGGCACCCACTGGCCGACTTTAGGGAAGTGGGGTGCATACACTGCGGCCCCCACTGGCCGACTTTAGGTAAGTGGGGTGCATACACTGCGGCACCCACTGGCCGACTTTAGGGAAGTGGGGTGCATACACTGCGGCCCCCACTGGCCGACTTTAGGTAAGTGGGGTGCATACACTGCGGCACCCACTGGCCGACTTTAGGTAAGTGGGGTGCATACACTGCGGCACCCACTGGCCGACTTTAGGTAAGTGGGGTGCATACACTGCGGCACCCACTGGCCGACTTTAGGTAAGTGGGGTGCATACACTGCGGCACCCACTGGCCGACTTTAGGTAAGTGGGGTGCATACACTGCGGCACCCACTGGCCGACTTTAGGTAAGTGGGGTGCATATAACTGCGGCAAAGGATGGAGCTGGGTTAGAGACTCAATTTAGGGGAGTCAGAGTCTCTCCGAAGGCAGAGTGGGTTAAAGGCTCCTCTGAAAAGAAGGGGCAGAGTGGGTTAAAGGCTCCTCTGAAAAGAAGGCAAGGGTACTTGAACGAACCTGGGTTCAAGGTCCAACTTGGGAAGGTTAGAGTCCTTCCTAAGATATCAGGGGTTAAAGGCCCCCCCTGCAGTAAAAGTCTCTCTCTTTACTCCGAGAGTAAAGTCTCTCTCTGCGAAGAATGGATCTGGATACAGAATGTAAGCACTATTCTCTTTGGATTAATCTGCCTTGCACTCTCTGCTGACGGTTGTGGGTGGCGAGGTTAGGCATGTACAGGATAATGGAACATGGGAGCTTTTTTTCTTTCCAAAACGAGGAACTCTAGAGCTGATGGGGCTTCTGGATAAGATCCCTTCATGACTGACAAGTGGCCGTCTGAACTTCTGATTCAGTGCCGCTGCAATGGGTGGGTCTTTCTCTGGCCTCCCTGCGCTCCTCACCTTCCCCATCCCACCACAGGCAATGCTTTTCTCCCTCTTTTCCATCTTTTCTGTTACTCAGGGCAACTGTCTCCTCTTTCATCTTGCCCAGAGACCACATGTTGAAAAATGTCCTTGGGAGTTGACCTTGTAACCACATGGAGTTACTTTCTCTTGGTTTCCAAAGTCAGAAATATTGGCTGTGTGGCCTGGCTGAAGTTGGGTTATAAGAGATTTAAGTTATCTTTTTAAAAAGAGCACCATGGGCCAGGCGTGGTGGCTCACGCCCATAATCCCAGCACTTTGGGAGGCCCGAGGCAGGCAGATAACACTTGAGTCCAGGAGTTCAAGACCAGCCTGGCCAACCTGGTGAAATCTCGTCTCTACTAAAAATACAAAAAATTAGCCAGGCATGGTGGCGCATGCCTGTAATCCTAGCTACTCGGGAGGCTGAGGCAGAATTGCTTGAATCCAGGAGACGGAGATTGCAGTGAGCCACGATCATGCCACTGCACTCCAGCCTAGGTGACAGAGGGAGACTCCATCTCAAAAAGAAATGAATAAATAAGCACTATGGTTAAAAGTCAGCTTAAGAGGATATTCAGGCTGGGCGCAGTGGCTCACACCTATAATCCCAGCACTTTGGGAGACCAAGGTGGGTAGATGACAAGGTCAAGAGATCGAGACCATTCTGGCCAACATGGTGAAACCCCATCTCTAATAAAAATACAAAAAAAGCAAATTAGCCAGGCGTGGAGGCATGCACCTGTAGTCTGAGGAGACCGAAGCAGGAGAATTGCTTGAACCTGGGAGGTGGAGGTTGCAGTGAGCTGAGATTGCGCCACTGCACTCCAGCCTGGCAAGAGAGCAGGACCACGTCTCAAAAACAAAAGTGGATATTCAAGGTCTAACAGCTTGGGACTCCTTGGGAAAAAGAGGAGGCACCACAGACCCCATTTCGGGAAGAACCTCTGTTTTTCTCATGAAACCGAAGGAATTTAAAATGGATAGATCCTCCCAAAATTTAAGACTCGGCTCTGTTTTTCATTGTGGTACCTGACGGTCTTGACTTCACATTATGAGACAGCTTTGGTGTGTAGTAACTAGGTAGGAAATATACTTTGGGGTGGCTAATGGCAGTTATAGGGGAATATACAGCTCTTTGCATGTTTGGATCAGAGAAGCTCTTGGCCACCTAGAAGTTACGGAAATGTCCCCACACCTCACTGAGAGATAACACTCCCATAGGGGATGGGCTGATTCCCTTTTTTGGGGGATCTAGTATCTGGTATAGAAATGGGACCCCTGATTTCTGGAATCTGCTTTTCCTTTCAGCTGCTTATTAGGCCCTAGAAACTGCATGTTTCCCTAGCCCTGTTTACCAAAGAGCTCCACCCTGAAGCCAGTAATCCAACTAGGAAACTTAGAAACTGAAAATGGAAAATCTTCCAACTCCTGGATCTTCTGTCTGTGTATTTGTATGCTATGTGTGTGAAGCTTATATATGAAAGGGCTTTGATTAATTAAGTTTAAAAATACAAGCTTAAACTATGTACTTTGTCAGAAAAATTAAAACTGTAATGCCTTTTAGTTCACGTGACTTAAGTAATCTTTGGGAAATAAAGACAGTTTTAAAGATTATGGTAAAATAAAAATATCTTCAAAAATTTAGGCATTTGGTCTAAATTAGGAAGTTCAGATGTTAGGTTTGCTAAATGCTTTAAGGTCATAAACTGCTTCTTTGCAATGTGTACCTGAGACTACGGGAAACGCAGTTCTACATGCAAGGTGTATAAGGAAAGTGAAGTGTATTTTGGGTAAACGGTTGTTAAGAAGTCATGGGAACGTAAATTTTTTTTGCATAAAGTAAAGTTAAAGGTTTATTTTAAGTTAGATAGAATAATGCTGAAGGTTGGAGCAAGTTGTGGAAGGTTTGTGAAAAATTAATCTCATAAAAGAAATTTGTGTGTGAACACACGGGCCTAAAGTTAAAGGGGCATTATTCATTTTTCCATAAACTAAATATTGGAATAAAGGCACAACAGAGTTTTCTTGCAGCACGAATCTGCTCTTTAACAAAAATTGTAAAGGGTTATAAAAGGTTTATGAGAATCTTACCTTATGGTTGAATAGATCTTATTATAAGGTTTTAGTAAGAATTGGGTTTGACATCAATAATGCACTAATGCAATAGTGAAATTTGGCTTTCTCCCTTGAACAAGATTTTTCATGTTATATTTTTTAAAATAATGAAAGACGGCTGGGTGCAATGGCTCATGTCTGCAATCCCAGCACTTTGGGAGGTGGGGGCACGTGGATCACTCGAGACTAGGAGTTCAAGATGAGTTATCATTTTGGGTAAATGAATAACTTATGATAACATGGGATTCTATCAAGTGTTTAAACCTTTAATATTTGACAGACTTCCCAAAATCATATTCAAAATTACACCTTTTTCTGATCTAACTAAACTTTTGGATATTAGATCCCCTCAAGTCTAAAAAATAATATATTCAGCTTATTTGGGATAAAAATCACACAGAAAACACTGTCAAATATGAAATGATGTTTGGCTTTCTTTGGGCTTTGTATAAATATGTTATTGCTATGTGTTCCAAACTCAGTGAAACTTCTGTAATTCTGAAATGACAGTAATGTTATTAATAAGTATAATTGGTATGTTAAATTGTTGTATGTCACAGAAGTAGTAATCAAAATTCCTAGTCAATTGTGGCTTTTAGGGCATTCTGTCATCCATGGAAAATTGTTGTCTTGTTGTGGTCCTCTTTAGAAGATGGTTTTATAATCAACTATAGAACTCTAAAAGGTGTTCTTGAATACAGGCTTCTGATAACTCTGGAAATTGTGAATTAGAATAAAGGAAAATCTAGGTCGGGCACAGTGGCTCATGCTTGTAATCCCAGCTCTTCTGGAGGCCAAGGCAGGTGGATGGCCCGAGGTCAGGAGTTAGAGAGCCGTCTGGTCAACATAGTGAAACCCCGTCTCTACTAAAAATACAAAAAATTAGTTGGGCATGATGGTGCATGCCTGTAATCCCAGCTACTCGGGAGGCTGAGGCAGAAGAATTGGTTGAACCTGGGAGGCGGAGTTTGCAGTGAGCCAAGATCATGCCAGCCATTCCACCCCAGCCTGGGCAACAAGAGTGAGACTCGTCTCAAATAAAAAAAAAAAAAAAAAAGAATAAAAGGAAAACATTCAGGACTTTCATAGAGAGCCAAAATGTTCATGAATATCAAACAGGAGTTAACTGCATGAGCTGAACTAATAGAAAACAGAAGTAACTTGTTTTGACTTTTTGCTTAAATCATTGCTGATCCTTTTTTATTTTCAGAGCCAAGAAAACTTTTCTTTGAGCTACTTAAAGCTTTTAACAATTGAGTAAAGTAGAGAGAAAAGAGATGGGTAATGTAAAAATCTGGATCAGTATTCTAATTCTAATTCTGGGCACACTGGAATCAGCTAGCAACCCCTTATCATCTTGGTTCCAACAGTTACGCAGTTCATGAAAATCCTCATTTAATTTACTTAGGATAATTTTATTTATTTGTTTTACTGTTGTGGAATAAATTGCTATTGCACACTTTCTGTGGAAATGCAGGATAAGCTTACTCAATGTTTTCTTAAATTGAACACTTATTAATCTTCCAGATACCACCTTTTCTTGAAGTTATGAATGGCCCTCTTCATGATACTGATTCTTTCTGACTGAGCTCCTTTCTTTCTCAAATACAAAGACCCTAGTAGTTAGGCAGGAATATCACCACCCCATTCAGCCTGAAGAAGTTACAGAAGATGAATCTTTGTCCCTCTACAACCCTTAGGATTAAGAGTTCTCTTATAAAACAGAGAGAGGAAATATGTCAGAGACGTTTAAACCAGAGCAACTCCATCTTGAATAGGGGTAAAATAAGGCTGAGATCTGCTGGGCTCCACCTAGTAAGTCAGGCATTCTAAGTCGCAGGATGAGATAGGAGGTCAGCACAAGATACAGGTCATAAAGACCTTGCTGGTGAAACAGCATGTTAGTGAAAAAGCCGGCCAAATCTCCCCAAAGGAAGATGGCGATGTAAATGATCTCAGGTTGTCCTCACTGCTCATTACACACTAATAATAATGCATAGGCATGCTAAAAGACACCCCCCCCTCAGTGCCATGACAGTTTATAGATGCCATGGCAATGTCAAGAAGTCATCCCATCTGGTCTAAAATGGGAAGGAACCCTCAGTTCCAGAAATTGTTCACAGCACTTTGGGAGGCCAAGGCAGGAGGATTACGAGGTAAGGAGTTTGAGACCAGCCTGACCAACATGGTGAAACCCCATCTCTACTAAAAATACAAAAACTAGCTGGGCATAGTGGTGCACCCCTGTAATCCCAGCTACTCGGGAGGCTGAGGTAGGAGAATCTCTTCAACCTGGGAGCAGAGGTTGCAGTGAGCTGAGCTTGCTTGCATCACTGCACTCCAGCATGGGCAACAGAGTGAGACTCCATCTCAAAAAAAAAAAAAGAAAACGTGCTAAAGATTCAAAGGTACTTAACAAAAGAAAAAGCCAAAATGATAGAAAATATCTCAATCTATTTAGTTATCAGGAAAACGCAAATTAAAACCACAATGAAATACCACCATATTATCATGAGATTAGCTGAAATTAATAAGCCTGACAATACCAAGTGCTGGCAATGATGGGAGCAGGTAGGAACCACCCACACTGATGGGGCGAGCGTGAACTGGGGAAGTGTGGTGCCATCTAATCCATGTGAAGGTACCTATAACCCCAGACCTAGTACGTCCACTCCTCAGTACTCACCCTCAAAAACATATGCTCACATACCAGGCGGCAAACACTAGAATCTTCCTGGGAGCACTCTCTACCAGCTAAGACTGGAAACCACCCAGGTATTCCACCAACAGTGTAACAGATAAATAAATTCTGGTATGTGCATTCCTCAACAAAAAGAAATGAACTACAACTACACACAATAAAATGAATGAATTTTAAAAGCATAATAGCGGAAGACTCTGCTTTTGAGTAGGAAAGGGTACGGTGGCAGACCAGCGCTCCTGCCTAAGGTGAGTTTAAAAACGGAATAAAATGCAGAAATAATCTTTGGGAGGCAGCAAGTTGCTGCTCAGCAAAGACAACTAGAAGAGTTACGATTCCAGAGAGGGAAAACCTTCCAGGAAGCAAGCTGAGCTGCAGCTACCTTTATGCTGTCGGTCTTCAGGGATTCCACCCCTACAGGAGGCTGAGTATTCCACTTGAATGGAGCAGTGCCACCAGGACATGAAGAAACCTGCAGAGCTTTTGGCAGAGGCTAGGAGTCTCAAGAGCACAGCCACCTTCTGCAGGACATGTGCTGAATCCTGTGGCTGTGTGCAGCAGGAGACCAAGAGCCCATGTGGAAAACCTCTGACAAACAGAATGGGGTCATTAAGAAACCACGAGGAAACCAACACCATGACTGGGAAGCCATCAGAGGAAAGAGACACATAGACACAGCAGGCACTGGCAGAAAGCCCAGGAGAGCAGAGGCCGCTGGGCCAGGTGTGGACTGGACTGCAGTGACCAGCCAGCCACTACTCTACTTGCCTAGGAGAGGAAGGGGATTTCTCTTAAGGAAGATGACATTGTGTGGATGCTCCATAATGTTTTTATACACAACATACAATATTCAATCAAAAAGGCCAGGCCTGGTGGCTCATGCCTGTAATCCCAGCACTTTCGGAGGCTGAGGCAGGCAAGTGCCTTGAGCCCGGGAGTTTGAGACCCGGGAAAACACAGTGAAATCCTGTCTCTATTAAAAAATAATAACAAAAGAAAAAACTAACTGGGTGTGGTGGTGTGACCTGTAGTCCCAGATACTCAGGAGGCTATGTTGGGAGGATCACTTGAGCCCAGGAAGTCAAGGCTGCAGTGAGCCATGATCACCACTGTACTCCAGCCTGGGCAACAGAGCAAGACTCCGTCCCACAGAAGAAAAAAAAAAAAGAGAAAACACAGACAAGAGCAACAGACCCAAAGGTGATCCAGATATTGGTGTCAGCTAACAGAGACTTTCATTTACAATAATTAATCTGTATATTCAAGGCAGCAGAAGAAAAGATTAGAAAAATATATGGAATAATGAGAATTTTTTCCAGAGTACCAGAATAGTAATTATAATAGAGAAATAAAAATTCTAAACTGAAAAGACAGTATCTAAAATGAGGAACTCATCAGGGTTTCACAGCAGATTAGAAATTTCAGAAGACAGGATTAAAAAATCTGAATAAAGGCCTGGCGCGGTGGCTCAAGCCTGTAATCCCAGCACTTTGGGAGGCTGAGGCGGGTGGATCATGAGGTCAAGAGATCGAGACCATCCTGGTCAACGTGCTGAAACCCCGTCTCTACTAAAAATACAAAAAATTAGCTGGGCATGGTGGCGCGTGCCTGTAATCCCAGCTACTCAGGAGGCTGACGCAGGAGAATTGCCTGAACCCAGGAGGCGGAGGGTGCGATGAGCCGAGATCGCGCCATTGCACTCCAGCCTGGGTAACAAGAGCGAAACTCCATCTCCAAAAAATAAAATAAAATAAAAATAAATAAATAAATAATCTGAATAAAAGAAAATGGAAAATATCCAAACTGAAGTATATATATTAAAAAATGCAAAATATAAAAAAGAACATTAAAGGCATGTGGGACTCAGAGAAAAACTTTTGTGTAAGTGTAATTGGAGTCCCAGAAGGAGAGAAGAAAAGAATGAGGAAGAAGCAATATGACAAGAGAAAATGGCTGTAATTTTTCTCAAACAGATAAAGGACATCATTTTACAGATTCACGAAGCCCTGTGGACATCTTGAAGATTTCAGAGAATATCACAGGAAATTTTCAAAGAACATCACCTCTATAAATATGTCATAGTAAGATGGTTGCAATCCAAAGAAAAATAACGTTTTTTAAGCCTCCATACACATTACTATCAAGACAGCAACAATGGTCTGGCATCTTCTCAAAAGCCAGTAACAGTTACCTTTGCACTGCTCAAAGAAGATAAACAAACACAAAATAGAACCTTCAAAAATGAAGCTGCAGTACAATAAACATACAGGAAGTTTTACAGGCCAGAAGGAAATGATTACTCAGGAAAATATAGAATTTCAGGAAGGAATGAATATAGTAAAAGAAAGAATAAAAATGTATGACTGATTTAAAAAAACCAAAAAAGTACAATGGGTCAGACATGAAAGATCAGCCTGTAATCCCAGCATTTTGGGAGGCTGAGGTAGGCAGACTGCTTGAATTCAGGAGTTTGAGACCAGACCAGGTCACATGATGAAACCTCGACTCTACTAAAAATACAAAAAAGTAGCCAAGCATGATGGTGCGTGCCTGTGGTCCCAGCTACTAGGAAGGCTGAGGTGGGAGGATCGCCTGAGCCCTGGGGGCAGAGGTTGCAGTAAGCCAAGAACACGCCTCTACACTCCAGCCTGGGGGGACCAAGCACAACCCTGTCTAAAAAAAAAATAAATAAATACAATGGTAGTAACACCTTACACTTTGTAAATAAATGCAGACAAACTACAAGACAAGAAGAATGTACAAAAAAAAAAGTATGTCACAGGCTGGGTTCTTCACAGAGCAGATGCTGAGACGGGCTCAGGCCTATAAAAGGATTAGTAGAGAATAAAGATCTGTGACTAGAAAAGACAGGGAGCAAGACTGGGCAGGAGGAGCAGTCAAACGGCAATGCAGAACTGAAAGTCTCCACAAGCCCAATGCTGACTGTAAGGAAAGTTGAGGCTAACAGGAACTAGGCCCTTGTCCCACTGCCTCGCTTGGCCACTGGCCAGGGACTGCCCTGCCAATAGCATGACCTAGATTTGAATGCTGATTTAACAGGTGGAGGCTGTGAGCTAGCCACACTCCTCAAAGGCGGGCAATGAGCATCTTTCTTAAAGAATTACAGACCAATCTTCTAATGAAAACATATGTAAAAATTCTAAACGACTTATTGGCAAATCAAATCTGGGTGTATATTTAAAAGGATAAGAAATTATGACCAAGTGGGATTTATTCTACGAATGAAGGGCTGCTTTAAATTAGAAAATTAATCAAAATCATTCACCAAATTAATGGAGGAGGAAAACCATATGATCATCTTGCTAGCAGCAGAAAAAACATTTGACAAAATTCAATCCCAACTCATAACAACTTTTAACAAACAAGAAGTAGAAGGGAACTTTCTTAATCTGACAAAGAGTTTCTACCAACAAACAAGCAAACAAAACTACAGAAAACATCACACTTAATTACCACAGGCATTTCCTCAGACGGAAAAACAGGCAAGAATGCCCACTCTTCAACATTGTTCTATTTCACACTGTACTTGTACTGGAGGTTCTAGCTTGTGCAAAAAGCAAAAAGCAAAAAGCAAAAAGCAAAAAAAAAAAGGAATAAAAGTATACGTATTGGAAAGGACAAAATAACTGTCACTGTTCGTAGATAACGTGATTTTTGTAGACAGGTAATCCAAAAGACAAAGAGACTACTAATTATGAGTAAACAAAGAACTAATAAGTTAACTCAGTGAGACTTATCACTGGATCAAAGTCATTATTTTAAAATAATAATAATAATATAGATTGCACTTCTATATGTAAGCAACAAATCAGTAGAAAAAATAAAAATTACAGCATTTATAATAGAAATACATCTAATAAAAGATGCTCAAGACTTCTGTATTCTGAAGTATAAAAACAATACTGAGAGAAATTAAAGCAGGTCTTAAAAAAGGGGAGAATATTCCACAGTCATAAAATGGAAGTTTCATAATTGTAATACAGGTTGAGTATCCCCTATCTGAAATGCTTGAGATTAGAAGTGTTTTGGATTCCAAATTTTTTTAGATTTTGGAATATTTGCATTATATATACTTCCCAGTTGAGCATCACAAGTCCAAAAATCCGAAATCCAAAATGCTCCAATGAGCATTTTCTTTGAGCATCATGTCAGCTTCAAGCAGTTTCAGATTTTAGAGCATTCTGGATTTTCACATTTGGGATACTCTCAACCTATAAAACATTCATTCAAATTGAACTAGAGCTTCAATGCAATGCCAGTCAATATCCCAGTAGTAATTTTTATGGAAATTGACAAGTTAATTCTCAAGTTTACTTGGACATACAAACAGCCAAGAAGAGTCAAGGCAATCCTGAGAACAATCACAGAACTAGAGGACTCCTAAAGCTACAGTAACTCTGAGTGTGGATAGACAGCAGACCGACAGCCCAGAAACAGACCCGTAAGTACACTTTCCACCGCTATATAACAAAGTAACACTGCAGTACTTTGGGGAAAGGACTGCCTTTTCAATAAATGATACTGAGTCGATTAGATACTCATAAGAAAAGGACTCCAACTTCATTCCATACACAAAATTAAATTCTAAATGGATCATGACACCTAAATGTAAAAAGTGTTTTAATAAGGTTTTAGAAGACCATGTAGGAGAATATCTTTGTGACCTTAATTTGGTAAAAAGTTTCTTAACTGGACAAAAACTTAGCTACAATACAGGAAAAAAAAAAATAGGTAAGTTAGATTACATTAAGATTTTTCATTCATTAAAGGACATAATTGTCTAGGTGTGGTGGCTCACGCCTATAGTCCCAGAACTTCGAGAGGCTGGGGTAGGCGGATCATGAGGTCAAGAGATTGAGATCAACATAGTTAAACCCAATCTCTACTAAAATACCAAAAAAATTAGCTGGACATGGTGGTGCACACCTGTAGTCCCAGCTACTCGGGAGGCTGAGGCAGGAAAATCACTTGAACCCAGGAGGTGAAGGGTGCAGTGAGCTGAGATGGTGCCACTGCACACCAGCCTGGCAACAGAGCAAGACTCCATCTCAAAAAGAAAAAAAAAAGCCATAAATAAAAGTGTTAAAAAGGCAATCCAAATAGTGAGAAGACATTGCAAAACATGTTATCTGACAAAATATGCCTATCTAATGCCTATCTGAAACATACAAAGAAATAAGAGGCCAGGTGCAGTGGCTCACACCTGTAATCTCAGCTCCCAGCACTCTGAGAGGCTAAGATGGGAGGACTGCTTTAGCCAGGAGTTCAGTATCAGCCTGGGCAACAGAGGGAGACCCCCATCTCTACCAAAAAAAAGTTGCTCTTTTTTTTTTATTAGCTGGGTGTGGTGATATGAGCCTATGGTCCCAGCTACTCAGAAGGCTGAGGCAGGAGTATCTCTTGAGCCCAGAAGGTCAAGGCAGCAGTGAGCTATGATTGCACCACTGCACTCCAGCCTGAGTGACAGAGTGAAACCTGTCTCAAAAAAAAAAAAAAAAAAGAAAAAGAAAACATTAGCAAACAAACAGAAAAATGAGCCAAATACTTGAGCAATTCATAAAAGTAGATATTCAAACAATGAACAAGCATATGAAAAGCATAATCTGTCACCAGGCAAATGTGAATCAGCCTGCACTACAACACACCTACAAGAAAGACTATAACGAAATAAACAATATCAAAAGCTGGTGAGGATGGAGAGTAACTGGAACTCCTCATATACTCACTGCCTGTAGGAGTCAAAAGTACTGCACTGCCTTTGGAAAATTGTTTGGCAGTATGTCCCAAAGCTGAACACAATTCTGCTTCTGCTTTTATACCCAGCACAAATGCCTACATCTTCTCACCGAGAGACTCAGGTAAACATGTCCATAACAGCACTACACACAATAGCCCCAAAGTGGAAACCACCCAAATGTCTATCTAAGAGTGCGTAAATAAGTTCTAGTATATTCCAACGATAAAATAATATCCATCAATGAGAATAAACTTAAAGAACAGCTGTTTACAAAAAAAATTTAAAGCAGGTAAAGCCAACAGTGTGCTCAGTCAGGACACTGGTTACCCTTCATGTGTGGGAGGATGTTAGTGCTGGAGGCGCAGGAGGGGCTTGGGAACCTGGCAACACTTCTGCTTGGAGTGCTGATTATAGGATCATATTCACTCTGAATTCATCAGGTTGTATATATGCTTACTATTTGTGTTACAAAAAAACATAATATGGAACCAAAAGATGCCAAACACACAAAAATATATACTGCATGATTCCCCTTATACAAAGTTAAAAATAAGACAAAACTAAACTGCCTTGTTCAGAATGCATACATAGAACACTCAAAATACTAGAACCCAGAGCAATGGCAGTCACCATTCATCGGTGAGTTGTCCCCTCTGGTGGGATGGGTACCTGGTGTAGGTCAATGTTCTATTTATCTGCCAGTTGTGCTGGCTTCTCAGGAATATTACCAAGCTGTATGTCTACGCTGTGATACATGTGTGACATTCTACAGCTAAGCCAGAAGCACAACTGCTTTCCGTTAACACTTGCCATAGGTGAGAGTGTAGGTGGCCTTCCCAGTTGTATCCAAGGCCGTCAGACAGGGGGATTTGGGCTGTGTTGTGCCCCAGCGCTGCAAAGTGGCCAACAGCGATGGCGGTCGGGGGACACCTGCAGTGAGAGGCTCCCCTCTCAGCACACTCGTCTCACTTCCCTCAGGCTTCGGCTGATTTGGATCTGGTTGCTGCACTATAAGCAAAATCAAAATTTAAAAATCATCAATTCAGAGCACCATGAACATACTCAGTTTTTAAGCATTCATAGTTTATAATTTTGTTTTTTAATTCCAACTATAAAAAGCTTACAATAATTTGTTTAGAGTTTTGCATCACAGTCGCTGACCAATTAACCAAAGGACTAAAGGAGCTTCAGTCATAGATGATGACAGTTTTAAAATAAAGTTAAAAACAACCAACCATCGACTACAGCCTCACAGATAAAGGTGACCACAGACACAGTCCCAACTCTAGACAGGACTGTGGCAGCACTACTACGCCTGGCACCACAGCGGTGAACAGCCAGGAATCCATAGCCTGAGGACCAGACCCAGTGGCCCACTCAGACAGGAGGAAAGCAAGCAGAACCACCACTTCAGCCTAGGGATCCAAACAACTATCACCGTTCTGTTCAAAGAAAAATAATTAAAAGATTATTTGATTCTACAGCTCCTGGAAAAAGACTAGTTTAATCTTTTTTTACTTTAAAAAGAATTACTTTAATCTTTTTCCAGGAGCTCTATAACGAAAATGTGCCCAAGTGGTAAGAAACACCGATTTAAGAGGCATTCATACCAATAAACTCTGCATTTGAAAGGCACTGTGTAATGGTTAATGTTGACGTCAACCTGACTGAATTGAAGTATGCAAAGTATTGTTCCTGGGTGTGTCTGTGAGGGTGTGGCCAAAGGTGATTAACATTTGAGCCAGTGGGCTGGGAAAGGTAGACACACCCTCAATCTGGGTGAGCACAATCTAATCAGCTACCAGTGAGGCCAGAATAAAAGCAACCAGAAGAACAAGGAAAGCCTAGATTGGCTTAGCTCCCAGCCTACACCTTTCTCATGCTGGATGCTTCCTGATCTCGAACATTGGACTCCAAGTTCTTCAGCTTTGGGACTGGGACTGGCTTCCTTGCTCTCAGCTTGCAGATGGCCTATTGTAGGACCTCACCTTGTCATCATGTGAGTCAATATGCCTTAATAAACTCCCCTTTATATATACATCTATCCTATTAGTTCTGTCCCTCTAGAGAACCCTGACTAATACACACTTCTGATTACAAAGGGGAAGCAATCTCCTAAAAGCCAGGTCTAGTCCTCTGGTGTGGAGGAGACCCTGGACTGGGTTGGTCTGTTACCAGCAGTGACCCTGTACCAGCAGCCAAGGTCTGCAAGTGGGGCCAGCGAGGGGCTCCTGTGCCTCTAACGACACTCTCACAAGCTTGTACTGGCTTCATTGCTGGTTTCTTTCTGTGTCTTGCTAGTTTTCTTTTTTTAAAAAATATATTTATATTCTTTTTTTCTAAATATGTATTTCGTTTATATAATGAGAGGCTAAAATTCTGAAAAGCACCCAAATCCATGCTAAAAATTAAATACTTTAAAACCATGAGAAGGTAAGTATTTCGGAGTTAAAATTTAAATAACGTAAGTTAAAACCTTCGAAGTATTTTTATGAAATGCTAAGTCACTTTAATATGAGCAGCAAATTTTCTACCTGCTTACATGAAGGAAGCAGTCATGTGATTCTAAATTCACCATTATACACAGTGACCACTGAGTCTGGAAACAGAATATTTACAGCAATAGCCATGTATAATACACATTTGCCTGTGTTTCTCAATTTCCTGGCCACCCTGTTCATACAAACACAAAAGCTCAAAGTTGGACAACTCTTACCTTCCAACAATTCCTCAAAATCGTCTACAAAGAACTCCTTCAGTGGGGGGCGCTTTGGCCTCTTCAGGGTGTTAAGAAGCTGTTGGATTTTGGAGGACACTCTGCTGTTCACGGGGACACCTGTCATGGGAAGGACAGAGGAGCAATGAGGCCAGGACACATCACACCCTCTGGAGAAATGGACACAGGTGTAAGGCCTGAGGACAAACCACGATTCATCAGTTTACAAATCCATCCACGTTCAGACCCCACTGGGCAGTCATTTTGGAATTAATTCATTTAGCAACCACTTATTGAATGCCTTCCAGGAAACAGGACTTGTTCTAAGCTAGCAGTTTTTAAAATGGTCCAGGGACCCCTGGGGCATCCAAGACCCTTTCAGGAGGTTTATGAGGTTACGACTATTCCATGGTAATGTTAAGAAGTCATTTGCCAGCTGGGCGATGGCTCATGCCTGTAATCCCAGCCAAAGTGGCAGAGGATTGCTTGAGGCCAGAAGTTTAAGACTAGCCTGTTTAACACAGCAAAATCCTGTCTCTACAAAAAATTTTAAAAATTAAAAATTATCTGGATATGGTGGCTTGCACCTGTAGTCCCAACTCCTTGGGAGGCTGAGGAGGAACTTGAGAGGCTTGAGTCCAGAAGTTCCAGGCTGCGGTGAGCCATGATCATGACACTGCCCTCCAGCCTGGGCAACAGAGTGTCTATTTAAAAAAAAAAAAATCAGGGCCTGGGCACAGTGGCTCACTCCTGTAATCTCAGCACTTTGGGAGGCCGATCTGGGTGGATCACCTGAAGTCAGGAGTTCAAGAACAGCCTGGCCAACATGGTGAAACCCCGTCTCTACTAAAAATACAAAAGTTAACTGGACATGGTGGCACATACCTGTAATCCCAGCTACTTGGGAGGCTGAGGCAGGAGAATCACTTGAACCTGGGAGGCAGAGGTTGCAGTGAGCCTTAAACCCTGTCTCTACTAAAAATACAAAAATTAGCCAGACATGGTGGTTACCCAGGCGTGGTGGTACATGCCTGTAATCCCAGCTACTCGAGAGGCTGAGGCAGGAGAATCGCTTGAACCTGGAAGGTGGAGGTTGCAGTGAGCCAAGATCGGGCCACTGAACTCTAGCCTGGGTGACAGAGTGAATCTCCGTCTCAAAAAGAAAAAATAAGGAAGAAAATAAGCACAATTTTTAAAAATAGGCAAAAGTATAACAGATACTTTCCCTACAAAGATACACAGATGGCAAACAGGTACATAGAAAGATGCTCAATGCACCATCATTCATTAGGGAAATGCAAATTAAAACCTTAATGCGATACTTCTACATGCCTATTAGGATGGTTAACATAATACCAACTGTCGGAGACGGCGTGGAGGAACTGGTACTCTCACTACTAAATAATGAGAATATAAAATGGTACAAACACTTCAGAAAACAGTGTGGCAGTTTCTTAAAAAGTTAAAATAGCCTGGGCACAGTGGCTCACACCTATAATCCCAGCACTTTAGGTGGCCAGGGTGGGTGGATCACCTGAAGCCAGGAGTTTGAGACCAGCCTGGACAACATGGTGAAACCCCATCTCCACTGAAAATACAAAAATTAACTGGGCATGGTGGCACATGCCTGTAATCCCAGCTATTCGGGAAGCTGAGGCATGAGACTCGCTTGAACCCAGGATGGGGAGGTTGCAGTGAGCCAAGATCATGCCACTGCACTCTAGCCTGGGCAACAGAGTGAGACTCGGTCTCCAAAGAAAAAGTTAAAATACACTTTATATTTTTTATTAAAAATATATTTTATATTAAAAATATAATTCAGCCATTCTACTTCCAGGTATTGACCCAAAATAAATAAAAACACGTCAAAGCAAAAACGTGTACAAGATTGATTAATCATAGCAGCTTTACTTGTAACTGGCCCAAACTAGAAACAACCTAAATACACATCAACAGGTGAATAAATTGTAGTGCACACATCTAATGAAATATTACTCAATGAAAAGGAGTAACTATTGACACAAAAACATGAATGAATCTCAAAATAACTATGGAGAGTGGTATAAGCCAAACCGTAAAAGTAAAACTATGTGATTCCATTTACATAAAATTCTAGAAAATGCAATCTAATAGATAGTGACAGAAAGTAAATCAGTGGTTGCCTGAAGGGGAGGGAGAAAGCCAGAAAGATTCGAAGAGCGGATGACCTTGGAACACAAGGATGCTTTGGGCGTGCTGGATGTGGTCACTATCCTGATTGTAGTGATGCTTTCACAGGTATACAAATGTCTTAAAATTTATAAAATTGTACACTTTAAATATGTGCAATTCATTATGTCAATTACCCTTCAATTAAGCTCTTAATTTTTTTTAATATAAAGAGTAATAAATTGAATTAAAAACACATCTAGCCAATGTATAGACTGCTTCATGTTGATTCAGTATTAGTCTTCTGCCTCTGGACAAGGAGATGAAAGCCCTCAACAAAATCTGATACCCTGTTTGGGAGTACCAAAATACATGATAGGCCCCAGCTTTGAGCTCCTCTAAATTTTTCTGTAATTTAAATTGGTATTTTGGGGGAAAAAACTGACATGATTTTGATAAAAGACATGGAAGACTGTTTCAAAAAGAAATGGTATAAATGAGGACATCATGAAAGCGATACCGACATCTCTGAGCCTGCACGTGGGAAACCACGACTGCTGTTGTACCAACTTCACAGGCTGCCGAGGATGGAGAGTGAGGGGTTGTTCTGTCGCAGGTGGGTGTGTGCACTCGCACTAAGTCGCTGTCTGCCACACTGAATCTAAATAAAGAAACTTCCCACAGCTTCTCATTTCCCTACTATATTGCAGACTGAAACTCCTTTTGCATCCTATCTAAATGTGGAAGTCTTTTCCCTCCCTACTCTCCTTGTTCCCCACTGACCAACTCCACAGATATTTCCAATTATTTCTCCATATGACGCTTTCTGTAATAACATTAACTGCACACACTGGTTTCCATTTATCTGCAATGATTGATTAAAACTGATGGCTGGCTTGGGGTTGCTACAGCAAATACATTAAAACTGTGTTCAATACCTGAAGAGAAAAAACCTGTGCTCTGCTATTTCCCAAGGAGAAAGAGAGGCATGCTCACCATCTGCTGTTTCCAGCATGCTCCCGCTGCACCCCCGAGGAACACTTCTCACAGAAGACACCTGCGGACGCTCAAAGTATGAATGTTCCACGAGGCCCGTGGTGACATCAGGAGGGGCAGAATGCAGATCTGCTTTTGAAAAACACACCCAAAATGAAAGTGGCGGTTAAGGCAAAGGAGTATTAAGCTGCTCTTCAAACCCCATTAGTCTAAAGCTCCATTAGCTGAGCTCTAAGTGGGGAGAGTGTGGTATTCTGATTAATTTTGTTTTCTTGGCTGACCAAAGGCATACTGGGAAAATATGAACTCCCAGACACGTTGCGCAGAGATCACGTGCACGTGGGTGGCTCGACTCTCAAAGGGATCCAGACTCAGAACCACCAACTTCAGCACAGAGAAACGCAAAAAGTAAACCTGCCTGTCACAATAACCTGATGAGATTTCAGTTAGAAATTCCCTCAAGGGGCTGGGTGCGATGGCTCATGCCTGTAATCCCAGCACTCGGGGAGGCCAAGGTAGGCAGATCACCTGAGGTCAGGAGTTCAAGACCAGCCTGGACAACTTGGCAAAACCCCATCTCTACTAAAAATACAAAAATTACCCGGGCGTGGTGGTGCATGCCTGTAATACCAGCTACTGGGGAGGCTGAGGCAGGAGAATTGCTTGAACCCAGAAGGCAGAGTTTGCAGTGAGCTGAGATAGCACCACTGCACTATAACCTGGGCAACAGAGTGACACTCTATCTCAAAAATAATAAAAAATTCCTTCAAGGAAGCAAAAACAAGTTTGAAATCAATGGTCATCTATACACTTTTTCTAACATTATGAAAATAACAGCCAGGCTCATACAAATTGCTATAACCCCCCAAAAAGTATGCTGGACACCATACCTTTGAAGTCCTGAAAGAATAAAACTACAGAAATTAAAACTTCCCCCACTGCCAGTTAAAATATCTGCAAAACTAAGAGACCACAATCAAGCTGTTGTTCTTTTTTCTGAAACAGAGTCTCACTATCACCACCCAGTCTGGAATGCAGTGGCACGATCTCGGCTCACTGCAACCTCCACCTCCTGGGTTCCAGTGATTCTCCTGTCTCAGCCCCTCGAGCAGCGTGCACCACTACTCCTGGGTTCCAGTGATTCTCCTGTCTCAGCCCCTCGAGCAGCGTGCACCACTACTCCTGGGTTCCAGTGATTCTCCTGTCTCAGCCCCTCGAGCAGCGTGCACCACTACTCCTGGGTTCCAGTGATTCTCCTGTCTCAGCCCCTCGAGCAGCGTGCACCACTACTCCTGGGTTCCAGTGATTCTCCTGTCTCAGCCCCTCGAGCAGCGGGCACCACTACTCCTGGGTTCCAGTGATTCTCCTGTCTCAGCCCCTTGAGCAGCGGGCACCACTCCTCCTGGGTTCCAGTGATTCTCCTGTCTCAGCCCCTCGAGCAGCGGGCACCACTACTCCTGGGTTCCAGTGATTCTCCTGTCTCAGCCCCTCGAGCAGCGGGCACCACTACTCCTGGGTTCCAGTGATTCTCCTGTCTCAGCCCCTCGAGCAGCGGGCACCACTACTCCTGGGTTCCAGTGATTCTCCTGTCTCAGCCCCTCGAGCAGCGTGCACCACTACTCCTGGGTTCCAGTGATTCTCCTGTCTCAGCCCCTTGAGCAGCGGGCACCACTACTCCTGGGTTCCTGTGATTCTCCTGTCTCAGCCCCTTGAGCAGCGGGCACCACTACTCCTGGCCAACTTTTGTATTTTCAGTATAGACGGGGTTTCACCATGTTGGCCAAGCTGGTCTCGAACTCCTGGAGTCAAGTGACCCACCCACCCTAGTCCCCCAAAGTGCTGGATTTACAGGTGTGAACCACCATGCCTGGCCACAGTCAAGTTCTTAAAGTAGAATTGGTGTAACACTTAAAAACAGACATCACTCCTTTCATTGTCTGAATGTCCATTTCTGCGTTTAATTTCTGTGGTACAGCCTATCTGCTCAGAATGCTGGCTGACTATGAGCTCCAACAGGAACTGTGGTTGTAATTGGGTCGACCACTAGGGAAGGTACTTCGTCTGTATGACTACAGAAATTGTGTTGTACCACACATGGACACAGGGAGAGGAGCATCATACACTGAGGTCAGCTGGCAGGCTAGGGGAGGGACAGGAGGGCGTGGGGAGGGTGGGGAGGGATAACGTGGGGAGAAATGCCAGATATGATATAGATAATGGGGGAATGGAGGCAGCAACCCACCTTGCCATGTATGTACCTAAGCAACAACCCTACATGATCTGCACATCTACCCCAGAACCTGAAGTACAATAAAAAATAAAAATAAAAAAAGAAATTGTGTTCTATCACAATACTGAATACACAGATACTCGTCCACTTACAAGAATCAACACTGGGGCCAACATGCTAGCTCACACCTGTAATCCCGGCACTTTGGGAGGTCGAGGCGGGCAGATTAGCTGAGGTCAGAAGTTCAAGACCAGCCTGGCCAACAAGGAGGAACCCTGTCTCTACTAAAAATACAAAAATTAGCTGGGTGTGGTGGCGCATGCCTGTAGTCCCAGGTACTCGGGAGACTGTGGCAAGAGAATCACTTGAACTTGGGAGGTAGATGTTGCAGTGAGCCGAGACTGTGCTACTGCACTCCAGCCTGGGGGACACAGCGAGACTCTGTCTCAAAAAAAAAAAAAAAGAGTCAACATTGGCTGGGTGAAGTGGTTCACACGTACAATCCCAGCACTTGCGGAGGCTGAGCCAGGAGGATCACTTGAACCTAGAAATTTGAGACCAGCCTGGGCAACACAGCAAGATCCCATCTCTTAAAAAAAAAAACAAAAAACAGCTGGACATGGTGGCAGACATCTATGGCCCCAGCTACGTGGGAGGCTGAGGTAAAAGGATCACTGGCGCCCAGGAGTTCTCAGCTACAGTGAGCTAGGACCGAGCTAGGGCCACACCACTGCACTCTAGCCTGTGTCACAGATCCCTGGTGCCCAGGAGTTCTCGGCTACAGTGAGCTAGGACCGAGCTAGGGCCACACCACTGCACTCTAGCCTGTGTCACAGATCACTGGCGCCCAGGAGTTCTCGGCTACAGTGAGCTAGGACCGAGCTAGGGCCACACCACTGCACTCTAGCCTGTGTCACAGAGTGAGACCTTACCTCAAAAAAAAAAATCAACACCAGTCTATGTTAGGTAGAGACGACTAGCAACGCTCAATATTTTAATGAATGTACCTGTTAGTCTCACTGTGGTACTCCCAGGTACAATGTAAAGCAGAACTTTTTACTAGGGTTGTAGAAAGCTGAAGTATATGAAAGCACAAAGTCACTATCTGCACAGCAGAATATACCTTTTAAAAAATACTAAATCATTAGTTTTCACAACCCTTGAAAAACCCTGATGCTGATCAAATTAGCATTTTAAAGTATGTATATCAGGAGGTTCCTTTAGTTTAAAAAGAAATTTCCCCGCTTTTCCAAATCTAGTGAAAAGAATGATTTTAAAAGTATATATGGAAAAAAAGGTATACATGGTATACATATATGTACTACAGGTAGTTTTTAAAATTGCTATTTAATGGCTGGGAGCAGTGGCTCATGCCTGTAATCCCAACATTTTGAAAGGCCAAGACATGAGGATCGCTTGAGCCCAGGAGTTCAAGACCAGCTTGGACAACGTAGTGAAACCCCATCTCTACAAAAAAAAAATCAAAATTTAGCTGGGAATGGTGGCATTTGCCTGTAGTCCAGCTACTCAGGAGGCTAAAGTGTGAGAATTTATTAAGCCCGTGAGTTCAACGCTGCAGTGAACTATGATCATGCCACTGTACTCCATTGAGGGTGACAGAGCAAGACCTTGTGTCTAGGGAAAAAAAATAAAACAGCTGCATAAAAATAAACAAAAGCTACATTCAAAATAAAAATAAACTACTATAATGAAAAGTACTGCTTTTAAAAATAGGTATTTAAAAAAAAATAGGTATTTATATTTGTATAAAAATGTTCAATATATTTTATTTCCTTTATCCACAACTAAAAGTGATAATTTAAAAAAATTATCTTTAATTGATATGTTCTACCTCAAATTTTTTACTTAATATGGTCTTCCTCTTTTCATGTTTCTTCCCTTTGTTTAAATTGAAGACACATTTAGTGTTAGAAAATAAAACAAAGGATGATTTATGTAATAAGAAGAGGAAAGTTGAGTATTTTTCAGATTTAGAAATTCAAATTAACTTTGTCCAGCGAACATTCAGGATGTAGGTAGCTATAATTTGTACAAAACTACAATCCTGTAAATAAGCTATTCAGTAAAGTCCAGGTTAAGAATTTTTTTAATTAATAGAATTGATCATAAAATGTCAATGCTAGGACTAACAGATAAGAAAGGAAGAGATCATTATAGCTACATTTGCAGGAGTAAGGAGTTGTCTTCCATCAACACAGGTAATAAACCTACATTATAAATAATTGCAGCCAAGTCCTTTTCAGAGAATGAAAACATCTAATTCAAACACACATTAGAGTTAAATGCTTTGTTTAAACACACCCACCATCACTGGAAAGTTGAGGGCTGTACAGTTAAACAGTCTGAACTGTGGCTAATTTTTCATGCTGAATAAAGCTTTTATTTCTAAAATAAAAATTCCTCATCACCAGGAACAGTGTTGAGATGGCTCAGCAATGGCTAACAAACTCAAACTACAAATGTTTGCTCTCCTGCACCATCTCACCTAGAAAGGAACTTCTGTTTTCCTGCACCTGCCTCAGAATTGGAGTTAACTATGTATTTCTATAAAGCTAAACCTCCAGTGACGAACAGAGAAGGAAAATAATGGTGCAAAAGCTGTTTTCAAGGTATGGATGGTACACCTCCCCGGAAAGGTGGGCAGCAGTGTCTGGCCATGGAACACCCAGGAAAGCTACAGAAATAATCTGGGCAGGCCATTTTCCAAAAAGGTGCTTTCTCTGTGGAAAATGCTGCCTTCTCCTCCTACCTCGGCAGTCTTGGCAGTTCCTCTATGAGCTGGAAGCAATGTGGAGACAGAGCAGGGCACTGTGAGCTTTCATCTGAGACTGACACCTCAGAAGAAGGACACATGTTAAACACACAGATGTACTGACTCAAACAAATAAAAAATGAAGAGCAATAGTGATGTGCCCTACAGAGGATGCTGACACAGAAACCGTGGGCCACTCAACATACCCTATTTGTCCCCAGTCCAGCCAAGTGACCAAGATTTTATAAAAAAAAAAAAACTCAGCACATGAGCCCAGTAATAGCCTGAGGTGGCCCATGGGGACCCCACCATAAACACCAGCCTGTCATGGCTGCACTGCAGGTGCTCACCATTTCAGTTTTGGCAGAAAAGCAACTGAAAGCAAAGAAACTGAATAGGAATCAAGAAAATGGTATCGGCCCTGGCTTCACCACTTAGGCTGCTGTGTGATCTTAGGCAACCCACAATCACCCGACTTTTTGTCTTCCTTCCTCATCTAGGAAAAGAAAGGAGGGGATTAAGATAAGTATTCAACAATATTGATTGTATTTTAAGACACTTGTGCAAGAATGTATGTGGGCTTCACATGCCAGCTACATACAGCTAACTATGCTGCCACTTTAGTTAAAAAAATTGAATTTCAAAGGATGAAAGGTTTGTACTTTTTTCATTTCTAAGATGAATATAATTCAAATGACTGTATGATTTGGAAAAGATCCATGCATCCATATGATTAGCTCTGACTGATACCTTTTCAGGAGGAAGGCTGTCTAACCTGGTATCTGGAGGAGTAAAGGCCAGACCACACTGCAGCCTTCTTCCCCACCTCAGAATTCCAGCCAGGTACCGAAACAACCAACGGCCCTGCAGCTATGAACATACAGCCAAGAGGAGAGGCATGGAAAACAGAGAGGCAGCCAGGTCAAGGGTGATGGTTACAGCCACCAGCAGGTATGTATGTGTGCTGGCCATCCACTCCTGCACCTGCTATGCACACCAGCTGCCCCTCAAGAACAGGAAAGGGTGATAAGACATTGAGAAACGCCACACCCTTCTAAGGGACTATGAGGGAGGCCCCATGCCACAAAGGCCTAGGACTGTCAAATCACAGAAGTATCAAGAATTTGTTACCAAAAGGACATGTTCCAGATGAAAAAGAGGTAGGTCTTAGTGGGGAAAAATTTTGCAACTGAGCTGTATTGTTCAAAAGGTTATTAGGGGTTTAATCTGAATGATGAATTAACCAAATATTAACCTCATCTCTTTCAAGCAATTATTAAAAGCTCAAACCCCATTTACTGTTTCAGGCAGATAACCCAGCATGGGCTATCTGGGTTGTGTGACCTCAGTCACTGGGAGAGCACTCAGGCCTGCAGCTAAGTCTGCAGGGAGGCGCCCAGCTCAGGTGCGCTCCACCCCCTCCTTGAAAAGGAGCAGTACTGCCGCTAGGGCTTGGCACCTCCATCCTGGACACTCCTGATCCCACTCTGCCGGCACTGGGGCCACAGCAGCTTGTTACTGACCTATGTGGGTGTGGGCCTCAAGGCCTGCGAGTGCAGTGGCAGCGGTGGCCCCCGGCGTGGCTGCAGCACTGGGAGCGGCGGTGGGTCTCCCTCCCGGGTGAGATGAGGTGGAGGATGCAGAGGATGAGGTGGACGAGCCCTGAATGACCCGGTCGAGCCAGGGCTCGATGCTGGAATGGCTCTGGAGCGGAGTGGAGGTGAGTCGCCCAGGTCGCCGTAAAGAGCCCTCATCTTCTGAGGCAGATGACGTGTCTGTGGTTAAAATAATGATGACAGGCATGATGTTGGGATGAGTCAAGAGGACGGAGTTCCCACTGGCACTGGAGCCTCCCAGGCCTGTGTGCAGCATGCATCTGTACACCTGGCACAGCTCTGCCCAGACAAAGCCATGCAGTCACCTCGAAGGTCACCCTTAATCTAGAAGGGTATGCAAGGAGGCCTACTGTGGAGAAAATGATTCCATGAGCCCCCAGCTTCCCAGAAACCATACACACTCAAAGTGAAGACAGCCTCTTGTCTCCTAAAGGGCTTCAGCATATGCCTTGGTGGGGTCCCGAGTACCAAAGAATACCCTGACTGCTAAGCATTCTGTGAATATCCAGTGCTGCGCTGCCTGTCTGCACAGAGGCAGACACCATATCCACACATCAGTCAATCAGTCAACATCACTCAGGAGCAAGACTGCACCCAGCCCTACACCCTGGAGGTAGAGAGGCAGTATCCTGGCCTGTGCATGGCCGCAACAACAACACGGTGGCCATGGGAGGCCTGCAGCCCTGTCTACATGCATCCTTTCGGGGGAATCATGTGAACTAGCTCTAAAAAGAATTCCTTCCCAAGACAACTGCTACAGTCAACAAAATTAACTGTAAGTTAACGTTTCTTCAAGTCAGCATGACTGTATGCTTATTATGGGTTTTAAAATTATTAAAATATTATTTTAAAATTAGAAGTTATCTATAGCTATATTTAGTAGAAACAATTATTTGACAACAATTTCTAAGATTTTTTTCAACAATGAACTTTTGTTTTAAGCAAGAAAGCATTACCAAAACCACTAAATCATCTTGTGAATCTGGTGTGTCTGGTTTTATTGTATAGTATCTCCAAATGCATCAAACCAAAAATGGGTGTCACTATTTTTGTTACTTAAATATATGACAATACAAGTTCATGAATGTGAAGTCATTAGACACTATCAACAACCTGTACAGTTTAACAGGAAGACTAAAATACATTATTGCTAGAGAGAAAACTCACATAAAAATTTTTATTTCTAATGGTACCAACAAAACAATAACAAAATAAGCCCCAAAACGTTCCAAATAGTCTTATACTGTTGCATGTAAGTCCTGGTTACAACCTGTTAAGTTATGGGTAATAAGATGAGAATAACTGTAAAATTCTTAATTCAGGAAGCTTTAGCTTAGTGCTTATTTTAGTTTCCTCTCTTTACTAAAAGACGTAAATAGCATCTTATTATCCACACAAAAAGTCTTATAGAAAGCAAGTACCCATTTGCATAAGAACACTATGTACACCATAGATTTTCAGGTAAGGAATATGAGCATATGCAAACATTTTTAATCTCCAGACATGTCCAATCTATACTACAGGCCAGACGGATATTCCAAACTCAATGGGAAGCAAACAGGACAACATGAGGCCTGTGAACCACTCAAAAAGGCCACTCCTGACACTGATTACCAATACCTGGAGGGGTGTAGGTCTCCACGGACGAATGCACAAGGACAGAACGTCTTTTCGAAGGCATGGGCATCTTCCTCTCTTTGTACTTGGCCAAAGCTGCTTGCACGGCTTCAGTGTGGACATCTACACGGGAAGGACAGCAGTAACAATACTTTTTACAAGGTTGGTTATAAAGTAACAAACTAAGTTTCATGTTTTTGTTTTCAGTGGGGGTAAAAAGAATAGAAGCTCTCTCTCTGTCTATCCCCACATGCTGGTCCTAGATTTCTTTAAATATTCCTTTGTTTGTAGATCTAACTTTGGAATCATGTAAAATATTTCCACAGTTATAAATCAAAACTGAATAAAAGAGAAATCCCCAAAATTGAAAATAAAGTGAAACAAATGAGCCTAAATGTGTATCTAGTTGTTGGTTTATACCAAACTTGTTCAACCCAGAGCCCATGGGCTCAGGAGGGCTTTCAATGCAGCCCAATACAAATTTGTAAAACTTTTTAAAACATGAGATTTGGCCAGGAATGGTGGCTCATGCCTGTAATCCCAGAACTTTGGGAGGCCAAGGCAGGTGAATCACCTGAGGTCAGGAGTTCAAGATCAGCCTGACCAGCATGGCACAACCCTGTATCTACTAAAAATTATAAAAATTAGCTGGGTGTGGTGGCAGGCACCTGTAATCCCAGCTACTTGAGGCAGGAGAATTGCTTGAACCAAGGAGGCGGAGGTTGTGGTGAGCCGAGATCGCACCATTGCACTCCAGCCTGGGCAACAAGAGCAAAACTCTGTCTCAAAAAAAAGAGAGAGAGACAGAGAGAAAGAAAAAGAGGAAGAAGAAAAGAAAAGAGGTGAAGTACAGACCCTGCAGTCCTGAATCTGATAGGCCACGTCACTACGAAGAGATGTGGTACTCTGTCTTTTAGAAGTCTGTCTTACCCCTGTACATTGAAAATGCCTACAAACAACAACCAGCCCAATAGCAATCAGCATCCCTAGTGCCCAGACTGTGGTCTTGAAACACCATCCTCACTTAAAAACACCCTGAGAAGGCCAGGTGTGGTGGCTCACGCCTGTAATCCTAGCACTTTGGGAGGCCAAGGTGGGCAGATCACCTGAGGTCAGGAATTTGAGATCAGCCGGTCAACACAGTGAAACCCCATCTGTACTAAAAATACAAAAATTAGCTGGGCATAGTGGCACGTGTCTGTAATCTCAGCTACCTGGGAAGCTGAGGTAGGACAATTGCTAGAACCCAGGAGGCAGAGACTGCAGTGAGCTAAGATCATGCCACTGCACTCCAGCCTGGGTGACAGCAAGACTCTGTCTCAAAAACAAACAAACAAACAACAAAAAAAAAAACCACCCTGAGAAATGACAGATTCTGGATCTGGAGTAGGGAAAGAAATACCGCCTAGAGCTTCTTCTCATGCCTTAGTCTCCAAAGTACATGGGACTACAGGTATGTGCCACTACACCTGGCTAATTTTAGTATTTTTAGTAGAGATGGGGTTTTGCCATGTTGGTCAGGCTGGTCTCAAACTCCTGGCCTCAAGCAGCAATTCACCTGCCTCAGCCTCCCAAAGTGCTGGAATTACAGGTGTGGGCCACCACAGCCAGCCATAATGCCTCTTCTTATAAGGATACTAATACTATCGTGAGGGCTCCATCCCCATGATCTCATCTAAACCTAATTACCTCCCAAAGGACCAAACTCCAAATATCATCCCACTGGGGTTAGGCTTCAACATATGAATTTCAGAGAGGAGATATAATCCAGTTCACAGAATAGTGATAAAGAGAAAAATCTTAAAAGTGCCAGAGAAAAACAGACACATTAGATAGAAAAGAACACATATACGAAACAAAGTTGAAAGACTAACACTACTGATTTTAACACTTACTAAGGTACAATCATTAAGAGAACATTGTTTTGCCACAAAGACAGATAAAGGCCAGGCGCAGTGCCTCACACCTGTAATCCCAGCACTTTGGGAGACCGAGGCAAGTGAATCATGCGGACAGTAGTTTGAGACCAGTCAGGCCAACATAGCGAAACCCCATCTCTACTAAAAAAACAAAACATCAGCCAAGTGTGCTGATGGGCACCTATAATCCCAGCACTTGGGAGACTGAGGCAGGAGTATCGCATGAACCCCGGAAGCAGAGGTTGCAGTGAGCCAAGATTGTACCACTACACTCCAGCTGGGGCAACGTTATGAGACTCTGTCTCAAAGGTCAGGCGCAATGGCTCATGCCTGTAATCCCAGCACTTTGGGAGGCCGAGGCGGGTGGATCACGAGGTCAAGAGATCAAGACCATCTTGGCCAAGACAGTGAAACCCTGACTCTACTAAAACAACAACAACAACAACAAACAAAATTAGCTGGGCATGGTGGCGCGCGCCTGTAGTCCCAGCTGCTTGGGAGGCTGAGGCAGGCGAATTGCTTGAACCCAGGAGGCGGAGGTTGCAGTGAGCAGAGATCGCTCTGGTGACAGCGAGACTCTGTCTTAAAAAATAAAAATTAAAAAAAAGACAGATGAATAGAACAGAATAGAGAGTCCAGAAACAGATGCATGAATTTATGTGCAACTGCTTTTAAAAAAAAAAAAAGCCCAGGCCGGGCGCAGTGGGTCAAGCCTGTAATCCCAGCACTTTGGGAGGCTGAGGCGGGTGGATCATGAGGTCAAGAGATCGAGACCATCCTGCTCAACATGGTGAAACCTCGTCTCTACTAAAAATACAAAAAATTAGCTGGGCATGGTGGCGCGTGCCTGTAATCCCAGCTACTCAGGAGGCTGAGGCAGGAGAATTGCCTGAACCCAGGAGGCGGAGGTTGCGGTGAGCTGAGATTGCGCCATTGCACTCCAGCCTGGGTAATAAGAGTGAAACTCCATCTCAAAAAAAAAAAAGCCCAAAGGGAATTAGATGGAGAAAGCACAGACTTAAGGAATGGCACAGGAACAGCTGAACATCTACAACCAAAATCATGAACTCTGATCCATACCTTATATTTACACTAGAATTAACTAAAAAAGGATCACAGACCTCAGGGCACTAAAATGGCACTAAAAATCTAAAACTATAAAACTTGTACAAGAAAACACAAGAGAATTTTTGCAATCTTGAATTAGACAAAGATTTTCCTTTCCTTTTTTTTTTTTTTTTTTTGAGATGGTGTTTTACTCTTGTTGCCCAGGCTGGAGCACAGTGGCACGATCTTGGCTCACTGCAACCTCTGCCTCCTGGGCTCAAGTGATTCTCCTGCCTCAGCCTCCCAAGTAGCTGGGTTACAGGCATGCACCACCACATGCAGCTAAGTTTGTGTTTTCAGTAGAGACAGGGTTTCTCTGTGTTGGTCAGGCTGGTCTCAAACTCCTGACCTTGGGTGATCCGCCCGCCTCAGCCTGCCAAAGGTGTGAGCCACTGTGCCTGGCCAGCAAAGATTTCTTAGACACAAGAACAAAAGCACTATCCATTTAAAAAAATGATAACTTAGACTTCATAAAGATTAAAAACTTCTGCTCTTCAAAAGATACTTTAAGGAAACACAAAGACAAACCACAGCCTGAGAGAAAATATTGGCAAATCATATTTATGATAAAAGACTCATATTCAAAAGATAAAGAATATACCTAGTATAACCTTCACAAGGGCAGAAACCAGTTTATTAATATCACTTACATGAGCAGGGACAGGGTTGGGGAGAAGAGTGGGGACAGGTAGAAAATAAGGAAGGGAAGAAGCGAGGAGACCTCTTCTATGACCACTTTCATGGAAAGTACACATATGTGTCATGTGCATCTGCATCCAGGTATGAAGACAACATTGCTCAGTGAAATGCTGAGGGTAGCTATCTCAGGGTTCAGAAGTTTCAGGTGATTTTTACCTTTACCTCTGTCCTTAAACTTGGTATAATATTTTTTACATATTTAACACTAAGTATGTATTATTTATATAATCAGAGAAGAAGCCATTTTCCATGTGATAAAGTTTTTTATAAATGTATATCAAATTGCTAAGACATTATCCAGTCAAATATTTCTTAGACTATTTCGTCACACTCACTGTTGAAAAAAACATTTAAAATCTTAATCTTCGTTTTCAGTATTCTTAAAACAACCACTATCCCTATTAAAATTTTTTCTGAAAAAGGCATATCAAAAGAACTTAAATGTGAAGAAAATATACAATCACACAGTGGTGAAAATATTAAACAGATAATGTGCTCAAGTTATTAATATGTAACTCAGAATAGAAAACATGAATTTTTTTCAATGGACATTTTGTTGATTCAAGTAAAATATCAGAGACAAATTTAAATATTCATAAAAGCACTGCCAGAGTGGCAGAAATCTAATTGGAAGGAAATCTCCAAAATTAGAAAAAGAAATACTAAAACACCTACGCCTAGCAGTAAAGCTGCTCCATAATGCACAAAAAGTATTAGTATCAACTTCAAAGTGGAAAAGTGTATAAAAGTTTTAAAGAAGTTAATCTATTAAGAGGGAGAGGAAGAAATATCTTCTCCAGAGATATTTGTAGGCATCCCCTAAGAAAATGCCACTAAAGCTACAGAAGCCTGCGATTATGTGAAGGTTAAATGTTTTTCTTGAAAAAAACATGATGACGTACATTACTGCTCACGTGAAGACAATTTCTTTGGCAGATACTGTGGCAAAGAAAAAAAAAGGTAAAGACTTCAGGGTGGGAGTCTGAGAGCTCCAGGCCCGTCACCCTTTCTCACTGCCTCGGCTGTGGCCCTACCTGACCGGAAGCGCTCGTCTCTCGAGGTGGTGGGCCGAGACTTCTGCTGCTTGGGTGCCACGGCAGTGGTTTGTGAGGGCCCAGGAATTCTATGCTCTGCTTGCAGAGATGGGTCTATCCCTGAAACACAATATGGGAATACCTTATGTGAACAATTTGCTTTTCAAGTTACAAAAAATCCATTTAAAACAGCATACATTCCTCATCTGCTGCATACACTCTATCAAAGAGCCTTTAATCTGGAAGTCAGTGACACACACATGAATGCTGTGGGTTAAGGGCAACATCTACTTCCTGCTCTTCTCTCCCCACACCCACGAGCCCTGCCTCTCATTCACCATCTGCATGAAGGGTGACGATCAAACAGCTTGCCCTGCACCCTTGGCAGCACAGTACCCAGCAGCTCCCATCAGGGGTGTGAGCCATGGCAGACAGCCCTCTCAAAGCCCAATTCTGAACTGTGTTTCCAAGTCTGCAATGGCCTGTGCTGCTCATGCCCAGCATTGTCTACAGTGTTGGTAAACCCTGAGTAAGAAATAGCTCACCAGACCACCACTGGGGTCCACCAGCAGCCCTCAGATGCAAACAGGAAAAAAAGTGAAAGGCAGAGAAAACAAGAGCAAGAGGGGCATTAGAATGATGATGTCAGGGCACAAAGTGCTCAGAGGCTGGGACCTGCTCAAGCCGGGCCAACTGCCCTCACTGCACTGCCCACTTGCCCTGCCTCCAAATCGGGGCAAATGAAAAGCACATTGCTGCTCTCCACACTCCCTCACCAGGCCCTCTGCTCTCCAGGCAGTGGTCCCTGGCTACAGATGCCCTCAAGACACATTCCAGTGAGTGAAGGAATGGGGAACAATTGTTCAGGGTCACTAAACAAAATCCCTGGCATCATTTGAACCCTTGCTGACATTTGCAAACAGAACAAAGCAAAACCTGCAGATGTGCTTCAACAAAAATATATGTTTAGCTTTAACCTTTGTTTCAAAATGTCTCATAAAATTGGCCAGCAGGAATTCCAATGCCACTGGCTCCTCCAGACCTTACCACTCCCTGAAGAGGCAGAGTCCACGCTTCCTCAAACCTGGGCAGGTGACTGCCCCAACAAGTACAGTGTCACAGAAGTGATGCTGTGTGACTTCCAAGGCTGGTTGTGAAAGGTGACACAGCTCCATCTGGCTCTCTGCAACACCACACACCAAGTCTAGAGTGCTAAGCCCCACGGTGGAGGGGCCCCATGAGGACAGAGGGAAATACAGGCAGGGGTGGGAACCAGGTGCTTGGCAGCAGGAGTCTCCCCACCCCAACAGCCATAGCCGTGACTGAGGAGCCCTCACAGGATGTCAGCCCAGGACTTGAGCACCCAGCTCTGGCTCTGTGGACAAGGACAAGGTGACACTTGAACTGGGCCTGCATTCCACATTCGTGAGTGGAACAGATGCTGCTGATGTTGTTCAAGCACTACGTACATTTTGGGGTAGTCGGTTATGCAGCATTGGAGAATATGAACACTATCTACAGAAATCAATGTTAGCCCTTCAAAATTTGAGCATACATATGTACATATACATGTATATTTGTGCGCGCACACACACACACGTTTATGTACAAAACATATGTTAAGCAGTGCCCCTACTGGCTTTCGGCTTTTTGTGACTGGATAAAACAAGTTTAAAGTTCACAATGGACAATACAGAGTCTTACACCTTATGATGATAAACAAGTATGCTGTAAAGTGACATATACACCAATGGACTTCCTTACACTTACAGTCCAAAATATGCATCCTTTTATTCTTTGAGATAGATTCATTTGTTCAACAAAGATACAAAACCCAATGTGAAATTATTGGATGAAGTAGTAGATATATTTTTAATTTAACAGATATGAAGAGGTAACTTTCCAAAAAGGTTACAGCAATTCACACTCCTACAAGCAATGCATGAAAGTGCCATTTCCCCACTCTCTGTCAGCACTAGATGTTATAAAAAGTTCTAGAATTCTGCCAATCTGATAAGAGAAAAATGGTGTCCTTTAATTTGCATTTCCATATCTAACTAGAGAGGCTGAATATAATTTAATGTTTATTGCCCATCCCCATTTCCTCTTCTTTGGCTTTCTGTTACTTTACCCAACAAAAGACTCCCCTCAAAAGACCAGGAAGCCTCACTCCTTGTCTGCTGCGGACACCTTGAACCGCGTACACATACAGAACCGTGGCCTGGCTGCTGTCAGCTCAGTCACTCTGAAATGTTCTCATTCCTAGGGAGCCTATCACACCTGTCCATCGTTTCCTTTCTAGCTTCCAGGTCTCCTATCTCACCTATGAAGACAATTTCCAAGCAAAAGGGTGTTCAAATATTCTCCTGAATTTCATGCTTTTTATAATTAAAAACATATTTAGAACTTTAATTCTGAAGTTTATGTTCACTAATGGTGGGGAGGAGGAAGAGGGTTCCTGCCTGCAGAAGGGTAGTACCAGGTATTAAATTGACCCTCCTCCTTCATAATCTCTCAGATCACATCTGGATTCTCTTCCACTGACTGGGTCGTGTACTCCACACACTGACATCCTCCAGTTGTGACTATAAGGCATACACAATCAGGTTTAGTAACTCAAATGCCAGTCCTTTATCACTAGTGTTCTTTTTCAAAAATGTATAGGCTACTCTCAGAACTTTTCCCCTTCTAATGGGTCACTTCCAATTCTAGGTTTAGGAGAACCTCAGGGCTGATATTCAGACTGGACTATGTTACATTCACACATTAACTTGGAATCTGCCAGTTTTACAGGATAAGTTTTTCCAGTTAGGAAACTGGTATGTTTCTTCATATATTTAAGTCTTGGTTATTTCTTTCAATTAGATGTTACAATCCTAATATAGGTTTTGTCTTTTTTACTAAATGCATTAATAAGCATTTGACAGTCTATGTTCATTATAAGATTTTTTTCATATTTGAAAACAGAAATACTGCTAGAGAAAAGCCACATATTTACCTTCTATCTTTATGTGTATCAAACCAAAATCACTTACTAATTCTAAAAGTTAAATGAGCAGTCACATGAGTTTCTGAGGTATAAAATAATACCACCTATATTTAAAGATGATTATCTTTTGTTCTCTAATATTTATTCTTTGTTTTTCCATCGCATTGCATCAGCTGTGACCACCCAAATAATGTGGAGTAAGAGTGGGCATGGCCAGCATTTCTGTTGACCTATTTGGAATGGAAATGGCTACAGTATCTGATTGTTTAGTTTGATGATTGCTGGTGATTTTGGACAAATGGGCCTTAAGATATTTTAATAGTTTCCTTCAATTCAAATTTTATCCTGAGTTTGTTTCTATTTTAGATGAATAAATATCAGCATATAGGCTGGGCACAGTGGCTCACACCTGTAATCCCAGCACTTTGGGAGGCCGAGGCAGGTGGATCATGAGGTCAGGAGTTCAAGACCAGCCTGACCAACGTGGTGAAACACCATCTCTACTAAAGACATAAAAACTAGCCTGGCACGGTGGCAGGCAACTGTAATCCCAGCTACTTAAGAGAATCATGTGAACCCAGGAGGTGGAGGTTGCAGTGAGCCGAGACCGTGCCATTGCACTCCAGCCAGGGCAGCAGAGTGAGACTCCCTCTCAAAAAAAAAAAAAAAAAATCAGCATATAAAGAGCCTCCTCAATCTTCTTGCTGTTGATTATAAAATGCATCATACCAATATAGGCAATATAAAGCATATGTACAGTTTAAGAATATTATTAAGAAACACAGGTTATTGGCCAGGCACGGTGGCTCACGCCTATAATCCCAGCACTTTGGGAGGCCGAGGCGGGTGGATCACAAGGTCAAGAGATCGAGACCAACCTGGTCAACATGGTGAAACCCCGTCTCTACTAAAAATACAAAAAAATTAGCTGGGCACGGTGGTGCGTGCCTGTAATCCCAGCTACTCAGGAGGCTGAGGCAGGAGAATTGCCTGAACCCAGGAGGTGGAGGTTGCGGTGAGCCGAGATCACACCATTGCACTCCAGCCTGGGTAACAAGAGTGAAACTCCGTCTCAAAAAAAAAAAGAAACACAGGTTATGAAATAAAACACTCAGTGCCTTAGGAGTCCCTGTGGCCCTCTCCAATCTAACTTCCATGAGGAAATGGTGTGCTGGGGTCTTTGAAAACCATTTCCTTTACTTTCCGTACTCACTATGCAAGGCCCCTAAATATTAATAGCCCGGTCTGAAGGTTTTTTTTAATCTTGTACTGGCTATATGCCTTTGTAATTGTTTCTTTCATCCCCACTATGTTTGTAAGATTCATCTTTGCTGATGCACACAGCTCTTGGGCTTTCCACCCTATGAATTCTGTTGATGGGTATTTGAGTTCTCGGCAGTTTACAGATATAATGAACATTCTTGTACAACAGAATAAGGTACAAACAAACACAAGTTTCTCTAGGGAAAGTAGGTGCTGAAGAACTGCTGCACCTCTTCAGCTTTACTACGTAATGCTGGCTGCCTGCACCCTACTGACTGAATCTTCTCCAACAGGAAAGTTGGTTGGGGTTGTAATGTGCATTTCTCTGATTACTAGAGAGGTTAAACATCTTTTCGTCTGCTCATTGGCTATCTGGATTTCCTCTTATGAAACACATATTTGAATCTTCATCCATTTTCCACTGGACATTTTCTTATGTTCAAAGACTTTCTGGCTATTAAGTTTAAACTAATTAAATTAATGGAAGATGGTGGTTCACACCTGTAATCCCAGCACTTTGGAAAGCCAAGGCTGAAAAATCGCTGAGGCTAGAAGTTCAGCTTGGGCAACATAGTGAGACCCCGTCTCAATCAATGAGCTGGTCGTGGTGGTGCACACCTGTGATCCCACGTACTCAGGAGGCCGAGGCGAGAGGACTGCTTAAACTCAGGAGTTTGAGACTGAAGTGAGCTATGATCACACCACTGCACACCAGCCTGAGCAAGAGAGTGACACCTTGTCCCTCATGCTCAACCATGATACATGCTGGTGTTTCATATATTGGACAACGCAGTCAGAGAACATGCGAGAAGTTCTACTGGACAGCACTGCTTGGCACATTCTGGATGCTAGTTCTTATCTGTGTTACGGCCATCTTCTCGCACTCTGTAGTTTGCCCTTGCAATCTCTTTATGATGATGTTTCATAATAAGTTCTTGATTTTCATGTAGTCCAATTAACCAATCCTTTCCTTTATGGTTCCTGAGTTTTGGTACCTTTAGTGATGTCAAAAAATCCTTCGTATCTTGAGATTATAACAATTGTCCTGTAAGATTTTCTAAAGCCTTTAAAGGCCTTTCACATTTAGGCCTAATACATCTGGAACTGATTTTTGTCTCCAATGTCATGTGTTTTATATGTGGACAAAGAACTATGCCAGCACCATGCCTGCCATGCCACTGTTCCCATGTGCAAAGTCCACACATCTATGCATTTGTCTAGGCTGTCCACCCTTAGTGACAATGGCTTTATAATAACTCTTCATATCCTGGTTGGGCCAATCCTCTCATCTTATTCTTTTCTGAACATATTTTGGGTCTCTTGACCTTTTATACTCGGATATACATTTTAGAACTAACTTGTTAGTTATTAAGTTCCACAAAGAAAAAAAAACTATTGAAATGATGAATGCACTGAATCCACAAATCAATCTAATGTGGTAAGAACTGACATCTTTATAATAGATGCTCTAGCCCCAGTAAGGAAATGTGCGAGGCTGTTCACAATCTTAAAAATAAAATAAATCCTCTTTGGAAATACCAAGCCAGAGCTTTAAATTATAATCTATGCCTTTGGATTTTATTAATATTAGATGCATATTTTTCAAGACCAGCCTGGGCAACATAGCAAGATCCCATCTCAATCAATAATCAACATATACCAATGTTTAAACTTGGTTGAACACTGCTAATGAATGTTAAACTCTAAAAACAATGGAAAAATCACGTTTTATGAAACAATGTAATTGCTAGGAAACCCCCGAGCGTATTGGCCTTACCTTGAATAAGTGGTATGTAACGTGCAAGCAGCTTGGCCCTTTTCTTTTCATATCCTTTTTGAGTGATGTCACCTAAAACAACAATGGAAAAAAAAATTACATTTCTTCTCCAATTCCAAAGTTTATTTTTTTTGAGATGGAGTTTCACTGTTGTTACCCAGACTGGAGTGCAATGGCACGATCTCAGCTCACCGCAACCTCCGCATCCTGGGTTCAAGCAATTCTCCTGCCTCAGCCTCCCGAGTAGCTGGGACCACAGGCGCGCACCACCATGCCCATCTAATTTTTGTGTTTTTAGTAGAGACGGGGTTTTCACCATGTTGACCAGGATGGTCTCGATCTCTTGGCCTTGTGATCCACCTGCCTCGGCCTCCCAAAGTGCCAGGATTAGAGGTGTGAGCCACCGCGCCTGGCCCCAAAATTTTTTAATTTAAAATTAATTCATGATTGAAAAACTGCAAACACTAATGTCCTTCCATGGAGTAACTGGACAAATCAACTATCACGGATCCATAGAATGGAATACCACTCAGCAATAAGAAAGGAAGAAATGACTGATACACACAGCAATTTGGATAGATCTCACATGAATGCGCTGAGTGAAAGAAGTCAGACTCAAAAGGCTGTATGTTGAATATTCAATTTTTATGACATTCTGGAAAAGACACAACCAGAGAGTCAGAGTCAGGTAGTGGTTGCCAGGGGATGGCAGTGAGGAAAAGAAAAGGGAATTTTGAGGGTGGTTAAACTGTTCTATGCCTGGAGTGTAGTGGTGGTTACATGAATATACGCATTTGTCAAAAATCTGTACCACTAGCTGGGCGCAGTAGATCACGCCTGTAGTCCCAGCACTTTGGGAGGCTGAGGCGGGTGGATCACCCAAGGTCCGGAGTTCGAGACCAGCCTGACCAACATGAAGAAACCTGTCTCTACTAAAAATACAAAATTAGCCAGGCATGGTGGCACTTGTCTGTAAACCTAGCTACTTGGGAGGCTGAGACGGGACAATAGCTTGAAGCCAGGAGGCAGAGGTTGCAGTAAGCCGAGATCGTGTTATTGCACTCCGGCCCGGGCCACAAGAACAAAACTCCATCTCAAAAAGAAATCTGTACCACTATGGAAGAGGAGTAAGGGTGAATTTTACTGTGTGTAAATAATACTTCAAATTTTAAAAAGTGTGATTAGCTGATGTGTCGTTGCCTTGGTAATCCTGCTCAGTACCAGAGGAACCGCAGATTCAGACATTTGGTGTATGTGCTTGGCTGAGGAGCCAATAGGGCAAAGATACCATCTGTGGGATCATTACTGAAGGCCTCTAAGTCAGAATCCCGCCCAGGCGGAACGATATAGCAGCGCAGCAAGGCCTCGGTTGGCCTCGGATAGCTGGTCTCCCGCGGTCCCCGCCCACAGGCCGCTCCACCCCGCGCCGGGCGTGCCCAGCCTCATGCTGGGACCAGGGTCCAGTGCGCAGTGCCCCTCGTCCTGGGAAATGGGGTGCAGCTGGAAAGGCAGCCGCCCCCTCGCCTGTCTCGCAATGCTCATTTGTGGGGAACCTGGTGCTAAACCATTAGTAGATGACCTGCTTCTGGGCTGGGGTTTCCTACGTAGCAGAGCAGCTCCCTCACTGTGATCTATTGAAAATCAGCCCTCAACAGAAGGGTTTATATTTTTTTTATTTTAAAAAAGAAAAAAAAATAAATAAATAAAGAAAAAGAAAAAAAGAAATGTAAAAAACAACAAAAAAAATTGTGATCAGCATCCCTGAGAGCTTGCCAAAAATGCAAACTCTCAGCTACACCCCAAACTGATGGAATCCAAATCTGTACTTTATTAAGATCCTCCAGTAATTCCTGTGCAGGTTCAAGTTTCTCAAGTAATGGAATAAGGGAACCATGGGACACGAGCCCTCCTAGGCCAAGGGGTGTCCTTGGAAAGGAGGAAAAATGACCGCTGTTCCAATAAATTATAAGGAAAAGTAGTCTGAAAACAAATTAAACCACCCAGGAATGAGGTAGGAAATGCGCCATCATGGAAATACTTCCTAATCTAAGCACACTATTGGGTTCCCTACACACACCTGAAGTTCTAACAGTGGATCTGTGATGTTGTGAAGACTGTATTTAGACTGGAATTATATATTACAGTTCTCCTGACTAGCTTGTCCTCTGGGTGAACATAGTAGAGTTTTTAGTGTTTTTTAAGACCTCCCTCCTCTCAAAACAAACAAAGCAGTAAGGCTGCTGTGAGTCAAAAGACACAGACAGATGTCGTTTATCGAATACGTAACCGAAAATTTACTTTAATTTTTATTGTAGGATTTGTTGTGTGAACATACTGATGCCGTTGAATATCTGACATCTAAGTTAAGCCTCAACGGAAGCCTCTTGGTAGGCATTATGTCCTACAGAACAAGAGCCTGACGCCAAGGAGGCCAGGGCCTGAGGGCCAGGCAGCTGCCTCTGGTCCAGACCAGCCTACCACAACCTACTCCACCCTGCACTGCACCCAAGCCCTGCCCTCTGAACAGAGCCTCTGCTCTGAGAGCTCACTCGGTTTCTCCCAAGCCTGTCTGTCTCCTCCAAAGCTTATCTGTCTCTCCTTCCATTTATTTATTCCCTCTGTCCCCACTGTGTTCCATCCCTTCAGGCAACTTTTTCTTTGTATTTAGTGTCTTTTAGACATATTTTCTTACTGTGTCTTTCTAGAGTGTCTTTTAGACAGTTTTTTATAGTGTTTTTCAGAATATATTCTGCAGAATGCATGCTGCTTTGTGTCTGTGTATTTAACTGACCTGAATGGCATATTATAAATCTCTGTTTTCTTCCATAAGTCTTCCATTTTTAAAACCACCCCATCCTCAAGGCAATGAGCACACCTGATCCACTGCTCTGAACCAGGTGCCCCTTGGAAGCGTCATCCTTGTTCACCTCCTCACCACTTCACTGGATACTCCCAGGTCCATAGCCAGCCACTGGTCACACCAACACACTCATTGCTGCAGTGACAGTCCTCATCAGGTTCAGAATATAATTGTACAATTTCACTTATTAAATATCAACTTGTGCACAACTTTTTAAGGTTTAGAAGGCAGTAATTTTCACATGTGCACATGGGGTATGAGAGGCAATTAATCTACATAAAAGAAGAATCTCACTTAGGGTCACAGATGCCAGATCCCAAGTAATATCACCAAGTTCTTTACTCAGCAACACAATTTCTAAAAACCCATTCTCAAAAGCACTCAACTACCCCTTCAGATCACAGGAACAAGGATTAGTGCACGCTACATGTGATGGCAAATAAGGCAAAACAATCTAATTGTCAACAAAAAGAAATAAACATGCTGCCAAGTGTCTTTACAGAATCTTGTTAATCTTAAAATCCTCTTATTTGGGGTAATGGGTTAAATATCACTTACATGGATTCACGGTATCCTACTGGGTAAAAAGAGCAAGTTGAAAAACAATACACACACACACACACACACACACACACACACACACACACAGAATGATTCCATTCTGATCAAAGTAAATAAAATTAAACATATTTACTTAGTAGCTGTGTATATTTACATATACATAGAAAATGTCTGGGAGAGATGTACAACTAATTATTAATAGTGTTTTCCCCTGTGGAGTGATTTGTTTGCCTTTGGTTTAGGGTGTGAGACCGATTTCATTTTTTCACTTCATATACTTTTATTCTTTAAAATTTTTAGACACATAATCCTTTGTCATTAAGAATGTATGGAGGATGGTTTTGACCATGTGTGATGGCTACATAAGATGTTCCTGGGGGTAACCAGATGCATTCCATCTACTATTTTTGCAACTTCGACTCTAAAATTATTTCAAAGTAAGAAGTTTTAAAACACATGGAAGAGATTATGCAGAATTGCTTTTTTTTTTATTGCATTTTAGGTTTTGGGGTACATGTGAAGAACATGCAAGATTGTTGCATAGCTACACACGTGACAGTGTGATTTGCTGCCTTCCTCCCCATCACCTACGTATTTTCTTTTTTTGATGTCTCATTAAATTTGCCAGTGAAACAATATGGTGCTGCAGGTTTATTTTCCAGGTTTTTAAACTATGAATTTAATTTATTTAATAGTTATAGGACTATTCAGGTTTTTGCTTTATTATTGATGAATTTTGGGGTTTTGTAGCTTTCAAGAAATTGGTCCATTTCATCTAAGATGTTGAAAATAGTGACGTGGGCCAGGCTTGGTGGCTCATGCCTCCTGTAATCCCAGCACTTTGAGAAGCCAAGGTGGGCGGATCACCTGAGGTCAGGAGTTCAATACCAGCCTGGCCAACATGGTAAAACCCCATCTATACTAAAAATAGAAAAATTAGCTGGGCGTGGTGGCACCCCCTCTGTATTCCCAGCTACTTGGGAGGCTGAGGCTGGAGAATCACTTGAACCTGGAAGGGGGAGGTTGCAGTGGGCTGAGATCACGCCACTACACTCTAGCCTGGGCAACAGAGCAAGCTTCTGTCTCAAAAAAAAAAGAAAGAAAAAGAAAAGTCACGTGTCACTTAACTATAGGGGTACATTCTGACAGATGCACTGTTAGGCAATTTCATTGTTGTACAAACATCATTTGAGTATCTATACACAAACCTCGATGGTGTAACCTACTACACATCTAAGCCGTGTAGTATAGCCTATTGCTCCCAGCCTACAAACCTGTATAGTATGTTACTGTACTATACACTGCAGACGGTTGTGACACAGTGGTGTTTGTGTTTAAAATATCTAAACACAGAAAAGGTACAGTAAAACTATGGAATAAAAGATGAAAAATAGTACATCTGTATAGAGCACTTCCCATGAACTAGGCTTACAGGAATGGAAGTTGCTCTGTGTGAGTCAGTGAGGGTGAGTGAATATGAAGGCCTAGGATATGACTGTACATGACTGTAGACGGGTGAGTGGATATGAAGGCCTAGGATACGACCGTACACGACTGTAGACGGGTGAGTGGATATGAAGGCCTAGGATACGACCGTACACGACTGTAGACGGGTGAGTGGATATGAAGGCCTAGGATACGACCGTACACGACTGTAGACGGGTGAGTGGATATGAAGGCCTAGGATACGACCGTACACGACTGTAGACGGGTGAGTGGATATGAAGGCCTAGGATACGACCGTACACGACTGTAGACGGGTGAGTGGATATGAAGGCCTAGGATACGACCGTACACGACTGTAGACGGGTGAGTGGATATGAAGGCCTAGGATACGACCGTACACGACTGTAGACGGGTGAGTGGATATGAAGGCCTAGGATACGACCGTACACGACTGTAGACGGGTGAGTGGATATGAAGGCCTAGGATACGACCGTACACGACTGTAGACGGGTGAGTGGATATGAAGGCCTAGGATACGACCGTACACGACTGTAGACGGGTGAGTGGATATGAAGGCCTAGGATACGACCGTACACGACTGTAGACGGGTGAGTGGATATGAAGGCCTAGGATACGACCGTACACGACTGTAGACGGGTGAGTGGATATGAAGGCCTAGGATACGACCGTACACGACTGTAGACGGGTGAGTGGATATGAAGGCCTAGGATACGACCGTACACGACTGTAGACGGGTGAGTGGATATGAAGGCCTAGGATACGACCGTACACGACTGTAGACGGGTGAGTGGATATGAAGGCCTAGGATACGACCGTACACGACTGTAGACGGGTGAGTGGATATGAAGGCCTAGGATACGACCGTACACGACTGTAGACGGGTGAGTGGATATGAAGGCCTAGGATACGACCGTACACGACTGTAGACGGGTGAGTGGATATGAAGGCCTAGGATACGACCGTACACGACTGTAGACGGGTGAGTGGATATGAAGGCCTAGGATACGACCGTACACGACTGTAGACGGGTGAGTGGATATGAAGGCCTAGGATACGACCGTACACGACTGTAGACGGGTGAGTGGATATGAAGGCCTAGGATACGACCGTACACGACTGTAGACGGGTGAGTGGATATGAAGGCCTAGGATACGACCGTACACGACTGTAGACGGGTGAGTGGATATGAAGGCCTAGGATACGACCGTACACGACTGTAGACGGGTGAGTGGATATGAAGGCCTAGGATACGACCGTACACGACTGTAGACGGGTGAGTGGATATGAAGGCCTAGGATACGACCGTACACGACTGTAGACGGGTGAGTGGATATGAAGGCCTAGGATACGACCGTACACGACTGTAGACGGGTGAGTGGATATGAAGGCCTAGGATACGACCGTACACGACTGTAGACGGGTGAGTGGATATGAAGGCCTAGGATACGACCGTACACGACTGTAGACGGGTGAGTGAATATGAAGGCCTAGGATATGACCATACACGACTTTATATCCTTATTCTTTCTTTTTTTTTTTTTTTTAAGAGACAGGGTCTTGCTCTGTCTCTGAAGAGACAGGTTAGAGTACAGTGTTACAATCATAGCTCACCACAGCCTGGAACTACTTGGCTTAAGCAATCCTCCTACATTAGCCTCCTTAGTAGCTAGCACTACAGGCGCTTCTCTAGCACACCCAGCTAATTTTTTAATTTTTTGTGGAGCCTGGGTCTTGTCACATTGTCTAGGCTGGTCTCCAACTCACAGTCTCAAGCAATCTTCCCACCTTGGCTTCTCAAAGTGTTGGGATTATAGGCATGAGTCATCATGCCCAGCTTACAAGCTTTTCTATATTAAGTTTTATGGGTTTTTTTTGTGAGGGGTGGCTTTCTTACTTTTAAAACTTTTCAGTTAAAAACTAACGCACTTGGCCGGGCACGGTGGCTCACGCCTGTAATCCCAGCACTTTGGGAGGCCAAGGCGGGTGGATCACGAGGTCAAGAGATCGAGACCATCCTGGTCAACATGGTGAAACCCCATCTCTACTAAAAATGCAAAAAATTAGCTGGGCATGGTGGCGCGTGCCTGTAATCCCAGCTACTCAGGAGGCTGAGGCAGGAGAATCGCCTGAACCCATGAGGCGGAGGTTGCGGTGAGCTGAGATCGCGCCATTGCACTCCAGCCTGGGTAACAAGAGCGAAACACCATCTCAAAAAAAAAAAATAAATAAATAACGCACTTACATACATTAGCCTAGGCTCACACAGGGATCACCAATAACACTGTGTTCCACCTCCACATCTTAACCTACTGGAAGGTCTTCAGAGTATGTAATACCACGCATGGAAGCTGACACTTTCTATGATTACAAAGCCTTCTTCTCAAATAGTTCCTGAAGGGTCTGCCTGAGGCCATTTGACGGTTAACTTCTTTTATACATAAGGAGTATACTCTAAAATAACAAAATGTACAGTAAATACGTAAACCAGTTACATTCATTTATCATCATTACCAAGTATTATGTATAGTATATAATTATACGGACTAGATTTTTTTTTGAGACACAGTTTCATTCTTACTGCCTAGGCTGGAGGGCAGTGGTGTAAATGGCTCACTGCAACCTCTGTCTTCCAGGTTCAAGTGATTCTCCTGCCTCAGCCTCCTCTGCTGCCTATGGTAATAGTGCCTCTTTCATTCCTGACTTCGGTAATTTGCGTCTTTGGTAATTTGTATTTTTTCACTGTCAGTCTTGTTAGAGGTTTATCAAATTTATTATCTTTTCAAAGAACCAGGTTTTGGTTTCACTGACTTTGTTTTTTTTTTTTTTTTTGAGACAGAGTTTCACTCTTGTTGCCCAGGCTGAAGTGCAATGGCGCAATCTTGGCTCACTGGAACCTCTGCCTCCCGGGTTCAAGTGATTCTCCTGCCTCCGCCTCCCGAGTAGCTGGGACCACAGGTACACGCCACCATGCCCAGCTAGTTTTCGTATTCTTAGTAGAGATGGGGTTTCACCATGTTAGCCAGGCTGGTCTCAAACTCCTGACCTTGTGATCCACCCACCTGGGTATCCCAAAGTGCTGGGATCACAGGTATAAACCACTGCGCCCAGTCGTCACAGAAACTCTTATACATTGCTGGTGGGCATGCAAAATGGTACAGTCACTCTGTAAAACAATGTGGAAGTTTTTTACACAGTTAAGCAAACACTCACCAGATGACCCAGCAATTCCACTTGATTATCTAACCTACAGAAGTAAAAACTTGTGTTCACAGCAAAATCTATACACAATTGTTTACAGCAGCTTTATTTAATCACCAAAAGCTAGAAACAACCCAGATGTCAAGTGAATGGATAAAGAGACTGTGATATAACCATACGATGGAAAACTACTCAGCAATAAAGAGGAACAGACTACTGATACCTGCAAAAATGTGAATAAATTTCAAAATACATTACGTTGAGGGAAAGAACCCATTCTTGAAAGTTACGTACTGTATGTTTCCATTTATATGACATTTCCCAAAAGATAAACCCGTAAAGATAGGGAACAGACCAGCTGGGGGATGGGGAGACTGCAAATGGATAGTATAAGGAGTGTTTTGGGATGATGGTACTGTTCTTTTTCTCTTTTTAGAGAAAGGTCTCACTCTGTCACCCAGGCTGGAGTGCAGTGGAATAGCTTACTACAACCTTGAACTCCTGGGCTCAAGCAAATCAACTTCCCAGAGTCTGAAAGGAGTATCTGACAAAGAAGTACTTCAGAGAGTCAGCAGCTGGGTGACTCCACAATGGACCAGCGTGGCTACAGAAGGAGCACCCCAAAAGGGCATGGCACAATGGTGGGAGCCCCAGGGGCTCAGCAGGTTCCAATCCAGCACAACACAGTCTGCCTTCGGTCAGGTCACTTTGACTGCCTCCAAGGTGGACACCAGACAGAAATCAGATACACACCAGAGACTTTGGACTCAAGTGAGCTGGACACAGTTGCCAGTGTTTATTTCTTTGGAAAAGTGTTGGTCTTTGCTCTGCTGCCAAAGAAGGGGTCCAAAAAGTCTACCAGGTCCTAACTTGGGCCACACAAGCTTATTTACCCAGGGTCCCAAGGCAAGGTCTCTGTGCCATGGCAGCTGGGAAAGCCCACAGCTGCCACTGGACTAGACAGGTCCTACTGGAAGTACCCACAGAGAGGAGGAAGAAACAATAAAATGAGAGGTGATCCATACCTGATATGGTTTGGCTCCGTGTCCCCACCCAAATCCCACTTGAACTATAATAATCCCCACATGTTGGGGAGGGATTCAGTGGGAGGTAACTGAATCATGCATGGGGGCAGGTTTTTCTCCACGTTGTTCTCCAGATAGTGATTAAGTCTCACAAGGTCCGATGGTTTTATAAAAGGGCAGTTCCCCTCACACGCCCCCTTGCCTGCCACCACGTAGGACACCCCTTTGCTTTCTTCATCTTCTGCCATGACTGTGAGGCCTCCCCAGCCATGTGGAACTGTGAGTCCATTAAACTGCTTTCCTTTTATAAATTACCCCGTCTCAGTTATGTCTTAAACTTGAAGACAGATGCCACACACACACAAAAAAAAAATCGGCAGTCTCCAAGCCTGTGACAGAGAAAGAAAGGTGAAGAAAATCTGTGAAGATCAATGTTTTGCATGGTGGCACCATTCACTGATAACAGTGGTTCTTATACTTAATATAAACAGGTGGAGATTTCACTTTTCGAGTCTTAAAGTTTCCAAACACAAGAGTCTCAATCATATCTAATACAGAAAAGTAGAGCATATCTGACTGCAATTTAAATTATTTATGCGGCCAAGTGTGGTGGCTCGCATCTGTAATCCCAGCACTTTGGGAGGTCAAGGTGGAAGGATTACTTGAGCCCAATAGTTAAGAGACTACCTTGGACAACATAAAGAGACCCTGTCTACAAAAAAAGAAAAAATAATAATTAGCTGGCTATGGTGGCACATGCCTATAACCCAAGCTACTAGGGAGGCTAAGGTGGGAAAATTGCTTGAGCCCAGGAGTTCAAGGCTGCAGTAAGCTATGATGGCACCACTGCACTCCAGCCTGAATTGCAGAATGAGACCTTAAAAATAACAATAATACTAAACAAATCATTGAGCTTAACACTGAAGGGTGTAGATACGCTTCCACAGTAGTGTTTGAATGTCCATTGTCTTATTCATTTGTAATTTAAAATACTTTTTAAATGTTTAGTAAATATTTTATCTCAAAGTTTTTAATAAAATATGGAAAATATGTCCATCAAACTCAATACATACACACACACACAGGAATTCCATTTATGACAATGACAAAATTATAGATCTAAGACCAACTCTTCCAATGGGAACAACTAAAAAGATCACATTAAAATTTTTCTTTAAATCTGAAGACATTACAGAAGTAAAGAACTGAGGGCAAAAAGTAATCACCAAGTAGTTGAACTGAGCAGAACTTTGACAGACTTGAGAGCTAGGAGTTCATCAGGGAGGAAGGGCCTTGGAAAGCACCCTAGGTTGTTTGTCGGGACTTAGAAGGACCACACCTTGAGTATGAACTAAAAATAGAACAGCCCTCACAAGGACTGGACCCAGTTTCAAATCGCTTTCTCTATATGTACATTAAAGTCATCTTGGATTGCATGTACTCCCAGCCTACCTACCTATCAGATGCAAAAGTAAACCCTTTATGGTCACAAATTATCACTAAATAGACAATGTCTGGCATTTGATCAGAAATAACTAGGTACATATGGCAGCAAGAAGCTATGACTAAAAACCATGAGAAACAATAATAGAAAGCTATACAAAACGGAACTTTAAAATAACCATTATCAATGTTTAAGGAATTAAAAAGCAGGATTGTGCATTTAAAAAAAAAAAAAAAAGTAGGCTGGGCATGGTGGCTCATGCCTGTAACCCCAGTACTTTGGGAGACTATGGCAGGCAGATCACAAGGTCAGGAGTCCAAGACCAGCCTGGCCAACACATAGCGAAACCCCATCATTACTAAAAATATAAAAATTAGTTGGGCATGGTAGCACATGCCTGTAGTCCCTGCTATTCGGGAGGCTGAGGCAGGAGAATTGCTTGAAGCCAAGAGGTACAGGTTGCAGTCAGCTGAGACTGCGCCACTGCACTCCAGCTTGGGCAACAAAGTGAGACTTTGTCTCAAAAAAACAAAAATAAATAAATAATAACATAAATTCTAGAACTGAAAAATACTGTATCTCAAATCTAGTAATAAATTTAATGAAAGGTGTGCAAGACTACTACCCAGAAACTAAAAACTCATTAAAAACATCACCAAGATAAGTAAAAAAGACTTAAAGAAATAAAAAGATATACCATGTTCATGAATCTGAAAACTTAATACCATAAAGTAATTTTTACCCAGGCGGAACGTAAGAGTCAGCCTGAGTACTTCTTGAATGTTTTTGCAAGGAAATTGAAAGCTGATTTCAAAGCATATAGGGAAATGCAAAGGGCCAAGATTAGCTAAATCGAGCTTGAAAAACAGAATAAAATTAAGAGGGCAGAGGGCAGACTTACTCTACTGAATATAGAGAAAGAATGGAGTAGGTGCTAAGATAAACAAGTAGAGCAACACAGCAGAAATCAGTCCAAAGTAGTAGGGGAAAGACAGCCTCTTCCAAATGGTCAACTGCAAAAGAAATTAAATCACTCTTCCTTTACACCAAGCATAAAATTAAATTCCAGGTGGATTATGTATCTAAATGCGAAAGATGGCTGGGCATGGTGGCTCACACCTATAATCCCAACATTGTGGGAGGCCAAGGCCAGTGGATCACCTGAGGTCAGGAGTTAATGACCAGCCTGGCCAACATGGCGAAACCCCATCTCTACTAAAAAAAAAACAAAAAAAAACAAAAATTAGCTGGGTATGGGCTAGGCATGGTAGCTCATGCCTATAATCCCAGCACTTTGGGGGGGCCAAGGTAGATTAATCACCTGAGGTCAGGAGTTCGAGATCAGTCTGACCAACAAGGTGAAACCCCGTCTCTACTGAAAATACAAAATTAGCTGAGTGTGGTGGTACATACCTATAATCCCAGCTACTCTGGAGGCTGAGGCAGGAGAATCGCTTGACCCAGGAGGTGGAGGTTGCAGTGAGCCAAGATTGCATCACTGCACTGCAGCCTGGGCAAGAGCGAAACACTGTCTCAAAAAAGCAAAAAAAAAATTAGCTATGGTGGTGCACACCTGTAATCCCAGCTACTCAGGAGGCTGAGGCAGGAGAATCGCTTGAACCTGGGAGACGGAGGTTGCAGTGAGCCAAGATCACGCCACTGCACTCTAAGCCTGGGAGACAGAATGAGACTCCATCTCCAAAAAAAAAAAACAACAGAAGTTCTAAAATATAATGTAGAAGAATACCTTCATGACCATGACATACAGAAACATCTCTTCAACAGGAAAGCACCAGTCATAAAGGCAAAGACAAAAATACCTCATACCACCAACATAATTTACAGTCTAACCAATATAATTCACAATCTAAAAGGTAATTTTTAAAATAACAAAATACTTTCTCCTCTAAGAATGTCATTGACCTTGAAGTGGACAGATTAGTTTCCTACGGCTGTAACCAATTACACCACAAATTTGGTGGCTTGCAAAAGAAACTTATTCCTTCACAGTTCTGGAGGCCAGAAGTCCAAAATAAATTTTACTGAGCCAAAATCAAGGTGAGAGCAGGGCTACACTCCCTCTGAAGGCTCTGAGAAAAAAAGTGTACCTTGACTTTCCAGCTTTTGGTGACTGCCAACATTCCTTGACTTGTGGCCGCATCACTCTAATATCTGCCTTGGTACTCACATGGTGCTGCTTCTTTTTTACGTGTTTCAGCTCCCTATGCTTCCTCTCTTCTAAAGTCACCCGTGTAGCATTTATGGTCTATCTAGAAATTCAGAAAAATTCATCTCAGGATCCTTAATCACGCCTGCAAAGATTCTTTTTCCAAATAAGGTAACATGTATTCACAAGTTCCAGGATTAGAACCTGGTATCTCTGGGGCCGCCACTGAGCACACTACAATGAGGAACCATTAAAAATATATACCTATGGCCAGGCACAGTTGCTCACGCCTGTAATCCCAGCACTTTGGGAGGCTAAGGCAGGTGGATCACAAGGTTAGGAGTTTGAGACCAGCCTGAAGAATATATTGAAACTCCGTCTCTACTAAAAACAAAAAAATTAGCTGGGCATGGTAGCACACGTCTGTAATCCCAGCTACTCACAAGGCTGAGGCAGGAGAATCGCTTGAACCTGGGAGGTGGAGGGGTTGCAGTGAGCTGAGATCACACCACTGCACTCCAGGTCTGGGTGACAGAGTGAGACTCTTATCTCAAAAAAATACACACACACACACACACACACACACACACACACACACACAAATCTTTTTTTTTTTTTTTTTTGAGACAGAGTCTCACCTTGTCACCCAGGCTGGAGTACAATGGTGTGATCTCAGCTTACTGCAACCTCCCCCTCCCGGGTTCAAGCAATTCTCCTGCCTCAGCCTCCCGAGTAGCTGGGATTACATGTGTGAGCCACCACATCTGGCTAACTTTTGTATTTTTAGTAGAGATGGGGTTTCACCATGTTGGCCAGGCTGCTCTCAAATTCCTGACCTCGGATGAACCACCTGCCTCAGCCTCCCAAAGTGTTGGGATTACAGGCGGGAGCCACCACGCCCAGCTAAAAATATATACATATAAATCTTTAGTTCTGCTATTCTATTAGGAAAAAGGGCATGTGCTTCCTTGACTTAGCACAGGAGGAGTAAGTTTAAGTCAATGTTGCTAGATTTACTCAAACAATTAGACATGTCCTACTGGAGGTGCCCACACAGAAAACCAGGAGGAGGCAAGAAAATGAGGAGTGATCAGACCCGACCACTGTAAAAATTGAAGATAGATGCACAGAGGAATTAAATGATCAGTTTTACATATCCATGGCCTAGCAAGGGCACATCAACTTCCAGATTAAGAGCGATGCTATGAGCTGGGTGCAGTGGCTCATGCCTGTAATCCCAGCACTTTGCAAGGCTGAGGCAGGCAGATTATTTGAGATCAGGAGTTCGAGACCATCATGGCCAACATGGAAAAACCCCATCTCTACCAAAAAATACAAAAATTAACCCGGCATGGTGGCACACACCTGTAATCCCAGCTACTCGGGAAGCTGAGGCAGGAGAATCACTTGAACCCAGGAGGCGGAGGGTGCAGTGAGCCGAGAGCCAAGATTGCACCTGGGAGGTGGAGGGGTTGCAGTGAGCTGAGATCACTACTCCAGCCTGGGAAACAGAGTAAGACTCCATCTCCAAAAAAAATAAAAAAGAAAAAAGAGTGATGCTATGACTAGAAGATGTTGTTGGTGAGAGTCATCCTAAATCTGCCTGGAATACCCTGGATCTGCTTCCTCCAATACTGAGCACACTTCGACTCCTACACTTACTGCCCTGTCTGATGGCTCTCTCCAGTCCCCTCCTTTTCCTGAACACTTCCCCATGCTGGTCTATATCTGTGTTTCTGGGCTAGTGCCCAGTGCCTTCTTTGGGCACTCTTCTCCAGTTGACTGTGGAGTGATGCTGATGCCAACTCTGTAATTGTTCATCCTCTCTTTCTTTCAAAAATACACGTGGGAGAAAAAAATTACTACAACATGGTGTAATCATATAAGAGTATCACACAGCAGTTAGACTGACCCAGAGTTGCGTGTATTAACATAATCATCATAATTTTAAAAATGTAATATTGAGGTAAACAGCAAGTTTCAGAAGGATTTATAAAGATGATTTACATAGTTTTAAAATATGCAAAAGCACCATCAATTGTTTGTGGATATATGGAAAGGCAATCACATGACAAAACACCAAATTCAGGAGATAAGTTAGGACTATGGCAAATGAAATTAGAGAGAAAATGGGACTTCAACTCTATAATGGTTCTTTGTAAGAAACAAAAAATATGAAGTTAATGTTAATTTTTAAAAGTTGGGCAGTATGTATATGGGTATGTATATGATTCACACAAATTGTTGGTGTGTTTGAAATATTTCACGATTAGAAAAAAATTAAACAAGAAGCAGTCATCCATATTCAGAAGTTTCTAACTCTTAAAAGACTTTCAAACTGAAGCCTGTGGCTGGCTATACTGCACTTTCCAAGGAGCAGAGAATACTTGCTCAATATGAATGTCTGCCATATCTTCCACAGTACCCATGAGCTTAAATTATCACTTTTAACTGAAGTAAGACCCTTAACGAGCCTTCAGGACACAGGTAGATGACAATGGCAGTGAAAGGTAGGAAGACTCTTCCGTAAAAATATAGCTCTTGATTGGCCAAGCACGGTGGCTCACACCTGTAATCCCAGCACTTTGGGAGGCCAAGGCAGGCAGTTCACAAGGTCAGGAGATCCAGATCATCCTGACCAACATGGTGAAAACTCCGACTCTACTAAAATACAAAAAAAAAAAAAATTAGCTGGGAGTGGCTGCATGGGCCTGTAGTCCTAGCTACTTGGGAGGCTGAGGCAGGGAAATCGCTTGAACCCATGCAGCAGAGGTCACAGTGAGCTGAGACAGCCCCACTGCACTCCAGCTTGGCAACAGAGCAAGACGTCCTCTCAAAAAAAAAAGAAAGAAAGAAAGAAAAAAAGAAAAGGAAGTATAGCTCTTGGCTAACAAGTTTGTATGTAAACAGATAATAAACCTTTAAAAATAGCAAGTATTTAATGGAAGAATGCTTTTAAACATCACTTGGTAAGCTAAAGCCACATGGTTATATAATTCTTATTAAACATTCATAGACGACTAGCCTTGCGACCGAAAGGAGAACTTAGATATTATCCACTTCAATGTTTTTCCACCCTTTCAGCTACACATCTTCTGTTCAACTGAACTCTTGGGAGAAGTAGAGAAGTGTCTCTGGCTGAGGCAGAGGTAGGGCTGCTCTCTGGGTGCTTACTTACCCAAACAACTGGTGGTATCTTCTATGGGAATGCACTAGCAGACTTTGAAAAAACAATGAAAACTATATCCTTTCCTCATTACCCCCTCCTATCCTCCGCCACAGCTTAGTTCAAAGGATGCGCTGCCCACCTGCTTCAGATCTGCTCCGTTCCTGTCTTCCCAAATCAGCTAATCCTCACTGTTTTCATTTCCCAGAATCTGGACTATGAATTTCTTTTCAATTTTGAAAACCTAGCTAGATGTGATGGCATATAGCTATAGTTCCAGCTACTTGGGAGGCTGAGGCAAAATGATCACTTAACCGCAAGTCCAGGAGTTCAAGACCAGTCTAAGCAAACAGATGGGATCCCATCTCTTTAGGAAAAAACAAAAACAAAAAAACCCTCTTCAACCACCTGAATGGGATTCGGGGAAGTACTCATCTTTACCTGATGCCTGGCCACGAATACTGACCCAGAAAATCCTCCAAACACACTTCTTTTTCTTGAAACCCTCTCCTGCCTCAGCTGCACAGATGCCAACACGCTTGTCCTGTCTCGTTCTTGTGGAAACCTTCTTCAGTCTTCCCTGCAGTTTCTTCCTTCTCTGCCTTTCCCTTATGGATTTGGGCTCCTCAGAGTTTTTTCCTAGGCTCTCTTTGCATTATTCATTTCTCCTTTTGGGGTAATCATGCTCACTCCAGTTGTTATTTATGTACCAATGACTTCCAAATTTCTAGCCTAGACATTTCTAGAAAGTACTAGATTTATACATCCAAATGCACTCTGGGTACTACCACTCAGATCTCCCAGAGCGGCATCACACTCCTTTAGTGTTTCACATGGTTGTGAGCAGCACCATCATCTCCCAGAGATGTGTTTCAGAGACTCCAGAGTCACCCTAGGCCCTCCTTTACTGCGCACTTCACACAAAGTCTGCTGGCTCTACTTTTCTTTTTTTTTTTTTTGAGACAGAGTCTCCCTCTGTCACCAGGCTGGAGTGCAGTGGCATGATCTCAGCTCACTGCAACCTCCGCCTCCTGGGTTCAAATGATTCTCCTGCTTCAGCCTCCTGAGTAGCTGGGACTTCAGGGGCACACCACCATGCCCAGCTAATTTATGTACTTTTGTTTTGTTTTTTGAGACAGTCTCAATCTGTTGCCAGGCTGGAGTGCAATGGTATGACCTCGGCTCACTGCAACCTCCGCCTCCTGGGTTCAAGCGATTCTCCGGCCTCAGATTCCTAAGTAGCTGAGATTACAGGCATGCGCCCCTGCGCCACGACGCCCAGCTAATTTTTTTGTATCTTTAATAGAGACGGGGTTTCACCATGTTGGCCAGGTTGGTCTCAATCTCTTGACCTCATGATCCACCTGCGTTAGCCTCCCAAAGTGCTGAGGTTGCAGGCATGAGCCATCACACCCGGCCTGCCGGCTCTACTTCTGATTGTCCTCTCCATCCTATTGGCTCAGCTCTATTCAGACCAGCAAAATCTCTTGCCCTAGAATACCGCAGTGGGTTCTTTAAGCTAACTTTTCTGTCCCCCAATTTCAGCCTCCTCCAATCTACTTTTCACATACCGCAGAACAAGCTTTCTAAATCAAAGGGGGAGACAGAAAGAGACAAAAGAGATTATGAAGGAATGTTTTAATTGTATCTTTTTTAAAAAGATGGGGGCAGGGGGACTGCTGGCTCCATCATTTTTTAAGACCTGTTTAAAGTAAAGCACCTGGCCAGGTTCGGTGGCTCATGCCTGTAATACCAGCACTCTGAAAGGCCGAGGTAGGCAGATCACTTGAGGTCAGGATTTTGAAACCAGCCTGGCCAACATGGTGAAACCCTCTCCACTAAAAATACAAAATTTAGCTGGGTATAGCGGCAAACGCCTGTGATCCCAGCTACTCGGAAGGCTGAGGCAGAATTTCTTGAACCCAGGAGGTGGAGGTTGCAGTTAGCTGAGATTGCACCACTGCACTCCACACTGGGCGACAGAGCCAGACTGTTTCCAAAATAAAATAAAATAAAAATAAATAAATAAAGCACCCAAGAAAAACCACCCCCATAGCCAGGCTGAAGTGCAGCGGCATAATCACGGTTCACTGCAGCCTCAATCTCAAGCAATCCTCCCACCTCTGCCTCTCAAACAGCTGGGATAACAGGCATGCACCAACACACACTGCTGATTTTTTTTTATTTGTGGAGACAGGGTCTCCCTATGTTGCCCAGGGTAGTCTCAAACTCCTGCCCCATAGCCTTTTCTTAAAAATGGAAAATCGGCTATTTCTGGTTTTAAGATTTGCTGAGTTCTTGAATGTATACACATATTTTCAACTTGCTCATTTTCTCCCCTTTATCAAGAGCAGTGGTAGGAATAAAATATATTTTCATGGTATTTCTTGCTAATAGGAAGCCTTTAAGCAGAGGCATACACTTTGCTGTTGTCCAATACAGTAGCCATTAGCCATATGTGGTTAAATTTTAATTAACTGAAAGTAAATTAAATTGAACAATCAGTTTCCTAGTCCCACTAGCCACATTCAAGTGTTCAATAGCCAGATGCAGCTGGTGGCTACCATGCTGGACACCACAGAACCTTCCCATCACTGCAGAAAGTTCTAACAGTGCTATTCTAGAGGCCACAGGTACCAGCACCCCCTCCTACCTTACTCTTGGTCACCTCACACATCCACAACACCCAATCAGCTACAGGGAGGCATCTGAGTTTGTTTCAGCCAGTTTGTCTAGACCCCAGAGAATCGAGTCCAAATTCCTTTCCAGGATGTATGAGCCCTGCTGTAAGTTCCCCCTGCCTTTCCTCACCTACCTGTGGAACACTGCCTGAAATTCCTTGGCCCACTCAACTTTGGTTTACCTTCCTTTGTCTCCACATCCATCCCTGCTCCTCCTTCTCCACCCACTTCACACATGCCTTCAAAACAAAGCTCAAGGAAACTACTTCCACTCTTGGCCCTGCTCGCCCAGTGCTGATGATCCCTTCCCTTGGGCTGACTGGGTCCTGCACACATTTCATGATATTGCCACTGTTTACATGTCTTTCAGCCCCCACTAGACTGTGAGCCTCTTGGCACCCAGTCTGTTGAATGTTGTTAAACAATAGGATGACACACTGAGTGCCAGTCTGTTCAGGCTGCTGTAACAGAATACCAGAGTGGACGGCTTCAACAACAGACATTTATTTTCTCACAGTTCTGGGCACCGAAAGCTCAAGATCAAGGTGCCAGAGGGTTCACTTCTGATGAAGCCGCTCCTTGGCTTGCAGACAGCTGCCTTCTCACTGTCTTCACATGGCCTTTCTATGCACACATATCCCTGGTATCTCTTCCTCTTCTTATAAAGATACCAGTCCTACTGGATGAGGGTCCACCCCCTTGACCTCATTTGGCCTTAAATATCTCCTTAAGGTGCTATCTTCAAATATAATCCACTGGGGTTAGGGCTTCAACATACCAACAATTGTGTCCTTTTGTTTCAGAGACTTAATTTAAAGTTTCTTTACTAAAGATACTGCAGAAAAAGTTCTGAAATCTGAAAGGGTATAAGAAGTCTTTTTCTGCTATTTCCAACATGGTACTCTTAAATTAGGAACAGTTCACTGTAGAAAGAACACAACACAGGATTTGTATTCTTTCCTTACAACTGATTAATACAAAGTCTAAAAGAAAACCCCCACATGATCACTGTCCCCCTGCTATAATTTTGGCTGCTGCCTTCAAGAACACAGGAAATCTTAAGAACAGAGGCTGCCCAGGTGCAGTGGCTCACGCCTGTAATCCCAGCAGCTTGGGAGGCCGAGGTGGGCAGATCACGAGGTCAGGAGTTCAAGACCAGCCTGGCCAACATGTGAAACCCTGTCTCTACTAAAAATACAAAACTTAGCTGGGCACGGTGGCACATGCCTGTAATCCCAGCTACTCGGGAGGCTGAGGCAGCAGAATTGCTTGAACCAAGACCTGGGAGGCAGAGGTTGTAGTGAGCCTAGATTGCACCACTGCACTCCAGCCTCAGCAACAGAGAGACTCTGTCTCAAAAAAAAAAAAAAAAAGAAGAAGAGAGGTCATATATTTCCTGTGTGAAAAGGGAAGGAAAACCCTTGGGTACACTACTCTAAGTGACTATTTACCAATACACAATAGAAGTAACAGTCATTTTAAAGTGATGTGTCTTCACTGATTATTCAGTTTTTTCCTTGCCAAACAGTTTATGATTTCCTAGTCTTTTTAACAGACAAGTGCAATATTGAAAATGTCAACTAATTTAATGGTGTAAAGACCGAACCACAGGATTATGTTAGTCCTACCCAGAAGCAAGCTCACTGCACAGTAAAAGTTAGTTTTAAAAGATTTACTGGGGCCGGGTACGGTGGCTCATCCCTGTAAACCAAGCACTTTGGAGGCCAAGGCGGGCAGATCACCTGAGATTGGGAGTTCAAGACCAGCCTGACCAACATGGTGAAACCCTGTCTTTATATTTAAAAAAAAAGAAAAAAAGAAAAAAGATTTACTTAGAAGCTGATAGTGGAGGAGGCTATACACGTATAAGGGTAGGAGGAATATGAGATAGTTCTGTACCTTTCTCTCAATTTTGCTGTGAACCTAAAACTGCTCTTAAAAAATTTGTAAAGCCTGGGCACAGTGGCTTACGTCTATAATCCCAGCAATTTGGGAGGCCAAGGTGGGTGGATCACAAGGTCAGGAGTTTGAGACCAGCCTGGCCAATGTGGCAAAACCCCATCTCTACTAAAAATATAAAAATTAGCTGGGCGTGATCGCTGCGATATCAGCTCACTGTAATCTCCGCCTCCCAGATTCAAGCCATTCTCCTGCCTCAGCCTCCTGAGTATCTGGGAATACAGGTGCCCACCACCATGCCTGGCTAACTTTTTTTTTTGAGACTGAGTTTTGCTCTTGTTGCCCAGGCTGGAGTGCAATGGCGCGATCTTGGCTCACTGCAACCTCCGCCTCCCGGGTTCAAGCAATTCTCTTGCCTCAGCCTCCCGAGTAGTTGGGATTATAAGCGTGCACCACCACACCTGGCAAATTTTGTATTTTTAGTAAAGACGAGGCTTCTCCATGTTGATCAGGCTGGTCTCAAACTCTCAACATCATCTCGGCCTCCCAAAATACTGGGATTACAGGGTTGAGCCACCGTGCCCAGCCAATTTTTTGTATTTTTAGTAGAGACGGGGTTTTATCATATTGGCCAGGATGGTCTCAAACTCCTGACCTCTCAGGTGATTCACCCACCTTGGCTTCCTAAAGTGCTGAAATTACAGACGTGAGCCACGTACCTGGCCTGAATTCACTTTTATGGTAAATAAATGTGTGTCACATCAGGTAAAATAACACATTAAAACATTAAATATGTGACTTGAAAAACAAACTGCAGCTCTTGAACTTTTTTTTTCAACTTTCTAAAGACACTTATACTGGTCCCTGACCTGCCCTGATGATGAGAGAAGCAGCCACCCATGGCTAATGCTCACTGAGGACACACTACATGAAAGGGGCACCAGCCACAGGGGTGACTCCACTCCTTCATGATCAATTCCATGAGGACATGTCATCAGACAGACTCTGTACTCAGCAGACCAGTGCCCCCATCTCTGAATCTCTTTTCCAACTTCTAAGTCCTGGACGTACATTCAATCCACTTTGTGAGACCAAAGGTCAAAGAGGAGAAGGGAACTAAATGACCAAGAGAGGCTGTCTTGGACTGCACAACCCTGACACACACACACCCTATACACCTTGGCTGAAGCCTGCCCTAGGGAAAAAGGCAGGTATACTCTCCCTATAGACAGGTGTCCTTGAGACAGCATGTTTCTTATTCCCTGTCATCAAGTGCCAGGTGTGAGAGGTCAAGGCAGTTTACAGACCTGGCCAGCATGGAGCAAAACAGCAATGCCACTCTCTTAAAGGTCCTTTGGACTGCTCCAAGTAGGGAAGACCAACATAAGACGCAGAATTATCAACAGTATTAATACTTTGGATAATTACTTATTGCATTCCTGAAAATAAGTGCTCCTAAAGAAAAGCAGATGGTGCTGAGTCACATAGAGGGAGAGTCAGCAAGCTAGCGGAGTCGGACATGGACAATGCATAAGCCTGCTCTAGTGCCTGAAACTCAGAGGAACAAGGCAGGTTTGGCCCCTGCTCTCATGAAGCTTCGTGATGGGTAACTAAACCAGAGCCAGACACAGGCAACAAAATCCTGAGAACAGTGAAGCATTCAATACACCTTGACCAACAACCATGTGCCAGGTACAACCTCGAAGAGCAGACTTAATAAGGAAGACAACATCTAAACTGACAACGCCAATAAATCAGCCCTTCTAAGGTGGGTCTAAATCAGTGACCCCTTAAGGCAGTTCACATCCTCTGAAAAGCAGATGCTATCACGTGATTAGATGTGAAAGAGATTTATGTGGGAAAACGCCCTTGAGGGAAAATGGGGAGAGAACCAGTGGATTTTTGCCAGGGTAAGAGGAAAAGGCGGCAGGTCGGACAGAAAAAGTCTTAGACTAAAGGCAGCACTAAGAGAGTTCCCATCAGGACTCCCGGGAAAGAGCCCTAGTATTCCTGCTATAGGAAGCATGGCCTCAGCTTGAGAGCAGTGTGGACGCACAGCACAAGCAATGAGGCTGTCAGTGGATTATGCCCTCACGGGCTGCTAACAAACTACTAGATTAGATGTAGGCCATCCAGCTCCACACCAGTGAGACCTCTACAAGAGGACAGAAGCAACAGTGAACTCATCTCAGTCTCCTCTAAGTTTTTTCTTTCTGGTCACTTAAAGCAACAAAGACCACATTCTGATTCAATGCCTCCCTGAGGCACAGATCCATCCTGCTGAGGGGTTCACTGAATTAGAAAAACTGCTGTAAAAATAGCTAAGTATTAATCCATTTACAGAGGATTCTTCATTTGAAACAGAATAAACACCATGTGATTATTCTGTTTTCAGATTATCATTTCACTTTTATTATTCAGTAAGCATCCATTAAAGTGCCTAAAATGTACAAGGTGCTGGAGATAGAAAGATGAACAGATCAAACTTCCTCTTGAAATGTTCCCTTTAAAATGGCACAGAAAAGACAAGCAAAGAATCAGGAAACAAATAACTAGGATCCTGCAAAAGTGATACAAGGAATTTTAAAAGGAGACAGAGCACAGGCACTTGATTCTGTGAGGGCGGGGGAGGAAGGAGCTTTAGCAGAAGGCAGAGCCTCAAAGAGAAAGTGAAGTTTAAACTTAAACAGCAAAAGAAAGGGATTAAACAGGTACAGAACAGCTGGCAATGAAGCACGTTTAAAGTTTTAGGATATTAATATTGAAATCACTGATATTTCTTTTTTTTAACCAATAGTGATTAACCTGTAAGAACTTGTGCATATTTAATGTATAAATCTTGATGAGTTTAAAGATAAGTATATCCCATGAAAGCATCCCACAAACATAACCATCATCTCTAAAAGTTTCTTCTTTTTCTGTTCGTGATGAGAACATTTAACATGAAGATCTACTCTCTTAACAAATTTGTAAATATACAATATTGTTAACTATATGCACCACGCTGTACAGCAGCTCTCTAGGAGTTATTCTTGTATAACTGAAACTATATCCCCTTTGATCAACACCTTCCAGATTCTCCCTCCACCCAAGTCCCAAATAACCACCATTCTACTCTCTGCTTCTATGAGTTTGACTGTTCTAAGTTCCTGATACAAGTGGGCTTGTGTAGTATTTGTTCTGGTGCTGATTTTCTTATTTTTATTATTATTATTTTTTTAGACAGGGTCTCATGGAGTGTAGTGGTGCGATTTCAGGTCACTGCAGCCTCCGCCTCCTAGGTTCAAAGGGTTCTCCCTGCCTCAGCCTGCCGAGCAGCTGGGATTATAGGTACTTGCCACCACATCCAGCTAATTTTTGTATTTTTAGTAGAGACAGAGTTTTGCCATGTTGCCCAGGCTGGTCTGGAACTCCTGGCCTCAAGTTATCCACGGGCATCGGCCTCACAGGATTGCTGGCATGAGCCACCACACCTGGCCCTAATTTCTGCATTTTTAGTAGAGATGGGGTTTCACCAAATTATCCAGGCTGATCCTAAACTCCTGAGCTCAAACGATCTGCCCTCCTCAGCCTCCCAAAGTCCTGGGATTACAAGTGTGAGTCACCGTGCCCAGCTCGTGCTGATTTTTTTTTTTCTTTTTGAGACGGAGTCTCATCATTGCCCAGGCTGGAGTGCAATGATGCGATCTCGGCTCACCGCAACCTCCACCTCCCGGGTTCAAGTGATTCTCCTGCCTCAGCCTCCTGAGTAGCTGGGATAACAGGTGCCCACCAACACGCCCAGTTAATTTTCTGTGTTTTTAGCAGAGACAGGGTTTCACTATGTTGGTTAGGCTAAACTCAAATTCCTGATCTCAGGCGATCTACCTGCCTCGGCCTCCCAAAGTGCTAGGATTACAGGCGTGAACCACCGTGCCTGGTCAGGTGCTGATATTTTTAAATAAACTTACAAATCAAAATTTTATAAAAAGACACTTGTACTGGGATAATTTACTATGGGGAAAAAAAAAACTCTGAAGAGTGTATTCCTGAATCATGAATAATACATTTTGTTAGTGTTACATACAAGCAACTAGTCAGTAAGTATAATTGTTGAAGATTTTCAAACATGTTTTATGAAATGAAATGCCTGATTGTCCTTATATACATAAACTGATATATTTATTAAACTAGACAACAGCTTTAAAATGTTACAAAAAATATAAAGAGATGATGGCATTCATGTCTTTCAGCTACTATGTTCTAGCTAGTCAAGAGGCTGAGGCAAGAAGATCATTTGAACCCAGGAGTACAAGGCAGCAGTGAGCTATCCTCTCATTACTGTACTCCTGCCTGGGCCACAGAGTAAGACCCTATCTTTAAAACAAACAAACAACAACAAAAAATACGAATACATGAAATTTTAAAAATATTTAACTCATTTGAAATTTTTAAACAACTGACTAGATGTTAAGGGAAATAATATTTTTTACTAAAGGTAGTACATTTCTGAAAACAAAAAGATTTCGTGAGAAGAGGTATTACTTTACATTTTACCAGTCGCTTTAACTCTGACTTCAGAGAAGACATAGGGATTCTCACATCTGCTTCAGCATCCAATCTGTTGCACTGTATGGTTTTTTGGTTGAAGTCTATGAATCAAATCCATTTAAGAGAGCGATGCAGTTGGAAAAGGGAAGGGTGTTTTTCAGGTCTATGAATCAAATCCACTTAAGAGAGCGATGCAGTTGGAAAAGGGAAGGGTGTTTTCAGGTCTATGAATCAAATCCACTTAAGAGAGCGATGCAGTTGGAAAAGGGAAGGGTGTTTTCAGGTCATTGTGGACATTCTTCTTTGATACCACCCCAAAACTAGGCATGGGGTAGTCTCTTAAAAAAATAGTTGCCGGGCACAGTGGCTCATGCCTGTAATCTCAGCACTTTGGGAGGCCAAGGCAGGCGGATTGCGAGGTCAGCAGATCGAGACCATCCTGGCTAACACAGTGAAACCCCATCTCTACTAAAAAAAGCAAAAATTAGTCGGGTGTGGTAGCACGCGCCTGTAGTCCCAGCTACTCGGGAGGCTGAGGCAGGGCTTGAACTCAGGAGGCGGAGGTTGCAGTGAACCGAGATCACGCCACTTCACTCCAGCCTGGGAGACAGAGAGAAACTCTGCCTCCAAAAAAAAAAAAAAAGTTGTAATGTAGAATCTAAAACTATTATCAGTGAACTTTTCATATCATTACATTAAAGTCCATTGGCCTATATTTTGAATGAATCTTTTACCATGCACCATGGTGGGCTGGAAAATACTAGTTCACAGAATTATGCAGCTCTTCCAAATGTTGACACATTTCATTGCGTTAATGAATACTCATTTATTAACATTGCCACCAATCAAAGAAGTCCTTAACTACTGGGAAACCGTCAAGCCATGGTAGCAGATAAAAGTTTTTCAAAATTTTGAATTTTGCTTGAAAGCACAAATATTATCATTGGTCAGAAATTGTCAGTTATTTTCCTTCACTTATTTTCCAGAAAATGTCCACCAAATACCCAAGTCTCAATAATCGCAGCTTGTCTGCCACCCACTTCTTCAAGCAAAATGGCATTGCACAATAAAAGTAGCTAGTTTACTTTGCAACTCAAACTACACAACTGCTGTTTCTCAAAACAGGCACTGTACCTCTTCGTGCAGCAAAAGTGCTTCAAAGCAAAAGTACTATAGCCTTTTAAAAAAGGCCAAAATTTTTAAAATTAATTTTTACTGCTTCATCAGGATATGTTTAAGTGAAAGCAGCTTTTTTTTTTTTGCTTTTTTTAAAACTGCAAGTGGAGAAGTAGTGAATAATACAATGACTATTAGTGCCACATGGAATTCCTGCCTCAATTTATGTTAAAGAGCCAGCAGTTTTCCCTACCATTGCTTTTGGACCATCAGTACAAGTGTCAACACAGTAAAAATAGAAATGGCATCTTTAGTATTATTATAAAAATAGTCTTCCCAGGCCAGGCGCGGTGGCTCAAGCCTGTAATCCCAGCACTTTGGGAGGCCGAGGCAGGTGGATCACGAGGTCAAGAGGTCGAGACCATCCTGGTCAACATGGTGAAACCCCGTCTCTACTAAAAATACAAAAATTAGCTGAGCATGGTGGTGCATGCCTGTAATCCCAGCTACTCAGGAGGCTGAGGCAGGAGAATTGCCTGAACCCAGGAGGCGGAAGTTGCAGTGAGCCAAGATTGCGCCATTGCACTCCAGCCTGGGTAACAAGAGCGAAACTCCGTCTCAAAAAAAAAAAAAAAAAAAAGTCTTCCCAGATAGGCCTCCAGAAAGGCTCATGAGAGGTCTGTGAACCATGGTTTGAGAACTGGAAGATTAGGCCTGGCGTAGTGGCTCAAACCTGTACTCTCAGCACTTTGGGAGGCCGAGGCGGATGGATCATTTAAGGTCAGGAGTTCGAGGCCAGCCTGACCAAAATGATGAAATCTCGTCTCTACTAAATACAAAAAAAAAAAAAAAATTAGCCAGGCATGGTGGCGCATGCCTGTAATCCAAGCTACTTGGGAGGCTGAGGCAGGAGAATCACTTCAACCCAGGAGGCAGAGGTTGCAGTAAACTGAGATTGCACCACTGCACTCCAGCCTGGGCAACAGAGTCAAACTCCATCTCAAAAGAATAAAAATAAAATAAATGAAGAGAACTGACTGATTCCTTCTGGGAAAAGGTAGGAGGGAGACTCACTCTGCCCTACATTTCCTTTGAACTCTTTAATCTCTCTGCCATGTGTATATGCATTACCTTTTCAATACAACATTGTACAAAGTCTTATGATCTGTGGAAAAGAGTTAAATCTGACTTTTTTTTTTTTTAGACTGGAGTTTTGCTCTTGTCGCCCAGGCTGGAGTGCAACGGTGCAATCTCAGCTCACTGCAACCTCCGCCTCCTTGGTTCCAGCAATTCTCCTGCCTCAGCCTCCCAAGTAGCAGGGATTACAAGCGTATGCCACCATGCCTGGCTAATTTTTTGTATTTAGTAGAGACAGGTTTCACCATGTTGGTCAGGCTGGTCTCAAACTCCTAACCTCAGGTGACCCACCCGCCTCGACCTTCCAAAGTGCTGGGATTACAGGTGTGAGCCACCACACCTGGCCAAACATGAGAACTTTTATATACCACAAAATATTTAAGAAGCACAACAAATGTTTATTAACATAATGGCAATGCCAGGCTGTCATTCTGAAAATTAAGAATTATGGCAGAGCACGGTGGTTCACACCTGTAATCCTAGCACTTTGGGAGGCTGAGATGGGTGGGTCACCTGAGGTCAGGAGTTCAAGACCAGCCTGACTAATTTGGTGAAACCCCATCTCTACTAAAAAAAAAAAATTAGCCAGGCGAGATGTTGGGCACCTGTAATCCCAGCTACTTGGGGGGCTGAAGCAGGAGAATCGCTTGAACCCAGGAGACAGAGGTTGCAGAGAGCCGAGATCAAGCCACTGCACTCCATCCTGAGTGACAAAGGGAGACTCAGTCTCAAAAAAAAAAAAAAAGAATATCGCAGATTTTAGAAATTAAAGATGTTAAAGAGAAAAAAAGCTTTGTGAGAGAAATCTCTTCCTGTATACTCACAAACTGCGTTTCTCCCCCTTTCATTTTATTCCATGTGGACTGGAAGTCCTGCATTATAGAAAGAACATAAGAAACCAAGAAAAAGACTAAAGTTAAAGCTGTGCAATAGACCTATTAACTAGAATAAAGTAATAGGAGTGGGATAAAGGTAGCCTATTGTGTAGGAATTTCCTCTCTAACCTTCTGCAGACCACTAAAACAAAGAACAGAATGCCACCGTGCATGTTTTTAAAGCAGTTCAGCAGCAGTAGCTCCAAGACACAGGACACGGTACAGCACTGGTGTGCCAAAAGCAGCTGAGAGCTGTGTCCAAGAATCTGTTACAGTAACAGGCAAAGCACAGAGCTATGGGAACTCACTCTTTTTTAAATACCAAGGTCATACCTCTAATGACCTCACTTTCATCCATGAACATCCTGACAAGTTTTCGGGAACCACATGTATGAATTCTGTATGTGTTCACGGCTGGGGGCAGGGGGTCTAAGAAGAGTGGGGTTCCATGTACTTCCACTCTCTATCTTAATCTGAAGCAGACTCCTAAGTCAAGAGGGCAAAACAGCCAGAAAAGTTAAGGAGCAAGAACACAGCTATGCCTTATTTCTGTCTTGGGAATCTATAACAGAAATTCAGCAAATGTGCCCTAGGGAAAGAAATCATAGCATTCTGCCAGAACTTTCCTGGACCAACACCAATCACAAGGGTTGATAAGAATGCAGTGAGGATATTGGAAAATAAGGCCAGGTGTGAAGTATGAATAAAGGCAGGGGGATACTTTCAACATGATGAGGGGAAGGGATGCAGGGTTTTCTGGATTATTCAGGTATCACTCATTACCAGCTTCCATTGAAGGCAGCATCGTTTGTCACTTTTAAGCTTCTTCTTCCTTCCAACCGACCAAGCACAGTGACAACTCTGTTTTAGGCAATTTCTCACTCAGATAAATGTGACCGCTATGAAAAAGTTATACTATTTTGACAAGATATAAAAATAATAACAAGGAAATACTAACTTTGGTTGTTTTAGGAGTATAACTCATTAATAATATCTCCCTGTAATGACGTAAATAAAACACCTTACCAGTTTCAAAGAATTTTCAAACACATGATCTGACTGAATCTTTACAATAAACCTGGAATGTCAATAAAGCTGGTATTCACCTCCTTTTACAGCTGACCAAACCCAAGTTTACAGACATTATAATTCACTAGAGTCACAAACACTTTACCAGATGCCAGCCGCTGTGTGAAGATGCCAAAAATCTGCCTAAAACAAAGTCCTTATCAGTAACCACCTCCAAATCCAAAGAGGAGACCCCATGTGAACGACAACCACGACACACACTATCGAAGCCAGCACTAACCTGTGGAAGCGCCCTGGAAGCAGGTCCACATGTGTGACTGTGACCAAGTAATCACTGACCTACGCTGGCCAAAAGAAGTGGCAGGCTAATCTAGGAGCAGGGAAAGAAGTCAAGAAGCCAGGGCTTCCACCAACTTGGCTGCCACTCTACTACTCTGCTCTCTGCGGTCTTCTCCCCTTAACACTTTTTTTTTTTGGAGACAAGGTCTCACTCTGTCTCCCAGGCTAGAATGCAGTGGCATATAAAGGCTCACAACCTCAAGTGATCCTCCCACCTCAGCCCCTTGAGTAGCTGGCACTAGAGGCACACACCACCAAGCCCAGCCTATTTTTTTTTGGTAGAGGCAGGGTCTCCCTTTGTTGCGTAGGCTGGTCTCAAACTCCCGGCTCAAGCGATCCTCCGGCCTCAGCCTCTCAAAATGCAGAGATTACAGGCCTGGGCCACCATACCTGAGCTTAATACTTTTTTTGTTTACTTCCTTTCTCAATTTAAGGTACTTTTCCATGTTACATAATCTCATACGTTTACTTATCTATACATCCTCTATGTATCTCTAAAATGACAATAGCATAAATGAATTCAACAGATAGGAAACATTTCTTTCATTTAAGTACTCATGTTTTGTCCCACAAATTATGAAGTACTTTGAGGAAAGGATTCAATTATCAATTCCTAGCAAGCACTCAAACATAACTACAAGATAATGAGAAATTGAGGGAATAATTAATACACTGGAGCAGAAATTAGGAGCAGTATATAAAAATATATTTGAAATGTGTAGAATCTAAACTGCATATATATGATTTTCCCTAAAGAGCCTTAACAAATGCAGTACAGTAGATCCTGTCAAATTTCTAAATTAAGTCTGTCAGACCGCCTAAGAGAATCTAATCACCAAAAATTCTCAAATCCATCCATTTCTTTCCTTCTTCTCTTTGAGAGACAGTCTTACTCTATCACCCAGGCTGCAGTGCTCCAAAGCTCAAGTGATTCTGCCTCAGCCTCCCAGGTAGCTGAACTACAGGTGCACACCACCTTGCCCAGGTGATTTTATTTTAATACTATAGAGACAGTCTTGCTATGTTACCCAGGCTGTTCTGAACTCCTGTCTTTAAGCCACCGTGGCCTCCCAAAGTGTTGGGATTACAAGCATGAAGCCACTAACTCAGCCTGTGCTTCCATTTTTTTAAAAAATGTGCCACAAGCCAGGCACGGTGGCTCATGCCTATAATCCCAGCACTTTGGTAGGCAGAGGCAGGTGGATCACCTGAGGTCAGGAGTTGGAGACCAGCCTGGCCAACATGGTGAAACCCCACCTCCACTAAAAAAACAAAAATTAGTTGGGTGTGATGGTGGGTGCCTGTAATCCCAGCTACTTGAGGCTGAGGCAGGAGAATCGCATGAACTTGGGAGGCAAAGATTGCAGTAAGCCAGGATTGCACCACTGCACTTCAGCCTGGGCGACTCCGTCTCAAAAAAAAAAAAAAAAAAAAAAAAAAATGTGCTACATATCACAACACTTTTAAAATTTGAATGATAAATTCAAAACAATTGCAAGTACATGCTATTATTATATGTAAAACAAGATCACAACAGCATCTACCTCCCAGAGGTTGGTAAGGATTAAATGACTATGTGCTAGCACCCATATTCATTAGCTATTTTGGAAATATACCCCAGTCTCAGTAAAATTTATCAATCTAAAACTTACAGTAAGAATAATAAGATCATTGGCTGGGCATAGTAGCTCATGCCTGTAATCCCGGCACTTTGGGAGGCTGAGGCAGGTGGATCACCTGAGGTCAGGAGTTCGAGACCAGCCTGACCAACATGGAGTAACCCCATCTCTACTAAAAATGCAAAAAATTAGCCAGGTGTGGTGGCCCATGCCTGTAATCCCAGCTACTCAGGAGGCTGAGGCAGGAGAATCATTTGAACCTGGGAGGCGGAGGTTGCGGTGAGCCAAGATTGCGCCATTGCACTCCAGCCTGGGCAACATGAGTGAAAACTCCACCTCAAAAAAAAAATAATAAAATAAGATTTTAAAAATGGATTCTAAAAGCTGCAAATGCATTTAGGTCTCAGAAACAGAGTAAGAATCAATTACGTGCCTTTCTTCAAGGACTGCAAGTCCTTCCCGATACTGAAGAAGAACCTAACTCCTTCCCAACGACAGCCAAAAGGAACATGAGGACACGGGCCTTGAAAGGGGTAATATCCAAATGGGAAATGCCACCCACCACCTCTGAAGCCAGATTACTCCAGTCTATTTTTATCCACCAACCATTTGTAAGACTTTTTTTTTTTTACTTTAAAAAATTCCATGAAGGGGGCTGACAACTCCTGCGTTATGTGCTTTGCACATATACTATTTTAGCCTCATAACAATAAAGTGCCGTTATAACCCCATTTCATAGACAATAGAATGAGGCACAGCGCGCAGCACCCAGAGGACCAGGCGAGGGGCACAGGCAGCTCCCAGAGGACCAGGCGGGGGGCACGGGCAGCTCCCAGAGGACCAGGCGGGGGGCACGGGCAGCACCCAGAGGAACAGGCGGGGGGCACGGGCAGCTCCCAGAGGACCAGGCGAGGAGCACGGGCAGCTCCCAGAGGACCAGGCGTGGGGCACGGGCAGCTCCCAGAGGACCAGGCGGGGGGCACGGGCAGCTCCAGGGAAGTGGCTGCCCGCGGACAAGGGACACAGTCACCCCGGTGAAGCCCAGACCTGCAGCCCTGAGAAAAGCGCTCACAGCTTGGGGCAAACGCGGTCACTCAAGATTCCCACACCGGCCAAACGACCCAGTCAAGGCCAGTCCTTGGGGTCAGATCCCACGGTGGGAGCAGCTGGGGGTAAGGAAAGGTCTCCAGAAATTGGGTAGGGGTCCCGATAGGGGGTCCAGGCGGGGGTCTTGGGGTGAGGAGTAAGCGTCCCAGGTGTGAGGGGCCGCGGGGGTCGTTGTATGAGAGGCGGGGCAGAGGTCCCCGGTGGGAAGAGCCACGAAGGGGTCCCTGGGGGGTCAAAGCCGGGGTTCCGGTGGGGCAGCGCGGGAGTCCCGGGGTGAAGGGAGGGGTCCCAGGGGTGAGGGTCTAGGGTCCCGGGGTGAGGGACGGAGGTCGTGGGGGGTGAGGGACGGGGTCCCGGCGACGAGGGGCGGAGATCCCGGGGGTGAGGGGCGGGAGGTCTTGGGGGTAACGGGTGGGATCCCGGGGTGAGGGGCCGAGCTGGGGTCCCGGGGTTGAGGAACGCGGGTCCCGGGTGAGGGGCGGGGTCCCGGGGTTGAGGAACCGGGGTCCCGGGTGAGGGGCGGGGTCCCGGACGCGAGAGGCCGCGCGGGGGTCCCGGGTGAGGGCGGGTCGCGGGATTGAGGGCGGGGACGGGCTCACCTTCCGACAACTCCAGCTCCAGCTCAGCCAGGCTTTCCCGCACCTCGGCGGGCAGCGACGCCCCCTCCAGCGGGCACCCGCGGTCAGCCATGGCCAGGCCGGCTAGCGTCCGGGCGGAGGCTGGAACCGGACCGGGCCTGGGGGCGGGAGCGCGGACCGCCGCTACGTTGCTCCCCTCAGGCAAACAACCCACCTCCGCCAGGCAAGGAGCGGGAGGCGGCGGGGCACGGGCGCTGCCAGGGCGGCTACGCACCCGCGCGGGCACGAGCGCGGATGGCTTCTTCGCGCCGCCGCTCCCCCGCGCGCTCCTGAGCGCCCGGCCGGCCCCACACGGGAGCGCGTGCGCGGCGGGAAGGGTGGGTGGCGAGCGCGCGTGCGCGGTGGGTCTCGGGCCCTGACTGCTCCCGCCCCCCGCCGGCCCCACCCAGCAACACCACAGCCTCGCTTCCATTGGTCCCGAAGACGCGTCGATGCCGCTCCGGGCTCCCATTGGGAGAGGCGGGAGTGCGCCGCTCCCGACAGGCTCTGCGCGAGGGTGGCGGGCCTGAAGCGGGCGGGCTGCCGAGCTTGGGGCTCGAGGCGCCTGTGTGTGGGTGGGCGGCCCGTGGGCGTTGGCGGTGGCCGCAGGGTCCCCACGCTGACCCCGAGGCGCCGCTAGTGGCCCCGCGCACGGCCTTCCCACCCAAGCCGCCCCTCTCGGGACTCGTCCGTGGCTTGGCGCGTCCGCGTTGACCGCTGTCTTCGCTTTTGGTCTGTGCCGACCGCGAACGAACGCTACGGTGGCCGAGGTGGCGCCAGGCACCTTTCTCGTACCTTTACGGGTGTTCACGCCTTGGCTTTAAAATGTAGCCCTGGGAGGACACGTGGTTGGCTCCGCAGGAGCCCCAGCAGCCATCTCGGACCGCGAGGTGACCTTGGAAGGCGGAGGACGGACGAGGGGAGCCTCCGGCCTGGCGGAGCGAGGCTGAGAGGGCCCCACCTGCTCCCCGAGCGCGTGGGCGGTGCGTGTGATGGCGCGAGAGTGGCCGTGGCGGGCCTGAGCGGTGCACCCAGGCCGCCCGTCTGTTAGAGAGGCTGGGCCGTCACAGTTCGGCGAACCCAGGCCGGCCAGAGCTTGGCGGGACCCAGTACCCTTCTGTGCCCGTCCACGAGCTTCCTTCCCCTTCGTTCCACAGGTGCGGATACCGTGTAAACGCTGTACCCAAACTCAGCCGCAGCGTCTGCTTCTGGAGAAGCCATTAGAAGATGGGATTCGAGGCTGCGTGACTAGTGCCATGGAACACCCGCGTGGGTGAAGTATCAGACATGTCTTACACGGTGAACGGAGTAGCTATAAGGAAGGAAAAGGGGACTGCTTAGTGCCACCGCGTCTCCTAAGAATGGTGGACAGCCATACACTTACCTGGCAGGGGAGGTACCATGATCACGAAGGCGGTTTTCCCAGGGCGAGGTTATCCATTGCACCCCGGATGTGCTGACTGCCGATTTCCCCAAATGTGGGAAACTCGACTGCATAATTTGTGGTAGTGGCGGGCTACGTTCACGCTCTCCCCTGGTCTCTTTTTAAGAAAAAAAAAAAAAAAAAAAAAAGGTGGACAGCCGAAGGCAAGCAGCAAACAGTTGAAAGCCAGTGAGTCTGTCCCGTTGCATGCACAGAAGCTTCATTTACTGCAGCAGGACAAAGACAAGAACCAGGCCCAGGAATTAACATCACTGACTGAACTCCAAAAAGAGCAAAATGCCCAAACGAGGGAACTCTTCCACTGAGTTTGGAGCCCTGCTAGTAAAAGATGAGGTGGGGCCCATGGCTCACACCTGTAATCCCAGCACTTTGGGAGGCAGAGGTGGGAGGATTGCCTGAGTCCAGGGAGTTCAAGACGGGCTTGGGCAACATGCAAAACCCCGTCTCTACTGAAAACACAAAAAATTAGCTAGGCATAGTGGTGGCCATGGCTGTAGTCCCAGCTCCTCAGGAGGCTAAGGTGGGTGGATCACCCGAGCTCTGGAAGTCAGGGCTGTAGTGAGCTATGATGTCACCATTGCACTCCAGCCTGGGCAACAGGAGTGAGATCCTATCTTTAAAAAAGAAACAGCAACAAACCCATCATGTGTGGGTTGGAGATACCTGGGTAGAGGCCTTCAACGGTTTTGACTCCCCAAACTGCCTTAAACCTTTTTTATTTTTTGGAGACAGTGTCTTACTCTGTTGTCCAGGCTGGAGTAAAGCTGCTGAATCATGGCTCATTGCAGCCTCAACTTCTGGACTCAAACCATCCTCCCACCTTAGCCTCCTAAGTAACTGGGACTACATGCATGTGTCACCACGCCTGGCTAAATTTTTTATTATTTGTAGAGGCAGGGTCTTGCTATGTTGCCCAGGCTTGTCTCAAACTCCTAGGCTCAAGTGAGCCATCCCACCTGGCCTGCCTTGAACCTGAAGCCTACCAGGGTGGCTCACCTCTCCTATTAACCTAGCACTCCTCCTCCTCCCTTCCCCCACATACTGCATACTAGATGGATAATTATGGTGGTTTCTTTTGCATTATTCAGCTGGAAGCAATGAGATAGAAAAGGGACTTGCTCCCTCCCCCTCAAAAGAACTGTGTTATTAGTTTGCTAGGGCTTCAGTAACAAATTGGGCAGACATTTATTGTCTCAGAGTTCTGGACGGTAGAAGTCTGAGATGAAGGTGTTCACAGGGTTGCTTTCTTCTGGGGCTGGGAGGGAGAATCTGTCTCAGGCCTCTCTCCTAGCTTCTGGTGGTTGCTGGCAGTCTTTGGTGTTCCTTGGCTTACAAGGCATTGCCCCAGTCCTGCCTTGATATTCACATGTTGATCTTGTGTGTGTGCCTCTCCAAATGAAGGCATAAATAACATTGACAAAGGTCATTAGACGTGAGCCTCTTTTTTTTTTTCTTTATAGACAGTTTTGCTCGTTGCCCAGGCTGGAGTGCAATGGCACCATCTTGGCTCACCACAACCTCCGCCTCCCAGGTTCAAGTGATTCTCCTGCCTCAGCCTCCAGAGAAGCTGGGATTACAGCCATGCACCACCATGCCCAGCTAATTTTTTGTATTTTTAGTAGAGATGGGGTATTCTCTATGTTGGTCAGGCTGATCTCAAACTCCTCAACCTCAGGTGATCCACCTGCCTTGCTAGTGCCGGGATTACAGGTGTGGCCACTGTGCCTGGCCATGGGCCTCTTTATAAGGACAACAGTCTTACTGGATTAAGGCCCACCCTAATGAGCACATCTTAACTTGTCTATGAAGACACATTTCAAAGTAATGTCGCATTCACAGGTACGGGGGGGTTAGGGCTTCAGCATCTTTTGAGGGAGACACACTTCAGCCCATAACAAACTATAACACCTAGCCAACATGCCGTAATGGGAGCTGGGAAAGTTTGGGGCTGGATTATGAGGGTGCTCAATGAAGGGAGCTGGTATGTAAACTTGCATAGATGTATTTATTGAAATACGAGATTTAACACCTTGGCCAAGTCTGGGTGCAGACTTGCTTCAAGATTGGCTCCTAGAATGGTGGTCTGTCCATTGCTACATATATACATCACTCCACACTTAGTGACTTAAAACAGGAATCATTTATTATCTCTAGGTCACTGTGAGTCAGACACAGTGTGGATTGGTTCTCTGTTCCACTGTGTCTGAGGCCTCAGCTAGAGCAGCTCAGAGGCTGGAGGCTGGAATGATGTGATTTCATCTGCTCGAATGTCCCACAGCTGATGCTGGAGATTGGCTGCAGCCTAGATTGGGCACACTCCTGCATGCCACTCCCTGTGGCTGTGGCTTCCTCACAATATGGTGGCTGATTCCAAGAGCAATCTAAGGACAAAGGAAAGCTGTATGTTTTGTGAACCAGCCTCAGAAGTTACATATCATCACTTCTGCTGCTTCCTATTTGTTAGAAATGAAGTCACTAAATTGCCCATGTTCAAAGGTAGAGGAATTAGGCTTCACCTTCTAAAGGGAAGAATACAAAAAAATTTGCCGACGTGTTTTTAAAGCACCATACTTGGAAAAGGCCATGGGCCATGGTAAGCAAAATTGAAATGGCAAAATTGCTGTGGCAGACAGTGGTGAAAGGGAATAAAAGGTTCAGGGGCGTGGGCATGCTGAAATTTATATACCCCATGCATCTGGAAGCCCCTCCAGATGATATTCCACAGGAAGATGTAAATAACACATCATTTACAAAGGTCATTAGACAGGGTGATGAAAGAGGCACTGATGTCACTAAAATATTCAGTGATGGCTCATCTCTGTAGGCCAGAAGGACAATAGAAAGGCTGTTCCAGAACTTGGCTGGGTGATGATGCTGATGGGACCCTAAAACAAGAGGCCATTCTGGGACATAATGAGGACAACAAAAACCAAACTGACAGAAGTCAGGATTGCAATGACAGTGGTCAGCAGGGTCTGAGCAGCGGCCAAGGGGGTCGCACTTGTATGGTTATAGAACTGGCTAATAAACATGGCATCCCTGCGGGCAAAATAGATAGGCAGCTGGGAAGAGTACTATACAGCAGGAAGAAAAGCAGGGACGGTAACCTGTGCCTGTAGTCTCAGCATTTTGAGAAGCTGAGGTGAAGGGATCACTTGAGCCCAGGAATTCAAGGTTACAGTGAGCTGTGGTTGCACCACTGCACTCCAGCCCAGGCAACACAGCAAGACTATCTCAAAAAGTTAAATAATTAAATTTAAAAATGAAGATGCTTGTCCCAGTTTTTAAAAATCTGCATTCCACGCCCAGTTTCTGGAACTGAGCCAGTTTTCAGAAATTGAAACATTACTGAAGATGTGGCCAAATGCAAAGAAGGACCTGTGCAGTACAAGTAAACACAGAAATGAATCCCCAGGTACTTTTCTAAAGGGTCTGATAGCCATTTCTTTTGATAACTACGTCTTGGAGAAAAGTGATCAGCCAATGTTTTGAAGACTTGTGGACACGGTCTCAGCTGGCACCCAGACACCTAGAGTATCATCCCCTTCTGTCAGTGGCTGCATTTGGTGGCCAGGTAATTGACGGAGTCCTGCTCAGGGTCCACTTTGCAGTAGGCCCATACCCCTGGTGGACTAACTTAGTGATCGTTTTCTTAGAGTGAATAATTCGCACTGACATACTTGGCAATTAATGCTCATTCCAGGTCCCTGACTATAGATAGAACAAAATGTAAAAGGCCAAACAGAAACCTGAAACTGCCCCATCCCCTAACAAGATCATACAACAACACATCCAAGAGCAAGGATGGCAGAGGTAAGTGCCACTTTAAGAATCCAACTGATGCACAGTGCTGGTCACCAGCACCCCTTGTTGGTTTTATCTGTTTTAGACTGAGTACCGGGCAGACAAGCTTTCGTCTTTATTTCTTGCCTATCCCGTTTTCCCTTGGAGGGTTCTATATCCTTGCCCTTTTGGAGGTCTCTCACTTCTCTTGCTTTGTTCTCTCCTGCCTCTAGGCCATATGAAACGATCACAGATCTTGCAGAGAGGAACCATTTACCAGGGAACTTAAGCACACTCACTCAGCCTCTAGAATTTTGACCACCAAGGAGGTACTTTGTCACCCTTTTGTGACGTTTCCTACCTTAGTCTGTGCAGAGTTTAAAGCCTTTTTCCCTGCGTTGTTGAGAGACATGGTTGATTTATTCCTCGCACCAGGTGGGTGCACCGGATGGAATACTTACCCATAAGGCACCAGTGACCATGTAGCCAGAACTGCCCGTTATGCGTTAAACTACCAAGTCATAAAATCACAGGCCCAGCAACAGTCCCTTTTAATATGGAAGTAGTGTATTCAAGATTGAGCATGAGAATGTACCAAGATTACCAGAGAGCTGCAGAGCACAGAAGCACGTGACTTCCGCTGCTGTTGTATCAGCCGCAGTGTCATTTCACACCTGTGACCATGTGGGGGCGCCCTTATAACCAGTTGCTGGGAGTAAACATTGTGAGCATGGTGCATAAATGGGTTGGCTCAGTTTAAAATGAAAATAGCTACATTACAGCCTCCTCAGGTGTGACCTTGAAAAATGGTGATAAGGGCATATCCTCTCAATAGGCAGAATTTCAGGCAGAGCTAGTCATCCACCTTTTTGTGGAAGAAGTGGCCCAAGGTGAGAATATGCCTGGGATCATGGACAGCGCTAGATGGACTGGGTATCTGGCTAAGGGCCTGGAAAGAAAACAGTTGGAAGTTGGAGACGACGAGGTTTGTGGTAGATTTATCTGGACAGATAGATTGGAATAGCCACAAAGTATGATGGTCTTTGTATACAATGTTAATGCCCACCAGAGGGCATCCATGAAAGAAGCATTGTGCAACCAGGTGGACAGCTGACTCAGCCCGCTGACAATGGACAGCATCTCTCATTGGCTACTGCAGTACTGGCATGATGGGCACATGGGCAAAGCAGCCAAGGTGATGGAGCTGGAGGCTGTTGATGGGCCTAACAGCATGGGTTCTCTAACCAAAGCTGATCTAGCCAGCTTACTTAGCTGCCCCTGAGTATATAACCCGCCAGCAAAAGAGACCAGTGCTAAACTCCCAGTGTGGGTCTTTTCATCAAGGAGCACAAACATCCAGGTTTACAGAGGTCATTAGACATAGTCCCCATTTTATAAGGAGAGTTTACTGTATTGGAACTCTCCCATCCTGGAAGGGCTGGTGGTTCATTTTTCATGAAAATAGACTCATATTCCAAATACAGGCTTGTCTTTCCTACTGTCAAGTGTCAGCCAGCAACACTTAAGGAGTGTTTGTTTCACTGACAACCACGTAACATTTCAGACAGGATTCACTTTACAGCCAAGGAAGTGTAGTGTCCGTGGGACCCCCTGCCTGGCAGAGCACCGGAACAGCATGCTGAAGGCACATCTGAACTGTCAAGCAGGGGGAGGGGGGCAATATGCTGTGAAGGTGGGGTGCCATTCTCTAGGATATATCACATTCGAGACCGTCCAATAGTACCTGGGTCTGGAAACCAAGGGGTGGAAACAGGCATGGCCCCACCTGCCATCACTCCCAATGATTCACTAGGGAATTTTGTGCTTCCTGTCCTCCAAAGTGGAGACTGCAGGGTTAGAAGTCCTGGTCCCCCAATGGGACACTCACTAGGGAACACACCAAGTGCTCCATTGGGCTGCAAACTGGATGTCACTTTGGCAGGTGGATCGCTTGAGCCCAGGAATTTAAGACCAGCCTGGGCAACAATACAAAACCTTGTCTCTACCACCCCCCCCCAAAAAAAGCCAGTCATAGTGACATGCACCTGTAGTCCCAGCTACTTGGGAGGCTGAGGGAGGAGGATCACTTGAACCAGGGAGATCCAGGCTGTGGTAAGCCGTGATCAAGCCACTGCCCTCTAGCCTAGGAGACAGAGATCCTGTCTCAATAAAAATAAACTATGGATATGTGAGAACTTTGGGGTCCTTGCAATAGAAGCCAGCAGGCCAACAGTGGAGTCACTGTCTTAGCAGTGGAGGAGGAAGTAGGGCTGCGGTTAGGTTCATTTCACAGTGAAGAACAGGTGTGAAACCCAGGTGGTCAGCATGGGTGCATCTTGGTACTCCTCTAGCCAACTGACTAAGAAACTAGAGTCCAACTTGTACATGTAAAGAGAGGGTCTGCCTCTTAGTTCCCAAACCCTGCAGTCTGGCTCTGAGTGAGGGAGTGAGCATAGTAATATGTGCTACTGGTTTAAGGCATGCACCATAAAACATCACCTCAAACTTGTAAGATGTGATTTCCAAGCTGATGGAGACAACAGCCTTAATCTGGCCACTCCACCCTTCTATCAGGGCAGTGGCTTCTGGCTGATGAGGCCAGTGAATCCTAAGTGTGTGTGAGGTCATTTCCTGCACTTGTGTTGCTTTAAGATACACCTGCTGCTTTTTTTTTTTTTAAAATGAGATGGAATCTCACACGGTCACCCAGGCTGTAGCGCAGTGGCGCAATCTCGGTGCATTGCAACCTCCGCCTCCTGGGTTCAAGTGATTCTCCTGCCTCAACCTCCCAAGTAGCTGGGACTACAGGCATGCGCCACCAAACCCAGCTTTTTTTTTTTTTTTTGTATTTTTAGTAGAGATGTGGTTTCACCATGTTGACCAGGATGGTCTTCATCTCCTGACCTTGTGATCTGCCCGCCTTGATGTCCCAGAGTGCTGGGATTACAGACATGAGCCCGGCCAGAAATGTATATTATTAAACCAGTGTTGAGCCTCCTTCCTTGACACTGTTGCCGCTTGTTATACGAGCTCACTCAGCATCATGTTGGCTAAACAAAGAGGCTGACAGACATCCACAGGACAGGCCGTTTTGTCCACCAAATTTCCTTTCTACAGTGGATGACCTGGTGGGCATTTACGTGGGACTGACACCTCCGCTTTGCCCATTCTCTGCAGACCTGTCCTCAACACTTGGTTCTGTTTATCGTGAGACAGTTCTCAGCTCTGTCACCCACACTGCAGTGGCATGATCATGGCTTACTGCAGCCTTAACCTTCTGGGCTCACGCAATCCTGCCCCAGCCTCCTGAGGAGCTGAGACCACAGGGCCAAGCCACCATGCCCAGCTAGTTTTTGTTCTTTACAGAAACAGGGTCTCACTATGCGAAGGCTGGTCTTGAACTCCTGGGCTTAAGTGAACCTTCCGCCTCGGCCTCCCAAAGACATGAACCACTGAGCCCGGCACTGGAGATTTCCTTGAAACCATCCTTTGCAATCTTTTTCTGTTATGAACCAGCTGCACAGTCAGTGACCCGCTGCACAGGAATGCTTGTAGATGAGTAAATTCAGACGACTCTTTCCATGTAAGATGGACCACCAGCTATACCCTCCCAAGTTTTGCCAACTGGAAATCTTCCAAATTCCAATCCTAAACTAGGTTGTAGGGTAGCACCTTTTTTTTTTTTTTGACAGCGTCTGACTCCATTGCCAGGCTAGAGTATAGTGGCACAATCTTGGCTCACTGAAACCTCTGCTTCCCGGATTCAAGCAATTCTCCTGCCTCACCATCCCGAGTAGAGGGGACTACAGGCACACACCACCATGCCTAATTTTTTTGTATTTTAGTACAGACAGGGTTTCACCATGTTGACCAGGATGGTCTCGATCTCCTGACCTCGTAAGCTACCCGCTTTGGCCTCCCAAAGTGCTGGGGTTACAGGCCTGAGCCACTAGTGTAGCAACTGTTTATGGTTCATGCCATCATACTGTATGGATCCATTGGTAAAACAAACCTGCATTTTTTCCTCTTGTCAGCTGTTCATAGGGAGCATCCCGTGAAACCAAAGATGTGGACTAAAGGAGAATGTGAAGTAGCAAAGGTGGCATCAGCTGGGCGTGGTGGCTCATGCCTGTAATCTCAGCACTTTGGGAGGCTGAGGCAGGAGGATTGCTTGAACCCGGGAGGCAGAGGTTGTGTGAGCCGAGAGCGCGCCATTGCACTCCAGCCTGGGTGACAGAGCAAGACTCTGTCTCAAAAAAATAAAGAAAGAAAAGGTGGCCTCATGAGTTTGATCACTCACTTGGTCACTTATGCCTTCTGAATCTGTTCAGGCATAGTTTTGTGTCTTCTATTTCCAGTTTCGGTGGAAAGCTGCTGTTTACGTCCAGTTTTAGGATGTGTTTTATGGGCTGTCTTTCCTATAATGCCTTGTACTTTTGTGGGCTGTATCGGGATCAGAGCTTTGGTATGGGCCTACAAGCAATGAAGGTGGTATTGCTGGGTTTTGAGAATCAGTATCTGTCTGTGAGGCACTGTATTTGTTCTCACACTGCTATAAAGAAATGCCTGAGGCCGGGCATGGTGGCTCATGCCTGTAATCCCAGCACTTTGGGAGGCCAAAACAGTGCGGGGGGTGGGGGGGCGGTCACCTGAGGTCAGGAGTTCAAGACCAGTCTGACCAATGTGGTGAAACCCCATCTCTACTAAAAATGCAGAAATTAGTCAGGCATGGTGGCATGCACCAGTAGTCCCAGCTGCTCAGGAAGCCGATAGGAGAATTGCTTGAACCTGGGAGGCAGAGGTTGCAGTGAGCCGAGATTGTGCCACTGCACTCCAGCCTGGGTGATAGAGCAAGAGTCCATCTCAAAAACAAAAAAGAAAAATGAGAAATGCCTGAGACTGGATAATTGATAAAGAAAAGAGGTTTATTTGGCTCACGGTTCTGCAGGCTGTAAGCATGGTAGCTTCTCTTTTGGGGAGGCCTCAGGAAACTTCCGATCACAGCAGAACACAAAGAGGGAGAAAGGCACTTCACATGCCTGGAGTAGGAGGAAGAGAGAGAGGATGGAGGTGCCACACCCTTGAACAGCCAAATCTCAGGAGAACTCATTCACTATCACAGCACTCAGGTGCTAAAGCATTCACGAGAAGCTGCCTCCATGATCCAGTCACCTCCCACTGGGTCCACCTCCAACACTGGGGATTACAATTCAACATGAGACACAGATCCAGACCATATCGGGTACCCATCCCCGGTGCAATCATTAAAAGTCTCCTATTCAGGCTCCCTTATCCCTTTTTTTCTCAATACCAATTAGCAGAGATGATCCATTCAATTTCAGCAGGTGCAGACGGCAGTACATCTTCACTATCTGAGGGTCTTTGCTTAGACGTAGTATCATTTTGATTTGAGAGAGATCTACATTAAAGAGATCACAGTAATCGGTCTAGTGAACGTGAAGTACTAAGTACCCCATACCTTAGTAACGAAAGTGCTATATGGTCGGAGATAAATCCCATGAAAAACAGCACTTCGTACGGGGTTGAGTTGTCTGTGGAGTATCATGGTACCTCCCCTAAAGTGAAAGGCTGTACCTTCCACTGCCTACCACTAAGAGAGGCACCAAGCTGGGCTTGTTTGGATTTTGGATTCGACACATGCCGTTTTTGGGTGCGCTGCTCCAATCCATTATTGAAACCTAGAGGCTGTTAGTTTTGTTTTTTGTTTTTTTTTCAGTCTTGCTCTGTCGCCTGGCTGGAGTGCAGTGGCGTGATCTCGGCTCACGGCAACCTCCGCCTCCTGGGTTCAAGCGATTCTCCTGCCTCAGCCTCCCGAGTAGTTGGGATTACAGGCACCTGCCAGCAAACCTGGCTAATTTTTTATTTTTAGTAGAGACAGGTTTCTCCATGTTGGACCAGGCTGGTCTCAAACTCCTGACCTCAGGTGATCCGCAGCCTTGGCCTCCCAAAGCACTGGGATTACAGGCCTGAGCCACCACACCCAGCCTGAGGCTGTTTGTTTTAAGGGGATCTGGACAATAGAAGACCTGCGGCTTTGATGCGAGCTGTCCTCCTGCTCAGGATTTATGACCTCCAAATTTCAGTGATGCTTAAAGGGTCTTTGCAATTAAAGGTGCCTGGGCGGTACTCCAGGATGAAGTTCCATTAGGACAGCCCCCCAGAGGATTTTGTTTTTGTTGAGACAGGGTCAGACTCTGTTGGAGTGCAGTGGCACAATCACAGCTCACAACAGCATCGACCTCTTGGGCTCAAGCGATCCTCCCACCTCAGCCTCCTTAGTAGAGACTACAGAGGTGCAGCACCATGCCCAGCCGGCTAATTTTTTTATTTTTGTAGAGATATGGTCTTACTATGTTGTCCAGGCTGATCTTGAACTCCTGGGCTCAAGACCCCCAGGGTTTCGAAGTAAAGCTTTAATTTTGGCTAGCAACTCATTCCCCCTTTGGAAAGCAACATCTGCGGCTGGGCATGGTGGCTCATACCTGTAATCGCAGCACTTTGGGAGGCCAAGGTGTGGTGGCAGGTGCCTGTAATCCCAGCTACTCAAGAGGCTGAGGCAGGAGAATCTCTTGAACCCACACAGCAGAGGTTGCAGTGAGCTGAGATCGCACCACACCACCCTGGGCTACAGAACAAGACTCCATCTTAAGAAAAAAAAAAGAAGCAACATCTGACTTGTTCCTCGGTCCTGGCAGAGAACAGACACATGCTGTTTGAATGTGCACCTCAAATTTCATGTTTTGGAAATTCCATCTCCCCAGGTGGTAGTATAGAAGTATTGAAAGGTGGGGCCAGCTGGGTGCGGTGGCTCACACCTGTAACCCCTGCACTGAGGCGCCATTAAAAAAAAAGTGGGGCCTTTAGGAGGTGACTGGATTGGCTGGACGCAGTGGCTCACACCTGTAACCCCTGCACTTTGAGACTCCATTTAAAAAAAAGAAAAAAGGTGGGGCCTTTAGGAGGTGATTGGATTGGCTGGACACAGTGGCTCACCACTGTAATCCCAGCACTGAGACTCCATTTAAAAAAAAGTGGGGCCTTTAGGAGGTGACTGGATTGGCTGGACGCAGTGGCTCACCACTGTAATCCCTGCACTTTGGGAGGCTGAGGCAGGCAGATCCAAAGGTCAGGAGATCGAGAGCATTGTGACTAACCCGGTGAAACCCTGTCTCTACTAAAAATATGAAAAGTTAGCCAGGTGTGATGGTGTGTGCCTGTAATCTCAGCTACTTGGGAGGCTGAGGCAGGAGAATCGCTTGAACCGGGAGGTGGAGGTTGCAGTGAATGGAGATGGCACCACTCTGCGCTCCAGCCTGGGCGACAGAGTGAGATTCCCCTCAAAAAGAAAAAGAAGTGACTGGATCATGAGTGGATTCATGACTTACCGTGGCAGTGGAGCGGGTGACTTTATAGGAAGAGACCTGGGCTAACATGTTCAGTGGCCTTGCCAGGTATGCCACCTGGGACTCTGCAGTTTCCACCTGCACAAAGGCTTTCATCAGTGTGTCCCTTGACCTTGGACTTTTTTTTTTTTTTGAGACAAAAGAGTCTTGCTCTGTCACCCAGCCTGGAGTGCAGTGGCGTAATCTCAGCTCACTGCAACCTCTGCCTCCCAGGTTTAAGCAATTCTCCTGCCTTAGCCTCCCAAGTAGTTGGGACCACAGGCTTGTGCCACCATGCCCAGCTAATTTTTTTATTTTTAGTAGAGACAGGATTTCACCATGTTGCCCAAGCTGGTCTCGAACTCCTGAGCTCAAGTGATCCACCCACCTCAGCCTCCGAAAGTGTTGGGATTATGGGTATGAGTCACTGCGCCTGGCCAACCTTGGACTTCTAAGCCTCCCTAACTGTAAGAAATAAGTTCGTTTTCTTTATAAATTACCTAGTTTCAGGTATTCTGTGGTAAGCAACAGAAAATGGACTAAAATAGGACATACCCCCTCACTGCTGTCTGATCACCAAGCCACCTGCTGCGGTAAGCTATCATCCCCTGGAGGTGCTGTGTACCTGTGGTATAATGAACATGGTTTTTGCCTCTGGCTCCTGGCAGAGCCCCTGCAATCCTCGGAATTTCCTGCAGTGTCTTTTGTATGAGAATCTCCTTTTACCCTTACCTGAGTTTACGTTAATGAGGTGATTGTGGTGGGGCCCCTTCCGGATGGCGGCTGGACACCAGAGGACCCAACCACATGACTGGAGGGTTTGGATTTCCAGCCCCACCCTCAACCCTCTGGAGAGGGGAGGGGCAGGTCGTCAGGTTCAGTCATGTGATGTTAATACAATCCACCATGACTATGTAATGAGGCCTTTATAGAACTCTCGGACAATGAGGCTCAGGGAGGTTCTGGGTTGTGCTGGGAGGGCAGCGCACCTGCAGTGGTCACAGCAGCTCTGGGCCCCACACCTGTCCTCCTCACCTCTTCCACCATTTGGCTGTTCTTGAGTTGCACCCTGTATAATAAACTGGTAATCCCAAGAAGAGCACTTTGAGTCATTCTAGCAAATTATTAAACCTATGGGGTTGGGGGTGAAAACCTCCCGAACTTACAGTTGGCTGGGCAGAACTGCAGGTAGCCTGGGAACACCACTTTGGCTGATGTCTGAAGTGCAGACTGAGTCCTTAGCCTACAGGGTCTGTGCTAACTCCAGGCAGTATCAGAACTGAAGGACTGTGGGTCATGCCTGTAATCCCAGCACTTTGGAAGGCCAAGGTAGGAGGATCACTGAACCCAGGAGTTTGAAACCAGCCTGGGTAACAGGGAGACCCCATCTCTACAAAAATAAATGCATTAATAATTAAATTAATAAATGACTTGTCCTAAACTTGTGGGGTCTGTGTCAATTCTGACTCAAGGTAGTGTCAGAATGGAACTGTAGGACAGGCAGCTGGTGTTAGAGAGACGAGACTCCAGGGGGCGGCAGAGAGGCAGCTCAGGCTCCATTCACTCATCCCGCTCCGGCAGGGGGCGGAATGGAGGCAGCTGTCTCCACACTCCTCGCGCTGTGGTCCCCTGCATCTGTCCGTTCCTATTCTACACAGGAATTTGCTTTTTCTGCCCAAAACTCATTTGCAGAATTCCCAAATTCCTAATTCATCATCCCTTCTGACCAGAGAACTTGACAGCAAGTGTGACTAAGTGCACGGTTGTGCGATGCCCTCATCTTACCCCAAACTCCTGTCACTCAAGCAGCTCGCTGAGTGGACGGTGCAAAGGCCCCCTGAAGGCTGTGATGATGCCAGACTGAAGACAACACGGAGTGGTACGATGCAGGGTGTGGCATCGGCTTCTCGGGAACACTGGGTGGTGCCACTTCTCCCAGACAGCATATGCTTGGAACGTAAGGGCTGCTGATAGGAATGGCACCAAATAACCCCAGGAGGAATTTTTTGCTTCTCCTAACTGAATTGTTGTACCGAGGGGGGACTGCTTCTACCACACGACCGTGGTGCCTCTGAACCAGCAGTTGAGACCGCTGACCGCTGCCTGAGCCGGCGCGCAGGGATGGGGTCACTGTACTGGCGGGTGCTACTGACGCCAAGTGTTGAGGGAAGGGGTGGCTCCTACACAACGAAAACAGGAACATCTCTATCTGCAATCTGGTGTCTTCACTGGCACCTGTTGGTACTGAGGACTTTCAGGTTCAGTCGTGAAAGAAGAGTCCTCTAAAGAAAAGACCATTAAGGCCTCAGGTCTTTCAGGAAGGAGGTTTCAGTCACCCCAAGGTGCTGACAGGACTGGAAAACAAGGACTAGGTGATGGATGAAGACAGGAGTTATCAACTAGAGGCTCATGACAAGTTGCAGAAACAAGAACTGTAGCATTTTAAACTTCAGGGTACACACTGATCACTTCCCCCTTCCTGATTTTATATGATGTTATTGGCGCATTGACTTTGTAAAACTAGTTGGTAAGTCACCAAACCACGAAGGGCTGCCCCAGTCTTGAAGAAGTCTGTATTACCTGGAGCGCCTGGACCATGGAGAGATGCCCCATGGGCCCTGGGGCAGGGGCTAGAAGATCTTCTTTCACATGAGTATTTGCCTCTCATTAGGCAGGTGCATGAAAGTACTTCTTTTTTGAGACAGAGTCTGGCTCTGTCACCAGGCTGGAGTGCAGTGGCGCAATCTTGGCTCACGGCAACCTTCGCCTCCCAGGTTCAAGCGATTCTCCTGCCTCAGCCTCCTGACTAGCTGGGATTACAGGATGTACTATCATGCCTGGCTAATTTTTTGTGTTCTTAGTAGAGATGGGGTTTCACCATGTTAGCCAGGATGGTCTCCATCTCCTGACCTCGTGATCTGGCCGCCTCGGCCTCCCAAAGTGCTGGGTTTACAGGTAGGAGCCACTGCGCTTGGAGAAAAACATTTTTTGACAAAGAGTCTTGCTCTGTGGCCCACGCTGGAGTGCACTGGCGCAGCATGAACTCAGTGCAACCTCCACCTCCTGGGTTCAAGCGATTCTCCTGCCTTAGCGTCCTGAGTGGCTGGGATTGTAGGCGGGCGCCACCACGCCTGGATAATTTTTGTATTTTTAGTAGAGATGAGGTTTCCTCATGTTGGTCAGGCTGGTCTTGAACTCCTGACCTATTGATCCACCCACCTCCGCCTCCAAGAGTGCTGGGATTACAGGTGTGAGCCACCGCACCCAGCCTACCCACTAAATTTAATATTTAAAAAAGACTTTGCCGTGTTTGTATACAATTTTAAAGCAAATTGTATACAATGTAGCTGTTTAACCTTAAATAATTCAGCATACAACCCCGAAGGGATTCACTCTTACATAACCATCATCACATCTAAGAAAATTAACCATCCTCCTAGAATCTATCCAGTACAGATTCAAGTTTACCCAGTTACCCCCCAAAATCTCTTAAGTCGCTCCCTCCCAAGTCGGGTTTTGTGCATGGCCTCTGGCGACAGCTCCCTGGCTGCTTTAACCTAGAGCAGGCGCCTCACATCGCCTTCCCACCGTCTCTGATTAAATGAGGGCGGCTAACTGTAGAATATCCCATGTTTGTCTTTTTTCTCATGGTTTCATTTGATTTTATTCCTCCTTCAATAAACTGTAAGTTAGGGCTGGGCGCAGTGCCTTAAGCCTGTATTCCCAGCACTTTGGGAGGCCAAGCAGAGGAGGATCACTTGAAGCTAGGGGTTCAAAACCAGCGTGGGCAACAGAATGAGACCTCGTCTCTACTTAAAAAAAAAATGAGTGTGGCAATATGTGCCTGTGGTCCCAGCTACTCGGGAGGCTGAGGCAACAGGGCTGCTTGAGCCAGAAGCTTGAGACTAGGCTGGGAAATGAAGTGAAACCCGGACTGTAAAAGAAATACAAAAATTAGTGCCAGGCGTGGTGGTCCGTACCTTAGGCCCAACGACTTGGGAGGCTAAGCAGGAGGATCGCTGGGGCTCCGGAGGTCAAGGCTGCAGTGAGTTGTAACCACACCACTGCACTTCAGCCCGGGCGATAGAGCAAGACTCTGTCTCCAAAAATAAAACTTTTATGCCTGTCAAGTACATTTTTGGGTAAAGGGTCCTTGGCTAAGTATTACTATGTAGTCTAAGTGAGTATGAATGAAACAGAAAAGCCTGGCTGGCTGGGCACGGTGGCTCATGCCTGTAATTCTAGCACTTCGGGAGGCCGAGGAGGATGGATCAGTTGAGGTCAGGAGTTTGAAACCAGACTGGTCAACATGGTGAAACTCCGTCTCTACTAAAAAGAAAAACGTTAGCCAGGTGTGGTGGTGTGCGCCTGTAATCCCAGCTACTCAGGAGGCTGAGGCAGGAGAATTGCTTGAGCCTGGGAGGCGGAGGTTGCAGTGGGCAGAGATCACATCACTGTCCTCCAGCCTGGGCAACAGAGTGAGACTCCCTTTTTTTTTTTTTTTTTTTTTTGAGACGAAGTTTCACTCTTGTTACCCAGGCTGGAGTGCAATGGTGCGATCTCGGCTCACTGCAACCTCCGCCTCCTGGGTTCCGGCAATTCTCCTGCCTCAGCCTCCTGAGCAGCTGGGATTACAGGCACGCGCCACCATGCCCAGCTAATTTTTTGTATTTTTAGTAGAGACGGGGTTTCACCACGTTGACCAGGATGGTCTCGATCTCGACCTCATGATCCACCCGCCTTGGCCTCCCAAAGTGCTGGGATTACAGGCTTGAGCCACCTCGCCTGGCCAAGACTCCCTCTTAAAAAAAATAAAAATAAATAAAAAAGCATGGCCATAAGAGGTGGATACATACTGGCAGCATCTTAAAAAAGTAAGAAACCAAGTGAGCATGAACAGCTGGCAAGCGGCCATTCAAGAATGCTTTAAGTTCCATGGAAAACGTCTGGCTTATGTCTGTTTTATTTTTTAGCCAGTGAGAAAAGCAAACTGGATAAAATGGACAAAACAATACAAGGGCTATTCATAAACAAAACAGTGAATAAATTTTATTCCTTTTTGGGTTGTTTTGTTCTTATTTTTAAGTGAAGTTTCCATCTGTACACTTTAAGTAAATAAACACGACGACAGAAAGCCATTCTCCGTGTGTCCATCCTGGAGGCAGGAAGGATGGGTCTGCCGACAGGCACAGAGTGGCACAGCCAGGGTCGTGCGTTACCTCACGAAGGTCACGTGCCTGAAACACACGAAGGGTTCCACGGAAACACTCCATCTGGCTGTGCAGCCACGCGTCAAGGTGAGGACAAGTACTTAATTCAAGGCATCTGGGGGCTGGTGTCACGGCACATGCAGAGTAGTGCCCATGCCATCCCACGAGCTTCTGTGGGAAAAGGGAAAAACAAATCTTTTCCTCAAACAGAACTGTCACAGGTAAGAGCCACAGGACTTTATTCACTGCTTAATCTTCTGCTGGCAGGATTTCTTTGAAACAGAATCTGCAAATAAATAAAAACGAGGCAGCGAGTTTGTTACAAGGCTTCGCACCTTTTGAAAAGAATTTCACAATTTTACATTGTCACTGAATTCGTGTAAATTTTGGTAAAAATATGAATTATACAGTGGTTTTAAGTATGATATTTAAGAAACACTGGTAGAAATATCATCTTTATGTTTGCTATCAGTTTAAGAGAAAGCACACAAAAGTCCAGACAGTGATTAAGTCAGACTGACCGCAGCACAGAACGCGAGATTCTGCACTTATAACCGACATTCCAACGCTGTGCCACTGACCGTCCAGACCGAAACTCGGGTACCACACTGAACACGAGCCAGCTTTCAATGGGCCCTCCATGTCCAGGGTACAGCGACGACGCCTGATAAACACCCAGCGAGGATGTGCATTACCTGCTATCGCCCCGCCGAGCCTTTGCTGGATCACTTCTAAATGCTGAATATACTCCGTCAAAGAATGTTCTGCATCTTGAGAAGCTGTCAGAGATCTCTCTAATCTTGAATTTGGGGATGGAGTGGCTCTTCAAACAAATTACCACCAAGGAAGAAAAAAAAAAATTGTTGAGTTTGATAGAGGGAGCCACGGTGAGTGAGTGCGGAAGGAAGGCACCAGCCCCGCCAGCCAGCCCCGTGGGGAAGGACGACTCGGGGCTGTTTCCTTCAGATCCTTCCCTATAAAAAGTGCTAGAGTGCTTTAAAAGCCACCTTCTGTGCAATGTTCCAGAGTAAAGACTATTGTATATGACTTTGTTTGCTAAATCTTCGACAATGTACCTGCTACCCAACCTGGATTATGCACCAGGTCCCACCTGCCTTTCCTTTCTTCCCGTGTTTTGTCTGGGGTGATACCTGCCCTGCTCAGTCCTCACCTCAGTCGCCCTTCCTCCTAGCCTTCTACCGGGCCCAAGGAGCACCAGGGGTTTCACTTTTCCCTCTCCACCCAGAGCTTCCAAGTATCTTCAGGGCAGGGAACCTGCCTTCTTCACTGGGCACATCCCTCACAAAAGGGGCCCTCAGCCACCATAACCTCTGTCACTAAAGATCACAGCACCAGCCTCTGGGGGAGCAGAGCCACAAGACAGAAAAGCCAGGCCCTCCCCCAAAACAAAAATGGACTTCTAGGCCCTCATGGATTCACGCCGGAGTTTCCTGCCTTGCTCTGGGCTGGGCCAAAGTCAGAACTTTAAAGATGTATTTCCCTGAGAACCTATGTAGCTAGAGGGAGAGCACTGGCAGGACAAAGACCTGAGGACATCAACCACTGACCTTCCCCCACTGCGCGGGGAGGCTGCTGCTGCCCGTCCATGGCCTCTGGTGGGGTCCCTGGCGCCCAAGGACACATCCCGGGTTGGGGGAGACTCTCTGGTTCTGGCTGGAGACTGCTGTGGCCGTCGTACTCGGGGTCCTTTCCCAGAATTATTACACGACAAAGGGATTAGGAAAAAAAATGAATGCATTTAAGTAAAGGCCCATCTATCAAAATTTTAAATATATAAACTTTTAAGAGTCTGTATGGCAATTTTGAGACATTTTTTAAAGTATCCAAGTTACAATATTATCATTTTAAAAGCTTGGAAGAAACCTGAGCTTTGATCATCTGCATCCACAGGGGCAGCCCATCTCTAGGGGAGTGCCGGGGGTCTCAGGTAAGACCTGCGTGGGGGTCCTGTCAGTTCTGAGAGCTGGCTGAGGGGGAAGGAGGGGAAGGAACCCTGGAGACCACCAGGTGTGACTCAGAGGGGCAAACTTTCCTGATGACCAGAAGGCTGAATCAAAGCATGTTAATTTCAAGAAGCAACTATTAAAATGTAGAAGTCGGAAGGGATTATAGCTGCCAGGCAGAGTGTGCAGGCCTACGTCCCAGGTACTCAGGAGGAGGAGGAGGGAGGATGCCTGAGCCCAGGAGCTCAAGGCTGCAGCGAATTGTGACTGTACCATTGCCTTTGAGCCTGGGTGACAGAGCAAGCCCGTCTCTAGACAGCAACGACTTGCAGAGGCACTTCCAGGAATGCCCAGTCACGGTGGCAGTCAGCAGTGGCTCAGGCAGCCCAAGCCCGCAGGCCCAGGGAGCTGCACGCCCATCCCGCGTTCTCTGCACACGACGCCTGCCACTCTGGGACGAGAGCCCCTGGAAATGCCCTGCTTTGGGGCCGGCTCCTTCGGCACTAGTGCAGCCTAGTGTGCTGTCTGCTGTGGGGGGCAACGGCATGGCAGAGAACTCCTGAGACCAAGAAGTGAGTGAGCCGGAAATAAGCATGACACTCTACAAGGGAAGACGCAGTGGCGGGCAGTGAGTTTCAGCTTCTCTGGGGAATAAAGGCCATTTCGCTAACCACTATGAAAGAATCAACACACTGAGCATCTCAGGTTTCCAACCGCTGCACGCCCCCATGAACCATGTTCACAGTGAACGCAAGCCTTGACCTCCCTTCACTGCGCACACCCTGCCTCTGGACCACGTCCTGACGGACTCCATGGATTCTCTTATCGTGCTTATTACAACCCCAGGAACACTGAAAAATGACCCAAAAGTTAATGAAAACGCTATAAGGAGTAGGAAGCAAGGTCTGTGGTCCAGCTGTTAATGGGGCAGGAGCCTCACCTGGGCGAGGGGTTAATGCGGTGGGAGCCTCACCTGGGCAAGGGGTTAATGGGGCAGGAGGTTCACCTGGGCGAGGGGTTAATGGGGCAGGAGGCTCACCTGGGCGAGGGGTTAATGGGCAGGAGGCTCACCTGGGCAAGGGGTTAATGGGGTGGGAGCCTCACCCGGGCAAGGGGTTAATGGGGCTGGAGCCTCACTGGGGCAAAGGGTTAATGGGGCGGGAGGTTCACCGGGGCAAGGGGTTAATGGGGTGGGAGCCTCACCTGGGCAAGGGGTTAATGGGGAGGGAGCCTCACCTGGCCAAGGGGTTAATGGGGAGGGAACCTCACCTGGCCAAGGGGTTAATGGAAAGGGAGCCTCACCTGGCCAAGGGGTTAATGGGGAGGGAGCCTCACCTGGCCAAGGGGTTAATGGAAAGGGAGCCTCACCTGGCCAAGGTGTTAATGGGGAGGGAGCCTCACCTGGCCCAGGGGTTAATGGGGAGGGAGCCTCACCTGGCCGAGGGGTTAATGGAGAGAGAGCCTCACCTGGCCGAGGGGCTCTGCCTTGTGTCAGGGCTCCTTTCCGATCTACTTCTTGCCATTTCTTAACCAAAAAACGCAATCTACAAAAAAGGACACAAGATACACTTAAAAGTACAACAAGACAGGAAGGGAAAGAACGACGAAAGCCCCACTGACCAAATACACAGCATGGGCCCTCCCTGCCCACCAGGACCCGGACGCCGAGGTCAGCCGGTCTGCTCACTCAGGCCTGGCTGCCTGGCGCACGCATCCAAAGTGCTGGCGGGGCTGCCGGCGATGGAGACCTTCCCACGCACGACCACCTGACAAAGCCTCAAGACGGCCCCACTGTGGACCATCCGGCCCCCCTCCCCCAGGATGACCCCAGTTCAAAGCCGGCCACACTGGTGACTAGGAAACACACCGCTCCTGCCTGGTGCCCAGGACCCTCCCATCTTCCTGTCACAGATGCCACTGGACAAGCTCAAAACACAGAGACCCTAGCCCTCGCAGGAGCCCGTCAGATGGCAGGCACATAGGGTGTGGGTGACGGGGGCATGCAGGTTGGGGTCCAGGGCCCCAGACACCCCCGCCAGGATGGCCTTCGGGACAAGCATCACGTCTGTGGCTTCCCTCCTCTGAGGCACGGCAGACGCTGCCAATTCCTCCACGAGACCCATCAAGGCCCCTTGGTGGCAGCTACCCTAGGCACTGCTCTCACAGGGACACACAGACTGCCCTGTCTGAGACACTGCTGCCTTTGAATGCTCTCCCCTCCTCAACAGGAAGACCCTGGAGGTAGAGTCTGGGTCTGCTGACCTTCCCCATCTAGTGCCTATGGTTCCTCATGCAGGGCGTTCTCCCCACAAACACAGGATGGGTGGGTGGAAGGACGGACAGTGAAGGCCTACGGTCAGGAGAGCTCAGAGACAAGGAGACACAGTGCCCCAGGGCCAGAGAGGCTGAGAGCACAGCACCCCAGGAGGCCTCGCCTACACCCGACTCTGCCTGGCCCGCAGCCCTGATGACCGAACTGGCTCAGGGACCGGTCTCTGAAAGCAGCAGGCCTCCTGGCTGCTCTCTGCTGCATCTGCCCCTCCAGACAGGCCCACGCACAGCCTTAGCAAACACCTCTGTGGGCATCAGAAGCAGGCACAGCTATACAACGTTCAGGGGGAAAACACTGTTAGAAATCCAGCACGTTTTAAAACTAGGAAACGAAAAAAAAAATTCAAGATGGGCCAAGCACGGTGGCTCAAGCCTGTAATCCCAGCACTTTGGGAGGCTGAGGTGGGTGGATCACGAGGTCAAGAGATCTAGACCATCCTGGTCAACATGTTGAAACCCCGTCTCCACTAAAAATACAAAAATTAGCTGGGCATGGTGGTGTGCGCCTGTAGTCCCAGCTACTTGGGAGGCTGAGGCAGGAGAATTGCCTGAACCCAGGAGGCGGAGGTCGCGGTGAGCCGAGATCACGCCACTGCACTCAGGCCTGGTAACAAGAGCGAAAGTCCGTCTCAAAAAAACAAAACAAAACAAAACAAATGGCAAGATTTTCCTCTGCAATACAAAGGTGTCCTTAAACCTGTAGTTTCAGAAGGTGGCAGCTTCACACAACATGACTTCCTGAAGACAAGTTCATCATCTCTATTTTCTTTAAGGTCTCAAATGCCATTCATCTTAAAAAACAGAATATATTACAGAGTTTCATGAAATAAAATCCCCTAAAAGCATGTAGCGTGCTGCCCGTTCAGACAGACGCGGAACGTGCTGACTGAAGGTGGCACTGACCTTAATACCGCGATGACCACCCTGACAGCTGTGCGGAACTTGGTGAAGGGACGAGACGTGATCTTCCGCTCTGCCTTGGAAGGAAATACCCCCAAATGGGCAATCATGGAGAGTGTTTCTTGTTCAGAATCCTGGAATCCGCCAATCAACAGCAAAAGATACTTCTTTTGATAAATAAGAGCTTTTCTAAAGCTCTCTGCTCTCAAATAATGTAGGTATAATTTTTCCGTCTAAAAAAAAAAACGGTAAAGTTTTATGGTAGGAAACAAAGACTATCCTGCTGACAAAAGCACATTTACGCCATCGCTCTTGGCAAAGAACCACATTGTTTCCTCTCAGCAATCATCACAGAGGTCATCGTCCTCGCAACTGTATCTGCGGCCAGAAACAGCCTTGCTGTTCAGATCAATCTGTATCAGTCAGACAAGGCGCAGGCCACGGGCTCCTGGATAGAGCAGCATCAGATGAGCCCCTATGAAGGCTCCTTGAATTTAGCCACTTAGGTAAGGTCCGAATTGGGCACGGGGGTGGATGTCAGTCACAGGGTGGGGGCTGTGCCATCAGGAGACTGCCGAGGAGCTTCGGCCAAATCCTGGCATGTCCTGGGCCAGGGCTCCTGCAGGCTGCAGAGGCTGTCACTTGCTGGCTTTGTCAAAGCGGTCCATGTTCCCACGCTTAACCCACAAGCACAGAAACTCAGTATTTGTCCACGACTAAACCAAGATGCAAACCACAGTTTATTCCGTTCAACTTCCTTTCCTTTCAGCGATTTGACTGCTACACCCGGTAGGCGAGAACCTTGTGGTCACGAGAATGCTTTGCCTGCAATTTACAGTCCCAGGACTTAAAAAAGCACCAAAGTTCTACACTCAGGACACTGTCCCTACCTTGACGTTGCTGGTGTTGGCTTCCCTGCTGGCAGCCGCCGGAAGCTGGCCGGGGTCTGGGCTCCTCAGGGAACTCTCTGGAACCATTTCGTCTGGCTTCCAAGCAGACCTGTCCGGCCTCTGTAAGGAAGCACAGCCAGCACTGTCTACAGAGCTGCTTGTCAGCAAGAGCAGGTTAGGAGAGACGCGCTCCCACCCCACGCGCAGAAGGCCGTGAGCGGGGAGACCAGGCTGACCACACCAGGCCTGGCCTCTCCCTCGGCAGGGTCTAGCTTACACCATGCTGTCATCAGTCAAGGAATTAACATGCGGTAACTACGACATGCCACTTGCTGAAGTATGACAGCAAAAAAGGTACACTTTGGTAGATAACAGAAAACCATCTATTTATAAAATCACCCCAAATTCAAAGCTTGAAGCCTTAAACACTCTCATATTCTCTGGTCCTAGAAATGCCAATCACTGGAAACCGCAAATGCAGTCAGCTCTACATCCGTGGATTCAGCCAACGGCGGGTGAAAAATACTCAGAAAAACATGCGTCTGTACCAAACGTGCACTTTTTTCCTGCCCTGCACCCTAAACAACACAGGATCATAACTATTTCCGCAGCGTTTCCACTGAATGAGGTGCGGCAAGCGATCTGAGATGACTGAAGAGCATACGGGAGGACGTGCACAGGCTGCCTGCTAACGCCACCTCAGGTCAGGGGCCGAGGCAGGAGGATCCCCGAGCCTGGGAGGTCAAGGCTGCAGTGAGCTGTGATTGCTCCACACTCCAGCCTGGGAGACAGAGCAAGGCCCTTCTCAGAAAAAAACCCAGAAGTGAAAGAAGCCACTGTAAGAGGTCCCAAGCCATCTGGTTCCACTGAGACAACTTTCTGGGAAGGAGCCGGCCATCGCTGTGTGATCTAAGAGTGGTGGTTACTTATGAAGATTGCGGGTGTGTGTGTGTGTGTGTGTGTGTGTGTGTGTGTGTGTGTGTGTAAACTTGTATGACATAACACCAGAAAAGGGCAAATTTTACTACATGTAAATTTAAAAACAACTTTAAAAAAGTTATAAAAAATGAAGCAAATCACAAAACAACCTAAATATAAAAGAATAAAAAACAGGCATTCTAGAAGACAACTATACCTAACTATACCATTAAGAAAACTGTAGGTCAGCTGGACACGGTGGCTCATGCCTGTAATCCCAGCACTCTGGGAGGCTGAGGCGAGCGGATCACTTAAGGTCAGGAGTTTGCGACCAGCCTGGCCAACACGGCAAAACCCTGTCTCTACTAAAAATATAAAAATTAGCTGGGCATGGTGGTGGGCACTTATAATCCCAGCTACTTAGAAGGCTGAGACAGGAGAATTGCTTGAACCTGGGAGGTGAAGGTTGCAGTGAGCTGAGATCACACCATTGTACTCTAGCCTGGGTGACAGAGTGACTGACACTCTGTCTCAAAAAAAAAAATAGAAAAAGAAAATTGTAAGTCACTTTAAATAAAACTCTAAATTCAAGCCAATTATTACATTCTCAGTCAAAATACCCTTTGGGTTTTTTTTTTTTTCCTGAGACGGAATTTTGCTCTTGTTGCCCAGGCTGGAGTGCAATGGCACAGTCTCGGCTCACCAAAACCTTCGCCTCCAGAGTTCAAGTGATTCTCCTGCCTCAGCCTCCCAAGTAGCTGGGATTACAGGCACCACCACCACACCCAGCTAATTTTTGTATTTTTAGTAAAGACCGGATTTCTCCATGTTGATCACGCTGGTCTCAAACTCCCAACCTCAGCTGATCCACCCACCTCAGTTTCCCAAAGTGCTGGAATCACAGGCGTGAGCCACCACGCCCAGCCCTAACACACCCTTTAATGAAAATGCACCAAACATCAAGTGGTGGTCAGGGTCAGTGAAGCAGCGAGTCTGCTGAGATGGTCAAGCATCCATCACACTCAGCAAGACTTCAAACAGAGGACAGAGCCCGCAGCCCAGCCTCCTGTGGGGTGGAGCTGCGCTGGACCAGGGCAATTCGGCTGGCGCAGGTGAGAGGTCAGCACAGACACTTACGCTCGGGGTGCAGCCCTTCTGCAGGTGATGCTTCAGCATCTTCTCAAGCTTTGCCACTGCCCTGCTCAGCTCCAGCTTCTCCCGTGTCACGGTGCTGAGGGCTTTGGTGAGGGAAACATTGTCTTTCAGCAGGACGTCCACAAACTGCAGCTGCAGCTCTGCTGCCACTTTTTTCTTGGAGAAAAGAAAATAAATTTGTAAGAATTTGTTGCTAACGGGCATGTACATTATTTGTGTTTTTTTGTCAAGTTGCTTTTAGGAATTGTAATTAACATGTCTGGGGTTCAATGCGAAGCTTGTCGGCTTGGCAGAAAACTGTAAAGGTCATCTAATCACAGACTTTCCACAAAACTGGCTTCCATGAGTGACGCAGGCCTGTCACAAAGCAGAGACTATTTGGTGTTCCAACAGCACCTTCCTTAACAGGTGGCTGGATCGCTATTAGTTCATCCCAATGGGGCAGATATGAAGCCCCTCAAAACAGCCTTACTACTTCCACCCCCAAAAGGATGTTCAGCCTACGGAGGGTGGGCACACTGAAGGCCACCAATGCCCAACATGGGCAGGGTGCACTGCACCCACAACGACGCTGGGCAGCTCTCCAGCGGCTCACATGCACGGGGCTCCATGATAAAAGTCACAATTCCATAAATGCCACAGAACACGCATCAGGAATTTATAACAGCAGTCAGATTCCCAACTCCTCCGGAGGCAGCTGACAGTGAGCTCAGACGTTCCCAAGAGGACTTGAGTTTCTGTTTCTAGCAAAGGCCATCCACACAAATACAAAGCCAGCAGGCTGGGCCAGGCAGAAGTGAGCATCAGCCCCCAGGGCCGGAGCAGAGCAGAACCACGGCCCCTCCAGACCAGCAGCTGCGGGATGTGCTCCGGCCACGCACGGTGAGCGGCACGTGAGGTGGGGTCCACACAGTCATGCAGCATTCTGTGGGCAGCAGGGCTCAGCCCCCGAAGACACACAAGTGACCCAGGACATGGAGGGCATCCATCTCCACTTGGCCCACAGGGATCAGCCCCCACCCACTCACCCAGACAGCAACCACAAAGTCAGAGAAGACATCAGAGAAAACAGTGAGGGAGGAGAAACAACCCGTACAAAAGGAACCACAAAACCGCTGAGAGGCCCTCGGGGGAGGCGCCGGGGCAGGGACTCAGGATGCCAGAGAACACGCCTCAGGAATTGATAACAGCAGTCAGATTCACCTCACCTGGGAGGAAGTGGGCCTGCTCAGCTCAGACTTCAGCTCCTCCAACGTGTGCAGTAAAGACGCCCCGGCTTTCTCATTGGATGATGTCCAATCATTAATTGTCCTGTAAAAATAAATGGGCACCTAAAGGTTCAGGCACACCCCAAGTAACCATTATCCAGAACTACAGAAGAACTGTCTGCTCATGAGAGACAAAGAGAAGACAGGTTCCTGAGGAGCCTGTGTGTGAATCACCGTCTAGCCATGCGGCACACGGGGAAGCCCACGGGGGCAACAGGCCTGCGGGGAGACGCTCTGCCGAGCTCAGAGACCTCCAGCACGGGAAGCCACTGCCTGCCATGCCTGCAGCTTTCTACCAGAATTAATGATTTAAACCGCTGTCCTAAATGAAACGTGGCTTGGAAATCATGCTGCTTGCCCGGGCATGGTGGCTCACGCCTGTAATCCCAGCACTCTGGGAGGCCGAGGCAGGCAGATCATGAGGTCAGGAGTTTGAGACCCACCTTGCCAGCATGGTGAAACCCTGTCTCTACTAGAAATACAACAATCAGCTGGGTGTGGTGGCGGGCACCTGTAATCCCAGCTACTCAGGAGGCCGAGGCAGGAGAATTGCTTGAACGCGGAAGGCGGAGCTTGCAGTTGCGGTGAGCCCAGACTGCACTATTGCACTCCAGCCTGCGAGACAGAGCAAGACTCGGTCTCAGAGAAAAAAAAAAAAAAGAAATCATGCTGCTCTCTAAACTAAGTCCAAGTATAGAAAGAACTGTATTAGCTGAGTTCATCAGCATTACTCTTTCTGTCCATATGACACATCACAATCATCATCCTGGTCGTGAGTGGCCTCAAGTGACCCAGACACTGGGCAGTGGCAGCCTGGGGGGCACAGGAGGCTCCAAACCCGACCCTCTGGGTGGTGAGCAACTTCACAAACTGTCAAGAGAATCAATGCACCTCAAAGAAACATGGAAGCCTTACGTTAGGCGTATTCTGAATCACAGGAATTTTTCTCTAACGTTAGAATGTGAAAGTGGCACCCTGCCATTCCAGAATCCCTCAAGAGTCCCGAGAAGAGGACTAGAGCGTGAGGTGCAAAGGAGCAGGGGCAGGGGCTTCACACCAGATGTGCCCAGGCCCTCAGGAAGGCCCTCAGACAGACGCGTGGCTGCAAGGGCCCAGGGGGCGCCGGGTGGTCGGGTGCGTACCTGCCCACGGCCTGGCTGGCGAAGCTGCTGAGGAGCCCAGCGGCACAGAGCAGCCGCTGCCTCATGGCCTCCAGCTCTCGCTGCTGTTCCCGGAGGTGGTCCACTTCCGAGCTGGCAGCCCCGTGGGCAGAATCTGGGTGGAGGCGGCCACCAGGTGCCTCATCCTTCGACTCCAGGTCTCTCACCATCTGCTGAAGCCGCTTGATCTTATGTGAGTCACGCTGACGCTGCAGTTCTAATTCCCGCTATTGTTAACAGAAAAAGGAAAAGGTGTTCACGTGCGTGTCCACAAACAAAACTGCTGGCGGGCAGCGGCTCACGCCTGTAATCCCAGCACTTCGGGAGGCCGAGGCGGGCGGATCAGCGGAGGTCAGGAGTTTGAGACCAGCCTGGCCAACATGGAGAAACCCATCTCTACTAAAAATATAAAAATTAGCTGGAAATGGTAGCACACATCTGTAGTCCCAGCTACTCAGGAGGCTGAGGCAGGAGAATGACTTGAACCCAGGAGGCGGAGGTTACAGTGAGCCGAGATCACGCCACTGCACTCCAGCTGGGGCACAGAGCTAGACTCCCCTCCAAAAAAAAAACAACAACCAAAAAAAACACTGCTGAACCGGCCAGATGCGGTGGCTCATGCCTGTAATCCCAGCACTTTGGGAGGCCGATGCGGGTGGATCACGAGGTCAAGAGATCGAGACCATCCTGGCTAACATGGTGAAGCCCTATCTCTACTAAAAATACAAAAAAATTAGCCGGGAGTGATGGCACGTGCCTGTAGTCCCAGCTACTCAGAAGACTGAGGCGGAAGAATTGTTTGAACCCAGGAGGCGGATGTTGCAGTGAGCCGAGATTGTGCCACGGCACTCCAGCCTGGTGACAGAACAAGACTCCATCTCAAAAAAAAAGAAAAACTGCCAAGCAAAAGACCAAAACACACAGTTACGTTACAGAGAAGGCCCCTCACAGACCAGAAACAGGCCCTTGGGCAGGTCACTGGGACCCACGGCCAGACGCACCGCACACGGGCATCCATGCCGACAGACATGGAAAGGCACAAACGTGCATGTGAACATGCACACATGTACGAGCCTGAGTGTGGCCCTGGGGCTGAGCCTGCCACGTGGTCCTGGGCCCCTAAGCCAGACTCGAGGAGCAGCAACCTTCCCTTCTGTAGGATGGGGGCCCAGGTCATGTCTGGTGCCCAGGGGAAGCATGTCACCCGAGCCCCTGCCCAGCGCACAACTCCTTCCAGGAGAGGGACAGAAAGTCCACTGCACGACAGGGCAAGGAAGGACGGGCAGCCTCTGAAGGGCCTCGGATTTACCAGTGCTGCTGGGGCTTTCTTGTGACAAAAGACAGATCTGGCAGGAAGAGGCCCAAAGTGCAGACATGTCAGGGAGGGCTCCCCAGCACTACCCGGAGGACGCTGAGCTGAGCCTGCACTGCCTGGCACCAGTGCCCCTGCCCCTGTGGTGACCAGGGTGCAGCTCGGTCTCCACCTTCCTGACAGCGCCTCACTCAGTGCTCAGGCCTGGCAAGCAAACAGGAGTCATTATATTTTCTATTTTCTAGTAAGAAAAGATACAGATGAACTGATGAAATTATATTATTTAGAAAAGATGGAATTGTCTCTGGCATACCACTATCTTGGGAGGCTTCGACGGCTTCAGCTAGAGAAGGGTCTATGATCCAGATCAAATTCACCATCCTCAGGAAAAGAACTCGGGAAGGGCCACCTCACTAAAAATACATGTCTAGGTGCATCCTGAAGGAAAGTTACTAACGCAACTCAGAAAACATTTTGTTTTTCTTTTTTATGCACTTGTGTTACCATTCTTTTCAATAAAGAATCTACATCAACCAGCCGGGCGCGGTGGCTCACGCCTGTCATCCCAGCACTTTGGGAGGCCGAGGCGGGTGGATCACGAGGTCAAGAGATCGAGACCATCCTGGTCAACATGGTGAAACCCCGTCTCTACTAAAGACACAAAAAATTAGCTGGGCACGGTGGCGCGTGCCTGTAATCCCAGCTACTCAGGAGGCTGAGGCAGGAGAATTGCCTGAACCCAGGAGGCGGACGTTGCGGTGAGCCGAGATCGCGCCATTGCACTCCAGCCTGGGTAACAAGAACGAAACTCCGTCTCAAAAAAGAAAAAAAAAAAAAGAATCTACATTAAATAAAAGGTTTTGGCTGGAAACTTCAGGCATGGTTTCAAGCAAGCAAAGGCTCCCTTGAGCACCCCATGAAAGGCAGAGCCCTTGTCTGGGAAAAAGGCAAACTCACACCCAAGTCTCAACTCAGCCAGGGTGCTGTGTTGCCACAAAGCCACAGTGGATGCTTTTTGCCACGCCTGGCCACGCTGTCTGCACCACCAAGCCACCTCCCTGCTCACCAAAGCTTCTGGAAATAAAACACTACAAGTATTCCGAAGAGGTGTTTTTTTGAGGCAGAGTCTAGCTCTTGTTGCCCAGGGGTGCAGTGGTGCAATCCCGGCTCACTGCAACCTCAAAAGCCTCCCAAGTTCAGGCGATTCTCCTGCCTCAGCCTCCTGAGTAACTGGGATTACGGGCATGCACCACCACGCCCAGCTAATTTTTTCTATTTTTACTAGAAATGGGCTTTCGCCTGGGCCGGGCGCAGTGGCAAACGCCTGTAATCCTAGCACTTTGGGAGGCCAAGGTGGGTGGATCACCTGAGGTCAGGAGCTCAAGACCAGCCTGACCAACATGAAGAAACCCCATCTCTTTTATAAAAAAAAAAAGAAAGAAAGAAAGAAATGGGCTTTCGCCATGTTGGCTAGGCTGGTCTTGAACTCCCGACCTCCAATGATCTACCCGCCTTGGCCTTCCAAAGTGTTGGGATTACAGGCACTGGCCACTGTGCCCGGCCTGCCCTCATCACTTCTATTCAACGTTGTTGAGATTACGCCACTGCGCTCCAGCCTGGGTGACAGAACGAGATCTGTTTCAAAATAAAAATAAAATAAAATAAGTAAATAAATATATTTTGAAAGCAACGAAACACTACTGAAAGGAACTGAAGAAGACGTAAGTAAATGGCGGGTGCACGGGCTCACTCCTGTAATCCCAGCACTTTGAGAGGCCAAGGTGGGTGGATCACCAGAGGTCAGGAGCTTGAGACCAGCCTGGTCAACACGGCAAAACCCTGTCTCTACTAAAAATACAAAAATTAGCCAGGCCACCTCCCATGTAGCTGGGACTACAGGCACATGCCACTACTCTCAAGAAGAAGCACTTGAACCAAGGAGGCAGCAGTTGCAGTGAGCTGAGATCACGCCACTGCACTCCAGCCGGGTGACAGAGCCAGACTCTATCTCAAAAAAAAAACAAACCCAACCTAATTAAATGGAGAGACATGTTCTGCAACCACGGATCAGAAGACCTCACACTGTCCAGCTGTCAGTACTAGCCAGAACTGTAGGCAGATTTAATGCAATCTCTAAGAAACTCTCAATGGCAGCTTCTGCAGAAATACAAAAGCCATCCTCAAATTCCTATGGAACAGCAAGAAGCCCCACAGAGCGGAAACAATCTTGAAAAGGAAGAATGAAGGTGGAGGAATCATGCTTCCTGATTTCAGCACTTTCTAGAAAGCTATAGAAACGGCAGTGTGCGGCCAGCGTTAGGGCACAGCAGATCCGAGAGCCAACACCAATCTTGTGTCCCCCACGTGAACCCCGCTAACTACCTGCTATTGAGCCTAGGTGCAGGTGCTCCGCCAGCAGGAGGCGCTCACCAGCTTCCCCTCGTCTCTCTTCCACTTCCTCCACTGCCGGGTAGCCGCTGGGCCCTGCCCCGCCTCCGTGCTCCTCCTCGCAGCCTTGCCTACTTCTTGCTCTTTTGGCCGTGGGTGCGACTGCTCTAATTCTGCCTGCAACCATGCTGGTTTCTCCCTCAGCTCTCGTTCCGGGCTGTGCAGGGCTTCCACTGTGGCCTTCCGCGTGGCACTTACCTCCTTCTCTCTCCTGAGCTCCTCACAGTGCTTCTGAGCCTCAGCCTCGAGCTGCTGCTGCGAGCGCACGGCTTGCTGCTGCACCTTTTCAAGCATCGCCTGCAAGTCCACCACACGGGACTTCTCCTCCCTCAGCTTCCGCAGCAGAGTGTGGTGCGCCTGTGTGTCCTGGTGCACGCAAGCCTCCTGTGTCCTTTGGCTCAGCTGCTCGGTCAGGAGCCGCTCGTGCCGCAAGGCCTCTGACAGCTCCAGGGTGCGGCTCTTCTCAGCCGCCAGGTCCCTCTGGAGCTCGGAGAGCTGGGTCCGCTCCTGGGCCAACAAGGCCTCGCAGCGTGAGTGCTCGATGCGCAGCTCCTTCTGGAGGTTGTCCTTGGCCACCTGCTCGTGTTTCAGTGCCACGCAGAGTCGACTGCTCTGAGCACGCTGCGTCTCCAAAGATGCCCGCAGCTCCTAGGCGGCAGGAAGATAGGACGGGAGACATTGAATCACGAGGAAAAGTGTCTCAATTGTTTTCCTGTCCGCATCTGTTTATACACCTTAGCCCAGCAATCCTACCTTTTGAAATGCACCCTATTAGCCATATGTAGATACAAGCTTTATTGTTCAACAAGTAACAGAAAATCCAGACGGGGGATGACATACTTTTTTGGAAGTGGTGTTGAGGAACTGCACATGCATGTCCTGGATTCAGAGATGTCCCTGGGCCCCTCTTCAGAAAGTCACTAACCAAAGAGGCTCAGAGATGCGCACCCTGCTGGCTATGAACCACCATCTCCAGGCTGTTGAGAGCCACAGCCCATGGGACTGGCGTAGACTTACTTGACAGCCACACGATGCCTGCTGGGCCTCTGCCACACAAAGCCAAGGGTCCCTGCCACTGACCTGCCCTGGGCACAGACCTCTGAGGCTGTGCTCCATCTCAGATGGACAGCAAGGACACTGTGTCCCTCTCCAAAGCTAATGCTCAGGGACAGTGGGGGCTTCAGGCAGGGGTAACGTGCCACCATGGGTAATCGTAATGTCTGCCCCGTGGTGGCAGCCACTACACCACAGTGCAGTTTTACCTGAAAACAGCCCTATCCTGCTGCCTCACACTGCTGTCAACTGGGCACGCTGCCCTCAAAACAGGAAAAGAGGATGGAAGAGGAGCATGGCTGCTGGCTTCCAAGGGACACAGCCTATGTCAGCCACCTCGCCCTGATGCCCAGTCACCTCCAGGGCCTTGGCATTCTGGCCCTCCCTCTGCAGGTGCCGCAGCTGCTCCTCCTCCAGCTGGCTCTGCAGGGCACGCTCCTTCCCCTGCTCGCTCTCCAGCTCCTGATGCATGGCCTTCAGCTCGTTCTCCTTACAGCTCAGCACGGATCTGCATGGATACACAAGTGGTCCCAGGCCTCACGTCACAGAACACTCTGACCACATGGGCCAGAGTGTGCTCCCGGGCACTGGGAGCTCCAGGAGGGGAAGGCAGAATCCTGCCAGGAGGGAAGGGCCAGAGTGCGCTCCTGCGGGCTGGGAGCTCCGGGAGGAGAGGGTGGAACCCTGCCAGGCCCTGTGCATGTGCTTCACCCCCACCGCAGGACTATCAGCCCAGGGACAGCAGGGTGCAGTGCCCCAGGAGCTGCCCAACTGCAGCCCACCAGAGGTTCTGTTTCCCTTCATTGCCAAAAAATGGTGGCCACAATGGTGAGACTCCTGCCAGTGTCTGGGGAAGGTGGATGCCACGCACCTCAGCTGGAGGACCTCCTGCTGCACCTCATGGAGGGCGCTGGACAGCTGCTCACTCTCCTGCCTGCACTCGCAGAGCTGAGACTTCAAATCCCACACCGCACTCTGCTCAGCCGCCAGAAGCTTCTGCAGGCCATTTGCTTTCTCTTCCTCTTCTCTCAGCGTCTTCTGCAAGTCGCCTGCAATAGACTTCTCCTGCTCTACTTTATAGGTCAGCAGTTCAACTGAGAAAGACGAAAGAACAGAAATACAGGCCCTGTGAGCTCCCCATGCTGCACACGTGACACAGGTTAGAGACAGACTTGTCAGGGCGCGGGCTGAATCCGCTTTGGGAAGAAAGGAGGTTCTGTGGAGGTTTGTTGTGGGTGGAGCAGGACGCTCATTTCGGCCATCTGGGCCACTTCCTTCTGGACCCACGCTCCTGGCGGGGAGCCCACGGAGCACGGGGGTGATGTATCCCTGTGGTCGTCCTGAAATGCCACCGCAGCCCTACTCACACCCTAAACTGCCTCCAATAGAGGCAACTCCAGGCCCAGGTGGCTTTACTGGAAAATTCTTAATAATCCCAATTCTAGACAACAGAGGGGATACTTCCCAAACCCCCATGGGGTTGGCACTACCCAGCATCAAACAGAAAAAGGCACAAGAGAAAGGAATCCAGAGATCAGCGCCCCTCTCCAGAGAAAGGAAACTGAGACCAGCGCCCACCCCCGGCCCAGAGAGCATGAAGGGAAGGACAAGGGCACTGGACAAAGGCCATGGCCTCAACTGCAAGGCTTTTCCCCTTGACAGAATCCAAAACTAGGAACAGAGGGCACTTGCCCGAGCTGAACAAAGGTGCCTGACCCCACATGCACGGGCACGAGATCAGGTCCTGCCCCCAAAACTGAGAGCAGGGAAGGGCATCTGCCCACACAGCTGGCAGCACAGCACACAAGAGAAATGGCGGGAAATGAAAAATCAATCATTACTTACCCACGATGATGTGAGTGTCTACATAGAAAGTCCCGCAGGACCTAAACTAAATGTGGAAACCTACAAGACATTCCTAACTCTAGTGCAAGCTCCCCAAACTCTGCCAGCACTCAGAGCCCAACACAGACCCCTCCTGCCCACACCAGGGCTGGCCATGAGGCCTCCATGCCCTGGCCCCTCTCAGCTCTGCCTGTCTCCAGGGCCCTTTCTGCTCCCTTCTATCAGCTGACAACTGTAGCAACACTTGGGGGCCCAACAAGATGACAGCCTGTCACCACTCTCTGCCCCAAGGCCACACAGGTTAGCGGCAGGTGGGCAGGGGCAGGGCCCCACAGGCAGCGTGAACAGTGGCACCCACCCTGCCTGCGCAGCTGGTGCTCCTGCTGGCTCCCACACGCCTCCGCGCTGGTCAGCGCCATGCGCAAGTGCTGCAGCTTCTCCTGGTTCTGCAGGTGCGTCATGCGCAGCTGGGCACGCAGAGCCTGGATCTCGGACAACAGGCTGCTCCGGTCCAGCAGGCGAAGATGCTCCAGTGACTTTTCCTGCAGGTCTCCCTGGGGGCAGAGGGGGAAAAGGAGCCTGAGCCCCAGGTGGCTGCCGCATGCCCCAGCCTTCCAAGCCTGCTGAGTCTAGAGAGGGTGCACAGTAGCCCCTGGGCCTCAGGGCTGGGCCACGCTACCCTACACGAAGCCTGCAAGGTGGTTACTCTCAACACTGGGTCTCCTCACGTGTACAACGGCGGCAACAGGATTTCTAGTGTCTCCACAGCACCAACGCCACCCAGCCCTGCGCACAGAGCACCTCACCACCCAGGAGGGGCTACTTGGAACATGGTATGTCTCGAGCTGCTAATTTCGAAACAGAGTGAGGCGGTGAGGGTGGATCATATACACAGCTGTCCTCATCAGAGCTGCAGACGGAAAATCATAGCATCCCGCGTGGACTGAGCGTGACCACCTGGGGCACAGCCACACTCCAGTGGTGGAGAGAAACACACTAACAAAATTCAGATATAAAACAGTCTGTATCACCCACTCTGCCAGGGCTGGACTCCTGGGGTAAACTGAGGCCTGGTGGAACAGCTGTCCCTCACCTGCTCACAGATGACCTTCTCCAGCCTTTCAAGCAGGGAGCTGCGAACCCCCGGATCCGAGCCCCCGAGTTGGGGCTGCAGCTCAACCCCCTGCATCTGCTGCTCTTTTTCAAATGCCTCCTGCACGACCTGCAGAAACTCCCCACTCCAGTCAGGGCACGTGCTGGGCAAGTCCTAAAGTGTGAAGGAGCAAACAGTCCTCACAAGTGCACTTGCAGGCGTCATGAGGACTGCATGCTCGCCCCCCAAAGTTCCCAGCGTGACTGTGTTTGCAGATGGGGCCTGTGGGAGGTGATTCAGGGTAAACGAGGCCTCGTAAGAAGAAGAGATGCCAGAGCTCACTCACTCTCCACCATGTGAGGCCACAGTAGGGCGGCGCTGTCTGCAAACCAGCACCCAGCCCTGTGACACCTGATTCCAGAACAGACGAAATCAAGGTCTGCCATTTAAGCCCCTGCAATGGGGTGTTCTGTTATGGCAGCTGAGCAGATGGACACCTGTTCAAACAGAAATGACCCTGACAGAAGAGAAGATTACACACTGCCCCGGGCTATTCGGGGCACCAGAAGCAAACACTGCCATCATGAGAAGAGAAGAAGCGAAAAAAACGATACAGTAAGGTCAGGAAAACATCAGCAAAGCTCCTTCTTTCTTTTCCTGCTGCTGCACCTTCGAGGCCTGGAGCCTAGAGGGGGTCTAAGGCTGCAAGGGGCTGCCCAGTGGTCCCTGGGGCGGCACGCAGCACCGATGAGCCTCCTGAGTGCCAGCCAGGCTGCTGCTTGCACATGACAAGAGCCTGCTGGAGGGGCAGGCAATGGCAGATGGGCTGACCCACCAGCTCTCCAGGGTGCCAGCATGCCCTGCGAGTTCCAGGCATGGGGGACAAAGTCCGTCCCTCCCTCACGAAGCTCTGATCCTGGTCAGAGGCAGAGGCAGGGGCAGGATGAGGCGGGCATGGAAGATGGGAGGAAGCATGACGGGGCTCAGCGCCCACTCCACAAACTCTGCAGGCCCTGGTGCTGGAGGAAGAAAGGCAGGGAGATGGGCAGGGATTGGGGAAAAGTGGGACAGGGGAGGGGCAGGCAGCACAGAGATGAGGCCCTGAGCTCCAGTTGCTGGGGCTTGGGGTGTGGAAGGGGAGGTAGGAGAGGCCCAATGGAAGGAACAACGCCAGAGGGCGTCACCCAAGGGACAGGAGGAGGGGCCTTGGGGCCAACTGGTGAGTCCTCAGGGCCACATGGCCAAGAGAGAGCACTCTCAGCCTCCCCAGGACTCACGCAGGGAGAGCACTCTCGGCCTCCCCAGGACTCACACAGGGAGAGCACTCTCGGCCTCCCCAGGGACTCACACAGGGAGAGCACTCTCGGCCTCCCCAGGACTCACACAGGGAGAGCACTCTCGGCCTCCCCAGGACTCACACAGGGAGAGCACTCTCGGCCTCCCCAGGGACTCACACAGGGAGAGCACTCTCGGCCTCCCAAGGGACTCACACAGGGAGAGCACTCTCGGCCTCCCCAGGGACTCACACAGGGAGAGCACTCTCAGCCTCCCCAGGGACTCACACAGGGAGAGCACTCTCGGCCTCCCCAGGACTCACACAGGGAGAGCACTCTCAGCCTCCCCAGGGACTCACACAGGGAGAGCACTCTCGGCCTCCCCAGGGACTCACACAGGGAGAGCACTCTCGGCCTCCCCAGGACTCATGCAGGGAGAGCACTCTCGGCCTCCCCCGGGACTCATGCAGGGAGAGCACTCTCGGCCTCCCCCGGGACTCATGCCGGGAGAGCACTCTCGGCCTCCCCCGGGACTCATGCAGGGCATGGGCCCAAAAGCCTGGAGTGCTTCTGCCCCACGCATACCTCCACGTCCCGTGGGGAACCTGCCCCCAGAGTCTGCGCTGGCTGTGGGAAGTGGGAAGGCCTCCCCAGGGTTCTTGGACCTCAGTCTGTCTTTTTGGTTGTGCTAAAGAAATCCTAGACGCCACATGCCCAAACGTGGCCCTGCAGATGCAGCCGCTGCTGCAAGCTCCTTAAATCCTTGGGAAAAGATGTGAGGTGCAAAGTAAAACTGTGTCTTCCCCCGACAGAGCGAGCCATCCGGTACCTCGTTTCCCTTCCAGGCTGGGTGTGGCCCGCCTGTGCCCAGAGCACTGGGGGGCATGAGGCCTTCTGACAGCGCCAGGATCTGGTGGCTCTCATCACGCACCATCTGCAGCAAAGCCTGTGGCGGGAAAGGGCATCGAGAGGAGGGAGTCACCTACCACCCCACACAGCCATGCTCCACACCACCTGCTGCCCCGAGCTGCAGCCACGGCTCCGTGAGGGCGGGCAGCCGTGGAGGGAAGGTGCCGCCTCGGCTCTGTGCAGGTGGTGCCCACTTCTCTAGCTACAAGGTTTTCAAGCCCTCCTGCCCCAGCCTTCAGGGTGACCACGTGGAAGTCAGGCTTGAAGAATGAATTCCTGTATGAGCCACTCCAAAGATGGCCCCACCATTTCCTTCACTCCACCTGCTCCCTGAGGGGAGACACCATGCCGTCTAAGCCTAGGCGAAACTCAGGGCAGGGCTTTAGGCCAATGTCCGCAGTCAGGTCACAAAGACAATATACACTACCTGCCCCCCACACAACGATCGCCCAGGAGGCCTCTGCACGTGGTCCGGCTGAGGCCAGCACCAACCGCCGGTGTGGGGTAGAGCTGCCTGTGCTGGGAATGGGGAGCAGAGAAAGCCAACCCCAACAAGCCCTGAGTCGGGGGAAGGCCCTGAGACTCTTGGCCCCTATCCACCAGCTACAGAGGACAGGCCAGTTCCTTCTTTTTAATATGCTTTCCTAGATTTTATATTGAGAAAATGCATTTTTAAAAACATCTCTTACGAAGAAAAATGACGCAAAGGCCCTGGGCCACAGCTCCTGCCAGGTGACGTGGGTCCCCCGCAGCTGGGTTCCCATGAGGCCAGGAAGAAGTGAGGCCCCATCAGGTGACGTGGGTCCCCCGCAGCTGGGTTCCCATGAGGCCAGGAAGAAGTGAGGCCCCATCAGGTGATGTGGGTCCCCCGCAGCTGGGTTCCCATGAGGCCAGGAAGAAGTGAGGCCCCATCAGGTGACGTGGGTCCCCCGCAGCTGGGTTCCCATGAGGCCAGGAAGAAGTGAGGCCCCATCAGGTGACGTGGGTCCCCCGCAGCTGGGTTCCCATGAGGCCAGGAAGAAGTGAGGCCCCATCAGGTGACGTGGGTCCCCCGCAGCTGGGTTCCCATGAGGCCAGGAAGAAGTGAGGCCCCATCAGGTGACGTGGGTCCCCCGCAGCTGGGTTCCCATGAGGCCAGGAAGAAGTGAGGCCCCATCAGGTGATGTGGGGGCCCCCATAGCTGGGTTCCCATGAGGCCAGGAAGTAGGACCGAGCCCGGTGGGTACCTTGCAGCGTGGCCTGTGGGTCTACCTGGGGGGTCCCACAGACACAATTGCTGGGGCTGGGAAGGTTCCACAGCCTCCACGCTCAGGACCAGGCTGCTCTGCTGTCCACGCCTGTGGAGGGGGTCCTCACTGCTCTGCTGTCCACGCCTGTGGAGGGGTCCTTGCTTCCTCAGCTATGGCATATACCCTACACCCTGCCAGGCCCTCCACGCTCAGGACCAGGCTGCTCTGCTGTCCACGCCTGTGGAGGGGTCCTTGCCTCCTCAGCTGTGGCATATACCCTACACCCTCCCAGGGTTTGCTTCCACCTTATGCCACATGCATTGTGTTTAAAGTAAAACTGTTTCCAGTTGTTAAACTGTCTTTAAATTAAACATAGTATGCAATTTGGTTTCTACTCCTTTTGTGTTAATACTTTTTTGGGGCACATCGTTAAAATTATTGTAAGGAATTTTTACAATAAGCAAACGTATTGTATAAAAATTTGAGGCCGGGTGCAGTGGCTCTCACTGTAATCCCAGCACCATGGGAGGCTGAGGTGAGCAGATCACTTGAGCTCAGGAGCTCAAGACCAGCCTGGGTAACATGACAACACTCCAACTCTATAGAAAATACAAAACTTAGCTGGGCGGGCTGGGCGCCATGGTTCACACCTGTAATCCTACCACTTTGGGAGGCCAAGGCAAATGCATCACCCACGGTCAGGAGTTCGAGACCAGCCTGGCCAACATGGTAAAACCCTGTCTCTGCTAAAAATACAAAACACAGCCGGGTGTGGTGGCACATGCCTGTAGTCCTAGCTACTCCGGATGCTAAGGCAGGAGAATCGCTTGAACCCAGGAAGTGGAGGTTACAGTGAGCTGAGACTGCACTACTACACTCGAGCCTGGGCAACAGAGCGAGACTCCAGTAAAAAAACATTCGCCAGGTGTGGTGGTGCAACCTGTAATCCCAGCTACTTGGGAAGCTGAGGTGAGAGGATCATTTGAGCCCAAGAGGCAGAGGTGGCAGTCAGCTGTGACTGGTTACGACAGAGTAAGATCCTGTCTCAAAACAAACAAAAAAATGCAAAGAAGAAAAAAAAACATTAAAAAAAATCAATCTCTCCCATTTCCATGTTTAAAAAGGTAAAATAAGTTGCGTGGTTTTTTTTTTAATTAAGAAAAGAGGTATAACTGACTCAGGTCTGACAGAGATGGGGGTCTTACTACACTGCCCAGGCTGGTCTTGAACTGGGCTCAAGTGATCCTCCCGACTCAGCCTCCTAAAGTGCTGGGATTCCAGGTGCGAGCGACCACGCCCAGGCAAAAGTCAAACAAGTTTCATTCTGAATGCAGCAGCCCTCACGTATCATCATGGATGGGTTCTTGGAAACTGACTCGAAGTGAAACGCATGTAATGAAGGCAACCTGAGGACCACTGAGACAACCGGACCTGCGCCAGCAGCACAGAGCTGTTCCTCGCACAAGGTCAGCCTCCAAGAACCCAGGGGCGACGCTAAGTGAGGACTTCCTGTGAATTGCAGACTGGGTTTCACTGACATGAAAACTGCTTGGGAGTCCGTTTACTGCCAGTAAGACGCTGCAGTGGCATGATTCGATCACTCACTTGTTTAGCCAAGTTTTTGTCAATGGTTTTACAATAAAATGATCGGTAAACTGGGTGAGAAAAGAAAGCCTATGAAAAGTTCCACTAAATTCTGCCTTCAAAGTTGACTCAGAGGAGGATGAGTGGCTTCTGTCCCACCCTCTGAAGAGAACCTGGCTCAGACCAAGAGGACCGAGCCGGCGGAAGCCTCACTTTCTTGAGAAGCAGGGCACAGCGGGGAGGAGGCACAGGCTGGCTCTGCAGCTTGGAGCGCCACCACCTGCCCACAGGCACATAGGACCCACCCTGCCAGGACGGGAGAAGCCACCCACAGGGCCAGGGCAGAGTTGGGCGGGCGGCTTCCAGGGCCACCGTGGGGGCTGGGCTGAGACTAGTCCTGTCTCCTGTGAGTCAGTAAACTGCAGGCGCTCAGAGGCTCTCCCTGGTGAGGCAGAACGCCGGGCTCAGAGATGCCCCAGAGGCTGCATCCCCACCAGCCCTACCTTCATGTGCTTCGGATGGACTTCCTTCTCCTTCGTGGCTTCCGGCAGTGGCTGAAACCTTCCAGAGATGGGAGCAGGGGTCACAGGACCAGCAGTGTGAGCCTCAAGGCCTCCGGACCCTGGGCTCAGTCTTGCTCCAAAACCTGACCCATCACCTAAAAACACCACACCGTCAGGGTCCCAGTTTCAGCTCTCTGCGGGGTTCCGCAGGGGATACGCCGCAGAGGCAGGGCAGGGGCGATCGGCCCGCAGCCCCGGCGACGACCACACCGTGAAGTGGGCCCCAAAAATACCTTCACAAAAGCATAACCCAGGTGAGAATGCCGCACAAGTAAGAAAATGCAACTTTGCAGCATCCCTGATTCAAGTGTCAGCCTTAGGGGACCTCTGCTCACTTTTCCAGACATGGTGCCCAAAGACTCCACAAAACCCAGATGGCTTTGGCAAGCCCCCAAGAGCAGGTGGACATGCGGGGCCTGCACCTTCCATGCCAGCCATGGAGCAAAGGCAGCAGCGGACAGGTGTCCGATGCCTGCTCAACAGACGCTGACCATGCCTGCCGTGGGGTGCCCACGGTGCTGCTCCTGTGTCTGGTGGGTATGGGTTCTCAAGGCGGAGAGTTCAAAACCTCCCAATGCAAAGGGCCCTGGTCCATCCTGGAGAGCTGCAGCTCCTGCCCACAGGGAGGGGGGACACTTTGGAAACTGAGGCAGGATTGTGTCAGAGACCCTGCAAAAATGGTGCTGGACCTTCCCAGAGGAGGATGAGGACACCAGCAAGACAGGCCCTCTGGGCGGACAAGGCTCCTGGGGAGAGGAGGCTGTGGCACTCAGGCACCTGGGAATGCCCCAGCACAGCGTGGTGAGCAAAGAGCATGCTAGGGAGGAGCTGAGGCCAACGACGCAGAGGACAGCCTTGGGGATGACCACGACCTCCTCAGAGAAACGACCGCACGGCCTTCACAACACGAAGCAACAAAGCGCAAATTTTGTGAGTGGCAGCAAGTGCTGAGAGAACAGCCTGAAGGCCTCAGGCTCAGCTCGAGGATGCAGGGTGCTGGGTCGCTGCCTGCCCACCCGCACTGCCACCGGCCACCCCACACCGCCCGCAAGTCTTTGTGCCTAATCGTGTCGCCAAGTCCCACTTCTGCCCTGACTCTCTCAGCGAAAGATCATGACGAATAATTATTTAGCAAAATCATGTAGCAGGTATCTGAGAAATCCCTGAGGGTGAAGGACTCTGGCATTTCCCTGTGCCATGATCCCACAGCATGTACCAGGAACACCGGGATGTGACCGCTACGGGCACTGTCACCCAGTGACATGGGCGTCCGGCACAACATCCCGGCCCTCTCCATCCCGAGGAAATGGAAGCCAGCAGGTGCCGCCAGTGGGTGGTCAGAACTCCACACCCACATTCCCGCTGTCCCACGGGACCCTGTGCCATCAGCATGAGCCAAGCTTCACCTCAGGACCCAACACCTTCCTCCAGGTACAGGGATCCCTCACCTGTCTGTGCCCAAAATAAACTCAAGAACAACCCTCCTCCCAAAAAAAGAAAAGCAACAAGGAGATGAAGCTATAGGAGAGATGAACAGTTAAGACAGGAACTCTGAGAAATTTAAAGCACGGGAGCAGAAACAAAATACTTAGCAGAAATGTTGAAAAATAAAGTTCTAAAGAAAACCTCTTAAAATGAGAATAAAAAGAAAAAGCAGAAATAGGGGGAAAAATTAGAGAACCCTGGAGGTCCAATATACTTGAATAACAGGAATTACAGAAAGAAGAGAGGAAACCACAGATGTGATCCAAGAAAGGAAGAATGAAGAAGTCCGAGTCGAGGGGTGCGCCCACCCTGACTGCACAGGGCCCCTCCACGGTCAGGTGCCACTGGAATGCGCAGGCCAGGAGGCGGTGGACAGGCACGCGATCCCCGAAAGAATGTGACTTCCAACCCAGCCAATCTACCAACGACCGCCAGGTCAAGCCTACACACCTCCTGCCACGAGGGAGCCCAGGAGACGTAGCCCCACACGCCATTGTGAGGACACACCACACCATCAGCGATGCCTCTGCCCCAAGACCCACAGCAGAGAAAGGGACATCCGCCCCAAGGGAAGGGAAGGCAGGGCAGGCGGGCAAGGTAGCAGAGCCTGGAAACACAGGGTGCACCGCCCCAGTCTCCATCCCTCCAAAGACACCCGATCACAGCCTGTGAGCTTGGGTGTCTTCTCCCTAAAGGACACTACGCGGACAATCAGTGAGATCTGAGCAAGGTCTGCAGCTATAACTGAGATGCCAGCCTTGGGTCAGGGTGAATATTCCAGGATGGAGCGCGGCCCGAGCTGGCAACCTTGGCTGTGTGAAAGGCACAGGCGCATTTTCAGGAGTCAAGAGGCCCCAAGCTCACACCTGACAGAGGGCAGAGCCGGGGTGGAGGTCGGTGCAGGGCAGACGCAGAACCAGGTGAAGGACACAGGATTCTTTGACTATTCTGTGCTATGAAACCACAGAAATAAAAAACTATGAAAGAAAGATAACCAACTCACTTTTCTCACTTCCACTGCTCTTTGCTTCTAATCCAGGAGGAGATGAACTTAACGTTTCTTGAGAATCAAAGGATGTTATAAAATCTTCCACATCTTTCTCCTGTTCAGATAAGGAGACTTTTAAATGGTCATAAAATAATGAGTAATTATATCATAGTTATATGATATAATTGCCAGTTGAAAAATTTCTAAGGCCTGAATTTATCATCTTCCCACACAGACCCCAAACGAAACAACTCAAAACTGGTGAACACATGGAGGTCAAATGCTTCCAATAATTTGGAAGATTCACCCACAGCTCTTTAGAAATATTTTAAAGCATCCAGTAGCAAGTATTTCAGATTTAAATTGTTTTCCATGAAATGATAGTGAATGTTTCAGATAATATGTATCTGCAAATTATTTTTTGAGGCAGGGTCTCACTCTGTCACCCAGGCTATAGAGCAGTGGTTTGATCTTGGCTCACTGCATCCTAAACCTCCCCAGGTCAAGTGATCCTCCTGCCGCAGCCTCCTGAGGAGCTGGGACCACGGGTGGCATCAGAATGCTCAGCTGATTTTTTTGTGTTTTTTGTAGAGACGGGGTCTCACCATGTTACCCAGGCTGGTCTCAAACTCCTGGGCTCAAGCAATCCTCCCAACTTGGCCTCCTAGAGTGCTGGGATTGCAAGAGTAAGCCCAGCTGTACACAATGTTTTATTTTATCTTAAGATAGACAAAATCCCAAAATGATGTTAGAAATAGTATGACCTAACTCACAAATTATTATTAAAATTAATCAGCATGTGAAACCTGTTAAAAATATGATGCATTCCTGGTGGGCGCGGTGGCTTACGCCTGTTAATCTCAGCACTTTGGGAGGCAGAGGTGGGTGGATCACCTGAGGTCAGGAGTTCGAGACCAGCCTGGCCAACATGGTGAAACACTGTCTCTATGAAAAATCCAAAAATTAGCCAGGCGTGGTGGCGTGCGTCTGTAATCCCAGCTACTCAGGAGGCTGAGACAGGAGAATCACTTGAATCCAGGAGGCGGACGTTGCCGTGAGCGGAGATGGCATCGCTGCACTCCAGCCTCGGTGACAGAGCAAGACTCTGTCTCGAAAACAAAACAAAACAAAACAAACGAACAAAAAAAATTTGAAGCATTCCTAAAAATAAATCTAAACATTCTGGACAAAGAACCCTATGCCCATCATGCAGGAGATGTGGCTGTGGCTGTGCCTGCTGCAGTCAGCGTCAGTGGAGAAGCATGCCCAGGGTAAGTTTCAGGTGGGCAAATGCATCTCAGGTATTTTAAAAATACCTGAACAACTGAAACATCTAAACGCTCCCATGACGCCAGTCCTGCAGGACTGTGAGGCCATGCGCTGTCAGAGGGTGAACACACAGTGGCAGCTGCCACATTCCCCCAGGAACACCAGACCTGGGCCCAGGGCAGGTACCTACCACAGCCATCCTCTCCACATGGAGGTCAGCCGGCGGAGACCCGGCCCACTTTGGGGCCAGCGCTGCTGCAGACACGCTTGGGTAACAAAGCAGCCCCGGCCCCTGGTCCTGCAGCAGCGAGGCGTCCGCCCTGTCCCGCGGGGAGGTGTCAGCACTACACAGGCTTAGGGCGCCTGAGTGGGGCGTCAGGAGGAGGCTGGGCTGGGGCTCCAAGGTCCAGTCCTTCCTGAGAACCTCAGGGGAGCTCCAGGAAGACAGGTCTAACATCCTGACCGAGCCCTTCCGGGGCCTGGCCTCCATGGCATGGCTCCGGTGGTGGGGGCCGCCAAGCGGGCTGGTGGGTGAAGAACGGGGCCCGTCCTGACATTCTGATTTTTCTTGATTGGGAGAAGCTGGCACTTCATCTGGTATCAAGGAATCCCGATTTTTGATGACATCGGTTAACTCCCCTGTGGGTGTATTGGCATCACACACATCGACGGGGGCCGATCTGTCTGGCTCTTTGCCATCATGAGAACCATCACTCCAGCGGCTCTCCAGCAGGTGTGCCGAGGCCACAGGCCGTGGAGATTTCGTGTCAGCCGCATCCACGTCCTGGAAAGCCATGGAATCCAGCAGACAGCTCAATTTTTCCTGGAGTTGTTTCACCTGAGCTATAAGGTCGACCTTCGGCAGCTGACAATCTTCCGGCACCTTTTCCTGACTCTGCAGGTAAAACAGAATAGGCATGGGTGGAATACCTGGCTCACCAGAAGTTGCACTCGGCTGACCGGTGTTGATGAGCGGATTAAGGGAGCTTCTGAGCACTCGGGTGAGGCTCCACAGTGAGCCCAGCACACGTCAAGTTTATTTAATTCTATGAGAAACAGAACCACAGTTTACATCTCTTTCTTTATTAAAAGGCAACTATCATAACCTATTTCTGCAATGACTGAGGACACAAGCTCCGTATAATGGAAGAAGGATGGTAACGTTCTACGTTTGGACACTGAAAACACGAAATTGTGGTTTATGTGATGAATCTGGAGTTTCTTTGAGTGTAACTTTGAAGGATTTGGCAATCAACTCAGGCAGGGCTGAGCTTAAGAATTCAAAGATACGTTCCTATCATGAGGGCCCCAAGGCTATCTGCCACAGGAGACATGAAAGGCTCTCTCTACACAGGACATATTTCCCGAGAGCATGTGATGAGCACGTGAACCAGGTACACGGCTCTCCTCAGAATCGCAAGCCTAGGTCCATCCTTCCCTGACTTCTGTGGCATTCAGACCCTTTCAGGCTCTAAATGCCAATGAAGTGCATGCAGTGTGGGCCAAGGAAAAGGCAGCACCTGCATTCATGCAAGAAATGTCCCAGCACCGTGCGGGACACTCACCAGGGCTGCGAAGGGCTTGGTGAGCCCAGGTTTCAGCAGCCATTAGATCCACGCATACTCCCATACCACACCTGAGACCCCAAAACATCCGCCCAGCAATTCTGGTGTTAGAGCCTCTGGGGTTCAGAGCCTGCAGTAGTTGGGGCATGTTTAGCAATAGCAGGCGGGGGAGGAGGAGCAGCAGGGTGGGCAGCTGTGTGTCCAGGATGGCTATGCTGGGACTTGGACTGGAGGAGGAGCCATTGGCCGGGCGTGGTGGCTCACACCTGTAATCCCAGCAGTTTGGGAGGCCCAGGTGGGCAGATCATCTGAGGTCAGGAGTTTGAGACCAGTCTGGCTAACATGGCAAGACCCCATCTTTACTAAAACTACAAAAAATTAGCTGGGCGTGGTAGCATGTGTCTGTAACCCCAGCTACTTGGGAGGCTGAGGCTGGAGAATCACTTAAACCCAGGAGGCAGAGACTGTAGTGAGCCGAGATCGCACCACTGCACTCCAGCCTGGGCAACAAAGCGAGACCCTGTCTCAAAATAAAGAGAAAAAAAGAAAGGCGCCATCTGTACCTGATGCACCCCCGGGGGGGGGCCTCAAAAGAGCTTCTGGGGGGCTGCTGGAGACTCGCCCCTGGAGCACCGGGTGTGAGAAGCACCAGTACCAGCTCTTCGCGCTAAAGCTCAACCCTGCTACGATTTGAGGTTGTCAAGGTGCAACCTCCTTCCCTGGGGAAAAGCAGCTCAGCTTTTTTTCAAGTGATAATATGGAGTGAAATGAACAGATTAAAAAAACAAATCTGAAGCCTTTTAAAGTAAAACCGATGCTGGCCATCACAGTCCTGAGCTGAGCTGAGGTGCCCATCCCCCATGGGCGACGTTGTCCTCACATGAAAAGAGAACCCCAGGACTAACCCTGGAACAAGTTAAATCCATTTCTATCAATTAAAAGAAAAAATCCACTGACTGTTTCTAGAAAGTGGCTTAAATGAAGCACGTGGGAAAGTTCACGACAGTTATGGACAGCTCATCAGAACGCGTCACTGCTGGCACAGACTGCGCTCCTTACCTCAGCAGAATGCCCGGCTCTGCCCAGGGCAGGACTCACATGCTCTGCACTCAGCCTCTCCTGGGTCGCCCGCACACCTCCCCTCCTCCCCACACCTAGACACCACATGTCCTGCCTCTCCTGGGTTGCCCGCAGACCTCCCCTCCTCCCCACGCCTGGACACCGCATGTCCAGCCTCTCCTGGGTCGCCCGCAGACCTCCCCTCCTCCCCACGCCTGGACACCGCATGTCCAGCCTCTCCTGGGTCGCCCGCAGACCTCCCCTCCTCCCCACGCCTGGACACCGCATGTCCAGCCTCTCCTGGGTCGCCCGCACACCTCCCCTCCTCCCCACGCCTGGACACCGCATGTCCAGCCTCTCCTGGGTCGCCCGCACACCTCCCCTCCTCCCCACGCCTGGACACCGCATGTCCAGCCTCTCCTGGGTCGCCCGCACACCTCCCCTCCTCCCCACGCCTGGACACCGCATGTCCAGCCTCTCCTGGGTCGCCCGCACACCTCCCCTCCTCCCCACACCTGGACACTGTGTGTCCAGCCTCTCCCGGGTCAGCCAAGCACCTCCCCTTGTCCCCACACCTTGCCACCGTCCTCCAGACTCAGGCGCATTTCATTTTTCACCAAGAGCAGCTCCGACTGCAGCTGCCTCTGGCAGATGCTGAGCACCGACATCAAGCCTTCTTGCTTGCAGAGAGGCGCGTCCTTCATCGTCACCAGGATGGGCTGCAAATCACCCTTGACAGAAGAGACAGAGGAAAGCTGAGCATGCAGGAGGCTACTGCGGGGGCTGCTCCTAGGTGGCCTGGAGCTGGGAGCCGGTGCAGCAGCCAGCAGGGATGCCAGAGGGAGGTGGCAGCGCTGTCGGCAGCAGAGCACCTTGATCCCAGCAAGCCACATGGACACAGGGCTGAGGACCCAGCAGAAGCTGCCCCAACCCAGGGCGGCCCCACAGAGCAAGGCGGACTGGGGCATCTGAGAGCTGGAGCCACTCTACAAAGACCCCAGCAGGCGCGGGGGTGGTAGGCAGCATGTCCCCAAGGTTCTGCTCAAACACAAGTGGGAGCCTTAGAAGACGACTCCTGCAGGGCCTCCAGCTCCAATGATATCTCACACAAGCAGGGCTGATCGACCTGTAAACCATTCGATCAGAAACCAGACAGGGAACTCAAGCAGGACCGCCTCCCACAGTGAGCTCCCTTCACTGGACGGTCCCCACCACGCTGAAGAAAGAATTGGGTTTTTTTTTGAGATGGCGTCTCACTCTGTTGTGCAGGCTGGAGTGCAGTGGCACGATCTCGGCTCACTGCAACCTCTGCCATCCAGGTTCAAGTAATTCTCCTGCCTCAGCCTCCCAAGCAGCTGCAATTACAGGTGCCTGCCATTGCGCCTAGCTAATTTTTATATTTTTAGTAGAGATGGTGTTTCACCATGTTGGCCAGGCTGGTCTTAAACTCCTAACCTCGTGATCCACCTGCAGCCTCAGCCTCCCAAAGTTCTGAGATTACAGGCGTGAGCCACCACGCCCTGCAGAAAGAATTGTTTTTAAAAACTTAAAACGATAAGCTTAAAATGGTACAAAACAGTGAAAGCCTCAGCCCAGCTTCACTGCACACTGACCCTGAACCGGCCCAGGCTGGCCTGAGCTTCAGGCTCCTGTCTCTGCTACAACACGAAAGGAGACAACCGCCCAGAGTCCGGCACAGAGAGGAGTCGTTAAAATTAAAGCAGAAAAGGAGGAAGAGTTAAAAAAAACCTGCATGGCCCGCAGGGGAGCCTACCCGTGGTTTGGGGACAGCTGGCTCCAAAGCAGCATCATGGGCAGCCTCCACGTCGCCGTCCGCGCAAGGCTGTGGGTGCACCCCGGGCACCCTGGTGTGAGCTGCAGCGCCGCAGGCCTGCCGCGTGTCCAGCTCCACCCGGCACCTCAGGAACCGCTGGTGCAGTACCTGCAGCTGGCGGCCGAGGCGGGCGCACTGTGCTCGGAGACGCTGCAGCTCGGGGGGCTCCGCCAGGGCTGTCAGGGGCTGCTGCTCCAGGGCGCGGCGGAGGCGGGCCAAGGCCGACAACACAGCCTCCAGCTCAGCAGAGTGGGCCGCCTTCCGCTGGTTCAGAGCGTGGATTTCTAAATCTCTCTCGGCAATCACCACTTCCTTCGCTCTCAGGGCGGCTTCAAACTCCTGGATCCTGGAGGCCATGCCTTGGACCTCAGCCTCCCTGAGGGCTGCACTGCGCTCCAGCTCAGCCAGCTGCCACTCCGCAGCCTCCTCTGCATCCTGGAGGCGCCGCTGCAGGACCTGCAGGGCCTGGCTGTGCCCGTGCTCCTGCTCAGCCAGCAGCCGGCTCACGGCCTCCTTGGCTTCGAGCGCAGCCTCAAGCTTGCCCTGCAGCGCCTGCCCGCCAGGGCCCTCGGCCTGGGAGCAGAGCAGCTCGCTCTGCAGACTGCCAGCCTGACTGTGGCTGACTTCGTGCAGCACGGGCCCCATGAGGGACAGCTCCTGCTGCAGCTTCTCAATGACTTCATGGAGCTGTTCAATTTCTTCTGCTTTCTCCTTTTGTAGTCGTTTTTGGTTCTCTTGCAGATTTTCAACAGTGGCTTTCAGCTCCTCAATCTCAGAGCTTCTGGTGTATGTGACCTGAAGAGAGAGCACATTTCAGAGGTAAATTAAATGTATCCACTACAGAATATCCCTCCTTCAGGACACTTGACATTCCTGGAGTGGAGACTCCACGGCTTGAGAAACAAAGCAGTCACGGACGCAAACTGCCAGCATCTGAACTCGCCACCTCCGCCTCGCTGCTACGGGGCCCTGGTGCCCACCTCAGCTCCAGACTGATCGTGGATGAAGCTCTAACGTGGCCACTCTCCCTGCAAGGGCGTCTACAGAATGAGGCTTTCACCATCCTTTAAATGTGATTTTGTTAATATTTAAACAACATTTTGTTTAACTTTCCCGAAGGAACATTAGATTTTAGGTGTCATTCTAACATCAAAGTTTGTTTACTTGTGATGCAAAACATAATCCTCAGCCACTGTAAGGAAATGTGATTGTTTCCACTTTAAAGGGATGAAAATTAAAACTAAGATATTAAACATCTTTCTAAACCCACAGAAATAGTAAGTGCAAAATCAGGATTGAGATCTATGTCAATATAGCTCCAAACTCTATTTTCTTGAGATAACATTACTGGTAATGACGATAGAAAAATTCTAAGCCATTTGTGTTCTAACCATTTTAAAGCAATTTGTTACAGCCTGCAGGAGGTTCTTGACGCCCTCTCTGCAGAAGATACTACGAAGCTAGAGGCAGCCATCTCTGAAATGGAGGTTGATGCAGATTTTACATCGGTTCCTGCACCTACTCCTGAGCCTTCCACTCCACCTGTGACTGCTTATGATGATTTAATGCGTGAATTACAAACTATTCGCCGGCAAAGCTCAGCTATATCCTCAATGCAACCACCGTCGTGGCCTGAACCTTTTCTCTCTCAGCCTTGCTGTAGGGCTCCTAATCACCCACGTAATCAGCCCAGTAATGAGGCTCTCACCCCTACCCCTGTTCAGTAATGAGGCTCTCACCCTATCCCTGTCCAGTAATGAGGCTCTCACCCTATCCCTGTCCAGTAATGAGGCTCTCACCCTATCCCTGTCCAGTAATGAGGCTCTCACCCCTACCCCTGTTCAGTAATGAGGCTCTCACCCCTAACCCTGTTCAGTAATGAGGCTCTCACCCCTACCCCTGTTCAGCCCAGTAATGAGGCTCTCACCCCTATCCCTGTTCAGCCCAGTAATGAGGCTCTCACCCCTATCCCTGTCCAGTAATGAGGCTCTCACCCCTATCCCTGTTCAGCCCAGTAATGAGGCTCTCACCCCTATCCCTGTTCAGCCCAGTAATGAGGCTCTCACCCCTATCCCTGTTCAGTAATGAGGCTCTCACCCCTACCCCTGTTCAGCCCAGTAATGAGGCTCTCACCCCTATCCCTGTTCAGCCCAGTAATGAGGCTCTCACCCCTATCCCTGTCCAGTAATGAGGCTCTCACCCCTATCCCTGTTCAGCCCAGTAATGAGGCTCTCACCCCTATCCCTGTTCAGTAATGAGGCTCTCACCCCTATCCCTGTTCAGTAATGAGGGGCTCTCACCCCTACCCCTGTGTTCAGCCCAGTAATGAGGCTCTCACCCTATCCCTGTTCAGTAATGAGGCTCTCACCCCTACCCCTGTTCAGTAATGAGGCTCTCACCCCTATTCCTGTTCAGTAATGAGGCTCTCACCCTACCCCTGTCCAGTAATGAGGCTCTCACCCCATCCCTGTTCAGTAATGAGGCTCTCACCCCTACCCCTGTTCAGTAATGAGGCTCTCACCCCTATCCCTGTCCAGCCCAGTAATGAGGCTCTCACCCCTATCCCTGTTCAGCCCAGTAATGAGGCTCTCACCCCTATCCCTGTCCAGTAATGAGGCTCTCACCCCTACCCCTGTCCAGCCAGGCTGTCAGGCTCTCAAGTCTGTCCTGCCTCTTCCTTCCATGCATCAGGCTCCTCGGAAGCCTGCTCTGCAGTACATCAGTCAGCCAATGTTCAGGCCCTGGAAAGACCTGCACTGCAGGTAACTGGTTCACAGCCTGGTCCACAGGCCCTGGAAGGACCTGCACCGCGGGCAGCCGCGTGGCAGCCTGGTCCACGGGCCCTGGAAGGACCTGCACCGCGGGCAGCCGCGTGGCAGCCTGGTCCACGGGCCCTGGAAGGACCTGCACCGCGGGCAGCCGCGTGGCAGCCTGGTCCATGGGCCCTGGAAGGACCTGCACCGTGGGCAGCCGCGTGGCAGCTTGGCTTGCAGGCTCTCAACCTTTCCTCTCATCGTTCCAATTTCCTTTCTGTTTCCGGTCTGGCCACAACTGCGGTTCACTCCCAAAAACAACATGTCACATACATTGGCGAGGATGATAGGCCACGTATGAGAGTGATTCCTCAAGCCCGTGAACATGGTGACTCTGAGACACAGCACTTTCCAGTAGTTTTACAGCCCCCTATGCCTGCCACTCCAGTTCCTGCACCCCCCGGCATTAATCCAGCTGCAGCTCTTGCTCAACAAGCCAATAGCATTGACACACCTCAGGACACACAGCCTAAAGCTCGGGCTCCGATGCCTGCGCCTCGGCGGCCTGCTGCCGCTGTACCGCTGCTCCTGGTATTCCTGCCCTACAGGCTACCGTGCAGCCAGGTCCTCTCAATCCAGGCCAGCTTCAGTTGTGTGTGGCAAATTTGAAAAGCTCTTCTTTCAAATTTCTTAAACATCTTAAAGAAGCAGTCAAACAATGTGGCACTAATTCTCCTTTTGTCCACTCCACTCTAAAAGCTTTGGCAGAGAATAAATGTCTGGTACCATGTGATTGGGACTGTCTCAGCAAAGTGGTCTGAACACAATCTCAGTATCTGCAGTTTAGAGACTGGTGGGTCGATGCTGTTCAGGAGCATGTCCAGAGAAACCAGGGAGTTAATCCTCCTGTCAACATCTCAGAGAATCAGGGTCCTGTCTGGGTGCCTTAACTGTGTCGTAGCCCCAAGCCCAAAGACCCTCCAGAAGCAAAAGAGGAAGGCTCGTCCCTCCAACACGCAGACTTCAGAATCTGACCACCTCATCACCGCCTCACCCTCTGATTCCTAATACTACAAATTCCAGACTACCTTCGTGGGGTCAAATTAAGTCAATGTCTGACTAGGTAGAAACATTTTTGCAGGAGAAAGGAATTCCAAGAACTACTCATAATCTTATCTTAGCCGCTTTTATGGGTGGTCACAGGGGTGGTAAGTATACTTGGCTCATGGTCCTTTTCCCCAGCTAATTCGACCTATTTCATGGCTGGACTCCTCGGTGGAGGTCTATTCTAATAACAGGGCCTTCATGCCAGCCCCTAATGATAACAGATTCCCTGCTCAACCAGAAGAAGGAATGGTCTTTCATTTGTCTGTTGGGTATAAATTTCAACCACTGTGTATAGGAAATGCTCCTGGGTGCTTAAAGTTTGCTAACCAAAACTGGATGTGGACGGTGCCATCCGCAAGTAACACCTCCTATCAAGTACATGATGTGTTTGGCAGCAATTCCTTTCAGGCCATGATCTCCAGACTTAACTCCCGGCAGGCTTACACAGTTCCCATCACTGCTGAAAATAATAAAGCCAAAGGCTTATTACACTGCCCGGAAGGTAATACTGAAGGGCCTTTTAAATTTAATGGCATTCAATGGAAAAACTGCAATGCCCCCAAAGCCGTGCTTTTACAAAAAGCTAATGCTGGAGTTATTTTTGATTGGGCCCCAAAAAGATATTACCGGCCCAGTTGTACTGGCCAAAATGCCTAGTGTTCTAAATATAATTATTTGCTGGATTATGTTGAGGGGGATGGCAGTCATTCAGAAGGAGGGAGTGGCTGTCTCCTTATCCATTCAAGTGGATAAAGGCAATGTTTCGGCTGGGCACGGCGTCTCATGCCTGTCATCCCAGCACTTTGGAAGGCCGAGGCGGGTGGATCACGAGGTCAAGAGATCGAGACCATCCTGGTCAACATGGTGAAACCCCATCTCTACTAAAAATACAAAAAAATTAGCTGGGCGTGGTGGCGTGTGCCTGTAATCCCAGCTACTCAGGAGGCTGAGGCAGAAGAATTGCCTGAACCCAGGAGGCGGAGGTTGCAAGGAACCGAGATTGAGCCATTGCACTCCAGCCTGGGTAACAAGAGGGAAACTCTGTCCCAAAAAAAAAAAAAAGTAAAAAGCATTATCAGAGACTTGAATGCAAAGTAAAAGCATGAAATTTCTAAGAGAAAAATTGGGCTAGGAAAAGAGCTCTCAGATAGAACTTTGAAAGTATAATCCGGCCGGGTGCAGTGGCTCACGCCTGTAATCCCAGCACTTTGGAAGACCAAGGCAGGCTGATCACCTGACAGTCAGGAGTTGGAGACCAGACTGACAAACATGGTGAAGCCCCATCTCTACTAAAAATAAGATATTAGCTGGGTGTTGTGGTGGGCGCCTGTAATCTCAGCTACTCTGGAGGCTGAGGCAGGAGAATCACTTGAACCCGGGAGACAGACGTTGCAGTAAGCCAATTTCACACCACTGAACTCCAGAACTCCAGCCTAGGCAACAGAGACAGACTCTGGAAGGAAAGAAGGGAAAGAAAGGAAAGAAAGAAGGAAGGAAGGAAGGAAGGAAGGAGGGGAGGGAGGGAGGGAGGGAGGGAGGGAGGGAAGGAAGGAAAGGAAGGAAGGAAGGAAGAAAGGAAGAAAGGAAGGAAGGAAAAACATAGTCCATTAAAAAGAAATGATTTTATAAAGTAGACCTCACCAAAACCAAAATGTTTGCTCTGCAAAACATACTGTTAAGGGAATGAAAAGACCAGCCACAGATTGGGAGAAAATATTTGCAAATTATGTATCCAAAAAAAACAACGTTCAAAAGATACAAATAATTCCCAAAACTCAACAATAAGAAACCAAAAAATTCAACTTTTTAAAACTCTGCAAAAGACTTGAGCAAATATTTCCCCACAAAATGGATGACAAATTAGCATAGCAAAAGATACGCAAGACCATCAGTCATTCAGGACACACAAAACGCTGGGACATACCACTACGTATCTACCGGAACAGCCATGAAAACAGACTGACCTCACCAAGTGCTGATGAGAATGTGGTTAACCGGGACACGCACACACTGCGGGGGAAATGTAAAATGGGAGCACAGTAGCACAACTATGGACACCAGCTGGACAGTTTCTTTTAAGGTTAAATACATACTTAACATGAATCAGGTATTCAGTTAGGTTTAAGTATTGAACCTAAAGAAGTGAAAATGTATTTTCTCCTAAAAAGCTGTGCATGAAAGTTTACGGCAACTGGATTCATCACTGCCAGAACCTAGAAAAAATCCAAACGCCCCTCAGCAGGTACATGGATCGGCAAACTGTGGTCCATCCAGACAACACTACTCAGCAACTAAAGGACAAACGCAGCAACAGCGGGCGTCAGTCTCAAGTGTGTTTCCACCCCAACTCGAGTCAGAACTCCAGAAAGGAAAACAGGCCTGAGGAGAGGCCTGTGGGTGCCAGAGGCTGGAAGTTGTAGATGAGTGGCCACAAAGAAACAGCACAAGGGCCATCAACAAGGATGACTTCGTGTCCTTCGCAGGGACATGGATGAACCTGGACACCATCATTCTCAGCAAACTGACACAAGAACAGAAAATCAAACACCGCATGTTCTCACTCATAGGCAGGTGCTGAACAATGAGAACACCTGGCCACAGGGAGGGGGGCACCACACACTGGGGTCTGTTGGTGGGAAATGGGGGAGGGACAGCGGGGGGGTGGGGATTTGGGGAGAGAACCTTTTTAGGTTCACCTATATCTGGCATGGGGAGCAATGCCAGATATAGGTGAAGGGGAGGAAGGAGCAAATCACACTGCCACGTGTGTACCTATGCAACAATCTTGCATGTTCTTCACATGTACCCCAAAACTTAACATGCAATTAAAAAAAAAATGAAACAGCACAAGGAAAACTTTCTGAGTGATGGGATTGTGGTGATTATTACAGGACTAAATCCTTTTTTCAAAATTTATAAAACTGTATACTAAAAATTAATTTTACCATGTATAAAGTTAAATAACAAAAAACTTAAATTGTTATACTAAAAAATAACTATCTATAATCAATGATGTAAGGTTCTACCTAAAAAAAAAACCTAAAAAAGAAGAGAAAATGAACCCAAGGTAAACAGGAGGAAGTTAATTATGAAAATAAGAGGAGAAATCAAAGAAATAGAGAGAGAAAACTAACAAAGCCAAAAGCTATCTGAGAATGTCCACAACACTGATAAACTCCAGCTAGAGAGAGACTCAAGAATAAAAGAGAAAACGCAAATTCCCTAACATCAGGAATGAAAGAAGGGCCATGAATATAGAACTGGCAGATATTCAATGGCAAGTAAAGAAGTGGTTAATAAGGTAAATAGTTAAAAATGAGAAATTATAAACTTTGTGCAATGAAATCTGACAATTTTGATGACATGCACAAATTGCTTGAAAGATACAACTTATCACAACACAAAATAGAATACAACATGAAACAGAGATCCTGATACCACTGCCTGTTAAAGAAAATAAATTCATTGGCCAGGCACCGTGGCTCACACCTGTAATCCCAGCACTTTGGGAGACCGAGACAGACGGATCACAAGGTCAAGAGATTGAGACCATCCTGGCTAACATGGTAAAACCCTGATTCTACTAAAAATTAGCTCGGCATGGTGGTGGGCACCTGTGGTCCCAGCTACTTGGGAGGTTGAGGCAAGAGAATCGCTTGAACCCGGGAGGTGGAGGTTGCAATGAGCCGAGATTGCAACGCTGCACTCCAGCCTGGCAACAGAGACACTGTCTCAAAATAAAAAAGAAAAGAAAATGAATTAACTATCATAAATCTCTCTAGATATACAAACTCCAAATGGCTTCACTGTTGATGCTATGAAAACATACAAAGAAGAAATCACATCTATGTTAAATAACCTTCTTCAGAAAAGAGAGGAAGTGAAAAAATTCCTAATCTATTTTATGAGACTAGCATAACCTTCATACCAAAGCCTTATAAAATATTGCCAAAAAAGAGAATTACAGACCAACATGCCCTCATGAACACAGGTAGAAACACCACTAACAAATTATTAGCAAATGAAACCCAATAATATATGTGATATATTAGAAGGGCAGTGCATTACTACCAGGTATGGTTTATCTCAGAATGTTGCAAGGTCAGTTAAATCTCCAAAAAAAAAAAAATCACGCAATAAAGTTAACCGTATTAGTAGAATAAAAGAGAAAAACACTGGCCGGGTGTGGTGGCTCATGACTGTAATCCCAGCACTTGGGAGGCCAAGGTGGGTAGATCACCTGAGGTCAGCAGTTTGAGACCAGCCTGACCAACATGGAGAAACCCCGTCTCTACTAAAATTACAAAATTAGCTGGGTGTCGTGGTGCACGCCTGTAATCCTACTCAGAGAAGCAAGAGAATCGCTTCAACCTGGGAGATGAAGACTATGGTAAGACGAGATTGCACTCCAGCCTGGGCAACAGGAGCAAACTCCATCTCAAAAAAAAAAAAAAAAAAAAAGGTGGGCGCGGTGGCTTACACCTGTAATCCCAGTACTTTGGGAGGCTGAGGTGGGTGGATCATGAGGTCAAGAGATTGAGACCATCTTGGCCAATATGGTGAAACCCCGTCTCTACTAAAAATACGAAAATTAGCTGGGGGTGGTGGCGCGTGCCTATAGTCCCAGCTACTCGAGGGGCTGAGGCAGAAGAACTACTTGAACCTGGGAGTCGGAGGCTGCAGTGAGCCGAGATCATCCCACCGCATTCCAGCCTTCCAACAGAGGGAGACTCCATCTCGAAAAAAAAAGAGAGAGAGAGAAAGCAAACTAGAAGTATAACGAAACTTCCTCCATCTGATAAAAAGGCACCTGTGAAAATCTAAAGCTAACATAGTTAATGTCAAAACACTGACCACTTCCCTCCAAGACAAGGAGCAGGGCAAAGATGACTGCCCTAGCCAGTTTTCACTTTGTACTGGGAGTGCCAGACACTGTAACAAGGGAAGAAAATAACAACAATTAGAAAGAAAGGAAACTGCTTTACTTGAAGATGGTGTTAGATGGTGTTATCTATACAGAACAAGCCCAAAGGGACTGGGTGTGGTGGCTCACGCCTGTAACCCCAGGACTCTGGGATCCAGACTATCTTGGCTAACACAGTGACACCTCCCCCCATTAAAAAGACTCAAAATTAGCCAGGCATGGTGGCACACATCTGTAATCCCAGCTACTCGGGAGGCTGAGGCAGGAAAACCCCTTGAACCCAGGAGGTGGAGGTTGCAGTGAGACAAGATTGCACCAGTGCACTCCAGCCTAGCGACTGAGCGAAACTCTGTCTCAAAAAAAAAAAGAAAGCCCTAAGGAATCCACAAAACACTAATATACAAGGTAACACCAAGGCTGACATACAAAAGGTAAAAGGTGTATGTGTGTGAATGTGTGTGTGTATTCACAGTAAACAGTTAGATAATTATTTTAAATCTCATTTACAACAGTGCAAAAAAACCTAAAATATTAAAGGATATATTTAACAAAAGATGTGTAAGACCTCTTTATTAAAACCTACAGAGTAAGGGAGAAGTAAAGAAACATCACAGGAAGGGAGGCCCCACGTTGAGGATGAGGAGTTAGGGTGGCGGAGCCTTGGGGTACAGCAGAACAGAACAAGCGACAACCCCGGTGCCAGGCCAGGGAGACGGGAGCTCCACGTCCCGACACACCCGAGAGATGCTTCTAGAAGACGGACGCTTTCACTGACATAAAATGAGGGTAGAAAACGGCAAACACGTTTTCCTTCAAAGAACTGGAAACCTAACCAGAGTCAAACCTTTAAACAGAATTTTACTTTTATTATATAAAGCAAAATAACATTTGCACCTTTACAAAAAATTAGGAGAATTTTTTTGTAAAATAGAAAACAAAGGATGTACAAATTTGCACATACCTGGAAGAAAAATCCCAGAAGAAATGTTGGGGATTGTCCTTATAAAGCTTTCAATTCTTGTTTTAAAATTTTACTTTAACTTCTGGGGTACATGTGAAGATCCTGCAAGGCTGTGCCATAGTGGCGTGCTGCATCCATCTCCCCCATCACCCACATTAGGCATTTCTCCCAATGTTATCCATCCACAATCTCCCCATAAAGCTTTCAATTCTTAATGGAACTAAAATATTGTCCTTAACATGAACTATTGCTAATGTATTTTTCATTATATGTTTACATGTCAAATTCTAAAGCACTAAGGACAAATACGACAATCTTTTTCTGAAAATTAATCGATGTTTTTTTTTTTTTTTTGAGACGGAGTTTCGCTCGTTACCCAGGCTGGAGTGCAATGGCGCGATCTCGGCTCACCGCAACCTCCGCCTCCTGGGTTCAGGCAATTCTCCTGCCTCAGCCTCCTGAGTAGCTGGGATTACAAGCATGCGCCACCACGCCCAGCTAATTTTTGTATTTTTAGTAGAGATGGGGTTTCACCATGTTGACCAGGATGGTCTCGATCTCTTGACCTCGTGATCCACCCGCCTCGGCCTCCCAAAGTGCTGGGATTACAGGCGTGAGCCACCGCACCCGGCCTTTAATCAATGGTTTTTAAAGGCATTCTTTTTTTTCGAAATAAGAGTCTTGCTCTGCTGCCCAATCTGGAATGTAGTGGCACGATCTTGGCTCACTGCACCCTCCGCCACCTGGTTCAAGTGATTCTCCTGCCTTGGCCTCCTGAGTAATATTACAGGCACCGGCCACCATGCCCAGCTAATTTTTGTGTTTTTAGAAGAGATGGTGTTTCACCAGATGGGCCAGGCTGGTCTTGAACTCCTGATCTCAAGTCATCTGCCCACCTTGGCCTCCCAAAATGCTGGGATTACAGGCATGAGCCACTGCACCCACCCAGCCATAAAAGGCATTCTTCAATGTGACCCAAAAGGATATTTTAAAATTTTGCCAAATACACAAGATATCAACAGATACTAACACAGATAATTACCATCTCAGTAGCCTCTGTCAAAGGGAAATTAAGAGTGACAAACTGTAGGCAAGCTTTTCCTTTTTACTTCTATGGTCCCCTCCAAATCATTACTATTTTTTAGTCAGGGGCTTGTTCTGTCATTACGACTGGATTACGGTGGCATGATCACAGCTCACTGTAGCCTCGGCCTCCCAGGCTCAAGTCATCTTCCTGCCACAGCCCACAGCCTTCAGAGTAGCTGATTACTATCGGTGCATGCCTGGCTAATTAAAAAAAAAATTGTAGAGATGGGGTCTCATTATGTTGTCCAGGCTGAACGCAAATTCCTGGGCTCAGGTGATCCTCTCACCTCAAGTTCCCAAAGTGCTGGGATTACAGGTGTAAGTCTGGCCATAAAATTAATTTTGTCCCTTTTGGGTTTTTTTGGAGACAGGGTCTCACACTTTGCCACGTAGGCTGGAGTGCAGTGGCACCATCTCAGCTCACTGCAGCCTCCATCTCCTGGGTTCAAGCGATTCTACTACCTCAGCCTCCTAAGTGGCGTGTGTCACCACACCTGGCTAATTTTTGTATTTTCAGTAGAGACGGGGTTTTGCCATGTTGTTCAGCCTGGTCTTGAACTCCTGAGCTCAAGTGATCCACACTCCTTAGCCTCCCAAAGTGCTGCAATTACAGACGTGAGCCACCGTGACCGACCAATAAAATTAATTTTGAAAAGTATTATAAACATGATATGAGAAAACTGTCATCCTAGAAAGCCAAGGCCCCTGCCAATCACACCCACAAACGATGAGGCCCTCGTGCAGGAGACGCAGGCATGGCCAGGAGTGCGAGAGCCAAGCAAGGCCCCTGTCAATCACACCCACAAACTATGAGGCCCTAGTGCAGGAGACACAGGCATGGCCAGGAGTGCGAGAGCCAAGGCCCTGTCAATCACACCCACAAACTATGAGGCCCTCGTGCAGGAGACGCAGGCATGGCCAGGAGTGCGAGAGCCAAGCAAGGCCCCTGTCAATCACACCCACAAACTATGAGGCCCTCGTGCAGGAGACACAGGCATGGCCAGGAGTGCGAGAGCCAAGGCCCTGTCAATCACACCCACAAACTATGAGGCCCTCGTGCAGGAGACGCAGGCATGGCCAGGAGCGTGAGAAGACCCCGTTCACCCTCAGCACTGGAGTGGCTTACCTCGCCCAGAGCGTGGCTTTCCATCCCACCCTGCTGTGCCTGCGGCTGCTGGCTCACACGCAGTATCTCTTCCTCTTTGTTGTGCAGAAATTCCTGTGGAAATAGTAATAATAACAACAAGGATCATGAGAGTCCACAGAGCCTTACTGTGACGCTGTAGATTCAAAATGTCCTCCTTCAATAAGCCTACAGGTTTAAATTGGAAAATCAATTTCAAAATGTTTTTCTATTCAAGTCCTTTCTGTTTAGTTCCTTCAAGGCAGTTTAAAAATAAACCAATAAGTAAATAAAATCCTCTGTTTATTTATTTATTACAAATTTAAGATCTTTATTTTGTCTATTTATAACATTTTGATTTATAGTTTTCTTTCCATGGAGAAAACTGCCTTCTTCTTGTCTGGGATCAAACACTAGGACATGTTTATCCACAACATGAGCCCCTTTCTGAAATCCAGCTGCTTTGTGTGTTTTCAGGACGTACACGAGCTACGACTTCCACATGGTGGCACAGGTCTTCCTCCCTGAGATACTGTTGATTACCTTGATTCCTATTTGGATAAATGCTTGAATGCTTCTATTTGCAGAAATTAATAAGACTGTTCCTGTATCATTATGTGGGGCCTTTGTTTTCCAGGATGGCTGACTCAGGCCCAGGTGAGGTTCCTGCAACCTCTTTACTTAAATGTCCGCCTCCTGGCGCTTCAATCCTCTCTGTTTAAAAATGACAGATCAGGCCAGGCAAGGTAGCTCATTCCTGAAATCCCAGCACTTTACAAGGCCGAGGTGAGAGGATCGCTTGAAGCCAGGAGTTCAAGACCAGCCTGGGCAAGAGAGTGAGATTCTATCTTTACTAAAAAAAAAAAGAAAAAAAGAAAATTCAGCCAGGTGTGGTGGTTCGTGCCCATAGTCCTGGCTACTGGGGAGGCTGAGGCAAGAGAATCGCTGGAGCCCAGGGACTTGAGGCTACAGTGAGCTATGATTATGCCACCTGGGCAACAGAAGGAGGCCCTGTCTATTAAAAAATAAAATAACACAAATAAACAAAATGACATATTGGTTTGGATCTCAAAAATCAATTACTGTACTTTTCCAGGCAATCTGTCTCAAAATCATCAGCAAATAAGTAGTAAAATGAGCTTTTATCTGCTTCTCATCTTATTAACTAAGGAAGTTTCCACAGGGAAAACAACTTGTCACCAGGATCAGCCTAAAACTCCCTTTTACTCCACAAAGGTTAAAATCATTCACATGTAGCCTTGGTGAGAGAATCAAATGTAAATGTCACCACCCTCAACTGCCTCCCACGCCGAGTCCATTCCCCAAGCCTGTGGCGCATGGCCATCACACACAACTCTACACGTCCTTCAGAGGCATCTGGAAAGTTAGGAATGCTCTGCAATTTTGACTATCATCTCTACTATAAACAGGTTGGTTCTGGTTTTCTTTTTTGCTTCAAAAGCACAACTACATTAAGATAAAATATTTTAAAATCGATTTTTTAATATACACTTATCATGTACCCACAAAAATTAAAAAATAAAATTTTAAAGATTTTTTTCCTATCATGCCAGTGGGAAGAGAAACAGTGAGTGGCCACTCACTGAAGTCACCTCCTTGAGAAGGGCAAGCCAGCCACAGCCGCGCGCCTCTCTAAGCCCATAGCTGCTGTCCCGGGGAAGTGCCTCTCTTCATATCCCCGACCACCCCCAGGTCCCCGACCACCCCCAGATCCCCGACCACCTCAGATACCCGACCACCTCAGATCCCCGACCACCTCAGATCCCCGACCACCCCCAGATCCCCGACCACCCCCAGATCCCCGACCACCTCAGATCCCCGACCACCTCAGATCCCCGACCACCCCCAGATCCCCGACCACCCCCAGATCCCCGACCACCTCAGATCCCCAACCACCCCCAGATCCCCGACCACCTCAGATCCCCGACCATCCTCAGATCCCCGACCACCCCCAGATCCCCGACCATCTTCAGATCTCTGACCATCCTCAGATCCCCGACCACCTCAGATCCCCAACCATCCTCAGATCCCCGACCACCCCCAGATCCCCGACCACCTCAGATCCCCGACCATCTTCAGATCCCTGACCATCCTCAGATCCCTGACCATCAGGGCTGCATTCAGAAAGCAAAGTTTGGGGCAGGGGTCTCGGGCTCCCGACTCACGATCCCGGGAAAGCTGCTCTGTGCACATGGCCCAGGCGGAATCAGATGTTCTATGCAGCTGTCTGCCACATGGGGGCCACGGCGTCTGTGAAGGCCAGACATTCCCCCACCCCCACCCACCCCGTGATTCGGGCCCTGCAGCCGCCCCACATGGCACCAGAGTAAGTGACACAAACTCCGGCGTCGCGCAGAACTTCTGTAGCTTACCTTTAAGCTCGCGTTCTCCTCCCGAAGTTCTCTGAGGCTGACGGCAGTCTGGTTGTTCTGCAGGTCTAATTTTAAGTTCAGGTGCAGTATTTCTTCATTCTTACTTAATAAGTCACCTTTAATCTTTTCTAGCTGTTCTTTTAAGTCCAAAACCTTTCATTAAAACAAAAGAAGGGAAGGATTAAAAGTCATCTAATATTCTATTAAGAACTGATTTAGAAATATTAAAATCGCTTTGAGAGATTTGAAAGCACATGCCTAAAACAGATATTACTCCCCTGTGCCCATACCCACATCCAGATGGTAAAGCTGCAAGGAATACAGTGGTCACAACCCCATCATCTGCGTCACGGGACGTCGGACCTTCCAGAGATGCCACTGGACACTGACCTGCAGTCCCAAGGCCGCACTTCGCACTCACCTCGCTCTCTCGCTGCAGGAGTGCGCTCTGTGTCGCCTCTAATGGGGCTTCTGGACCCTGCGGAGCGCTGCCTGAAGGAGGCTCAGGACACCTGCCTGCATCCAGTGTAGACTGCAACGTGGATGCCAGAAGCAAGCTACTCATCTGCTGTTCCTTTAACGCCTCTTTATCCTATTAAAAACAGGAAATCTATTTTAGGCAAATATTTGGGAATTCAGTACCCCAAACTGCTGCCTGTTAAAACACAGACCATCTTCAGCTGCTCCCAAAGCAGGCCGGGTGCACCTGCACGCACCTGCACGCACCAGGCGCACCAGCACCCAGAACCCCGCCCTCTCCCGGCAGAGGCCTCCTGGTGTAGAACATAACCCAGAGCCACAGCCTGTGCCCGAGTCCACTGTGAGGAACTGATCTACAGTAACAGTCACCAAACTATTACCAATATATTCAAAACTAACAAAAACTTGCCAAAAAAATGGGGCAATGGCTGATGGCATGCTGATACAATGAATATTAACCTGCCCATAAAATTTTTTAAAAGAATATTTAATATGAAGAAAGTGGTCACAATGCATTACATGTGCAGGAGACTGGCATATAATATTGCATATAAAGTCCAATTTCATGAAGGAAAAAAACATTTTTTAGTCCTGGCACCCCCTAAAGCTCAGCAAATGTTTGCTGAATGGAGGCAGAAGGAAGGGGTGCAGGAGCCCTGGAGCAGCTGTCACTGAAGCAGAGGCAGTGGCCAGCCAGGGAACAACTCCGCTCCAAGCACAGGTGATGATGAGCAGTCTTCCCTGCCACACCGGAACGGAAACACATCAGGTCTTCGGGAAAGGCCCGACTTAGTAATTCTCGTCAGCACTTAGAAGAAACAACCTCACAGTAATTCTTGTCAGCACTTAGAAGAAACAAACACAGCTGGCTGGGCGAGGTTGCTCACACCTGTAATCCCAGCACTTTGGGAGGCCGAGGTGGGCAGATCATCTGAGGTCAAGAGATCGAGACCATCCTGGCCAACATGGTGAAACCCTGTCTCTACTAAAAATACAAAAATCAGCCGGGCATGGCGGTGGGCGCCTGTGGTCCCAGCTACTCAGGAGGCTGAGGCAGGAGACTCGCTTGAACCCGGGAGGCAGAGCGCAGTGAGCCAAGAGCGCGCCACTGCACTCCAGAACGAGACTCGGTCTCAAAAAAAAAGAATCGGACACACCTGAGAGAGCCTCCTCTCATGTGTGATGCAGGATTTGGTTCTGACGGCCAAACGACTGATTCTAAAATCAAATTTCTTACTGAGCCTCACTTTCCAAGTAAACTTTCAACCTCTGGTGACAGAAAGTCACTTGAATTCCTTTTAGCTAAATGCTCCCAAAGGAGGAGGGCAAAGCGGCGACCTAGAAATGCAGACAGGCAGCCCTGCCCCCTCCAGCCACGAGACCTGCCACCCAGCTCAGCACTGCAGCCCCTCTTCAAACTCTCAGACACAAACAAAAACAGAGCAATGAAAACCATCACTGCGGAGCTTGCCCCTGGGAGCTGACGTAAGCTGCTCAACTCAAAAACTGAAAGAATTACAAGAGGTTCTCATCAAAGTATTTAATAAGGTTAAGTTTTTTTAAACTAAAATAATAAATGTTTACTTTATGAAATATTAAGAATAAATTCAGAGTTCTTAAGACAAAGAAATGTTATAAAATGCTACTACAGCAAATAAAAGCAAGTATCTCCAGAAAGGTCAGAGCACGCTTGCTACCCAGTCACCAGTGACGCCTGTGATTCTGGCACAGGTGTGGAGGGTGCGAGTGAGAAAGGAGGCCCTGCCTGCTCCCCGCCAGCTCAGCGAGGAAGCCGAGCACGCGGAGACACCCGACCACACGCCCAGCCGCGACACAGAGGCGCTTTACTTGTTCCAACTCTTTCACAGCGTTTTTCTGCTTTTCTAGTTCTTCCTGGAGCTGGGCCACTGCTTTTCTCATGCTGACGTTCATCTCCTCCAGACGCTTAATCTCGTCTTCCTGCATCGACACTTGTCTATCTGCCGACTCTTTCTGTAGAGCCAATTCATTAAATCCATCCGACTTTTCTCTCAACTTCTGTTGTAGCAACTCAACCTAAAACAACAAAAAATGCTTGGGAAATACAAGAGTGTTTCACAAAATCTCATCTTCCAAACAAAACAATAGAGAGCAAACGGACGGATGCCCTACGCCCTCTCCTGGAGCCAAGCCGCGCAGGGAGGCCTAAGGGGAGAACAACTGGGTGAAGGGTTACTTCCCAGGACAAAAAGGAAAAGCTACGGCCACACTCAGCAACGTGGATCAATCTCCAGAGAGTCAGCGAACAGCGCCAATCCCCAAAGATGAGACTTCACACATCAGAAAGACGGAGTTTCAGAAGCAGATGACAGGGGAGTGGTTGCCGGAGAAAGGACGATGGCATGGCCCGTGAAAGGGCACACACATGAGGGTGCCTGCAGGACGGAAGGCGCTGCAGTGTCACCAGGCCCCATACTGGCCGTGACACTGCGTTCCAGCTTTGCAGATGTGACCTCTGGGGAACTGCATGTCTGCCCCGAGGGATCAGGGTCTTACCTCTAACAGCTGCGTGTGGATCCACCGTTAATTTTTAAAAAGAATAAACAAACCTACTAGAGCTTCCTCAAACAAAGGAAAGCTGGCCGCTGCAGCCCAAGCAAGAGCGAGAAGAGCGAGCGGGCAGCGGGACAGTCCCCGCGGGCGCAGGGAGCCTGGGCGCGGGCGCAGGGAGTGCCTGTCTCGTTGACGCCTCCTCACCTCTCCATCCAGCGGCACCTGCTGCCGTTTTCATATACATGGAAGGCAAAAAGTTAAAGAAAGTTAAAGCTGAAAAACACCACAGAAGACAGCAAGCCGCGGCACCGCACACCACGCGGACTCACCTGGCTGTCAGGAGGGCCCCAGGGCTGTGGCTTGGCCACCTGGCGGAGCTGCCCCTCCAGCCTCTGAATCTCCTGCTGGAACTCCTCACGCTCATGCTCCCTCTCGGCGGCCTGCTCCTGGCAGGAGAAGCAGCATGTTGGAACCACCTAACGGGGCCTGTGTGACCCTTGCAGCGAAGGCCCAGTCTTTCACGGCTCATGGAAGCGCAACCACCCAGCAGCTCAGAATCCAAATTTCCCCCTCGTCACAGCCCCTTGGTAAAAGGGAGGTAAGTAAAGAAAAGCGGGCCTCTGCATGGAACACAGGAACGTCTGCAACTGGTGGGAACTGGTGGGCAGGAGGATAAGAGCTGGTGAAAGCATGCAGTGCAGGCCCAGCCCAGCCCCAAAGGACGCCTCTGGGACCGAGAAGGAGCGTGGCAAGACCAGGGAAGGCAGCCCTTGGAGGCCTGAGCCACAAACACAGGCAAGCAAGACACCCACCCAGAGTCAGTGACCCAGGTGCCCCTGTGCAGCAGGTGTGGGATGCCCTCAACATCCCACCAGGGAAGCTTCTGTAACGATCTGGAAAGAAGCTCAGGCTGTAATGGCACCTTTCAGTGATGCAAATAAAATGCATTACTCAGAATTCTTACATCCATGAATTGCCGCTGGCTGCGCAAATGCTTGTCCAGAGACGCCACCTGCTGTTCCAGGGCGGTGACAGCCTCTGCCTGCTTGGCACACCCGAGATGCTGAGACAGCTGTTCTTCCAACTCCAACTCCAAAATCTTCATCTGGGCGAGCAGGGCTGAGCGGTCCTTCTCAGCCTGCTTCTTGGTCTCCGACCGTTCCGTGACCAGATCCTCCACCTCCTTCCGGAGAGCTAAGGAGACGGAGAACCCCTGCACCTCAGGGGTTGTACTGAGCAGGGCACACACAGGTGCATTTCCTGATGATTCCCTCAAGACCCACCCAAAATGAAGTCACATGACTGGGGTAAAAAGCCCATGTCTTAAAACAAAACTGGCTAAAATAAGTTTTGTAAGCCTAAGAATACTTCTGAGTGACACGTCAGATAATTCCCCAGGAATTCTGTCTTCACAACACTCTCCCTGACAGAAACACAGGACTAAGACCCTCCCCACACAAGCCCAGTCCCAGCAGACGACGGACGGTGCTGAGTGCCTGGAGTTGTGACGTGTCTGGGGAAAGGCAAATGCCCCACTGGTGAATCAAAAGCGAATACAGGCCAGGCACGGTGGCTCACACCTGTAATCCCAACACTTTGGGAGGCCAAGGCAGGCAGATCACTTTAGGTCAGGAGTTTGAGAGCAGCCTGGACATCATGTTGAAATCCCATCTCTACTAAAAATACAAAAATTAGTCGGGCTTGGTGGTGCATGCCTGTAATCACAGCTACTCGGGAGGCTGAGGCAAGAAAATTACTTGAATCTGGAGCAGAGGGTGCAGTGAGCTAAGATTGCAGTGAGCTAAGATCACCGCTACACTCCAGTTTGGGCAGCAAAGTGAGACTCCATCTCATAAATAAAAATAAATAAAATTAGCTGGGTATCACAGTTTAAATTTCTGTCCCCTCCAAAACTCAAGCTGCAATTTCATTGCCAGTTTGGCTGTACTGGAGGGGCCTTTAAAAGGTGATTAGGCCAGAAGGGCTCCACCCTCACAGCGGTTGGGATGCCTCGGTCAGAGGGCTGCAGGCATGGGCCCTCCCTCTCGGCCCTTCCGTCTCTGCCCCATAAAGATCCTGAGGAGCCAGCTCTCCACTCCAGAGGATGCAGCGTATAAGGCTCTGCCTTAGAAGCAGAGACGGGGCCCTCACCAGACCAAACCTGCTGGCACCTTCGCCTTAGGCTTCCCAGTGTCCAAAACTGCAAGCCACAAAGGTCTGTCCGTGACGAACCCCCGAGCCTCAAGAATTCTGTTCTAGCAGCACAGACAGCCTGAGACCCTGAGCAGTGAAGGCCCAGCCCAAGTGCAAACTGTGATTAAACAGCGTCTTGAGAAAAGGGGCTCTCTGCTGCTGAATCCTGAAGTCTTTAATTATTAGGTTTTTTTTTTGAGACGGTGTCTGGCTCTGGGATTACAGGTGTGAGCAACCACTCCCAGCCTGAATCCTGAAGTCTTTAAGCCATCCAAAAACTAAATTATTAAATTCATACATGTTAATTGACATTTCACCAGTTTCCAAAAAATCATTTTCATCTATCAAATTGTTAGTGTTTTATAGCAAACTATCATGACCAATGCAAGTAACATTCTCAATAAATGCTCACGCCGCTGTCAGCAGTGATGGCGACTCCACTGTAAACATGCTGTCGTGGCCATGCCATTCACAACCTGGGACGAGGGATGGGGCCTGGGGACAGCTGCTCCTCAACTACACTCCTGGCCCTGGACACGACCTGGGCTCCGCTCGGCCCAGAACATCACCATCTTCAGGGCCAAGGGCACTGGGTCATGCACTGAGGCCAGGCGCCTGCAACACACAGGCAGCCTCAGGGAGGCTCAGGAGAATCGCAATCCCCGCTGGCTAAGCAGACACGGGGGACTGAGCAGGCACGGGGGACTGAGCAGGCACGGGGGACTGAGCAGGCACGGGGGACTGAGGAGACACGGGGGACTGAGCAGGCACGGGGGACTGAGGAGACACGGGACTGAGGAGACACGGGGGACTGAGCAGGCACGGGGGACTGAGCAGGCACGGGGGACTGAGCAGGCACGGGGGACTGAGGAGACACGGGGGACTGAGCAGGCACGGGACTGAGCAGACACGGGGGACTGAGCAGGCACGGGGGACTGAGCAGGCACAGGGGACTGAGCAGGCACGGGGGACTGAGGAGACACAGGGGACTGAGCAGGCACGGGGGACTGAGCAGGCACGGGGGACTGAGCAGGCACGGGGGACTGAGGCGGCACGGGGGACTGAGCAGGCACGGGGGACTGAGCAGGCACGGGGGACTGAGCAGGCCCAGGCCCTCCTAGGAGACCAGAGCAGGGACCCCGCTCAACAACAGCTACAACTGCCACAAGAGTTCCTGAAAAGCAGCACAGGCTGCAGCTTAGGAGCATCAGAGAAATGCTCCCATGTTGCTGGGGAACTGAAATGGGACAACACCCACTTCTGTGAACACTGACAATTAGAGTGTCGCTGTATCTGCTGTTTGTCACAGAAGTTCTGAAGTTCTTTTCTTTAGCAAATAATTTGCAAAATCCAGTGCGAACACACAGCACATCACACAGAAATCACTCGTCTGTCTTTACAAACCTGAGTCCTCGTGTGCTGCAGTGACAGCTGTGCCTACGAACGAAAGCATGCATTTGCTGAGGCAGAAACAGAAACGTGCAGCCTAGAACCTGAGTTAGAGCCAGTGAAGGCTCCGGGCACTGCTGCCGGCTTTGAACAATCTCTAGACTCAGCGTCCACCATGCCCACAACCACCTGTGCAGGTGCAGCCCCATGGACTTTCTGAGGTAACAAAAGAGAACAAATGGGACAGGCGACACCACTGGAAGAGGGCCACGAAACACGCCTCACAGCAGAGGAGGCGCCACGCAATACAGCCAGGCCAGGCCAGGCCGCTGCGCATGGGCCCTGCCAGGAGCGTGGTCAGGGTCAAGTGGGTACGCCGGTAGCCGGGGCGCAGTCACACAGCTGCAGTCCAGGGTGAAAGGAAAAGAAAGAAACGAGCGTGAGAAACCAAGGCAGGGTTAACAACATCAAAATGGAAGCAAACAAGGACCCCAGAGAAACGACGAGAACTTCCCAGTGACAAAGCAGAGTGGGCCGAGGATGTGAAAGGGCTCCATGAGATCCGTGCCCAGCATGGCAGGCGCCTGCCACTGCAGGGCCTATGGTAAGCCTCAGCTTCTATCCTGGGGCCTACAGGGACCCGACAGGCTGTGGACACCCAGGGCCCATGTCCCCTGCCAGGGCACTCCCTGGTGGGCCAGGCCTCACAGCAGGGGGTGAACCAGAGGCAAAGCAGCAGAGGGGCCACCACGGCCTTGAGAAGAAGCCTCCGTGGTGCTTAGCCCCATGTGCCCAGGCCCAGGGCACAACACCGGTGCTGGCCACAGGGGCCCTGGCCACTGGGCCTAGGCCTCGCCGGGCGGTTCAAGAATACACAAGCTGCACACCCCTTTCTCTGCCAAGAGTCCTGACTAACAAGGTGACTGGGCTTAAGTCCAAGGGCTCGTGGTGATAAAACGGCAGGTGGTCTCCCCTGTCAGAGTACAGCCCAGCTACTGCTGGCTGGGCATGAAGACACTGGAAACAGGACAGCAGAATCCACAGGGAGGGGCCCCGCCACGAGGCTGCCCCTCGACAGCAGGTGGCAAGCAGAGAAAGCATCGGGGGAGACAACGACAGATGCCAGACACAACAGCAGAGCCTGGACAGAGATGCAGGCCCTGGGTGCTAAGAGAGATGCAGGACATCCCAGCCGTTCCTGAAAAGTCCCCGAGGAGATGCAGGAAAACGAGCGCCTCAAAGGAAAAGAAACAGCACCTTGAGTCATATCTCCAGCACAACCTGACTCGCAGAGGAGGTGACGGAGACTCCAGGCCCTCCCAGCCCTCCCTCTGTGGACGCGTTGCACGGGGCAGCAGCACTTGGAGGCCCGTGGGGAGACAACACTGGCCTGAGCCTGGCAGCAGCCAAGTTCACAGTGAGGACTTCACGGCTGGCCAAGGAACATTCACCCCAGAGCAAGGCCAAGGCCAAGCAGGCAGCAAGGAAACACCAAGAGCAGCAGGAAGGGCCCAACGCCAGCAGGTGCGGCCAAAATCACTAGCTTAAATGGACCAAAAGAAGACTCACAGGTAGGGTTTTGTTTTTTCTTTTTTTTTCGAGAGAGTCTTGCTCTGTCACCAGGCACCAGGCTGGAGTGCAGTGGCACAATCGCGCGGCTCACTGCAGTCTCTCCTCTTGGATTCAAGCAATTCTCCTGCCTCAGCCTCTCAAGTAGCTGGGATTACAGGCACTCACCACCACGCTCAGCTAACTTTTGTATTTTTAGTAGAGACGGGGTTTCACCATGTTGCCCAGGATGGTCTCGATCTCTTGACCTCGTGATCCGCCCGCCTCAGCCTCCCAAAGTGCTGGGATTACAGGCGTGAGCCACCACGCCCGGCCCACAGGTAGGGTTTTTAAAAAAGTCATGAACATGGTATCCACATGAGCCACAACTAAAACAGACTCAAAATGAAAGGACAAGAAAAGATACGCAAGGGGAAAAGCACCAGGCTAATCGTCAACCTCAGAAATGCACATAAAAAATAGAAACAGGATAAATAGGAATGACAACAATGAACCAAAAAAAGAAGACAAAGTCTGGACGTGATCACAGAGAGTTTAAAACAGCCCACAGGACAACGTCTTCCACACTGGGCCAAAGAGTCACACGAGCGCCACAGATGGAAAGGCTGAGGCATAACCAGGAGGCACGACCTGAACTGCAGCCTGCGAGGCGGCAAACATGCCTGCTGGTATGCAACCCAGAAAGCCCACAGAGCGAAGAAAGCCAGAAACCACAGGAGCTGGCCGGGCACAGTGACTCACTTGTAATCCCAGCACTTTGGGATGCTAAGGCAGGTGGATCACTTGAGGTCAGGAGTTCAAGACCAGGCTGGCCAACATGGTGAAACCCCATCTCTACCAAATATATAAAAAATCAGCTGGGTGTGGTGATGCATGCCTGTAATCCCAGCTACTCAGAAGGCTGGGGCAGGACAATCGCTTGAATCTGAGACGCGGAGGTCATAGTGTGCCGACATCGTGCCACTGCACGACAGCCTGGGCGACAGGGCAAGACTCCGTCTCAAAAGAAGAAAAGAAAAACCATAGGAGCAAGAAATCACAGGAACGATAGCAAAAATCAGCGAGAGAGAAGACAGCAAGTGAGAATGGCCATAAAAATTAAAAGCTGGTTGTTTTCTAAAGAGAAAATGTAAGAAAAGAATAGTTTTTGAAACAAAAAATGAGACTTCTGAATTGGCTGAGGTGGTTCCTTCAAAGCCCAAGCTTGTAACTCCAGTTTGCGTTGGGAAGGAATGACCCCGAGACCACCAACATCCTGGAAGGAATGAAAAGCACCGGCTCCTCTGCCTCCCGAACACCTGAGATCCCAGAGTGCGGGGCGTCTGTGGGGTGGGGGCCCGAGATCCCAGGAGTGTGGGGCGTCTGCGGGGTGGGGGCCCAAGATCCCAGGAGTGTGGGGCGTCTGCGGGGTGGGGGCCCGAGATCCCAGGAGTGCGGGGCGTCTGCGGGGTGGGGGCCCGAGATCCCAGGAGTGCGGGGCGTCTGCGGGGTGGGGGCCCGAGATCCCAGGAGTGCGGGGCGTCTGCGGGGTGGGGGCCCGAGATCCCAGGAGTGCGGGGCGTCTGCGGGGTGGGGGCCCGAGATCCAGGAGTGCGGGGCGTCTGCGGGGTGGAGCCCGAGATCCCAGGAGTGCGGGGCGTCTGCGGGGTGGGGGCCCGAGATCCAGGAGTGCGGGGCGTCTGCGGGGTGGAGCCCGAGATCCCAGGAGTGTGTGGCGTCTGCGGGGTGGAGCCCGAGATCCCAGGAGTGTGGGGCGTCTGCGGAGTGGAGCCTGAGATCCCAAGGTATGGGGCGTCTGCGGGGTGGGAGCCTGAGATCCCAGAGTGCGGAGCGTCTGTGGGGTGGGAGCCTGAGATCCAGGAGTGTGGGGCGTCTGCGGGGTGGGAGCCTGAGATCCCAGGAGTGTGGGGCGTCTGCGGGGTGGGAGCCTAAGATCCCAGAGTGCGGAGCATCTGTGGGGTGGGAGCCTGAGATCCAGGAGTGTGGGGCATCTGCGGGGTGGGAGCCCGAGATCCCAGGAGTGTGGGGCGTCTGTGGGGTGGGAGCCCGAGATCCCAGGAGTGTGGGGCGTCTGCGGGGTGGGAGCCCGAGATCCCAGGAGTGTGGGGCGTCTGCGGGGTGGAGCCCGAGATCCCAGGAGTGTGTGGTGTCTGCGGGGTAGAGCCCGAGATCCCAGGAGTGTGGGGCGTCTGTGGGGTGGAGCCTGAGATCCCAAGGTATGGGGCGTCTGCGGGGTGGGAGCCTGAGATCCCAGAGTGCGGAGCGTCTGTGGGGTGGGAGCCTGAGATCCAGGAGTGTGGGGCGTCTGCGGGGTGGGAGCCTGAGATCCCAGGAGTGTGGGGCGTCTGCGGGGTGGGAGCCTGAGATCCCAGAGTGCGGAGCATCTGTGGGGTGGGAGCCTGAGATCCAGGAGTGTGGGGCATCTGCGGGGTGGGAGCCCGAGATCCCAGGAGTGTGGGGCGTCTGTGGGGTGGGAGCCCGAGATCCCAGGAGTGTGGGGCGTCTGCGGGGTGGGAGCCCAAGATCCCAGGAGTGTGGGGCGTCTGCGGGGTGGGAGCCCGAGATCCCAGGAGTGTGGTGCGTCTGTGGGGTGGGAGCCCGAGATCCCAGGAGTGTGGTGCGTCTGTGGGGTGGGGGCCTGAGATCCCAGGAGTGCAGCATGTCTATAAGGGTGGAAGAGTGGGCACGGGGGTGGCAGGACCAGCCCGGTATAAGCTGAAAAGGCATGGGGAGAAAGCCAGAATCGGAGGCAGCGACCAGGGAGGCACAGCATCGGGACTGAGGGCGGACACCCCAGCCCTGCGAAAAGCCTTTTCTCAAGCTCAGCAAGCTACTGAGGACACAGTTCCCTGCAGGCTCGTTTTAAGCTTCTTATGTTTTGACTGTTTTCATTTTAAACGCATTTAAAACCAAAATACCTAAAAATATGAAATGATATAAACTAATTCTGTTAAAACTGTTTTCCTAATTGGGGTTAGTATCAGGCACTTGGCTATTTTAAATGAGATCCTAAAGCAGCTCTTGTTTGCCGTGGCTTGGCACTGCCTCCAGCTGCTGCTGTTGGACTCAGAACTCCTCTTATTTCCACCTCACAGAGGCGGGGGACCCTCCAACCAGCGAGGCCAACAGACAACCCACCTTCTCTGAAAGGGCAGCAAGGCCAGCGGACCCCTCACAGATCCCGCACAAGCTTCCCACGCCCAGCGTTCTGCGAGGCAGCGTGCTTGTTTACACTTGGCCCTCCAGAGACACTAAGCATCCCTGGGAGCTGGGGAAGCCACGGCGGCCACGCCCATGTCCCACAGCTCGCACTGCCCTCCAGTGCCCACGTTCCTCACCAGCTTCTCTGGCCTCAGCGTCCGCGGCTGCGGCCTCCCCCTGGCTCCACAGACGGGCACACTCCTCCCTCAGTGCCGCCTGCTCCTGCACCGCCTGCTGCAGCTGCCGCCTCAGGCTCTCCAGCTCCAGAACCAGGCGGTGCTCGGAATCCTCCTTCCCCGCCAGCGCCTTCTGCAGATCTGCAGTCTCCACCTTGAATCCCTCGAGGGTACCTTTGGGGGACACAGAGATGCTCTGAGAAAGCCAGCCCTGGGTGCAGAGCTGACATCACCCCATATCCACACCTGCTCCACGGTTTGCATAGAGACCTCAAGCAAGGAGACATGGACAATGGAGGATGGCCTGCTGGGAGGGAGAACCCGGCCACCACCCCTGAGGGCAGCAGAGCTAAGAGCCAGAGGCTTCCAGGACACAGCTGCGGGCCTCCAACGGCCCGCCGGCCACAGCAGCTCCCAAACACCCTGTTCCTCCCAAACCATGGGTACCTCCCACTGTTGGCTTTGTTTTACATTTCACTTTTAAAACCCCATTCCGAAGGCTTCCTTCCTTCAGCGAGGCCGAGCCTGCTCCCGTAACGGCTCCAGGCGCCCGAGGCCCCGCACTGCTCACCCCGAGTCTTGTGCAGCTGCAACGTCAGCTCCGCCTTTGCTGCACTCTCCTCCTTCAAGCACTCCAGCAGTTCCTGGTGCTTCCTGACAACCTGTGCCGTCTCCTCATTTTTAAAACTAAATTCTTTTTCAAAACGAGAATGAATTTGGCGTGCTTCTTCCAACTGTCAAAACACATTTACAAATCAAAACTCCAGATCAAAAGTAACTGAAGCTTACGCTACTTCTACCCCCAGGCCCTTCAGGCCGTCACCACTCAGGCAGGGCCAGGCCCCAGTCTCCAACGAGGACCCTGCACGCGGCCAACAGTCCCTCCCGGCCTCCCAGCTCAGCCCTGGTCCCTCTCCCTTCCTCCAGGCACTCCCCTGGCAAGTGTGTCCAGTCTGGGACTCCCAGACCATCTATAGGCTGAGGCCCAGAGTCACCTCTGAATTCAAAACTTAGCAAAAAATGATTTTTTTCTTTTGAGACAGGGTCTCATTCTGTCACCCAGGCTGGAGTGCAGTGGAACAATCGTGACTCACTGCAGTCAGCCTCGGCCTCCTGGGCTCAAGCAATCCTCCTGCCTCGGCCTCCTGAGGAGCTGGGACCGCAGGTACATGCCACCCACACCTGGCTAAATTAAAAAAGAAAATCAAATTTGTGCAGATGAGAGTCTTGCTATGTTGCCCAGGCTGGCTCAAACTCCTGGGCTCAAGTGAACCTCCTACCTCAGCCTCCCAAAGTGCTGGGACTATAGGAATGAGCCTTGTGTCTGGCTGAAAAAAGGATCTTCGATTGCTTACCACGTATTCCTATTTAATGTCTTTTTTAATTTCTAAAATGTTCTAAAAGGATTTAAAAAACAATTTCCTTTTTTAGTGATAATCTCTAAATATGAAAACATTCCATATGGACTTGCAACGGTCCATTAGTGAAGTAAAACAAACGTGCCTATGTATCATCCAAACTGAACTGATTCTATGGCGTTCACAGCAAGCCCACTTCCTCATCTGATTCAGAAAAGCCTCCTCCTTGGGGAGAAACCCACGAGACGACGGCTAACACCAGTGTCCACCAGGCTTGCGAGGCAACATCAGCTACTCAGTCCTCACGTCTGCACAGGATCCTGGGAGCCTGGGCCTCACCTGCCTGCTAGAGTCCAGGGCCATCTCCAGGAGTCTGTCCACGGCCAGGCTGAGGCTCTGGAAGACCCTCCGGATGGGCTGCTCACATTCCCGCACACTTTCTGGGCTCATGAGAAAGCTTTCACGCATGTGGCTGCTAATCTCAGCCACGGAAGACATCTCTGCACATTCAGATATGGTTCTGTCCAACTCCGGCAGGGCTGCATCAGACCACGTCTCCTCCAGCACCGGAGCTGAAAGATGGGCAGATACCGGCACATGTGGCTCAGTGAGCAAGTTGGCCACAGCCACGACGGCCACAGCCACGACAGCCACAGCGACAAGGCATCTCAGAATGATGGCCCAGCCGAGAACCGAGACAAGACAGCACCCACCGCAGGAGCTGGCAAATTCAGCCCAGACCCCAGTCTCGGCTACTGTAAGTGCAGGAACCAGTAGGAAACCAGGAAACGGTGCCTTCCTGGATCCTCTCCGAGAGCTCCAGGCCCACACAGGGGCTGCAAGCACAGGGCGGGCGGCTGGGGGCCTGGTCCTGGCACACTCACCTGCCGACAGGGCCAGGCCTGTGCCCGTGTCATCCAGACAGAGCCCCACACGCTCCCCAATCCGGCTCCTCAGGGTGATGGCTGCCCTCAGTGTCTCTCCAAACAAACCCAGCAGCCTGCGCAGGGCGTCCTGGAGGGCCCCTCTGAGACAGGAAACACCCATCAGGTGAGCCGGTCATGGCATGGGAACCCACCCTAGATACTGCTGAGGGGCTGCCCACCACTCTGCACGACTCGGCCCACAGCCACCTGTCCCTGCAGGGCCGGAAGGCACAATCCTCGCTCCCATGAGCACGGGAGGCTAAGACCACAAACAAGACAACCACGTGGCACCCGCTCTGGGACGTGGGCTTCCAAGAGAGGTCTTCCTCATGCCATTTCTGATTTGCAGAAGGCGCCGTATCACGAACGCAACAAGCCCGTCCTGCAGGTGTGCGATGTGGGTGCACAGTGTAAATCACCCAGGAGCAGCACACAGGCTCCATCTCTCCCCTAAAGCACAGGCTGCACCAGCCAGCGGTTTTACAAGATGTCTGTCCAACACCAGTCACACCTAAGCCACACGTTCACAGGAGTCGCACGGTGGGAAGAAGATGGCATCTCCCAGCCTCCCTTTGGGCCTTGTGGATGTGTGGTCTGAGATGCTTCTGTTTTTACACACAGGGGCTCCTGGGGCCCAGGCCCCTCCACGCCTTGCTCCCTGCACTGCCATTTAGGGCAGCCTTCCCGACTGTGACACCGCTGAGGAAGGGCAGGCTGACCCCGCACCCACACAGCTGGCCCTCCGTCCACTCTGCTCACAGTTCTAAACCCCAGAGCCCAACCCTGTGGAGCAGATGATTCATGGAGTCCGTGAGGTGAGACCTGCAGAAGCGCTGTGCAGGCCCCAAGGAGCCCAGGACTCCGGGCAAGTAACAGAGAGGGGGAGTCCTGAGGAGAGAATGCCACCCACTCCCTGGCACAGTTCCAGCCCCCGAAATGCCCAACTCTTACAGATAGCAGGGCGCTGGCATCTGCCCCTCCTCACAACAGGCACTCCCTCCAGCCTACAGGGATGGTAGGCTCACCTCTGCGCCCCTCATGTTTGGAGCCTGGGCTACCCCACCCACCACCCACCACCCACCTCTACACCCCTTGAGTTTAGAGCACAGGCTGCCCCACCCACTGCCAACCTCTGTGCCCCTCAGTTTAGAGGCCGGGGGGCACTTCGCCTGCTGCTCGCCATGGCTCCGGTGACTTGAGAGTCAGCACCAACCTACAAGGTGCCCACGGCCAAGTGCAAGAAAAGGCAAGGTCCTCACAGAAAAACCACAAAAAGAACAAAGGAGATCTGCACAGACACGCCCCAGACATGGAGGGACCCTCAGCGTGACAGACACCAATGCTCCAGAAACAGCTGTGAACTCAGAAAATCCCATCAGCCTGACCCAGTCTCCCAACCCTGGATGGGCTCTGGGGTGCAGCCAAACCCAGTCCAGGGCTCCAGGACACAGGAGCAGAACACGGAGGCCTCGGGTGGGACACACCACAGGGGCAGGACACGGAGGCCCCGGGAGGGACACACCACAGGGGCAGGACACGGAGGCCCCGGGCGGGACACACCACAGGAGCAGGACACGGCCCGGGCGGGACACACCTCAGGGGCAGGACACGGAGGCCTCGGGCGGGACGCACCACAGGGGCAGGACACGGAGGCCTCGGGCGGGACACACCACAGGGGCAGGACACGGAGGCCTCGGGCGTGACACACCACACGGGCAGGACACGGAGGCCTCGGGAGGGACACACCACAGGGGCAGGACACGGAGGCCTCGGGAGGGACACACCACAGGAGCAGGACACGGAGGCCTCGGGAGGGACACACCACAGGGGCAGGACACGGAGGCCTCGGGCGGGACACACCACAGGGGCAGGACACGGAGGCCTCGGGAGGGACACACCACAGGGGCAGGACACGGAGGCCTCGGGAGGGACACACCACAGGGGCAGGACACGGAGGCCTCGGGAGGGACACACCACAGGGGCAGGACACAGACACCTTGGGTGGGACACACTGATGGGAGCAGCCAAAGACCCACGCAAGGTGACAGGGAGGACACGCACCCAAGGGGAGGCTGCACTGGCCAACTCAGTGCTGAGTCCACCGCCCAGACAGGTGCAAGCAAGAACAACGAAGAGCTGCAGGCTGACTCCAGAGTCACACAAAATCAAAACGTAAAACCCTGTGAGATGGCTTGGGAAAACCTCTATGGTGTCAGAGTAGCAGTTTCTTAAGACCCCAAACGAGATAAAGGGGCAGTCAAGCCTGAGGGATGGCATTGCCACAGGTGAGGAGGCGCCAGGGCAGGACACAGACCTGGACCCGTGCGCTCAGGGGAGGCGACCCTGCAGCCCGTGGTGAGCACACACATGCCCTTCCCTGGGAGAGCCCTCGGGGCTGGGCGCTCAGCCCACTGCCTGCAGGTCCCCAGGCACAGGCTCCTGGTGCAGAAAGGAACAGGCAGGGCCACGGCCGCTGCTCAGGCCAGTCTTAAACACACGTGACACAGAGAAATGTGCGAGGCATGACGTTCCCACACAGTCCAAGCCACAGGAACCACGAGACATGTGGGCCTGCACCCCACGCTAGGAATGAGGACCTGGGTGCACTGTGGGTTCGCCGATACCTAAGGGGAGGGGCCGAGCTCTGGGTGGGAGGAGAGGGACGGGGTTTCCCAGGGAGGCTAGATGGGAAGCTGAGACACAGCAGGCAGGCAGGTGTGTGCTTCCAGCGCTTACGATCTTCTTAGGTGAGAGAAATAAGGAGGCCGGGTCCCCGCCCACCAGGAGTCAGTGTGCACGGTGGCACCAGCCATGGGGCCAGGAGCCAGTCAGCCATGGACCATGGCCTCCACGTGACCTAGGGGTGCAGGCAGCCACGAGGCAGCCCCGGGGCCGAGGACACACTGACCTCTCGCCGTGGGACAGGTCGGCGTCGGCCTTGAGCATGGAGAGGAGGTTTGCAGCTTCCTGGTTCTCCCGCTCGCGCCTCTGCTGCAGCGCCTCCAGCTCAGCACGGCACTCTTCTATCTCGTGCCTCAAGGAGACAACCTGGTCTTTCAGCTACGGGAAAGATTGTGAATGCTTTAGTTAAAACGATACGGTTAAAAGTCAATGGCTGTAAGGGACTTTCAACGTAACGGTCCCAACTGGAGTCTCTAACACAGGACTTTTCAGCTCTGCGATGGTGCGAAAGCAGAAGGCATTCTGGCGCTTCCTCGACCCACAGGGCTGTGACCAACAACGGTGGAGACACGGCCCCCGCACAGGCCGAGGAGCACGTTTAGTAAAAATACAGCAAAGGTAAACGAGGTGCCGATTCAAGGTGAAAATTACTGATACGATTTTTCCTCCATCACGCATCATTTACAAAAGAAGAATACATCGGCACCCCCAGCTGGAACCTGAGGCCAGGGGAGGGAAGGGGTGTTCATCAGAGATGCACTGCTCCAGCAGCAACTCCAGTGAGTCACTGTGACTGGTCAGTCACAAAGTCAGGTGCCAGGTAGACAAAGATCTTTCTTTTTGAAACAGGATCTCATTCTGTCGCCCAGGCTGAGTGCAGTGGCCCGACCACGGCTCACTGCGGCCTCAATCTCTGGGACACAAGCAATCCTCCTACCTCAGATTCCTGAGAAGCCAGGACTACAGGCGCGCGCCACCACACCCGGCTAATTTTTTAAATTTTTTTTGTAGAGAGAGGGTCTCCCTATGTTGCCCAGGCTGGTCTCAAATTCCTGGGGTACAGTGGACCTCCTGCCTCATCCTCTGGAAGTGCTGGGATGACAGGTGTGGGCCACGGTGCCAGGAGAGGAAGAATGGGCAGTGAGAGTCTAATGGGGACAGAGTTCAATTTTGCAAGATGAAGACATGGTGATGGCTGAATGCACCTCCACATGGAACGAGGCACTGAAAGAGGGTGCCTTCTATGCTACACGTCTTACCACCAAGAAAATGATTTTTATGCCGTACGTGTCTTATTACAAGGGAAAGGCATATTCTACACACCTGCTGGACTTGGTGATTCTTCTTTTGAAGCTGCAGAGACAAAGACTCTTTCTCCTCTTGGTGAAAAGGCTGTGCCTGTGCACTCTGGAGCCTATGTGTCTCTTCTTTTTCAGGCAATGTAGCTTTCTTTTCACTTCCAAATTCAACCTGTACACATTAATAACAATAAAAAATATCAGTAAGCTAGAAAAATGCATTATCTGCTATTAGCTGGAATTCAGCACCTTCATCAAATACCCACGGAGCTCCCACTCTGCACCAAGAGCCACCACTCACAGAAAACATGTGTCAGAGACTGCGGAGAACATGAAGTCCTGGTTTCAGGGACATATGTCCGCACCGCTGACGGCTGCGTGTAGTGAGCACTGCTCACTGCCATTCCTAAGGGTTACCGTAACTTCTTCAAGAGACACCATCCTGGGATTACAGCCATGAAAATCGAAGATATTTGGAAAGCCAGGTTCCTTCCCTTTTAAATTTTATTATTTTCTTCCTAAATAATAAAAACTTTTAAATAAGGTTCAATAGAATGAATTAAACTATTTATATTTATATATATATATATCTGTGTTTGGTTTTTTTTGAAGGACTCTTGCTCTGTCACCCAGGCTGGAGTGCAGTGGTGTGATCTCGTGATCTCGGCTCACTGCAACCTCTGCCTCCCAGGTTCAAGAGATTCCTTGCTTCAGTCTCCCGAGTAGCTGGGATTATAAGCACCTGCCACCAAACCCGGCTAATTTTTGTAATTTTTTTTTTCAGAGACAGGGTTTCTGGTAAAACCTATTGGCCAGACTAGTCTCAAAGTCCCGACCTCAAGTGATCCGCCCATGTTGACCTCCCAAAATGCTGTGATTACAGGTGTGAGCCACTGCACCTGGCCAGTTAAATTAATGAAATAAGCTTATTTTTTAAACCTATAGAAGTAGCACTTCTAGAATGGCAAAGTAAGAACCTCCAAAACGTGTTCCTCTATAAAAGAAAAACTGGCAAAAACCATCAAAACCAATGTTTCCAGAGCTGTGGAGATTCGGGCAGGTTTACAACCATCCAAAGTGTTATGGAAAGCACAGGCTGAGTGTCCATCAGAACAAGGTTCGGGTGCTGAAGTCTGTTCTGACCACAAAGCTCCTCTCCAATCTGACAGCTCTGAAAACCAGTAGCTGCCAGGGTAGGAAAGGGGACCCCAAAAGTGCCATGCACAACTGCCCGAGCCCACCTGCCGTGGCTGGGTCAGAGCTCTCTTGGTGTCAAAGATTCTACCCCAGGGCACGTGCTGGGAACAGTCCATGGCGAGCGTTTGGCACAGCTGCAGCCACCCACAGTAGAGATGCCAGATGGAACTAATAAGGGGCTGCGGGGAAAACATTTGAGAATGAGACATCCACAAAGGCTCAGAAAAGCTCTGGCATCTTCTGGGGCTCTACATGGTGTGAACACGTGCAGGGCTGCGCCCACCCCGGACGGGCCCAAGAGGCCCTGGGCTGGCTGCAGGCTGACCATTCGGCTCTGCACAGCCGGGGTCAAGGCCAGGGATGGGCTGTCCACCACCCGCCAGAGCCCCAAGGGCACAACACACACGGGGCCCTCAGCAGAGACAAAGATGGGAATAGAGTTCCCTCAACCCCTGGAGCTGAATACAATCACCGAAAAAAATTCCACTAGAGAGCGGCTCAGTAGCAGACTCGAGCAGGCAGAAGACAGAAGTCACACGCGGGAAGATGGGCCAGTTCACGAGATCCAGTGAGGTAATAGAGAAACATGAAAAACTCAGCAGAGCCTCCAAGGCCTGTGGGGCACCCTCAAGCCAGAGAGAGGGAGAGAAAAGGGCAGAGGGAACCCTTGAAGATATCATGGCCAGATCCTCCCAAATGTAATGAAAATAACAATAATAATAATTCCCACATACAAACTCAATGAACCCCAAGTCGGATAAACTGACAGAGACCCACTCAACCATCACAGTCCAACATCAAAAGCCTGAGGGCAGCTAGTGCACAGTGGGTAGATGGGTACAGCTCACAACACAGCCTGGGAAGACGGGTTCAGCTCATGACACACAGCCCTGGGAAGACGAGGTCACAACACAGCCTGGGAAGACAGGTACAGCTCACGACATGCAGCCCTGGGAAGACGGGTACAGCTCACGACACAGCCTGGGAAGACGGGTTCAGCTCACGACACGCAGCCCTGGGAAGACGGGGTCACAACACAGCCTGGGAAGACGGGTACAGCTCACGACACACAGCCCTGGGAAGACGGGGTCACAACACAGCCTGGGAAGACGGGTTCAGCTCATGACACGCAGCCCTGGGAAGACGGGGTCACAACACAGCCTGGGAAGACGGGTTCAGCTCACGACACGCAGCCCTGGGAAGACGGGGTCACAACACAGCCTGGGAAGACGGGTACAGCTCACGACACACAGTCCTGGGAAGACGGGGTCACAACACAGCCTGGGAAGACGGGTTCAGCTCACGACACACAGTCCTGGGAAGACGGGGTCACAACACAGCCTGGGAAGACGGGTGAGGCTCACGACACGCAGCCCTGGGAAGATGGGGTTCAAGATGCAGCCTGGAGAAGACAGTTGAGGCCCCAGAATACGGGGTCACAACGCAGCCTGGGGAGACGGGGTCACAACACAGCCTGGGAAGACGGGTGAGGCTCACGACACGCAGCCCTGGGAAGACGGGTGAGGCTCACGACACGCAGCTCTGAGGAAACAGGCTAATGACATACAGCCCCGGGAAGACGGACACGGCCCGTGACACGGAGCCCCAGCCGACAGAGGAGGCAGCAGGGAGTGAGTGCTGCCCAGCGCTGAAGGAAAAGCCTGTGGACCTTGAAGTCCACATCCAGGAAATGATCTCTCAAGGATGGAGAAATTAGGATGTTCTCACAAAAACAAAAGCTGAGAGGATTGATCAATAGCAGACCTGTCCTGCAAGAAATACCAGAGGAAGTCCTTTGGGTGAAACAGAAGGCCCCAGACTATTATTCCCGGGAAGAAACAGGAGCAGCAGTGCAGGTGACAGAAGACAACGGGGCTTTTGTTTATAGCTCTTCTCCCTCCTGATTTAAAAGACAGGTGCGTAAAGCAACGGGCACAAAAAGATATAATGACATGCTTGGGCCGGGCGCGGTGGCTCACGCCTGTAATCCCAGCACTTTGGGAGGCCAAGGCAGGCGGATCACGAACTCAAGAGATCGAGACCAGCCTGGCCTACATGGTGAAACCCCGTCTCTGCTAAAAATGAAAAACTTAGCCTGGCGTAGTGGCACACACCTGTAGTCAGCTACTCAGGAGGCTGAGGCAGGAAGACTGCTGGAACCCGGGAGGTGGAGGTTGCAGTGAGCCGAGGTGGCGCCACTACACTCCAGCCTGGTGACAGAGCGAGACTCTGTCTCAAAAAAAGAAAAAAAGATCTGCTTGGTAAGACAATACAAGCGCAAAGGGCAGAGGAGGGAATGAAGCTACACTGGCAAATAGTTTTGTAAACTTTTAAAATTAAGCTGATATTAATCCAGACCAGATTGTTAGAAGGTGCTCGCTGTAATGCTCAGGGAAACTGCTAAGAAAAGAGCTCAATACATACAGCAGTCCCCTTTGTCGGCGGTTTCAGTTACTGTGTTCAACCTCATTCTGAAAATATCATACGGAAAGTTCCAGAAATAACTCACGAGTGTTAAAGTGCCCACCATGCTGAACGGTTGGCTGAGATCTGGCCGGGGGTCATCCCTCTGCCCAGACTGCCCATCCCTCGGCCCAGGCACCACACACAGGCATCTCGGTGATCAGACGCCTGTCGCAGCATCACAGTACTTGTGTTCAAGTCACCCTATTGCACTTAATCACGGCCCCAAAGTGCAGGAGAGGTGACACTGCAGTTCAGATGTGCCGCAGACGCCATAATGGGATTCCTCTGAGTTAAAAGCTGATGACAGGTATGCACAGGGAAAAACAGCATCCACAATTTCAGGCACCACTTGGGGGTCTTGGAATGCATCCCCTGTGGGTAAGGGAGGACCACTGTGAAGTTTAAAGTAAACATTATGAAAATTTAAGTTAAAAAAAAGGTAGTGATGGAGAAATACAGGGACAAAAAGGACAGAAGATATACAGAAGACAAACATCAAACACATACTGACACACGCTGCGACACGCGTGAACCTGGGAACACACAGACACACACTGCAACACGTGTGAACCTGGGAACACACAAAGCGAAAGCAGAAGACACTGACACACGCTGCGACACGCGTGAACCTGGGAACACACACACGCTGTGACACGCGTGAACCTGGGAACACACAAAGCGAAAGAAGACACTGACACACGCTGCGACACGCGTGAACCTGGGAACACACAGACACACACTGCAACACGTGTGAACCTGGGAACACACAAAGCGAAAGCAGAAGACACTGACACACGCTGCGACACGCGTGAACCTGGGAACACACAGACACGCTGTGACACGCGTGAACCTGGGAACACACAAAGCGAAAGAAGACACCGACACACGCTGCGACACGCGTGAACCTGGGAACACACAAAGCGAAAGCAGAAGACACTGACACATGCTGCGACACGCGTGAACCTGGGAACACACAAAGCGAAAGAAGACACTGACGCACGCTGCAACACGCGTGAACCTGGGAACACACAATGCGAAAGAAGACACTGACGCACGCTGCGACACGCGTGAACCTGGGAACACACAAAGCGAAAGCAGAAGACACCAAGGGCACACCTGCCTGAGTCTATTTACGTAAATGTCCACAGGTATGGAGGGCAGACAGCAGACAACCAGGAACCGGGGAGAAGGGAGGATGTGAAGTAGCTGCTAATGAGTGTCTTCTGTTTTTCCTTAATTTTCATTTAATTATTTTTTGAGGCAACATTTTCCCATCACCCAGGATGGAGTGCAGCGGTGCAATCTCGGCTCACCACGGCTTCAACCTCCTGGCCTCAAGTGATCCTCCCACCTCAGTCTTCTGAGTAGCTGGAACTACCGGGGCACCAACACACCTTGCTAATTAATGTTTTTATTTTTAGTCTTCAAGTCCTGGGCTGCAGCAATCCTCTTGCCTCAGCCTCCCAAAGCACTGGGACTATAGGCATGGGCCACTGGGGGTTTCGTTTTGAGGTGATGAAACGTTTTAGAATAAACTTTTCTCAGATGTAAGGTAAGTGAGGACAGATTCTCAGCAGAAAAGGTATGTTAAGCAGCAGATTTAAATACAAAAAGGCAGGACTAACGCTGCCTAGAAAAAGCTCAGTTGTAAGACAATGAAATTCTGTTTCAACTTGGCATGTGAAAAGGTAATTACGAAGTAAGTTTTTTGTTTACTTAGCAGGCAGGAAAGGACAGCACTGAACTTGTCTCCTCGGAGGTGGGACCTGCTGCCCAGGACACCTGGGGTGGAGTGCCCATTCCCCTCCCCGCTCAGCATGGCCAGGAGGGCTGAGAGCTGGGCCTCCACGGGCTTCAGGAGGAGAAAGGCGTCAACACTGAGTGAGGGCCTTATCCAAAGTAACTGGGCCAACAGTTTGAGCAAGCGCACGCAACCGCGACAGCAGAAATTCTCCTGATTCTCTACCTTTTCTGTGTGGTAAGTCACGGGAGGAAAAGGAGAAAGGAGCTGCCCCGGCGCCAGCGTGGAACTTGCTGAAGGTTCCAGGCTGGCTGTGCAGTCGCATCTTTGTCACAGCAACGACAAACAGGTTCACACGGTACAACACTGAATTCACACTCTCAGGGTTAGAGGCCACGTGGAACGGCGAGTACGCATCACTTCAACGAAATTTCTCTCCTCAATTCCATTTAGTTCCATCTGTTGGAAAGGAAGCACTTGGGATTAACTTCTGAGCTGTGGCACACTACAAACTTTCCAAACTTTAATTACTGTGCTGATGCCCCAACCCTCAGCAATGCGTCTCGTGGGGGACAGACGTGTTGATCTGGGCCAACAGCCGGGGAGGAGACAGCGGGCCAGGAGTGAGAGGTCTGAGGAGGGATGCTGGCTCTGTGCACACCAACCACAGAATGCTGGTGAATTCAAGAACAAAACCCCAAATGCCAACGAGGACCAGCAGGACGGAGGCCAAGGAACTGGGAAGATAAGAAAATCCATCCTCAAGACAAGGTGCCGCCATGATGCCCACAGCAGCTCATGGTCAGAGTCACAGTGGATGGGCTCCTTACGCCCAGCCAGGCCCAGATCAGGAGCTTCCCTCCTGGCACCCACAGCATCAGCTGTTTTCCCAAGGGCAAACCTCTGTACTGCCATGCCCAGCAGAGGATGTGGCAAGAGTCCAAGGCTGAAATCAGAGGTCCTTTGAACACCTTTCTGAGCCAGACTACTCTCTTCAGACAAAAAATCTCCTATAGAGGGTGACTGTGTAACAATGAGAAAATCAAACTTCTGTTTGAGGTCAACACAGGAGCTCAAGGGTATCTGTCACCCCCGCAGCCTGCGGAGCCTACCCTAAGCCCTGGGCACCCCAAGCTCCACCCCACTCAGGAGCATGGCACCGTGGCTTTCTGGATCCTGGTGTCACACACTGCAGGCAGAGACGGTGGAGGGCGGGCTCCACAGAGAACCCTGGCCAGGGAGGACCAACACCGCACGCAGTCGTCCGGGAAGCCCAGCATGGCAGACGGAGGCAGTGCTCCCTCCTGCTGCACCCACCGGCTGCTGGAAGCTTCACATGTCCAGTCTTGACCTTCTCTTTGTTGCAGGAGGGCACAGCACCGCCTGCAGGCACCACCTCAACCCAGGGGAGCCAGCCTAACCATCAACACTTGGCCCTGTCCTGTCCACACACTCTCAGGCCTTCAGCGGACCTGCAGAGGACGTAGGAGGTGGAAGAGGTCAAATGAGGCGGCTCCACAGCCTCCGGTAAACATCTGGCAGGGCCAGGAGGTCACAGGCACGCAGGCCCAGCAGTGGGATGGTCAGTGATCCCACAGGCCCAGGGCCTCGGCTCGGCCGCGGAATCTCGAAGAAGCATACCACGTGTGATCCCACAGGCCCAGGGCCTCGGCTCGGCCGCGGTGTCTGGCAGAAGTGTGTGCTTGGCCACCCCCTCAACCTGACTGGACCAGCTCAAAGGAGGTTTTATTCCTGCAACCACCCCCGACCAGAGCCTCTAGCCTGGAGTAAAACTTTAAATTGGCCGGGTGCAGTGGCTCACGCCTATAATCCCAGCACTTTGGGAGGCCAAGGCGGGTGGATCAAGAGGTCAGTCATTTGAGACCAGCCTTCCCAATGTAGTGAAACCTCATCTCTACCAAAAAATACAAAAAATTAGCTGGGCATGATGGCAGGCGCCTGTAGTCCTAGCTCCTCAGGAGGTTGAGGCAGGAGAATCACTTGAACCCAGGAGCTGGAGGTTACAGAGATCGCAGCACTGCGCTCTAGCCCGGGTGACAGTGGGAGACTCCGTCTCAAAAAACAAAACAAAACAAAACAAAAGCATCTTTAAATTGACCACGTTCTAAGTTGTGACGTCAGTATCAGAAAAGATGTTTTAATTACAAGTTAGACCAGACTAAAAGAAAAAAGAAAAGATGTTTTAAAAAAAGTTATTCTAGGCCAGGAGCGGTAGCTCACGCCTGTAATCCCAGCACTTTGGGAGGCTGAGGCGGGCGGATTACGAGGTCAAGAGATGGAGACAGTCCTGGTCAACATGGTGAAACCCCGTGTCTACTAAAAAATACAAAAATTAGCTGGGCATGGTGGTGCGCGCCTGTGATCCCAACTACTGGGGAGGCCGAGGCAGGAGAATTGCTTGAACCTGGGAGGCGGAGGTTGCAGTGAGCCGAGATCGCGCCACTGCACTCCAGCCTGGCGCCTGGCAACAAAGCAAGACTCTGTCTCAAAAAAAATAATAAATTAAATAAAAATTATTCTCAGGTTTTTCTAAAATCCACACAGTTGCCCAAAAAAATCACATTTTAATCATTAAGAAAACGTGATATGCTGGCATGCACAGAAGATACCAACGTCAGAACACAAAGACATTCATTCAACTGAGGACGCATTCAGGACATTCAAACTCTAAACCACTCTTGTTAATATTCTCTTAATATTTAAAAAAATTAACCTATGAATAGATTTGGAGTTTTCAATCCAAGAAAAGATGACACCGCCTTGAGCACCCACACCGGCCACATGCAATTCACTTCTGCACCCAGAGCTTTACTTTGCATTACCAGCATGGGCGGTTCAGGGCGGGGCGGGGCGGGGTGGGGCGGGGAAATCTTATGGGATACATATTTCTACCAAAAAGAAATCAAGCTTACGTTTCCAGAGAACGTTCCTCACAACCAAACTCCAAAGGGCAGCAGCCCGGAAAGTAATCCAATCGCCCCACAAGCGTAGGTCAAGTCGCCCCACTGACAAGTGACGCTATTCCAACAGGTGCAAAGACATCTGAGGCTCAGACAGAGCATTGCCGTAGGGGAAGAACAGGACGTCCCAGCTATTTTGGGACAATGACCCCAAACACTCCCACATCACGGCTCAGCTGGACTTTGTGTAAGTCTCTTCGCAGGGTAAAGCCTGAGGAAAAACCAGGAGAGGAGCAGCCACCACCCAAGAAACATTCTCACCGGTCCCTGGTCTGCAGATCCACCAACATGCTCGTGTGAACAAGGGAAGGCTGACCAGCATCACGGGAACAAAACAGATCCCGACGTGAGCCTGCCAGGAAGACACTGGCACGTGGGCTGGACTTGTGACAAAATGCAGGGGTCGCTGTGGGTGTTTCAGGTGAGAAGGGATCATGGCTATGCTGTACTGCGGGAAACACCTCACTCAGACACACGGTGTTTTGGAATTGCTTCTACATAATCAGAAGGAGAGGGGGACTATTGTATTTTTTTTTTTTTGAGACGGAGTTTCGCTCTTGTTACCCAGGCTGGAGTGCAATGGCGCAATCTCGGCTCACCACACCCTCCGCCTCCCGGGTTCAGGCAATTCTCCTGCCTCAGCCTCCTGAGTAGCTGGGATTACAGGCACGCGCCACCACGCCCAGCTAGTTTTTTGTATCTTTAGTAGAGACGGGGTTTCACCATGTTGACCAGGATGGTCTCGATACCTTGACCTCGTGATCCACCCGCCTCGGCCTCCCAAAGTGCTGGGATTACAGGCTTGAGCCACCGCGCCCGGCTGGGACTAATGTATTTATTAAGTGTGTACCCCACTAGCCAGTGACCAGGGGGCTTGCTGAGTTAATCTGCCCCAAAAAAGTTAATATAAAATAAAACAGTACATCCCACCTCCCACAGCCCAATTGTTTTCTTCTGTGAAATCGGCTACACGAAACAATCACATGAAAGAGAATCTGACAGGCACATCCTTAGGAGCAAAGTGAAAAGACAACGACCTGCCGCCTGGGCAAGAGCAAGATCCTCTCTCCAAAACAACAAAAACTTCACCCTAGAAGAACAAAAGTACTAGGTCAAAGGACACAGGTGGCACACGATTTCAGAAAACGAATACCTCTTGGTGCTACACGCAGATAAAATGGACAGAATTTCTTTGGCATGAGTCAGAAGACAGAGACCCGTGCTGCCCAGCAGGATCAGGTCTCAGGGCCGAGCCTCAGGACTGAGGGGCCGAGCTGTCCTACAAATCCCAGTCTAAGCCACGCTCTGAGGGCAGCGGGCGTCTACCCCACCGGCAAATCCCAGACACGTGGAGAGGCCGGCTTTCCTGTAAAAGCCACATGCGGCCAGGCACACAGACCTACCTTTCAGCTGAGGCAGAAGTGACAAGAATGTCGGTGAGGAGAAAACTGGGACTGTGGGGTCCTGCCACCTAAAATCCTCCAGGGCCCTTCCTGAGGGACACAGGACTCCTCAGTGATGGCCCCCGGGCTGTGGGGACCAAGGAGCAGATCTTAAGAATGCCAAGGCCAGGCCTTTACACACGGGAGAAACCTCATGTCTGTGCCTCCCTTTGTCTCTGTCACCTCGTGTGATTCTCCAAGGGAAGAAACAGGTCAGTTCTAACCTCAACATCAGTCGCTGTGTCACCCATCCTCAGGAGTAGTCCCTCTTCACTGAGCAAACCTGTGAACTGCAAGGCCTTACGATGTGGCTAGAAATGATATTACTACGTCCTTGTTTAAAACCCCCTTGGAACAGTGTTTACAAAAAACAATCACCTCAAATTTGCATGTGATGCTTCAAATAAATTACCCAACAATTACTTGTGAAGTGCTCCAAACACAGACTCTAACCCTCCCCTCACAGAAAGGCTAGATGATCATACAGACCCAGAACACAAAAGCAGGACGACCCCAGGCATCCACCCTGCAGAACATGCAGAATTCCATGTGCCCCTGTGCTGGGTGTGTCTGTGTGTGTGTGCGTGCACATCACGTAGGCCAGCAGGCATGTGCGCCTGTGCTGTATGTGTGTGTGTCGTGTGTGCATATCACGTAGGCCAGCAGGCGTGTGCGCCTGTGCTGTGTGTATGTGTGTGTGTGCACATCACGTAGGCCAGCAGGCATGTGCACCTGTGCTGTGTGTATGTGTGTGTGTGCACATCACGTAGGCCAGCAGGCATGTGCGCCTGTGCTGTGTGTATGTGTGTGTGTGCACATCACGTAGGCCAGCAGGCATGTGCGCCTGTGCTGTGTGTATGTGTGCGTGTCGTGTGTGCACATCACATAGGCCAGCAGGCATCTGCACCTCTGCTGTGTGTGTGCGCACATACATAGGCCAGCAGGCATGTGCGCCTGTGCCATATGTGTGCACACATCACGTAGGCCAGCAGGCATGTGTGCCTGTGCCATATGTGTGCACACATCACGTAGGCCAGCAGGCGTGTGCGCCTGTGCTGTGTGTGTATGTGTGTGCACAACATGTAGGCCAGAAAGCATGTGCACGTGCTGTGTGTGCGTGCACATCATGTGGGCCACCACCCAGGGTGGTGGCGCCTGGGTGATGCAGGTGCACAGGTCCACAAATGGGGAGACCCTGCTGCTCAAACGCAGTCCTGCATGGACGCGGAGAGAGCCGAGACCACAGCAGGTGGCAGAGACGCCAGCCAGGCCCTTCCATGGCCATCTCAGGAATCCAAGGGGGATTCCAACTGCTCAGCCTGACTCCATCTGACATAACTTGGCAAAGTGTTTATGCATATTCTGACATACAAGGTTTAAAAAAACTGAGAAAGAAACTATACTGGCCAGGTGCAGAGGCTCATGCCTGTAATCCCAGCACTTTGGGGAGGCCAAAGCGGGAGGATCACTTGAGCCCATGAATCTAAGACCTTCCTGTGAAACACGGCGAGAGCCTATCAGAGCGTTGAGGCCCACCCTGTGGCTGCCTGGCTGGCCAAGTGCACTGTCCCTATGAAGCTGCACCCTTTAATCACAGACCCCACGGCAAGCACAACCCAGTGGCTCCAAGTGCACCTGTAAGTGCCTCACCTTTCTGATGAAGACTCAGGGCAGAGAAGCCCAGGAGACACCCCTGTGGAAACCACACGTGTGGAGCTGCTCACCTGCACAGCCCCCTCTTCCAGCTCCCCCCGACCGCCAGACTCCACCAATCCTCCGAGCCCCCCAGCCCAGCAGCTCCCCCAGAACCTCCGGCTCCCCCAGCACCCCCAGCTCCACCTGCCCTGCCTTCAGCTTCTGCATCTCTGAGCTCCTGCAGGGTCACCTGGTGCTGGCACTCCAGGAGCAGGACCTCGGCACCCACCCTGTCCAGGGCTCCGGTCCTCTCTTTCTCCAGCGGGTATCTCTGATTGCACAGGGCCGTGACCAGCTCCTCCTGTCCAGGAAACATCTAGACATGCCACGTCCCCACGCAGGGTACAGAAGGTCTTTGGGGGAAACCCTGCAAGAGCCGAGGCAAGGGACTAAAGCCTCAGCATGTCCTCATATAAACACAGAATTAGAGATAGAGTTACATAGTTATTCCCAAATATAATCATATGTAATCACATAGCTATTCTTATATAATCACAAATAAATACATCTATATAATCATATAATCTTACTAAGTCTCAGGTCAAGACATATAAGACTGAAGTGGCATTGGAAAAGAGGTGACCCTAAGGTCAGATGCTCTAAGTCCTCTGTCACACCCGCATAAGGGATGCTGGAGGACGCCTTGGCTGTGTGACAGTGTCAGTGCTTGGAAAGCGCCCGCTGTTTAGCCAGCTAGGGAAGGAGACATCCAAGATGGCCGAGACGTCTCCTTCCTCGGGGGAGTGAGGAGAAAACTCCACTTCAAGCTCTTGTGGTAGCCTGATGGCTGTCAGGGAGGCCCACAGACACCTGGGGACTTAATTGTCTCTGTGGTGCTTCAGCGGTCACGTTCCATGGCTACTTTCGAGTTCTGCTTCTGCACCTGGTTCTTCTTTTTCTTAGAAGAATTAATAGTAGTAACATAAATCTTAGTGAGTTTGTTATTTCTTAACAAGTATGAAAAAGTGCTGACGCCTTAGGTTTTCTCGCCTCGGCTTCTTCAAAGTCCTGGGCATCCTATCTCTAAGGGACGTGACGTACCTGACCCTACCATTGACCACCATTACCTCATCCTAGCTACCCTGCCCCCTGCTTTGTGCTCTGTCAAAGTCAAGAGTGTCCAGTCCCTCAAGGCCACTGCTGGGCTCCACGCTCTGGGCAGCAGTGGACCCTGGGCCCAAACTCTCTTTTCTCTGTCTCTGTGTCTGTGTCCTTTATTTCCAGTTTCTCGTGTCCACACCAGCAGAGAGGGATTCACGGGACCCTGTAGGGCTGGACCCTACAGGAAGGTACACATGTTCCACATGCTTCCCGGACTAAATCAGGCCATGGTCTGAAATACACACCTCACGTGTGAGATACATCTGAATAACCTTTCTGAATATTCTTTCAGAACTTATTTTAAATCCACAGCTTGGGAACAAGTGCTTTCTCCAAAGCACAGCACTAGAGAGCAGCCTGGGAAACACAGCAAGAGCCTGTCAGAGCCTTGAGGCCCGACCCTGTGGCTGCTGCCTGCCTGTCACCACAGTCCTCAGATGCCAGCCTCAGTTTCCTTCCTTGGGACTGGAAGGAAACTGAGGCTGGCATCTGAGGACTGTGGTACACCTGGGGGGCAGCTCCCAGCAGCATCAAACCCCTGTCTAAATTTTGTCCAGAAAGACAACATGGCTCTAGCCTCTCTCAAGAGGCACATCCCAAGGTAGGAGCAATGGCTCATGCCTGTAATCCCAACTACCTGGGAGGTGAAGGCAAGAGGATCTCTTAGGCCCAGGAGTTCGAGACTAGCCTGGGCAACATAGGGAGACTCTGTCTCTTAAAAAACAGACAAGAATCAAACCAACAGAACACATCCCCAGGACTCCCCTGACACCGGGTGAAGACAAGGACAGTACACAGAGGCCCAGACAGGCAACTGGCTGCACCTCACTCACGACAGTGGGGACAAGGACAGTACACAGAGGCCCAGACAGTGGCTGCGCCTCACTCATGACAGGAGGGGCCTGAACGTGCTCCGCTTTGCAGGAATTCCCCTGATATCCCATGCTCAGACCAGACAAAACAGCCTGGGCAAGGCGCAGAGGCTCACGCCTATAATCCCAGCACTTTGGGAGGCTGAGGTGGGCAGATCACCTGAGGTCAGGAGTTCAAGACTAGCCTGACCAACGTGGAGAAACCCTGTCTCTACTAAAAATACAAAAAATTAGCTGGGTGTGGTGGCACATGTCTGTAATCCCAGCTACTTGGGAGGCTGAGGCAGGAGAATCACTTGAACCCAGGAGGCAGAGGTTGTGGTGAGCCGAGATTGTGCCATTGCACTTCACCCTGGGTGACAAAAGCAAAACTGCCTCAAAAAAGAAAAAGCCTGAAACATAACATGAAACCCTCACAGCGGTTAAAGAAGGTGACACCTTTCGTCTTCTGTTCTTGCACAGAGCTGAGTGAAAGCAAACAATAAACCCATGCTTTGGAACCTCAGTGCTGTTACCCAGTCAGGTAGGAGGAAGCCCTCCCTGGGCACGCTTGTACTGGGAAAGGAACATGTCCACCTGGCACATTATGTTTATCCAAGCTTGCAATTCCCTAGTTTATCATTTGGAATATGAAGAAATCTCTGAAACGCACTGATCTGTAGCATCAGCTCCAGACACAGGCGCCCACGCATGCATACGTGTGACACAAACACCCACACAGGCACACACACTCACGCACACATACATGTAACACAGACACCCACACAGGCACTCACGCATGCATACATGTGACAGACACCCACACAGGGGCACACGGGCGCTCACGTGTGCATACGTGACAGACACCTGCACAGGCATACAGATGCTCACGTGTGTGTACATGTGACACAGGCACACAGATGCAGATACGCGCGCATACATGTGATAGACACCCACACAGGTGCACACAGGCGCTCAGACACACGTACATGTGACACAGACACCGCACAGGCGCTGACACGCACACATACGTGACACGTAGTAGAAACACACGGGCGGCGGGGAGAGGCTGCCCTGGACTGGGGCCGGGCCCCGGCACCTTACCTGGTGCGCTTCCTGCAGCTGCTGAGCCACAGTCCTAGCGAGCTCCGGGCTCGTTTTGGTTTGCAGGCCATCCCGCACAGACTGCAGCTCCCCGTCATGTTTCTGCTTCAGTTTCTCCAACTCTTGAGTCAAAATCGCTCGGTGAAGAGAGTCCTTTTTCCGCAGTTGCTCCTCAAAGTCTGCTCGTAAGAGCTCTAGGGCCCGCCTGTGCTCCTCACGGATGGTCTGAATTTCAGACAGGTAACAGGATTCCAAAGAATCCAGGCTTGACAGGTGTCTGGTCTCCAGAGCGCTGAGGTCGGCAGCATGTTTTGTCTGAAGTTCGGCCACACGTGCGGCCAGCAGAGCCCCCTGCTTGTTCTCTAAGGAGGCTGTCAGCTCGCCCATCGCGGCCTGGTGTCTGGCCTCGAGCTCTGCTGTCACGGACAGAAGCCGCTGCTGGTGTTTCTCCTGGAGGAGCTGCAGCTCCCGGGAGTGCTGCTCATGGGCCTCCCTCAGGAAAGCATCTTGCTCCGCATTGAATTTCTCAGTGATCTCTTTACGTTCCTCTAAAAACCTATGGCAACAGAGTGAACACAGGACAAGTAAATACACACCCAGGAAGCATCGACCTTGCAAAAGCCAAGTCAGTTTCTTACAAGGATTACCACTTCAACTGTTCCGGATTTTAACTGCTCTTACGCCTTCTCCCTCTACCACCAGAAAGACTAAGTGGGAGAGTGAAGAGGCCCCATGAAACCAGAGGAGCCCAAAGGCCAAGGCCGGAGCCATGGGAGTCACCAGGCCACAGACCACATGCAGGACTCAGTGCCTTTGGCAAGAGCCGGTGCACACACATCCCCACCAGAGCCACATGTGGCAGGCACAACCAACCCCCTACTCACGCCAGGGCGTCTGAGTCAGCTCCCAACCAAGAATCCCAAGGCGATCTCTGCTCCTCAACAGGGAAGGGGCACTGCCCATGGGGGCCCACGGGGAGGGGCGAGACCTGAGAACCCCATGGGAGGTGAATTAAGGAGGTGCAGGTGGCACTCAGGGCCAAAGACAGAGGCAGTGAGAGTCCTAACAGAATGACCAGTGCCCATCAGGAGGCGAAACAGGCTGGTGCCAGAGGGTCCTGCAAAGTGCCAAGGCCTCCAAAGGGTGCTGGTGACACAGAACAGATGGCAAGAGGCAGGGACACCTCTGCACCTGTCACTTTCTAAACCTCAAAAACTTTAGGGACGAGTGTGCATGCTTCAGAAAAAAATGCATATTTTTAAAAATCACCTGTTTAAGTTAAAAAACAAAAAAAACACTTAGTGGATAAACTGCATGTCCTTATGACACCTTATAAATGAGACTTAGCTTCTGCTGTTCAAATCTCAAAACACGCAAAGAACAGACATGATGACTGATGCCCGCCTCACCTCGACACCACCCAGGGAATGCAGCCTTGGGGGGACCAGAGGTGGCGACTTGTTCCAGCTCCTCTGACCTTTTCACCCAGTGGAGCCCACAGCTCCTCCTCCTAGGAGCTGCCCTTTACCCTCCCTGGTGTGTGGCCTCACGGGGACTGCAGATGGCGCCACAGCAAACCCACCTGCTCCGGGCCAGCATCAGCTGCAGGGCACAGTCCTCCTTCACTCGAAGTGCAGCAAGCTCCCCATCCTGGGCTGTGGGTGGCTCCCGCCCACAATGGCTGCAGCGCAGGGCTTCGTCTGTCACGAGCTCCTGTTCCAGCTGCTGCAGGCGGCCCTGCTGCTCCGTCAAGGACCTCTCCAGATCCAGGATCTGGGCTGCCTGCTGGTCCTGAAGCTGCCTCATTTCAGCTTCTCGAAGCTCAAACTTGTTTACAATGGACTGTTTCTCAGAGTCAGCCTTTTGTCTTAGTTCAAGAAGCATCAATGTTAATTTCTCCTCAGCTTCCCGCTGTAGCTCCTCCCTTGTAAGTTTCCAGTCCACTTCTTTTTTTTTGAATTCCTGTTTGATCAGCTGAATCTTTTGCATAGCATTATTTAGTTCTTCCTGGTGGTCTTCAACTAAACTGTGCTTTACCTACAACAACAATTTCATCTAAGAGGAAAGAAGCTAATGGAAAAGACAACCCAAACCCACCTCTGAAGACGGGTACTTCCACCGCATACACACCCGTTACACTGCACACAGCAATGGGAATGATTCTCATGTTGATGAGAATGGGAGAAACCTAGTGAACAGATTCTAATACTAAATAAAATGCCTCCTACATCCTGGCACCGCAAACCAACTATTCTGTATTTCTGGAGCCCGTGGCCTTGACAGTGACCAAAGCTGAAGGCACACACATCAGCTGAGCAAAGGCAGCAGCTACAAGCCTTCACTGTTTCGACCAAGACCAGCGGCAGGGCTCAGAACTGGCCACAGGCCTCCCACAGGGGAATGCCAACCCCACAGCAAGTGTGGGCCGCCTGCGGCAAGCAGGACCAGACACGAGGAGGCAAGAGCAGCAGACGGTGTGATGCTGCCGATCTGCACGAGGTCAATGCCAGGACACAGAAAGACCTGGAGCAAGGGGTGGATGAACTGCAAGGCTCACCGTAAAGGATCCTATGCAGAGGGGGATGAAGAATGCAGAAGGTAAACATTCTCATCTTTTCTTTTCCTTTCTGTTTTCTGAGACAGGGTCTGGCTCTGTCGCCCAGGCTGGAGTGCAGGGGCACCATCACAGCTCATTGCAGCCTCGAACTCCTGGGCTCAAGCAATCATTTACAGAGACAGGTTTTGCATGTTGCCCAGGCTGATCTCGAACTCCTGGGCTCAAGCAAGCCACCTGCCTCAACCTGCCAAAGTGCTGGGATTGTTACAGGTGTGAAACACCGTGCCTGACTTCCTGACTTTCAAAGAGGTAGAAAGAAGGTCAATAAACGACTGAACTCATCAATCAGAAACAAAAAACCTCAAAAAGGCATGTAAGATTGACCTCAACTCCTTATTTAAAAATAAGTTATTAAAGTTTAGGGTACTACATCTGATGACGCCTGTGCACCTCGTCAGACGAGCCCTCCAGAGACAGTGACTACGAACTGAATAAAACGTAAAAAACCCTGAAGGCCGTGGAGAGAGCCACAGGCAGACAGACCATGGAGAGGGCTGCATACTCAGAAGAAAGAAACGGCACTGGGCCATTTCTCTTTGTCGAGCTTTTCAGTAAGAGTAGGATCTGTCCGTGCTCCACTCAGAAATCCCATAATCCCTCTTGTGTGACCAGAAGAACTCGAGGGAGGGAGGAAAGAGAGCGGCAACGCCTGAGTGAACGCCACCCAAATCTCAGGCTGACCCCGACGGTATGTTCACGCGGCAGACTCCAAAAGCTCAACTAACAGCACGCCGCAGCCCAGCACAGCAGGGAGCATGGATTCTGAAGTCAGCCCGGTTAACTGCCTGCAACAGAAAACCACCACTCTTCGGAGGAGCAAGACAGAACCCAGAGTGTCCAAATCCATCACTCACAGTGTCCAGGATGCAACCCGAACCCGGCAGGACAACGTGAACCCTGCTGAAGACAAAACGCAATCAATGGAGACCAACACCAAGACAAAAACAGACCACAGAATTTGCAAAGAAGGGTTTTAAACACCTTGAAATCCTGAACAAAACAACCTGTCACCTCAGACTTTCTTATGCAGCAGAAATACTCCTTAAAACACGGTAAAGCTGGGCATGGGGCTCACGCCTATAATCCCAGCACTTTGGGAGGCCAAGGCAGGCAGGTCACCTGACGTCGGGAGTTTGAGACCAGTCTGACCAACGTGGAGAAACCCCTCCTCTACTAAAAATACAAAATTAGCTGGGCATGATGGTGCATGCCGTAATCCCAGCTACTCAGGAGGCTGAGGCAGGAGAATCACTTGAACATGGGAGGTGGAGGTTACAGTGAGCCAAGATCCCACCATTGCACTCCAGGCCTGGGTAACAAGAGAGAAACTCTGTCTCAAAAAAAAAAGAAAGAAAACAGAATCAAGGTAAAATGAAGATTTTTCAAAAACCAGAGAAGATGTGTGCGATGCTGAAGGAAGTCCTTCAGGCTAAAGACACCAAACACACGCTCATATCTTCAGGAAGAAATGAGGAGCACCAGAAATGACAAGTCGAAGGCCGTTTTTCCTCCTAATTTCTTTCGGATACATGTTTTCCAAAGCAAATCTCCTAACACTGCATGGAGCTTACATGGGGGGGATGGATGTGATGTCCACGAAAACTAACACAGAAGACAAAGGGGAGGTAACGGAAGCACCTGTGCAGTTAGAAGTCACGGTTTAGGGAAAGCAGCATCATGGCGACCTAGGTAGACTGAGCTGATCAAAGACAAAGTTAAGAATGCATATTCTTTTTGTCTCTTTTCTGAGATGGAGTCTTGCTCTGGAGTGCACAGTGGCACAATCTCGGCTCACTGCAACCTCTGCCTCCTGGTTTCAAGCAATTCTCCTGCCTCAGGCACCCTAGTAGCTGGGATTACAGGCATGCACCACCATACCCGCCTAATTTTTGTATTTTTTTTTTTAGTAAAGACAGAGTTCCCCATGTTAGCCAGGCTGGTCTCAAACTCCTAAGATGATGGGATTACGGGTCTGAGCCACTGTGCTGGGCCAAGAATATGTATTCTAATCCCTGGAGCAACCATTAAAAACATAATACAAAGAGGAATAACTTAATATAGTCAAAAGATACATTAAAATCAATTCTAGAAAATATTCAAATAATCCAAAAACACAAGAAAAAAGGAAAAGCAGAATCATGACCACCAGATGAATCTCACAGAAAACAAACAGTAAAATGGAAGACCTAAGTCAACCATATCAGTAATTACACTAAACGTTAATAGACTCGCACTGTAACTAAAAGGCAGAGATGATCAGAATGGATTTAAAAACACTAACTATATGCTGTCCACATAAAATGCACTTTACTTCGAATAGATTAAAGGTAGGCTGGGTGCAGTGGCTCACATCTGCAATCCCAGCACTTCGGGAGGCCAAGGCGGGTGGATCACTTGAGCCCATGAGCTTGAGACCAGCCTGGGCAACCTGACATAATGCCTTCTCTACAAAAAACACAAAAATTAGCTCAGCATGGTGGTGCACATCTGTACTCCCAGCTACTTGGGAGGCTGAGGTGGGAGGATCCCTTGAGCCTGGGAGGCAGAGGTTGCAGTGAGCCAAGATGGCGTCACTACACTCCAGACAGGGTGAGAGCCCGTCTCAAAAAAAAAAGTAAAACGCATAAAAAAAGATATATCAGACAAAATGCACATGGAGGTTGGAATGACTGTATTGATAAAAGATGAGGCCGTGGCTCACACCTGTAATCCCAGGACTTTGGGAGGCTGAGGTGGGCAGATCATAAGGTCAGGAGTTTGAGACCAGCCTGGCCAACATGGTGAAACCCCATCTCTAATAAAAATACAAAAATTAGCCAGGCATTGTGGTGTGCACCTGTAATACCAGCTACTCAGAAGGCTGAGGCAGGAGAATCACTGGAACCCAGGGGGCGGAGGTTGCAGTGAGCAAAGATCACACCACTGCGCTCCAGCCTGGGTGACCGAGCAAGACTTCGTCTAAAAACAAACAAAAAAGTTACTTGGGCAAATCTGTCTTGAGCCAACAGTGCCAGAGAATGCCAAGTGCTGGTGGCTGCGGGCAAAGCCAGCACACAACTACTGGCCCATGCACCACCTCTGGGCTCCCCACAGGGCTCCACCCTCATCTCTATTTTGCTTGAAGTCCTTACCAACATCTGAGTTTAACAAACGGCATGTTATGACTTGCAGGTCGTAACAGCTTCCAATGAAGCTGTCTCTCGATGGAGAATGAAAATCCAAAGACATTCACAGGGAGGAGCAGAGGGATGGGAGGAGCAGGACACGAATGGAAACGATAACATGGTGGCAAGCATGAGATGGAGTCAGAACACACGTGACGAGACATGACAATCTTGGTTCACTTTAACACCAAGGCTCCAGCCCGGGATGGACCCTGAGCTGCCGTGGCTGTAACCAAGCCCATTGCTTTGTCAACCCTTATGATGGCATGACACTGACTTCACCCTCGCAAAGGGTGAGCAAGGGCATCAGAGGGCACCTCTTCCACGGGTGCAAGACAACACAGCAAGAGCCTTGGGAACGGGGATGCAGTTTAAGACTTAGGGTGAGCATCAGAAGCCAGCTGCATGAGCTCAGGCTCATGCCTCCTCCCGAAGCCCTCTGAGGACACCTGGACAGTTTCCCTCAGAAATTCTGACTCACAAGGCTGGGTGCAGCGGGCTAGGAGGCCAAGGTGGGCAGATCACGTGAGGTCAGGTATTTGAGACCAACCTGTCCAACAAGGCAAATCCAACTCTAAAAATTACAAAAACTAGTTGGGCATGGTGGCACACATTTGTAATCCCAGCCACTCAGGAGATCGCTTGACATGGGCAAGCAGGTTACAGTGAGCCGAGATCATGCCACCGCACTCCATCCTGGGCAACAGAATGAGACTCCGTCTCAAAACAAGACAAAATAAATCTTCCCTCAGAACTTTGCTTTTGCCCCTGTGCTGACCCTGACGAGATTCTATCCAACCACCACCCACTACTGGCATGGCCAGGAATAGTTTCAAGAATTAATGGGACTGTCGCCCTTCCAAGTGCAAGAGAGCGGGGACTTGGGCAGGAGGCACAGGTCTGTGGAGTCACTACTTACCTTCTCCAAGTCCTCCTTCAGACGGATTTCATGCTGCAACTTCTCGGACAAATTCCTATTTTCTATTTTTAGGAGTTCAATTTCTTCCTTGAGCTCAGTATGAAGAAGCGAAAGTTTAACCTTGTGCTCCGTTTCCAGACCCAAGACTCTGGCTGCCACCTCTGTGTCGGCCTCCACGGCCCCACCCTGGAGATGTACCCAGGGGAGCTCTGCATGGAAAAGGAGCAGGGAAGACAGTCACACCGGTACCAGCCCCCGAGGGAGCCCATAGGCTGCACAGTGACCTATAAATGCTTCTGATCACAGACACTGTAGATTTCCAAGTTCTGTGCTCAATCATGGAAGTGGGCACTACTCTCTCAAGTGCCCCCTCCCTTTTGGGAGACCTCCATGCTGCCCCAGCATAGGGCCATCCTGAGTCACGGGATGTCCTGGGCCCACACAGCAGCTGCCCAGCCAGCCCAGGCTGCTCCTTCAGGTCAGGTGTGACAAGTAACCCTCCATGAGTTCCTGAGTGAGCCTCATGCCTGGGACCAGATGTGGGCACATGTGCATTACTCAGGGTCTCTGAGGCAGCCAGAAGGACAAGGCCTGAGCTCAGGGGCCTGAGAGGGGTCCCGTCCCAGCCTCTCCCCGTGTTGCTCTGTGCCTGGGCACGCCACCTCTACCAGCCCATTTCTTCCTCTGCAGAAGAGCAAAACAGGGAGAAGGCATCAGGTGGTGGCCAGGCACCAGTGGCACCCAATAGCCATGTTCCTCAAGTTACGCCAGTGGGCATCCAGCCCGCTGCCACCTGTGGGGACAGCTGTGGTAGGGGACAGACAGAAGTGAGGACCAGGTGCAGGTACCGTTTTACCGCCCCAGCTTGAAGGACGGTCAGGCCCTTCTCCACTTGGCCACAGCCCAGAGTGGGGTTGGACCACATGCCTCCCAGCAGGACTCGAGGCCTGGACCCCTCATCCTCACCATGATGGCAGCCCACCATCACCACATCCATGCCAGCGGCCAGGGCTCCCTGCCTCTTCTGGAGACCCTGTCAGTGCCAGTCCAGCGCCATGGACCACGCCTCTGGGATGACTGCAGCTTCCTCTCCATCCCCTTCTGATCTCACAGCTCTGTGTCCCGTGCCCTGCCTGGACATCCCACAACCCTGGTCTGACTATGTGAGCTGGGGGCACTGGGCCTGCCAGGGCAGAGCAGGATCCTGGAAAAGCTTCCCCTGGGTCCCGCTGACATTCATTCTCTCTCCAGAGGTGAGTGGTCACCATGTCCTTCCAGCAATCCCCGTAACCCCCAGGGTACCCGCCCAGGTCAGACCTGCACTACTGAGGCGCCGGGCCAGGACACACGCTCCCACCCAGCCAGCGACCCCGCCTTCAATGCCAAACCCTCATCAGGACACACTGTCGAGGCGTCAGCCTCAGCATTAGAGGTTGGAGCACGCCGGTGCCTCACAGAGGACTGGGATCAACCCAGGCACCTGGGCTCCCCGAGACTGTCCCCCAGAGTCAGCACCTGCTGACACCACAGCGGGGCAGGAGGGGCTCACCTTGGCTGTGCCCTTCAGAGGGCTCCTGACGCCACGCCTGTCCCAACGCTGCAGCCTCCGCGTGGCGTCTGTCTGAGACGTGCCCCGCGTGCTGGATGCAGAGAGCTGACTCCAGTGCTTCCAACTGGTGCCTGTGGCTCTCTCCCAGCTCCACTTGGAAGCACGGCAGGCCCTCCTGCAGAGAAACCACGTGGGACAAGTACACTAGTGAGCCGAGCTGCCTCCCTCACAACTATAACCCCAAAGGTGTTTCCCACCATGCACAAAGAAAACCCAAACCTCACCAGGTTCATGAGACCACACGCCATGCTCTGGTGAACCCTGCCAGCCCAAAGGGGTGGCGCACACATGCTCTCCTGCCCACACACATCTCTCAGCCAGGCTGCCAGATGACACAGGAGCTGGTGGTACCGAGAGGAGCTGGTGCTCTCCGGGGGACAGGGCCCTGGACTGCGCAGACCTCACCTCAATGCTCTGAGTAGCAGGGTCAGTAGGGCACGTGCCCCTCGTGTTTCTCCCCGTGGCCTCACATCTCAGGCCTGAGCTCTCTGCTCAAGGCCAGCCTCCTGTGACCACTGGCCACCAACAGCTGTATCCTCATCACACTCACACCCGGAGGCAGGGGTTGGCTCTCAGGCGATACAGGGATGCCTGGTGGGGCTGCGCACTGCACCCCTTCCCAGGCTCTCCCTCTGGAACGAGGCCTACTTGTGGGACAGCCCTGGCCACCGGTTCCAGCTGGGCCTTGCCCTTCTCTGGCGTTTCCCCCATAGCCTCTTGTGTGGCAAATCCTGTCTTGGGGTTTGTTTTGCAGGAAACTCAAACTGGCGTATGGCCCACTGCCACCCTGCTTGACCACCCTGCAGCCTCCAGCGGGCCCAGGGACCCTACTTCAGTGTGAAGGCTACTGACTGCTGGGCCCAGAGGCCCCAGGTTCCCCTCCACTGGTTCCACCACACAACAAGCCACATGGTGCTGCCCCTGCATCTCCTCCCTGCATGTCCCCTGGAGCCTGACGCCGGGCTTGCTCAATGCCGCACAGCAAGTGCTCCACAGCACCATGTGTCCTGGTGGGCCCCACGCTGGCGGCACAGACCCAGAACATTCCATCATTCCAGAAGTTCTGTTTGGACAGCAGTGCCCCACAGAGTTAAAGGTGACAAAATTAGCAGCATGGAAGCAATTCAAGGAAGAAACAGAAAAGCCAGCAGGCGTTCTGTGCGTACTCAAAGCAAAGACACAATTTCACACTGTTCCAACTGCCAAAGTCAAGTCTGACGAATGCAGCCCACCTCAGGGAGGAGGTGACCTTGCCCACAGCCAAGGCATCCCAGGGCTGACGGAGGGGCTCCAGCTCCCCTGGCCACCACCTTTCCTGATCAAATAGTGCATGGTGAGGCCCGCCCCGGAGCAGCAGTGAAGTCAGGGGCAGCATCCACAAGACACACAAGCAGCCTTCCTTCCATAGAAGAGCCGCGGGAGGAACAGAATCGCTGGTTCTATCACGTGGAAGATGCCCGGCTAGAAGGTAACGAGCACAGGACTCACCCTCTTCTCAGCACTCGGCCAATTACCTTATGTTGCTCAGCCTCAAGTTTATCAAGGTGATCTTTTCTTTCTTTCTCAGGTGTCTCTTCGAAACCCATGCAGGATGAACTGAAGGGAAAACGTTTGTAAAAATTCTACACACATGCCCCTTTTCCACGTGCACTCCATTCTCTACCCAGGACTGTTCACAGATGCCTCCTCGTGCTTCCACTCAAGGACCTCCCCCACGTGCAGGGAGCCATGGAAGCCGCAAAGCCAGGGACACGGCACAGGGACACCCAGGCCTGGCCGAGAGCATGCCTGCCAGCAACTCACACATACATGCACAGGCTTGGATGAGAGCCGACACACACACACACACACACACACACACACACACACAGGCCTAAATGAGAGCGCGCCCACTGACTTGCGCATACAGACATGCACGCTGGCCTGGATGAGAGTGCGCCCACCACCAACACCACGCAGACCTGGATGAGAGTGTGCCCACCGACTCATGCATACACACACGGGCAGGCCACACTCGGGTGCTTGTGCCTGTATTTCAGTCTTGACCATAAAATGTGTTTGTACAAAAAGCCACTCGTGTCCACTGGCCTGAAATCACCAAAACTACACCTGAACTCGGAGCATGGCACCTGTACTGCAGGAACATACTGAAGCTGGAAACTCTTTTATTTACCTGACTTCCACAGAATCCAGAATAGCATCTTCCCTCGCCCCCTGCAGCCTCTGCTGTAATAGGGTTAGGTCTTCTTGGTAAGTTTTCTCAGCATCCCTTAACTTATTTTCAAAATAAATCCTCAGATGCTCCAGTTGGGACTCATGCTGGATTTGTGCTTGCTGTTGCTGCTGTTCAAAGCCTTGCTTCAGCTGTTCCAAATCTTCCACGTGAGAGGCGCGTGCCAGGAGCTGCTCACGCAACTCTGCAACATGACGGAGTCACGCAATCATCTTAACGTGGGGCACCCCCAAGCCAGGCGACAGGCCAAGAGCCCGGTTACCTGTGGTGGGGGCAGAGCTCAGGAAAGGGCCCATCCCAGAACCTGAGAGTGACAAGGGACCTCCGCGGCTTAGACTCTCACACGCCCCTGAGAGTGGACAGCTATCTCTAAGCAGTGGCAAGAGCCACAGGGCTGGGAGCAAGAGCAGCCCTCCAAGTGGCAGGGGCGCGGTGGCCACAGCCAGCAAAAGATCGACGATGGTCCTGCAGCCCCCGGAAAGTGGATTCGGACCAACCTGAACAAGCCCAGAAGCAGGCTCAGGTCAGTACACGCTGGCCGACACCTGGATGGACCCTGGACAGAAAACCCAGCTGCACCACCTTGGACTTTCTGTAAGCTACCGAATGCGTGTTGCTTTAGGCCACCAAGTTCACGATAATTTGTTACACAGCAAGAGAAAAGCAACATGGACCCGAAGAGAACTTGTCCCCATTGCTACTGTGTTCAGGAGACTACAACCGGCTGCTCTACAGTGGTTGACAGCCAGCAACGGGCACTGAAGCTGCTCACTACCACAGAGGTGGCAAAGCAGGGTTCTCTGCATGGGTCCTGAGAGGCAGGACAGAGACAAGCTGAGTACTAAGCCAGAGCCGGAGCCGGCACAGAGCAGTCATGCCTGTGGACCCCTCAGCTTCTGTCTTCTGCAGCCTCCAGCGACAGACATACCCCAAGGGAAAGTCAAATTGACACGCACCCGGCTCTACCTGGTCCCAACAGGGCACAGGGCTGGGAGGCGGAGCCAGGCCTAGTGCCCTGATAACAGCAATGGAGTCTCCGGTTCTTTCTCCTAAGTTCTCTTTGCTCCAAATCCCACCATCCACAAGGACGAGTTGGGCCAGAGGCTCTGCCTGCACCTGAGCTCCAGGAGGCGCACAGTGGCTCATCCTCTCTATCAGCGGCTCTGGGTGCTGGGGCCTGAACTGGGTTTGGCCAGCCCTTGCTCTCAGGCACCATCCTCACCAGCTGCACAGAGACCTCTGTGACATGGAAACGGGGGCCTCCAGAGGTGCTCAGCCGTAGGGGGGCACCTGGAGCAGAGCTGCCCTCAGCAAGTGGCTGCAGCTGCTGGGGCATGGAGACCGGAGAGCTGGGGCCACAGGAGCCTGGCAACAGGATGTGAGGCACCACCTTGTGACCCCAGACACCGGGTGAGCCCGCACGCACCTGGACAGCACTCAATGGTCTTGCCAAGGTGAACACTCAGCGCCACTGGAAAGCTTTCCAGAGACGTGAAGGCACCACCCCTGCCAGTGTCAGTCTCGCCTTTAGGGACACACAGGCGCACATCACTGCTGCACTAGGCTTGGCATAAAACCAGGGCTATCACTCGCAAACAAACCTCCACCTTCACACCGTACACATCAACCTTCAGGGTACCAACCAGGTAAATCCACTCTTCCACGCTTGCTAGAACCGTTAAATTCTAGCTTGGGGTTACAACAATAAAAAACACACAGCTTCAGTTTCAATCTGAATTTTCCACAAGAATTCCTCACCACTCAGTTCCTGTCTACTGGTCCTCGTAGAATCAAGCTGGGACCACAGATGCCTGATCTCTTCTTGTGACTGTGCCTTCAGGTCTTCGTATGATGCTTGAAGATTCTCTAACTGGAAAAAAGCAAGGCGTCGAGGTGAGAACCTAATGAGTTCAAGGCCCCCATCCCAGCAGAGACGGTTGTGGTTTTATCCCTGCCACTGTGATCCTCAGGGTAAAAGTCCACATCCCAAACTTGCAGCTCAGAGAAAGCCAGCCACAGCAGAGACCAAGAGAGCTCTGTCCGTGGCAAGCGGGATCAGTGCTGACTCCACAAGGCCACGCACTTTCAGAATCACAGGGCCTTCCAGGTCTGCGTGTCTCAGCTGAGAAGTGTGCCCGGCCAGGTTCCACGACAGCCGCAGCTGTGGTTTCATCTGTGTGCACCTCCCTGCTTCAGTTTGGGGGTCACACATACTGACCGCTGAATGAAATTTAGGACGTCTTACTAGTTCATAGAACCCACGACTACCAAACAGGGAGCGTCTACTTCCAATACTTTCAAATGAAGGAAGCAGATACCTCTTACACTCTGACACTAAACTTTTCTGTATAATCAGCAAGAGCCCAGCCCAGCAAGGCGGGATGTCCTGGGCGACGCTGCACCTGGGATTGGCCTGTCCTCTTCGTGAAAACGGCCCCTCCTACCTTTCCCCATCGTGGGCATCAGGACCAGCAGGTGCTAGCAGCCCCCGCTTTCCCATCCATGAGGAAAAGCCTGGAAGGGCCCAGGGAAAGACGGGGTGTGGAGCAAGGCTGGGCCTGAGCACTCTGCAGGAGAGGAGTGTGGGGGCCCTGGAGCCCCACTGGGAGACATAAGGGGCCCAGGACAGGCCTCGCTAAAACCCCAGACCCCAGCTACGTCCATATTCTTAGGTGTGTAAATCTTTCACACACCACGACTAACCCCATCTGTGATTTATGTTTTAATTTCCTGAAATGATGCTTGGGATACTCGGTCTGAGGCCTGGGTTTGTCAGGCCCCCTGCAAGGACCTGGCCACACCTACATTTTGATACAGTGTTTCATTAGAAAAGCATCTTGAATATACAACAGCAGAAAAAGTTTTGGTTAACTTTTCCCGGGAATCTCAGAGGATGTGGCCTTACCCCTACCTAGTGTTTGAAATCTGTGTAGCTGTCCCAGGGAGACCTGTAAAGAATATGCATTTCCAAGTGTAAGACGGAACATAATTATTAAGTCAGTCTCACAGACTATATCCTTACACTTTTATTCACCACTGACGGTCTTTCTAAATTTATTTATTTTGTTTTATTTTATTTGTTTTTGAGACCGAGTCTGGCTCTGTCACCCAGGCTAGAGTGCAGTGGCACGATCTCAGCTTACTGCAACCTCCGCCTCCTGGGTTCAAGCAATTCTTGTGCCTCAGCCTCCTGAGTAGCTGGGATTATAGGTGCCCGCCACCACACCCAGCTAACTTCTGTATTTTTAGTAGAGATGGGGTTTCACTATGTTGGCCAGGCTGGTTTCAAACTCCTGACCTCATGTGATCCACCCACCTTGGCCTCCTCCAAAGTGCTGGAATTAGAGGCGTGAGCCACCACACCCAGCCAGTCTCTTTAAATGTAGTACTTAAGTTTTAGCAAATAACATAATGTGAAACAGCCCGATTCCAAATCTTTTAAAACTTCCTAGGATACCAAGTAATTAAAGTAACTTAAGCTGCTGCCCACCTCCAGCTGTTTTTCTTTTTCATTTTCTTTGAACTTCAACTCCAAGTCTTCTAAACACCGGCAGTGCTCAGACTGCAGGTCTTCACGTAACTTTTCAATGGCTGCTTGATGCTGGCTCTCCAGGTTCCTAAGGGCCCCTAGAATGGTAAAGCAACCTCATCAGTAACAATAACAATGCATGCAGAGCACTGCCACCCAAGGCCCTGCCCTGGGCATCCTGCATCCCCCGGACCCCTCGTGTGAGTCTCACACACCTGAGGTGCACCACAGTGAGGCACGGACCTCACCTACCCATGCCATCCCACCATGAGGGTCATGCTGGAACACACATGAGTTTCAAAAGTGAACCGCACAACGCGGCTGCTTTCGTAATAATTTAGCAACTGAGCATGCCAAGAAAATCTCTGAAACAAAGATCAGGAAGGTTTAAGGATCCTGAGAGTCCTGTGACCCATGACGGCCACCAGACTGTCACACGTGCATGGAGCCATCCAGCATTTAGAAGCGAAGGGAGGTTGTTTCCTATGATCTATGTTAGAGGAAAAAAAAGAAAGAAAAAGCAAAGGCAGGAAACGCGTGCTCCATCACACATGGTGACATGAACGGCATTCCTTCCAGTAAGGCAGGAAACGCGTGCTCCATCACGCATGGTGACATGAACGGCATTCCTTCCAGTAAGGCAGGAATCGCGTGCTCCATCACGCATGGTGACATGAACGGCATTCCTTCCAGTAAGGCAGGAATCGCGTGCTCCATCACGCATGGTGACATGAACGGCATTCCTTCCAGTATCACCCAGGAGAACTCAGTCCCACTCCACGCTTGCTCATTTTCGTTACTCACATTCAGCCTCATTTTTGTCTTGAAAAATCTTCTCCAGCTCAACTTTCTGTTCTGCCAATTCTTTCTGAAACTGGTTTTGTAAATCCTTCATTTCTGACTGATGCTTTGCAGACAATTCTTTGCGTAGATTTTCTAAACATAAATCTTTTTCAGATTCCCAGTCTTCCTTCAGGGTCTAATTAAAAAAAAAAAAAAAATTAAAGTCAAGAGTTGATTATCTGTGCTAAAGAAATTTAAATCACACGGTCAAAACTCATGAGGAAACCAGGCAAAGTGGCTCATGTCTGTAATCCCAGTTTGAGAGGCTGGGCGGGCAGATCACCAGAGCCCAGGAATTTGAGACCAGCCTGGGCAACGTAGAGAGACCCCATCTCTACAAAAAAATGCAGAAATTAGCTGGGTGTGGTAGCACATGCCTGTAGTCCCAGCTACTCGGGAGGCTGAGGCAGGAGGATCAAATGAGCCCAGGAGGTCAAGGCTGCAGTGAGCTATGATTACGTCACTGCACTCCAGCCTGGAGAGGCACAACAAGACCCTGTCTCAAAACAAAACAAAACAAGAACGGGGAGTCATCACCCCCAACTCAACTGTCCTGACAGGCCTGATACCCAGTCTCTTCCCTAAGTGCTGGCAGGACAGAGAAGCAGAGGTATAGAGGAGGCAAGCAGCTGGGAAAAGTCAAGACCATCCACCGCAAAACAGACCAGCCTCTGCACACAGCGACAAAGGACCAGACACTCCAAAACAGACCAGCCTCTGCACGCAGCGAGAGAGGACCATCCACCCCAAAACAGACCAGCCTCTGCAGGCAGCGAGAGGACCATCCACCCCAAAACAGACCAGCCTCTGCAGGCAGCGAGAGAGGACCATCCACCCCAAAACAGACCAGCCTCTGCACACGGCGACAAAGGTCCATCCACCCCAAAACAGACCAGCCTCTGCATGCAGCGAGAGAGGACCATCCACCCAAAAACAGACCAGCCTGTGCACACAGCGACAAAGGACCATCCACCCCAAAACAGACCAGCCTCTGCAGGCAGCGAGAGGACCATCCACCCCAAAACAGACCAGCCTCTGCACACAGCGACAAAGGACCATCCACCCCAAAACAGACCAGCCTCTGCACACGGCGACAAAGGACCATCCACCCCAAAACAGACCAGCCTCTGCACACAGCGACAGAGGACCATCCACCCCAAAACAGAGCAGCCTCTGCAGGCAGCGAGAGGACCATCCACCCCAAAACAGACCAGCCTCTGCAGGCAGCGAGAGAGGACCATCCACCCCAAAACAGACCAGCCTCTGCAGGCAGCAAGAGAGGACCATCCACCCCAAAACAGACCAGCCTCTGCACACGGCGACAAAGGACCATCCACCCCAAAACAGACCAGCCTCTGCACGCAGTGAGAGAGGACCATCCACCCCAAAACAGACCAGCCTCTGCACACAGCGAGAGAGGACCATCCACTCCAAAACAGACCAGCCTCTGCAGGCAGCGAGAGAGGACCATCCACCCCAAAACAGACCAGCCTCTGCACACAGCGACAAAGGACCATCCACCCCAAAACAGACCAGCCTCTGCAGGCAGCGAGAGAGGACTATCCACCCCAAAACAGACCAGCCTCTGCACACAGCGACAAAGGACCATCCACCCCAAAACAGACCAGCCTCTGCAGGCAGCGAGAGAGGACCATCCACCCCAAAACAGACCAGCCTCTGCACACAGCGAGAGGACCATCCACCCCAAAACAGACCAGCCTCTGCAGGCAGCGAGAGAGGACCATCCACCCCAAAACAGACCAGCCTCTGCACACAGTGAGAGAGGACCATCCACCCCAAAACAGACCAGCCTCTGCACGCAGTGAGAGAGGACCATCCACTCCAAAACAGACCAGCCTCTGCACACAGCGAGAGAGGACCATCCACCCCAAAACAGACCAGCCTCTGCACACAGCGACAAAGGACCACCTACCCCAAAATAGACCGGCCTCTGCACACAAGGCATAATCTACACAGTCACCCTCAAAGCATTAGAAATGCATCTCCCTACAAGACCCAGGAACCAATGACAACTTTGCCCACCTTCACCCAAGGGCTAGTCTCCGTCCCAAGTGCTCTGAGAAATGAATCCCACTGCCTGGGTCAGAAAAGCAGGTGACCAGAACACAACCCCAAGCCTGGACTGACATCCATTGCCTGCCAATGGCCTGAGAGCTGCCCAGACGCCTGGCTCAGGAAGGGCCTCCACACTGCAGACGGCTCACCCCTCTGGCAAAGGGCCTGGCAATGACATGGCACTACCTGTGGTCCCCCAGTGAGCCCACCCGCAGTAGGTGCAACCCATCCCACCAGAAACCTCCCCCCTGTTTCGTATTCTCCCCAGCGCCCCAGCACCCACACCCCATGCACTGCAGTTAACTGCCACGTCCACGTGGGCAGAGGCTGTGTCCCAGAACACACTCAGGGGCAGGCCACAGGGGGCACTCGGAAGCCAGCATGGAGGGGCAGAGGAGCGCCTTTATGTCACACAAGTCAAAGTAAAACACAAAACACGCTTTCTGACAAATGCAGACTACATAAACAAAGAGTGCAATACACTTCCATCCGGCACACTCCAACAGAGCCTCGACTGGCTTCTGTCTGAACCCCGGCAAGGAGCGTTCTCGTGGGACCTGGCAAGAAAGGAAAAACCACACACAGAAACCTGCGTTTTGCAATCCATCACGGGTACCTTTATTATCTGGGCGTTTTTCTCCATTTCTGATTGTAATTTTTCCTTCAGCTCGGCTGCAAGAAAAACAAAAAGCTGCTCAGGTCACTCAATCTCAACCTTTTCAGTGACCCGATCACCCAGGAAACCACCAGGCTCTGGCACCCACTGGACGTGTGGCAGCGCTCATGGGTGAGCAGAACATGTCTGTGATGGTGCCTGGCTTAAATAACAAACTGAGGACACCGTGACTTCCAGCCACACGGGACAATCTAAGAGAGGAGGTGAAGATCAGCCCTGGGTCTCATCTCAAAACCCGCTCTAATCTCCTGGCCACAAAAACCCGAGGGACCCCTTTGTTCAGGCTCTCACAGAGCCAGATGCCAAGTGAGGTGCTGAGAACAGAGATGGGGAGAAAGTGCTAGGGTGCCCCAGCTCCCAACCCCAAGAGGGAAGAAGCACAAGAATGCCCACACCGAGCCCACACGCCACCTGCGCCCGCCTGGCCCGTGCAGTACCTGCTTCCTGTCCACACCTGAGTGCCACCTCCTCCTTCTCCCGTGCGTGCTGCTCCCGGAGGAGATCCAGCTCGTGCTGCTGCCGGCTCTGCAGCAGGGCCAGTTCCTGGGCACGTCGGCTGTTGAGCATCTCCCGCAGCTCCGTCAGCGCCGTCTCCTTCTCCTTCTGGAGGTTGGCCTGCGTCAGCTCCAGCTGCGCCGTGTGCATGTTGCTCAGGCTGAGGCGCAGCGCCTCCAGTTCAAGGCCATGCACCGCCTGCAGTGGAGAGAAAGCCTCCGATGAGGGCCCAGGCTCAGAACCAGGGCACATCAGGAGACAGAGAAGCATGAATGAGAATGAGTAAGGGTAAGGAGGACACAGAAAGGGAAACAGCAGACACCTCCTGGGGGCAAGGGCAGGACACAGAGACCCAGACGACACCGAGACGCCAACCAGCAACTCCACCAGTGACCCCATAGCCCATCACCGCCTGGAGCACCAGCGCCCCAAATTCCCTCACTGGACAAGAGCACTGTACCTGGAGGGGGCTTCGCAGCTGACAGGGAGAGTGGCCAGCCCTGAGGTCAGTGTGTTACTCAGGGCACCTGACCAGGCCCCCTGACCTCCGGCATCCACACCTGTTCCCTCCACCTGCCCCTCTGTGGCCCCACACACAGAATGTGGAAACAAACAAGGCAGAGAGAGGAGATGGCAGCACCTGCCCCACCCACCGGGAGCCCGCTGTGCCCTGTAGGGTCACAAAGCCCATGCAATGAGCCTATGTGGGCCCCGCCAGGTCACCTGACTCTGCTGCGGGCCAGCCTCATCTTCACGCCGGCTCTCCATGTCAGCAACGGCAAGTTCACATTCTTGTTCACACTCCTGGGGAAAAAAGGCAAAGGATGTGATCCAGAATTCACATGAAAAAACAGTCACTAAGAAGCCATCGTGATGTGCCCAAGAGCTGAAGATTCACGTCCTCACAAAATCCCATACACCCTTGCCCACAGCAGCAGCAACCCAAAAGCCCACTGATGGACGAACAATTAAACGAAACGTGGGCTGCCATTCAGCCACAAGAAGGAATGAAGCCCTGACTCAGGCTGCAGCACAGGATAGCCCTGAAGACGTGAGCTGAGTGGAAGAGCAGGCACAGAAGGCCACATGTGGTGAGGTTCCATTTACATATGTTCAGCAGCCATAAATCCACAGCGACGGAGCATCCTGGAGGCCACTGCACTCCAGACTGGGCGACAGACTGAGACTTGGTCTCAAAAAAAAATAGATAAATAAAGTCCTAGGAACATAAGCTGTGATCTCCCCGCCACGCCACAGCAGTATTGCCGTGGGGGGAGCGCATAACCTGCTCTCAGGAAAAGGGGAAAGAGACACCTATAGAGGGAAAATGGGCATAAAATGCTTGGATAGAGTGGGTAGCAATGAAGGTAACCCCATACGGAAACACAAACTTGAAGATCTCTGTGTGGCCATGAAATCATCAAACGTTGGTAAGAACATTACGAACCCTCAGTGCCATCACAGCCAGAGGAAACAAACCCACCCACGCACTACCGACGTCAGAATCCGCTGCTTCAACTGTTTTCTCAGCAGACGTTTTTTGGTGACGTAAGTTGAGTTACAGAAAGCCTTTCCCCGTCTCAACATTCCCACCTCCGGAAACGTTTTCAGGAGCAATAACCCAAAGGGAAGAGGAAAGCTGCGGGGAGCCCTCAGCATGGATCCTGACCCCACCGTCACCCTGGCCCTCCCTGCAGGCTCTTGCCCCCTGACTGGTGCCCAGTACGTCTCCCCTGCCTGTGGAAGCGACTGTTCTCTGGCTTCCCCTGCACAGCCAGGCACCTCTCTAGGCTCCAGGTGACCCACTTGCTCGCAGAGTATTTCAGACTAAAAAATGACCCAAATTAAATTTTTCTGCCCAAACTGGGGGACTGGCTAGGGGTGGAGAGATAGAGGCTTGATACAGTTGTGAAGGCTAGATAGGCCCCCAGAGGAACTAGACAGAGAGGGTGGTGTGGGAGCTCCACAGGGGCTGCTGTGCAGGGACTCATCCTCAGGGTGGATGCTGCACCAGTACAACAACATCTCCCTTCAATGTCAGGGGCTCAGGCTGGGCGTGGTGGCTCACGCCTGTAATCCCAGCACTTTGGGGAGCCAAGGCGGGCAGATCACGAGGTCAGGAGTTCGAGACCAGCCTGGGCAACACGGTGAAACCCTATCTCTACAAAATATACAAAAATTAGCCTGGCGGCTTGCGCCTGTAATCCCAGCTACTCAGGAGGCTGAGGCAGGAATATGGCTTAAAGCCGGGAGGTGGAGGCTACAGTGAGCCAAGATCATGCCACTGTACTCCAGCCTGGACAACAGAGTGAGAATCCATCTCAACTTAAAAAAATATATATCAGGGGCTCCTCCAACACTCTGTTAGGTTCTGCTCTGTAAATGGAAACCCACCCAACCCCCACAGTCCTGTCCTGTCTCCCCTCACAGCCACTCCATGGCCAACCTCAAATCAAGTGTTGTCTTTTTATTTTATGATTTTTGAGACAGAGTCTCCCTCTGTTGCCCAGGCTGGAGTGCAATGGCGCAATCTTGGCTCACTGCAACCTCCGCCTCATGGGTTCAAGCGATTCTCCTGCCTCAGCCTCCCAAGTAGCTTGGATTACAGGCATGCATCACCATGCCCAGCTAATTTTTTATATTTTTAGTAGACATGGGGTTTCACCATGTTGGCCTGGCTAGTCTCAAACTCCTGACCTCAGGTTATCCACCCGCCTTGGCCTCCCAAAGTGCTGGGATTAAAGGCGTGAGCCACTGCACCCAGCTATGTTTTCCCTTTTAATTGGGAAAGGAAACATAGGAACATCCAATTTTGAATGTCCAGTTTTAAACTCAAAGGCATGTGCTTAAAACCTCTAGAACTGCTGGATAAAAATCTAACAAAAATGACTTGAAATGCTCTTGAGAGGGAACTCCCCCAGATAGAGAGTCCTGAAAACTCAGGCCATTCGGGGAGCCAGGAGGAACCAGAGGAGCACGGGTGTTGGAGTCTGGCCATGCCCCCAAATCTGAGGGCTCTGCCGAGGGGTGATTAGAAACAATCGTGGGGGCACAAGCTCTCACGACTTCTTGAGGATGCACTGGGCCTTGGTCACACACGTTCGTCTCAGAATTAGCCTCTTTAAAGGTTTGACAAGGAAGAAAATGGCAGGCACGAGACAGGACTAACATGCAGCTCCCACTTGGACGGACAGACGGAATGGAGTGTGGAGAATCACATCATGAACTTTGGCTGCAAGAACCACTACAGGAACATAGCAGGAAAACCCAAAGAATCCGCAGACCCTCTGAAAGAAGTACTTTTCAGCAAACACTGCAAGACAGCTGAACACTGAGTTTCCAAAGTGTGAGCGGGGGAAAGCCTGCCTCCAAACACACATCCTCACTGGGGAAGGAGAAGTACCTTTCAGCAAACACTGCAAGACAGCTGAACACTGAGTTTCCAAAGTGTGAGCGGGGGAAAGCCTGCCTCCAAACACACATCCTCACTGGGGAAGGAGAAGTACCTTTCAGCAAACACTGCAAGACAGCTGAACACTGAGTTTCCAAAGTGTGAGCGGGGGAAAGCCTGCCTCCAAACACACATCCTCACTGGGGAAGGAGTTAACCTTTCCCAGAGCTGAAAAGGATTTAAGAGAGCCAAGTGAAACACAAAAGTAGAAGCAGCAGTGAGAAGAACCCTGTCGGCACTCCCTACAGAGACTGTGAAATGGTCCCCAGGGCTCATTTCACAGGGGTCCCTGAGGAAGGGAAAGCACCCAGCAGAACTGGGGAGAGGCTGCAGGGTAAAGGAAGCTCCCAGCTGAACTCTGTAATAATTTTGACTGCGCATGAATTTTTCTGAGTAGAATCCAGAAGGGGAAGGGCCAACAGGAAGTATGGATACAAGACCAGAAGCCACAGCCAAAGGTGCAGGCAGGTGGGGAGGGATTAAGATGTCGATCACTACCTGTGGAGGTCTGTTCTGCAGACCCTGATGGATGGACAAATACATCCCCACACACAGAGTACAATGTAAGAGTCAGGCTAGGGGGTTGTCAGCTGCTCTCAGAGGGCAATTGCAGCTAACTGACCAATTCCCTGGTCTTGCTAGAGATCTAGACAACCATATACAAGAAGCTGGCACGGCATAGTGGCTTACACCTCTAATAATCCCCGCACTTTGGGGGCCAAGGCAGGTGGACTACCTGAGGTAAGGAGTTTGAGACCAGCCTGACCAACATGGAGAAACCCTGTCTCTACTAAAAATACAAAAACTTAGCCAGACATGGTGGTGGGCGCCTGTAATTCCAGCTAATTGGGAGGCTGAGGCACCCAGGAGGCAGAGGTTGCAGTGAGCCAAGATCACACCATCGCACTCCAGCCTGGGCAACAAGAGCAAAACTTCAACTCAAAAAAGTAAAGCATAAATCTCACAGGACCTATACTAAGGTTGAGGGTAAATGGCCTAAATGTTCCACTTAAAAGATACAGAATGGGCCGGGCGCGGTGGCTCACACCTGTAATCCCAGCACTTTGGGTGGCCAAGGCAAGCAGATCATGAGATTGGAATTCCAGACCAGCCTGGCCAACATGGAGAAACTCCGTCTCTACTAAAAATACAAAAAGCAGCCGGGCATGGTGGCAAGCGCCTGTAATCACAGCTACTCGGGAGGCTAAGGCAGGAGAACTGCTTGAACCTGGCATAGGCTGCAGTGAGCCAAGATCATGCCACTGCATTTCAGCCTGGGCAACAAGAGCCAAACTCTGTCTCAAAAAGAAAAAAAAAAAGAAGTGAGATAGAGGGCAACACGGTAACAGTGGCAACTTCAACACTCACTGACGGCACTAGATAGGTCATCAAAACAGAAAGACAGCAAAAAACAATGGACTTAAACTATACATTACAACAAATGGACTTAAGAGATATTTACAGAATATTCTATCCAACAACTGCAGAATATACATTCTGTTCATTAGCACATGGAACATTATCCAAGATGAGCCATACGATTGGCCACAAAACAAATCCCAATAAATTTAAGAAAAATGAAATATATCAAATACTCTCACAGATCACAGCGGAATAAAGCTGGAATTTAACTCCAAAAGGAATCTTCAAAAACTATACAAACACATGGAAATTAAATAATCTGCTCCTGAATGATTTAAAAATTTAAAAATTCTTTGAATGCAATAATAGTGACAAAACCCATCAAAACCTCTGGGATACAGCGAAGCGGCAGTAAGAAGAAAGTTTACAGCATTAAATGCCTACGTCAAAAAGTCTGAAAGAGCACAAAGAGACGATCTAAGCTCACACCTCAAGGAAGTGGAGAAACAAACCAAACCCAAGCCCAGCAGAAGAAAAGAAATAACCAAGATCAGAGCAGAACGAAATGAAATTGATACAAAAGATAATGAAACAAAAAGCTGGACCTTTGGGAAGATAAACCAAACTGATAGATCATAAGTGAGATTAACCAGGAAAGGAAGAGAAAAGATCCAAATAAAAACTAAACAGGAGATATTACAGCTAACACCACAGAAATACAAAAGATCATTTAAAACCTAGAAATGATGGACAAATTCTGGAAATAAACATCCCTCCTAGATTAGACCAGGGAGAAACAGAAACTCTTAACAGACCGGTAACAAGTAGCAGGACTGAAACAGTAATTTAAAAATTGTCAACAAAAGCAAGTCCAGGACCAAGGGATTCATAGCTGAATTCTATCACACATTCAAAGAATTGGTACTGATTTTACTGAAACTATTCCAAAAGACAGACAAAGAAAGAATCCTCCCTAAATCATTCTGTGAAGCCAGGATCACCCTAATACCAAAACCAGGAAAGGCCATAGCAAAAAAAGAAAACTAAAATCCCTGATGAACAAAGATGCCGAAATCTTCAACAGAATACTAGCTAACCGAATCCAACAGCATATCAAAAAGATAACACACTTGGGTTCCATACCAGGAATACAGGGTTGGTTTAACATACACCGGTCAGCAAACGTGATACGCCACACAAACAGCACTAAAAACAAAAATCATATGATCATCTCAACAGACACAGAAGCAGCATTTGCCAAAATCCAGCGTCCCTTTATGATCAAAACCCTCAGTGTAGAAAGAGCAATAACAGCCATCTGTGACAAAACCACAGCCAACGCTATACTGGAAAGGGAAAGTTGAAACCATTTTAGAACTGGAAAAAGACTGCTCACTTTCACCAGGGCTCTGAAGTCCTGGCCAGAGCAGTCACACCGGAGGAGAAATAAAGAGCATCCAAGTCGGTGAAGGGGAAACAGCTGCCAATACGATCGTATACCTGGAAAACGTCCCCAAGACTCATCCAAAAAGCTCCTAGATCTGACAAATGAATTCAGTAAAGTTTCAGGATGCAAAATCAACGTACACAAATCAACAGCACTGCTATACACCAACGGTGACAAGGCTGAGAACCAAATCAACTCAACACCTTTTACAACAGCTGCAAAAATAAAATACTTAGGAATATACCTAACCAAGAAGGTAAAAAAAATCTCTATAAGGAAAACCACAAAACACTGCTGAAAGAAATCACTGATGACACAAACAAATGAAAAACACATCCAGGTTGGCATAGATGCAGTGAGAAGAGAACACTTTTACACTGCTGGTGCGAATGTAAACCAGCACAACCACTATAAAAAACAATATGGAGGCCGGGCGTGGTGGCTCACACCTGTAATCACAACACTTTGGGAGGCAGAGGTGGGCAGATCACCAGAGCTCAGGAGTTCAAGACCAGCCTGGCCAATATGGTGAAACTCTGTCTATAGTAAAAATACAAAAATGAGCCCAACATAATGGTGCACACCTATAATCCCAGCTACTCGGGAGGCTGAGGCAGGAGAATCGCTTGAGCGCGGGAGGCAGAGGTTGCAATAAGCCAAGAACATGCCACTGCACTCCAGCCTGGCCAACATGGCAAAATCCCGTCTCCACTAAAAATAAAAAAATTAGGCATGGTGGTGCATGTCTGTAATCCCAGCTACTCAGGAGGCCGAGGCATGAGAATCACTTGAACCCTGGTGGCAGAGGCTGCAATGAGCTGAATTCACACCAGCACACTCCAGCCTGGGCAACAGGCTGCCACTGCACTCCAGCCTGGGCTACAAGAGCAAAACTCTGTCTCCAAAAATTAAAAAAAAGGCCACATTTGTTATTTACAGTCAAAAAAAGCTAGAAGCAACAAAGAAACAAAGATGTCCTTCACCAAGTGAGCGTGTAAACAAACTGTACCGTCCACACAATGAAGTACTGACCACGTCCTTCACCAAGTGAGCGTGTAAACAAACTGTACCGTCCACACAATGAAGTACTGACCACGTCCTTCACCAAGTGAGCGTGTAAACAAACTGTACCGTCCACACAATGAAGTACTGACCACGTCCTTCACCAAGTGAGCGTGTAAACAAACTGTACCGTCCACACAATGAAGTACTGACCACGTCCTTCACCAAGTGAGCGTGTAAACAAACTGTACCGTCCACACAATGAAGTACTGACCACGACCTTCACCAAGTGAGCGTGTAAACAAACTGTACCGTCCACACAATGAAGTACTGACCACGACCTTCACCAAGTGAGCGTGTAAACAAACTGTACCGTCCACACAATGAAGTACTGACCACGACCTTCACCAAGTGAGCGTGTAAACAAACTGTACCGTCCACACAATGAAGTACTGACCACGTCCTTCACCAAGTGAGCGTGTAAACAAACTGTACCGTCCACACAATGAAGTACTGACCACGTCCTTCACCAAGTGAGCGTGTAAACAAACTGTACCGTCCACACAATGAAGTACTGACCACGACCTTCACCAAGTGAGCGTGTAAACAAACTGTACCGTCCACACAATGAAGTACTGACCACGTCCTTCACCAAGTGAGCGTGTAAACAAACTGTACCGTCCACACAATGAAGTACTGACCACGTCCTTCACCAAGTGAGCGTGTAAACAAACTGTACCGTCCACACAATGAAGTACTGACCACGACCTTCACCAAGTGAGCGTGTAAACAAACTGTACCGTCCACACGATGAAGTACTGACCACGTCCTTCACCAAGTGAGCGTGTAAACAAACTGTACCGTCCACACGATGAAGTACTGACCACGTCCTTCACCAAGTGAGCGTGTAAACAAACTGTACCGTCCACACGATGAAGTACTGACCACGTCCTTCACCAAGTGAGCGTATAAACAAACTGTACCGTCCACACAATGAAGTACTGACCACGACCTTCACCAAGTGAGCGTGTAAACAAACTGTACCGTCCACACAATGAAGTACTGACCACGTCCTTCACCAAGTGAGCGTATAAACAAACTGTACCGTCCACACAATGAAGTACTGACCACGTCCTTCACCAAGTGAGCGTGTAAACAAACTGTACCGTCCACACAATGAAGTACTGACCACGTCCTTCACCAAGTGAGCGTGTAAACAAACTGTACCGTCCACACAATGAAGTACTGACCACGTCCTTCACCAAGTGAGCATGTAAACAAACTGTACCGTCCACACAATGAAGTACTGACCACGTCCTTCACCAAGTGAGCGTGTAAACAAACTGTACCGTCCACACAATGAAGTACTGACCACGACCTTCACCAAGTGAGCGTGTAAACAAACTGTACCGTCCACACAATGAAGTACTGACCACGACCTTCACCAAGTGAGCGTATAAACAAACTGTACCGTCCACACAATGAAGTACTGACCAGCATCAAAAAGGAAAGAGCTAGGCCCGGCGCAGTGGCTCACACCTGTAATCGAAGCACTTTGGAAGCCGAGACAGGTGGATCACCTGAGGTCGGGAGTTCCAGACCAGCCTGACCAACATGGTGAAACCCCGTTTTTTTTTTTTTTTTTTTTTTAAAGGAATCAGCTACTAATCAACCTAAAACTTGAATGAATCGCCCCCGCAACCCCCATGAGACAGTCTCACTCTGTCGCCACCACTGGGCTGGAGTGCAGTGGTGCGATCTCAGCCAACTGCATCCTCTGCCTCCCAGGTTCAAGCTATTCTCCTGCCTCAGCCTCCCGAGTAGCTGGGATTACAGGTGCCTACCACCAACCCTGGCTAATTTTTTTGGTTTTTTTTTTTTTTTTTTTTGAGGCAGAGTTTCGCTCTGTTGCCCAGGCTGAAGTGCAATGGCACGATCTTGGCTCATTGCAACCTCTGCCTCCCAGGTTAAAGAGATTCTCCTGCCTCAGCCTCTCAAGTAGCTGAGATTACAGGTGCCTGTCACCATGACCAGCTAATTTTTTGGATTTTTAGTAGAGACGGGGTTTCACCATGTTGGCCAGGCTGGTCTTGAACTTCTGACCTCAGGTGATCCACCCACCGCGGCCTCCCAAAGTGCTGGGATTACAGGCATGAGCCACTCCGCCCAGCCACACTTGGATAAATCTTTAAACTCATTTTGTTCAGTGATTTAAAAAGTTAGACCCAGAAGGCTACATATTACATAATTCCATCTGGAGAACATTCTGGAAAAGGCAAAACTATGGAACAGGAAACAGACCAGTGGTTGTCAGAGCCTGAGGAAAGGGAGTGGCTGATTAGAAAGAGAACACAAAGCACTCTTGGGGGCCGGGGTTGTTCTGGAGGGTAACTGGGTAGTGGATATGACTTTAAGCTATTGTACATCACAAAGAATGAACTTAAAAGCCTGTAATTTTTAGAGTGGGTGAGGTGGCTCACACCACTAATCCCAATACTTTGGGAGGCCGAGGAAGGAGGATCTTTGAGGCCAAGAGTTCAAGACCAGTCCTGTCAACATAAGACCCTGTGTCTACAAAAAAATAAAAATAACGAAAATTACCCAGGCGTGTTGGCACGCACTTGTACTGCCAGCTACTTGGGAGGCTGAGGTGGGAGGATGGGTTGAGCCCAGGAGTTCAAGGCCATAGTGAGCTGAGATTGCACCGCTGCACTCCAGCCTGGGCAATAGAGCAGGACGCTGTCTCAAAGAAAACCAGTATGCAATTTTAAAAAACCTGGCCAGGTACAGTGGCTCACATTTGTAATCCCAGCACTTTGGGAGGCCAAGGCAGGCAGATCACGAGGTCAGGAGTTTGAGACCAGCCTGACCAACATGGTGAAACCCTGTCTGTACTAAAAAATACAAAAATGAGGCCGGGCACAGTAGCTCATGCCTGTAATCCCAGCACTTTGGGAGGCCAAGGCGGGTGGATCACAAGGTCAACATATTGAGACCATCCTGGTCAACATGGTGAAACCCCGTCTCTACTTAAAATACAAAAAAAGAAAAAAATTAGCTGGGCACAGTGACACGTGCCTGTAATCCCAGCTACTCGGGAGGCTGAGGCAGGAGAATTGCCTGAACCCAGGAGGCGGAGATTGCGGTGAGCCGAGATCGCGCCATTGCACTCCAGCCTGGGTAACGAGCGAAACTCCGTCTCAAAAAATAAATAAATAAAAATAAATAAAATTAAAAATGAGCAAGACATGGTGGTGCGCACCTGTAATCCCAGCTACTCAGGAGGCAGAGGCAGAAGAATTGCTTGAACTCAGGAGGCGGAGGTTCCAGTGAGTTGAGATTGCAACACTGTACTCCATCCTGGGCGAAAAAGCGAGATTCCAACTCAAAAAAAAAAAACAAAAAACTAACCAGGAGTTGTGGGATCCCAGGATAGGAAGTAGCCAGTGGCAGATGCACCTGACTTCATAACCAGCAGTGAAGACACAACCTTAGTGAGGGGCTGGAAAGAGAGGAGTGACCTGAGTAGCCTTGGAAAACACTGTTTTGGTTGGAAACGGAAGATGAAGACAAAAGGACCTATAAACAAACACTGAACTCCAGTTAGTAAATTTGTTTCTTATGAGATGTGGTTGTTCATTCTGAAACTACACTTACAAGAGAGTTGAACAAATGGGTAAATAAATGGAGCTGAGAGTAGTGGCCCACACCTGTAATCCCAGCACTTTGGGAGATCGAGGCAGGTGGATCACTTGAGGTTGGGAGTTCGAGACCAACGTGGCTAACATAGTGAAACCCTGTCTGTACTAAAAAATACAAAAATTATCCAGGCATGGGAGCAGCGCTTTAATAGCAGCCACTCAGGAGGCAGAGGCAGTCACTTGAGCCCAGGAGGCAGAGGCTGCAGCAAGCTGAGATCCCACTACTGCCCTCCAGCCTGGGAAACAAAGCGAGACACTGTCTCCCAAAGAAAAAAAAAAAAAACATCCAATTTATTCTTTTTAAAGTAAATAAAAGGCAGAAATGAGAGCCAGGCTTCTCACTGTCTGAGAAGAAAACTGCAGATAAACCAGGGGAAGGGCAGAATGAGCCCTATGGTGCTGGGTTAGGCTCTGAGGCACCAGCATACATTCCCACTTGTTTTAACATGTGTCCATAGATATGCACAAACATAAATGCAGCTGTGAGTGTATACACAGACACAACCTTCCTCACTCCGTCCACAGACTGGCCAGAAACACCAACATCCCAGCGGCAGTAAGTACACCTAATGCCCACTCTTGGTCTCAATACCACAAACCAGTAAAAGACACCAAGACTTCTTGGAGAAACAGCTGACTCAGGCGGAGACCGGAACTACACGATGAGCTTGGGGCACCCTGCATTGCCACAAAGCCAGGGTGTGCTTAAAACACACACGACACAGGGGCCACCTGAAAGGGCTCCCCGTGGACAGAGCTGCAATAATTTAAGCATCAAAATAATGCTGAGGCTACAGTAAGCTGTGATGGCACTCCAGCCTGGGTGACAGAATGAGACCCTGTCCCACAAGTAAGTAAGTAAGTGAAGAGTGGGTTTTATAGAACCCACCCAAAGACTATTCTTCCAGTCCCCGCCTATGAGTTATATCTTTCCTGCAATAATGCAGATTAAAAACCAAACTTGCCGGCCAGGTGTGGTGGCTCACGCCTGTAATCCCAACACTTCGCGAGGCCGAGATGAGGTGATCACCTGAGGTTAGGACCAGCCGGCCAACATGGGGAAACCCCGTCTCTACTGAAAACACAAAAATTAGCCAGGCATGGTGGTGGGTGCCTGTAGTCCCAGCTACTTGGGAGACTCAAGCAGGAAAATCACTTGAACCCAGGACGCGGAGATTGCAATGAGCCAGGATCACACCACTGCACTCTAGCCTGGGCGACAGAGCAAATGCCAGATATAGGTGATGGGGAGGAAGGCAGCAAATCACACTGTCATGTGTGTACCTATGCAACAATCTTGCATGTTCTTCACATGTACCCCAAAACCTAAAATGCAATTAAAAAAGAAAAAGAAAAAGAAAAAACAACGAAACTTGCCTAAAGCAGTGTGAACTGAGTCTAGCTAGAATCAAATAGCTAAAATACAGGCTTTTAACACAACACTCTAAAATTAGTCAATTCCAAATTTAATGCTTTCTTCCAAGTGCAAACAAAACCCGTATCAATAAAATAATCAGCTCAACACATATAGAATTAATCCCACCAGGCATCTGGCAGAAATCAGGGACATGAAAACTGACCACAGACCTCCCTGCCCTGCCGGGCTCTCAGCTGGCACAGGTTTGTGAGAAATGAGATGCCAGGCCTCAGACACACTGAACAGCCAGCTGAGTCCATCGACAAGGGCAACCAGAATAAAAGGAATTCATGACACTCCTCAAATTTATGAAGGACTGCTTTTCTTCAATGTCCCGTGGGAAAAGCAAAAAGAAAGCTCACAAGGAAGGCAGATCTGAGCTCAGGCCGAGGGTCGCAAGAGAGGCTTCCATCCACGGGCAACACTAGAATGTGCAGGCAGCAGCAAGTGGGGCCTACAGGGCGAGCCTCTGCCTCCAGCTCTCTATGCTTCCAGGTTCCACTTTCAAAGAGAGGCCCTGCAGAGATGGAACGTCCTCTCACTGGTTTGGATTTCTACAACATAAAGAAATCCTTTGACACAGAATACACCTTAACGGAGAACTTGAAGAATACCTTTGTGATGGTTCCACGCTGTTCAGGATGGTGGTCACTGACGGTGATGACCCCACACTGCTCCGGATGGTGGTCACTGACGGTGATGACCCCACGCTGCTCCGGATGGTGGTCACTGACGGTGATGACCCCACGCTCCTCCGGATGGTGGTCACTGACGGTGATGACCCCACGCTGCTCCGGATGGTGGTCACTGACGGTGATGACCCCACGCTGCTCCGGATGGTGGTCACTGACGGTGATGACCCCACGCTCCTCCGGATGGTGGTCACTGACGGTGATGACCCCACGCTGCTCTGGATGGTGGTCACTGACGGTGATGACCCTACGCTCCTCCGGATGGTGGTCAATGTTCCACCATCCAGAATGGTGGTGCAGCTGTTCCAAGTCCTCTCTCTTTTCTCCATCACAGTCCTCCAGCTAAGAAGGGGAGGGCCAGAAAGAAGCGTTTAAAGCAAGGTCCGGGGCTGCAGCCTCAGGCTCTTCCCAGGTCCTCTACCTGCAGATCTATGCTGACTCCATTTCACAAGGAGAGCTCACTTCCACCTGTTCAGAATGTGCACCTTCCACCTAAACAGTTCTCAAGCCCTAAACATTGTTTAATGTTAATCATTTCCCTAATAATGTTCCTGCCCCTCTTCTTGATGAATTCTACTTTTAAAACAATTTTAATTAATGAGAAAGGGTCTCGCTCTCTCACCCAAGCTGGCATGCAGTGATGCAATCACAGCTCACTGCAACCTTGACATTCTGGGCCCAAGTGATCCTCCTGTCTCAGCCCCCTGAGTAGTTAGAACTACAGGCATGTGCCACGGCACCCAACTAGTTTGTTTATTTTTTGTTGAGACAGAGTCTCTATGTTCATACAGTTCCCAGGCTGGCCTCAAAATCCTGGGCTCAAGTAATCCTCCCGCCTCAGCCTCCCAAAATGCTGGGATTACAGGCATGAGCCACAGTACACAGACTAACCTGCTTACAAGAAGACAATTCATTAAGAACATTTCAATTTCCTCCCAAAATAGCAAAGAGGAAAGATGACAGTGTAGGCTTTTCAGGGTCATTAGATGAGTCACAAAATGAACGCAGAGAGAGAGAGCACTCATGTCCAGTGATGATAGCAAAGCTGACCTGGAAATAAAATCTCAGGCGAGTCTTCATTTAACAATACCCTAGCATCAATCTTCTCAGAATCAAGAGGCAATGAGCAATGGGTGTCCGAGGACAAAAGGGGACATGGGAGTCTCCATCAGCTGCCTGCTCACATGAAGGATCCCACCTCAAAGGAGCCTCCACCATCCACTTCCTTAAGAGGACACCTATCAATATTCTTCCACTTCTAATGTTTGTGTGCCAAAATTTAGTTGCTACAAAGTGGTTGGATCAAATTTCCAATAAAGTTGTTTTAAATTATTGCTTTATTCTTACTTCTGTAAATTACTTGCAAAACAACTTAAAATGACAAAATAGTAAAGATGGTCCAGGAATCCGGATGATAAATGGTGTCCTGGTATTTGATACAAATATGAGTTGGAAAAGCGCTGGAACCTTCTACAGCACTAGTTAATCTTCTTCAGCCAAAGTTTTTGTATTTTCTTCTGAAATTGTTGACATCTGAGCAATTTTTGGAGGGTTCTTTTACAAAAAAATGGCCTCTCCTGGCCTGGTGCAGTGGATCATGCCTGTAATCCCAGACCTTTGGGAGGCCAAGGCAGGTGGATCACCTGAGTTCAGGAGTTCAAGACCAGCCTGGCCAATGTTGCAAAATTATCTCCACTAAACAATACAAAAACTACCCAGGCATAGTGGAAGGTGCCTGTAATCCCAGCTACTCAGGAGGCTGAGGCAGGAGAATCACTTGAACCTGAGAGACAGAGGTTGCAGCGAGCTGAGATTGCACCACTGCACTCCAGCCTAGGCGACAGAGCAAAACTTCGTCTCAAAAAAAAAAAAAAAAAAGCCTCTCTTTATTTTGTTCCTCATCTATAACTGAAGGTTCAAATTCTGCTTTCTATCACTGCTTTATTTTTATAATTTTTTTGAGACAAGGCCTCACTCTTCCACCCAGGCTGGAGTGCAGTGGTACCACCATAGCCCACGGTAGCCTCAAAATCCTGGGCTCGGGTGATCCTCCCAACTCATTGTCCTGAGTGACTGAAACTGCAGGTGTACACTGTCATGCCCAGCTAATTTTTATATTTTTTACAGAGACAGAGTTATACTATGTTGCCCAGGGTGGCCTTAAATTCCTGGGCTCCAGTGATCCTGCCACCTTGGCCTTCCAAAGTGCTGGGATTACAGGCATGAGACACCAAGCCTGACCTTGCTTTCTTTCATTTCTGAGTTAACTTCCAGAACCGAGACAACTGTTACATTGGCTGAAGTATTTTTTCATCAGGCACTTCATTTAATAAACTGTAAGGAAGATAGCTGAATCCTGAATATTTACCATAAAGTCTTTCTGCAATTCTATCTTCACTTGCAACCATCCTGAAAAAAAAAACTAAAATCTTAAAACTGGTTAAAAATAAGCCTTCTGGCCAGGCATGGAAGCTCACGCCTATAATCCCAGCACTTTGGAAGGCCCAGGTAGGCAGATCACCTGGGGCTGGGAGTTTGAGACCAGCCTGATCAACATGGTGAAACCCCATTTCTACTAAAAATACAAAATTAGCCAGGTGTGGTGGTGCATGCCTATAATCCCAGCTTCTCAGGAGGCTGAGGCAGGAGAATCACTTGAACCGGGAGGCGGAAGTTGTGGTAAGCCAAGATCACACCACTGCCCTCCAGTCTGGGCAACAAGTGAAATTTTTCGTCTCAAAAAAAAAAAAAAAAAGCCTTATATCATCTTAGAATTTAATAACATATTCTGTAATAATATATTACAGGCTGGCCATGGTGGCTGACACCTGTTCCCAGCACTTGGGGAGGCCGAGGCAAGTGGATCACCTGAGGTCAGGAGTTCAAGACACGTCTGGCCAATATGGTGAAACCCCATCTCTACTAAAAATACAAAAAAATTAGCCAGGTGCGGTAATGGGTGTCCGTAATCTCACCTACTTGTGAGGCTGAGGCAGGAGAATTGCTTGAACCCCAGTGGCAGAGGTTGCAGTGAGCCGAGATCATACCAGAGCACTCCAACCTGGGCAACAGAGCAAGACTCAGCCTCAAAAAAAAAAAAAGTACACCGCAGAAATCAAAATAAGCAATTTATTACATGCTGGAAAACACAATTATTTCTCCTTTACACACACACACACACACATACACACACACATGCTTAACATCTTATGATGTTCAATAAGCACATTAGACTCCCCATAGTCAAACCTCTCACAATTTATACATGGGTAAAATAAAACAAATGCACCTTTAATTGTGTTCAAAGAACTGGCACAACATACAACACAAAGGCTCCTCGAGGATTCCTGCTCTAGAGGGGAGTGCCCTGGCCTGGGACGTCGTTTGGCCACGCAGCCACCTACTGCCAGATTCCTGCTCTAGAGGGGAGTGCCCTGGCCTGGGACGTTGTTTGGCCACGCAGCCACCTACTGCCAGCTTTCTAATAACGGATTCTTCCTAGAATTTCACTTTTCAGAAGATCATTATTCTGAACACAAAATCACTCCTATTTTAACACCTAAAACTGGATTAAAGGCATATTAAACTCAATTATCATGAATTACTTTATAACACATATGAAAAAACTCCTTTTTAGACTGAACTGATGATGTGCAATGATATAATCAGAGAAAAAGTTAATGAAATATCTGCTTCTTACAACACCAATGGTTTTTATGTACATAATTATAACAAAAAGGCCTCATTAAGAAATCTGATTCATAACTCAGTATTCAGCAGAAAGATTATGGCTCTACTTTACACATAGCACTTGTTTTACCTGTAGATGTGTAAAAAACATAAATTTTAGCCAGGTGAGATGGCTCACACTTGTAATTCCAGCACTCTGGGAGGCCAAGGTGGGAGAAGCCCTTGAGTACTGGAGTTTGAGACCAGCCCTGGCAACCTAGTGAAACCCTATCTCTACAAAATTTTTTTTAAAGTTAGCCAGGCATGGTGACACATGCCTGTAGTCCCAGGTTCTAGAGAGGCTGAGGCAGCAGGATCACTTGAGGCCAGGAAGTCAAGGCTGAAATGAGCCATGATTGTGCCACTGTACTCCAGCCTGGGCGACAGAGCAAGACCCTATTTAAAAAAAAAAAGCTCATGTCCAAGATCCAGTAGTGGTTAATGCCTGATGGCAGCTTATTTAGCTTATTAAAATAACAGGAATTCTGTGGGGAAACATGCTGGCTAGTACCTGACCTTTGCCCACCATTTTAGAGCCAGTGGACAGGAAGACGAGGCATTTCTCTGCTGATTTCAAGCTGCAACTGTGCAGAGGAATTCAGGATGATGTGAGATGAAAACAGGTCAAGCCCTGCTAGGCCTTCATTCCATGCAGAATTCTGGCTGCAGGAGCACGTACATTTTTCTAGAGAAAATATCCTTACATTTTAACAGCTTCTGGTTTTGAAAACATTGCTTTAAATGTGTTACTACTCACAGTAACAGTTATTTTATAAGAAACAAAATGCTTTACCTTGACCATCTTCCCACTGTTTTACCAAGTTTTGTGAAAGCACACCCCTCCTCACAGCTCCCACTCCATGCTTGAGGGTGAAGGGTTCTGTCCACTGTGGTCAGGAGGGCGTGACACCAAATGCAGGAAGTGGAGTGAGTGTGTGTATGATTCACTATATCACGGGGACCAGTAATGGGCCTGCTATTTATACAGTGCTTTAGGATGTCCAAAATACATACTTTATTAGTGGTACAGTTAAATTCTAAAACAGAAAAAAAATTGTTATATAATAAAATAATAATTGTTATACAAATACTTTGTATAATAAAGTAATATGTTTATTGTAGAAAATACCAAAAATAGGCTGAGTATGGTGGTTCATGCCTACAATCCCAGCACTTTCAGAGACCAAGGCAGGGGATCACAAGGTCAGGAGTTCAAAACCAGCCTGACCAACATGGTGAAAACCCATCTCTACTAAAAATACAAAACTTAGCCAAGCACAGTGGCATGCACCTGTAATCCCAGCTACTCAGGAAGCTGAGGCAGGAGAATCACTTAAACCCGGGAGGCAGAGGTTAAAGTGAGCTGAGATCTCACCACTGCCCTCTAGGCTGGGCTACAAGAGTGAGACTAGGAGGGAAGGAAGGAGGGAGGGAGGAAGGGAAAGGAGAGGGGAGGGAGGCAAGGAGAAGAAAGGAAGGAAGGATGGAAGGAAGGAAAGAAGAATGAAGGAAATACCAAAAACAATAACAAGAAAAAAACCAATAACTCTACTCCTTTCTGACTACCGTTGCTAATATTCTGGTATGTACCTTCCGGTTTTGAAAACAAACATTAAAATGGTTTTCATAAGGTCATCTTCCTGAACGAAGGCATGCATCAAATAGCAGAGTTAGAAACTAAGAGAGTCTATAGCTGATGAAACAGCGAAGTATGGGCCAGGCGCGGTGGCTCAAGCCTGTAATCCCAGCACTTTGGGAGGCCAAGGCGGGTGGATCACGAGGTCGAGAGATAAAGACCAACCTGGTCAACATGGTGAAACCCCGTCTCTACTAAAAATGCAAAAAATTAGCTGGGCATGGTGGCACGTGCCTGTAATCCCAGCTACTCAGGAGGCTGAGGCAGGAGAATTGCCTGAACCCAGGAGGCGGAGGTTGCGGTGAGCCAAGATCGCGCCATTGCACTCCAGCCTGGGTAACAAGAGCGAAACTCCGTCTCAAAAAAAAAAAAAGAAACAGCGAAGTACGAATGTTTAATCAGGAGTCCACACCATGCCTTCTCATGTTAACACCCCCAACAGTCTCCAAATACAATGTACACAAAATGTGTTAAGTTTATAATGGTTTTCTGATAGGATCCTGAGATCCCACATCTATTTCTCCATCTGTGTCAACTTACTACTTTTAAAATGTATATGCCATCAGAGGGCTGGGCGCAGTGGCTCATGCCTGTAATCCCAGCACTTTGGGAGGCCGAGGTGGATGGACTGCTTGAGGTCAGGAGGAGCTCAAGACCAGCCTAACCAACATGGTTTGAAACCCTGTCTCTACTAAAAGTACAAAAATGGTGGTGAACACCTGCAATCTCAGCTATTTGGAAGGCTGAGGCTGGAGAATCACTTGAACCCTGGAGGCGGAGGTTACAGTGAAATAGGATCCTGCCATTGCACTCTAATCTGGGTGACAGAGTAAGACTCTTGTCTGAAAAAAAAAAAAGCATATGCAACCAGAATATATCAAAAGTAACTTTCTGGCCAGCATGGTGGCTACACCTGTAATCCTGGCACCTGGGGAGGCTGAGGCAGGAAGATCACTTCAGCCTGGGAGGCAGAGGTTGCAGTCAGCTGAGTTCACACCACTGCACTCCAGCCTGGGCGACAGAGAGTGACTCTGTCTCAAAAAGAAAACGGGGGGAAAGAAAAAAGACACCAACCCAAAAACCAAAAAAACTCAGGAGAGAAAAAAACAAAATCCAGGATTCGTAGGTACAATAACACAAATTTTCACTGTTGGCACCAATTCCATTTTTTAAGTAAAGTAGGATAGACACATTATGACCTTGAGCCAGATTCTGCCCTTGGCCACCAGATTTCCAGCCAATCCTAACAAACACCTAAACCTGTACCCACTCTGCTGCAGCAGCAGGGACACTCAACACCCAAGGCCCTCATTCATAATTCACACAAGAGGCCCAAGGACACCTACAGGCAGGCTTGCAGCCCCAAGAAGCCTGGAAGGCCAGCCCCTTCAGGACTCAGTGTGCCACCCACACCCACCCACGGGGTGCCCCCACAGCTCACAAGGCCTCAACAGCAGACCCAGTCCAGCAACACACCATTTCTGCAACAACTTCACCCCTTCCCTCCTCATCTCGCTTTATTAAAAAGGTAAAAGACAAAGGTGACAAGCTGGTGCATTTACAAGTATGTGAAGGAATATGATGTTTTAAGTGTCCCAAAAAACACCCACAAAGGGGCTGGCTGATACACACCACCACACAGGAAGAACTCCCAGTTTTCCATACAAAGCAAACAACTGACATCTGCCTTCAAGTAGTTAATCCAAACTTTCTCAAAGTAACATGGTAAAGATAAAAGAGCTAGGTGCAATGGCCTGTGCCTATAATTCCAGTATTTCAGAGGGCTGAGGAGGGAGGACCATTTGAACCCAGGGGTTTGAGGCTGCAGTGAGCTGTGATCACACCACTGAACAAGAGAACAAGATCACACCCTGGGCAAGAGAACAAGGCCCTATGTGGAACAAGCAAACCAAAAGAAAAGAAAAAGGAAAAACAAATTTATTAATAAAAGAGTAGGCCGGGTGCGGTGGCTCATGCCTGTAATTCCAGCACTTTGGGAGGCCGAGGCGGGCAGATCACAAAATCAAGAGATTGAAACCATCCTGGCCAATATGGTGAAACCCACTCTTCTACTAAAAAATACAAAAATTATCTGGGCGTGGTGGCGCGTGCCTGTAGTCCCAGCTATTCGGGAGGGTGAGGCAGTAGAAATGCTTGAACCCAGGAAGTGGAGGTTGCAGTGAGCCAAGATTGCGCCACTGCACTCCAGCCTGGCGCCTGGTGAGAGAGTAAGACTATCTCAAAAAAAAAAAAAAAAAAAAGAGTAAAAATATAAAAATTTATTTATTTATTTATTTTGAAACAGAGTTTCACTCTGTCACCCAGGCTGGAATGCACTGGCATGATCTCGGCTCACTGCAACCTCCCCCTTCTGAGTTCAAGCAATTCTCCTGCCTCAGCCTCCCGAGCAGCTGGGATTACAGGCGCAGCTGGGATTACAGGCGTGCGCCATCATGTACGGCTAATATTTGTATTTTTAGTAGAGATGGGGTTTCTCCACGTGTCCAGGCTGGTCTCCAACGCTTGACCTCAGGTGATCCGCCCATGAGCCACCACACCCGGCCCTCACTTTTTATAACTAAAACAACACACTCTTTCCTCACTTTTGAAAGGGAAAAACAGACCAGAGACCACCTTTAGTAAACCACACTAGAAATCACTAAGCAAAACGTTTAAAGACAACACTGTAAAAATCTACCTGAGCTGCAAAGGCCCCTCCTGCCCCATCAGGGGTGTGGTCACATGATGGGCTTTTGTAAATGTCCCCTCCTCCGCGGACTTCGCTGTGGTCCTTGGCTACCGGACTCTCCTCCTGGACAGGCGCAGCGACAGCCGAGCCCTTCCTCTTCGCCGTCTTTTTCTCCGAATGCGCACCGTCGCCTTTGGTTTTTCTCTGTCGGAAGTGAGCAAGCTGCGCAAAAACGTAGATAAGTAGTAAAGGCAGAGGTAAATGAGAAAAAAATAACAGAACCACAAAGTCAACAGACTGGTGGGGACCATGAGCCCGAGGGCTGACCCAGTCTACTCCGCCACAGCTGGCCAACAGATCGCTCTCCACAAACACTGCCTTCAGCAGTATCTATAACCAAGAGGTCTGCTAATTATGCCTGACAGAGAAAAGAAAACTATACGGCTAATTGGCAGAATAGCTTTCCTAGCCCTTGACAGTTTACAGAAAAATGGAACTTTAAAAAAATATGTCTATCTAAAAAACTGATAGCTTAATCGAGGCATATTTAAGTTTTAAAATGATAATAAAAGCTAAATCCCTCCCTTCTTGCCCCAATTTTCCCCCAACTGAAGAAATATATAGCCCAGCCAAAACTTCCTAGCCATAGATTCTGAGACAAGGTACAGAAATAGCAAAAAATTAATTAAGCCAGGTCAATCTCACATCTTCCTTTACGGAATCAGATGTTCTATTTTTCATGACACAGCTCACCAAAGCACCAGGGACCTCCACAGAGCATGGCCCATCAGAAGGCACGGTCTAGCTCTGCTCAGTCCTCAAATCCGAGGGTTTAAGACTGTGTGTGCTCCTCATCTCCCACTAACGTCTTACTCAAGAGGGAGGGGATCCCAAGTCAGCCTTTCACTGCGAGGCATCTGTTCCCTCAAATGATAACTGTGGCCACAAAAACAAATGCATGGAACACACGTTTGTGTAAGTAACACAAGTACACAAGCTCCTGGACCCGGGAAGATTACACAAGGCAATTTGGACAAAAACTGGTCTCTCAAGGAAATACTTGATTCAAAGCCAACCCCATCTCGTTTATTTTCATGCCCTCCTCCACCACACCTAACCATGAGGGGACAGCACAGACCTGGTCTGCAGCCTGGGTCGCCCTACAGGCGGCGTTTTTTCCCTCCCTCCCACCCTCAACGCTCCCCCAGGAGGCTCCGGGCTCCCCCTTCCCTCCTGCCCGCCTCAAACGCCGGCGCAGCTCCGAGTCCCCTGCCCGCCGCGCCCGGGAGCCCCGCTCTTCCGCAGCACCCTGGCCCGAGCATCCGGGGAAGCCGGGCGCACCTCGCAGGCAGGCCAGCCTCGTCCCGGCAGCTCCCGAGGTTCCGCCTCGCGCTCTCGGGACCCCAGTTCCAGTGCCCCCGAATCAAGGGCTCTGCGCACTTTATTCCCCACAAGAAACCCAGGACGGTGGCCATTAAACCGAGCGCCTTAACAGGGCGAAACCCGAGGCGGGATAAAGACGGGAACGCGTCCCTCGGAGAAGCCCGGCGCCAGCACCGCTGGCTTCCCGGCAGCACCCGGACGGGCAGGACGCGCGCCCAACGGCGCCAGGAGCGCCGCGGGGACCTTTCACACCGGAGGGACTGCGACGCCGCGGGAAACGCGAGTGGGAAAGCGTCTCCTACGGACGGTGCGGAAGCGCGCCATAAGGAGGCGCTGACACTGCCCGCGCCACGCCCCCGGCCGCGGAGGAAACTGGCCCGAGACAGCACAGCCGCCAGAATACCCGCCGCCCGCCCCAAGCCACCCGGGTCCTGAGGGCGCAGGGGTCACTAGAGGCTCCAGCCTGCAGCCCAACACCCGCCACACTGCCTCCTCGCAGCCACACTCCCTCCGCCACTCCCTGCTCCGGAGCCCCGCCTCTCTCGGCGTACTCCGCGCCCGGCCTGTTGCCGACGCAGGCGCAGCCCCGCCCCGGCCCGCCCGAGAGGCGCCGCGCGTTCCAGTCGCTGATTGGCTGTGGCCGCGGTGGGGGCGGGCCCTAGCGGAGAGCGGCGGATTCAAGATGGCGGCGGCCAGGAGGCGGCTTCCAGCGGAGCCGGCGGGAAAAGCGAGACCTCGACGGCAGCTTCCGCCGGGCCGCGTCCGCTCGTGACAAGGGGCGGTGGCGGACATCGGAGCCGCCCTTAGGTCTTCACGCCGGAGCAGCAAAAGAAGAAGCCCCTGATGTTTACCTTCGCCCTCCCGGCTTCCACCTTTCTGCGCCGCTGCTCTTGCTGAGCTTCCATCTCCCTCAGACTCCGCGCGGGCCGCCTGGTGGTGGCAGGGCTGACACCGAGCCGCCTTCGCTCTATTTACACTCCCTCCCCCGCACCGGGGCTCGCCCTCCCCCGCGACAAGTGTCACGCAGCCGCGGCCCCGCCCCCGCCGCGCGCCGCCAATCAGGGGGGCCGCGTTCCCAGTCTCGCGCACGCGCCCTCAGGGCAGTGCGGCCTGGGCGGAGCTCCGCCCTACACGCTCGTCGGTCACAGATTGGTGCGCTCAGGACCCGCCTCCTCCGGCAGGACCAGTAAGCGGAGCGCGGAGGCCTGGCGCCCGCTGTGATTGGCCGATTTTAAAAGCCGGCCGAGCCACTATTTGCGTTGCTGGTCTCGCGTGGACGGGGACTCAGCCTGGTGGCCCGCGGGCCGGACCGCGGGCAGCAACCACTGGGACAGGGCCAGGCTGTTTTCCTCAGCTCAGGAGTTCGTCGTTGGCTGTGGGCCGCCGCGGGAGTCGAGCCGACTCCGGAGGAGACTGCTGAGGTGACCGAAGCCCGGACATAGTCCGGGGTCCGCACGGCCTGTGACCTGCGGCGGAGACGCCGGGGTGGGCGTTTTCTCCGCAGCCCGCGCGCGTGGACGGGACTCGGGAAACTAACTGGAGCGAAGTGGCAGAGAACCATGACGGGGGGGGGGGTGACGTCGCCGGGCCCTGAGGTTTCCCGTGGCGCGTTCTAAAGCGAATCGCCTTGTTCCCTGTGTCCAAGGCTGGTTTCTGGGTTTCCCTCTAGTCGCGCCCCTGTTGGTGCCCTCCACTCGCAAACCCCAGGTGTGGGGGCCGCGAGCTCGCGCTGGGGGCAGCCACGGCCCTTCCTTCCCCGAGCGCGCTGGAGTGGCTCAGCGCTGACCCGAGCTCACCCTGCAGCCTCCGCAAGAACTTGTGATTCTCAGCAACTGCCACTGAAATGCCCTTGAGGAAGCCCTGGAAACTCCCCCCTCCTGTCTCGGGCCACCGCCTTCTGCGTGGTGAGCAAGGTGTCCAGCCGCCTCCTGGTTCCCAGACTCGGAACTGGATGGTTTGAGCAAACGCTGGGCAGGAGAGCGGGAGGCAGGCAGGCAGCGCAGCCGGGTGGGCAGGGGCCGTGCCTGCAGGGTCGCGGTTCCCAGACTCGGAACTGGATGGTTTGAGCAAACGCTGGGCGGGAGAGCGGGAGGCAGGCAGGCAGCGCAGCCGGGTGGGCAGGGGCCGTGCCTGCAGGGTCGCGGTTCCCAGAAACAGACCCGGATTCAGCCTGGATCTCACAACTGTTACGTGTTAGAATACATTTAGAACTGTGGGGCGGACGGCATGTGCCCAGTTCGCCTGGACTGTCTTCCTCAGAACCGCAGAGTGGCTTCTCTGGACATTCTAGAGAAGTTCTGCAAATGCTGGACTTAGGTTTTATTTCGTTGTTTTTGTAGACAGGGTCTCAGATTTTCATACAGGCTGAAGTGCAGTGGTGAGACCACGGCTCATTGCAACCTCAGCCTCCCTGGTCTCAGGTGATTCTCCATGTCAGCCTCCTGACAGCTGGAATTACAGGCACACCCTACCATGCTCGGATAATTTTTATATTTTTAGTAGACACAGGGTCTCGCTCTGTTGCCCAGGCTGGCCTTGAACTCCCGGGCTCAAGTGATCCGCCTTCCTCGGCCTCCCAAAGTTCGGGAGTTACAGGCCTGAGCAACCTTGCCCAGCCTCAATTCATTTTAAACTATTAAAAAGCTGTTGGCCGGGCGCGGTGGCTCAAGCCTCTAATCCCAGCACTTTGGGAGGCCGAGGTGGGTGGATCACGAGGTCAAGAGATCGAGACCATCCTGGTCAACAAGGTGAAACCCCGTCTCTACTAAAAAAAATATAAAAAATTAGCTGGGCATGGTGGCGCGTGCCTGTAATCCCAGCTACTCAGGAAGCTGAGGCAGGAGAATTGCCTGAACCCAGAAGGCGGAGGTTGCGGTGAGCCGAGATCGCGCCATTGCACTCCAGACTGGGTAAGAAGAGCGAAACTCCGTCTCAAAAAAAAAAAAAGCTGTCAAGGGCAGGCAGCCACTGCACTCCAGCCTGGGTGACAGACTGAGACCCTGACTCAAGAAAAAACAAAAGCTGCCCAAATAAATTTTGTAGGTACCCTCAAGGAAGGGACGGTAACTCCCCGCCCCTTAAGTGTAGACTATGCATAGCCTCTTCCTCCCAAAGAGTGCAGTAAAGGAAACAGTCACTTTGTTGTGGAGAAACTGACAGACTCCACCTCTGCCAGGTGACTCAGGTCAGCCTCACAGAGTTACACTTGAGATGACTGTGTCTGATGTGATGGAATGACAGTGGCCCTTCACCCCTAGAGGCTTCCTTTCTATACCCTGCAGTCCCAGCCTAACCAGAGAAAACAGACAAATTTCAATTGAGGGACATTCTTCAAAACGCCTGCCCAGTACCCTTCAAACCTGTGAAGGTCATCTAAAGTGAAGAGTCTGAGAAGGGGCCTGAAGAGAGAACTGAACATAATGAAGTGTTCTTACGGGTACCGGGTACCGCCTTAGGGACATGAGGCAAACCCAAGGAAATTATCAGAGTGTGGGCTTCAGTTAACTGCGTCTTAATATTGGTTCAGTAATCATAACAAATGGACCAGGCATAGTAGGTCACACCCAAAAATTAGGCTGTAGTTCCAGCTACTTGGGAAGCTGAGGCAGGAGAATCGCTTGAACCCTGCAAGTGAAGGTTGCAGTGAGCTGAGATTGCACAATTACATTCTAGCCTAGGCATTGCAGCAAGACTCCATCTTAAAAAAAAAAAAAAAAAAAAGATTATAACAAATGTAGCATAGTAAGGTAAGATTTTAATAAGAGGGAGCCAGTGGCTCACACCTGTAATCCCAACACTGGGAGGCCGAGGTGGGCAAATCATGAGGTCAGGAATTCTAGACCAGCCTGACAAACATGGTGAAACCCCGTCTCTACTAAAAATGCAAAAATGAGCTGGGCGTGGTGGCCTGTGCCTGTAATCCCAGCTACTAAGGAGGCTGAGGCAGGAGAATCGCTTGAACCCGGGAAGCAGAAGTTGCAGTGAGCCAAGATCACACCACTGCACTCCAGCCTGGGCAACAAGAGCAAAACTCTGTCTCAAAAAGAAATAAGAAGGGAAGGCACATGTATGTGGGATCCCTCTCCATGTACTATCCTCTCAATTATCTGTAAATCTAAAACTCTTGTTAAAAGACCTATTAAAAAAAAAAACCTGACAAATCTGTGCCCTGTGGAGCGTGTTATGTATATTACTAGAGATCCCGAGGAGGCAGTTCTTATGGTCACTTGGTAGTCAGAGCTGCGGGCACACAGGCACAAGTCGCTCCTTAAGTTAGTATTTCAAACCATATATAATAGTATACTTGATCAATACATAAATGTCATAGGCATTCCACATCAAAGTAACATTTCACAAGAGAAGGGAGGGGAAGAAAAGTTAACCAGTCCAAGGAAAAGGAGAATCTGTCTTGCATGGAAGCGTCTTTGATGTGGGCGGAGCCTTCAGCAGCAGGTGCTGCAAGCAGCAGCAGCGAAAGCAACACGGTGTCTGTACAGCTGCTTTGACCTGGTGGAGTTCCGCTCTGCATGGCTGTAGAGTACTCTGGTGAGGACTGATGGTAAGAGTGTGCTTGTTTATGTCCTTATCTGGGTGGGTACGATCTCTACCGATTAGGCAAACATTTGGTCCCTGTTGGCCTGATGCTTTTTTTTTTGAGACAAGAGTCTCACTCTGTGGCCCAGGCTGCAATGCAGTGGTGCAGTCTCGACTCAACTGCAGCCTCCACCTTTCGGGTTCAAGCAATTCTCTTGCCTCAGCCTCCCAAGTAGCTGGGACTACAGGCGCCCACCACCACATCTGGCTACTTTTTGCATATTTTGTGGAGACCAGGATTTTGCCACATTGCCCAGTTGGTCTCAAATGCCTGACCTCAAGTGATCCACCTGCCTCAGCCTCCCAAAGTGCCGGGATTACAGGCATGAGCCACCACACCTGGCCTATCTTATATTTTAAAAGGTATTGGGCCATGTGCACTGGTTCATGCCTGTAATCCCAGCACTTTGGGAGGCTGAGGTGGTGGATCACTTGAGGTCAGGAGTTCAAGGCCAGCCTGGGCAATGTGGTGAAACCCTGTCTCTACCCAAAATACAAAAATTAGCTGGGCATGTTCCTGCAAGCCTGTAGTCCCAGCTACTTGGGAGACTGAGGCTGGAGAATCACTTGAACCCAGGAGGCAGAGGTTGCAGTGAGCTGAGGTTGCACCACCACTGCACACCAGCCTGGGCACCAAAAGCGAAACTCCATCTCAAAAAGAGAAAAAACAAACAAAAAAAAGTAAGATGGAGTCTTTTCCTCAGATGGGGTCACATATCAAGGGTGCTCTATACAGTTACTTAACTAAATTAACCTGGTTTTTGTTCTGTGCACACTCAGAGCTGTTTAAATGTCTCCCCAGACTGTCACCGTTAATGACCATAGACAAGAGCTGGGTTCTTTTATTATTTTTTGTAGAGATAGGGGTCTCGCTATGTTGTGCAGGCTGGTCTCGAACGCGTGGGCTTAAGTGATCCTTCTGCCTTGTCCTCCCAAAGCACTGATATTACAGTCGTGATCTTAAACGTGGGGCCAGAGTCTGCTTATGTGCAGCAGCACCCTTGAGGACCCCTGACTGCCATCTGGAAATGTGTGGGCACCAGCAGGGCATGTGATCCCAGCCCACAACCTCCACAGGCCTTGGGGGAGGGTGAGGCCTGGTTTCATGCTGGCTTCATTTCTGGTTACATGGCCTCCAGGGTAAGGTGAATTGAACTCTATAACAGGGTAACCTAGCCTCTCCAGGGCCAACAGGTGGGAGGTGAGCCCCTCTGAGGATCTCTTTCATGAACTTCCTCTGTGAGTATGACCTCCTATGGGCTGGCTGGCCTTCACCCTATCACTCACTGGTCCAGCTCCAGGCCCACATGGATGTGGGTTGGGAGACAGGACAGGCACACAAGCATAGATACTGAAGGACATGGACATTTATAAAACTGAGGGCAATTTTGGCCACTCACACAAGTTTCTGGGTCAGCTGCACTGAGGAGGGTGCTAACCTCCGACCCTCGGGTCCACAGGTCTGGCCCCCTGCTGCTGACACCCCCCAGATGTCAGTCTGCTTGCTTAGTGGGATTGACTAACTCATGAATGTGGAGTTTAATGCCCAGTCACGTGCAGACCACGCTCCTGACTTGTGTCTGCCCTTTGCAAAGCTTCCTGCACACCTGGCTCCTTGCCTGGTCCTGCTGAAGCCCAGGTCACAACCCCTTCTCTGTCCCGCCCCTTTTGCTCCTGGAATTTCTTGAACAACTTGGTAGGCAGTCTCGCCACCCTGTCCTCCCAGTTGAGGAACTGCCCTCCCTCCTAGCTTGGAGGGTCCCTAGGAGGGGAGGAGCCGCCATGTCCTGGAGGCAGTGCACAGAGGTGGGGCGCCCTCCCCTGACACACAGCCTCTTCTGGGCTGGGTCCTGAGGATGCTGGTGCATGGGGGTCACGGCTGTCCCCTTCCCCCAGGTCTGAGAGCTCTGCCCCTCTGCCTCAGCTGCTGCCAACTTTTTACCTTCCCATGAAGCCCAGCCAGCCACACCTGGGGATGAGTGTTTGCAGGTAGCAGCCTAAGGACGCGAAGTGGAAACCTGGCAACCTGGGGCCTCCCTGCGTCCGGCAGCCTGGCAACTGCCATGTGGTGCCCAGCGCTGGCTTGTGGGGCGCTGCAGTCCAGGGAGGCTGTGGCTCTTCCCTCCCCTGGGGCTGGTTTCCAGGAGGTTGGGCCAGCCCTGCAGGTGACGTGCTTGGGCTTCTGCTGAGCAGTTATCTCCTGCCAGTAGCAGAACCAGGGAGGGAGGCGGGCTGTGGCCTTCCCTGCCCGCTACTGTCATCTCCTGTAGCTCCCACCATGCTGGACTCAACAGCAGCAGAGCAAGTGACGCGACTGACGCTGAAGCTCTTGAGACAGGTAGGGCAGAGCCTGGGATGCTCCTGTTTTTAACAACTCCAGGCTGCAGCATTGGAGGGACTCCGAGACAGCCCTGCAGGGGCAGAATGCAGGGTCCCAAGGGCTGGGCCCGGGGCTGGCGGTGCAGTGGACCCATCCTCAGACTGGGTGGCCCATGAACAGCCTGCCTGTCCCAGCCCACTGAGCACAGGGTCCAGGGGAGCCTTGGTGCCGGGGTTTCCTCTGCACCCGCTGCCTGCATTGTTCCCCCTCCTGCTGCCTGGCTTTTGCCAGCCCCGTGCTCCACACCCTGCATCCTGGCCCGCTGCCGCTGTGGGAGGGACTCCCCCTAGGACACATCCAGCAGCTAGCTGCTCAGCTCAGCGTCCAGGTGGGGGTGATCCAGGCATGCACTAGCTGGGAAGCCTGGAGGCCTCACCAGGTCTCTCCCGGGGTTGCTCTTCAGAAATCTGCCTGAAGGGGCCACTCACAGCATCTATCCTTAGACCTGCAGATGGAGCATTTGCTGGAGGTCAGGCTTACAGAGGCAGCTCACAGAGGAGATCCTTGGAGGGGCTCACCTCCCACCTTTGGCCCTGGAGGGGCTGGGTTACTCCTGACATACAGTTCTATTCACTCAGAAAGCCTCTTAGTCATTCCTGGAGCACACAGGGCCTTTGCCTGGAGCCAGTGTCCCTGTCACGGTCTCTTTTCCTCACAGAAGCTGGAACAAGAACGGGAGAACATGGAAGGGGGACCTGAGGGCCTCCACCTCGAGCCAGGTGAGTGCGCTGGGCTGCTTGGAACCAGCACAGGCGGGCGCGAGTGTAGCCTCTCCAGGGAGGTGGGCACAGCAACTGCGGGAATCACCCCACTCCTGGTATAGTGAGACCGTCCTTAATTCATTTCCTTTACATTCAGAGTTGAAGACATCCCCATTCCTTATCACCTTTAGTCTGCAGACCCCAAAAGGGGCCCCACTTCGCAGATGAGAAAATGGAGGCAGAGAGAGGTTGGCTGAGCTGTCTGGGGTTGCTCAGCCTGTGCTCAGCCTGGAAGTGGTCACACCGGGTCAGACCCATATGCTCTGGTTCCAGAGGCTGAGCTTGCCCGTTGGTTGGGGTGGGGCTGCTGTCCTCACAGCTGCCTGCAGACCTCTGAGGAGGAGCTGGGGAGGCCAAAGGAACATTTCCTGTTCTTTGGAACATGGGGCAGCCTGTGAGCTGTGGGGGCAGCTGCCAAGGGCAGAGCTCAGAGTCTCAAATACAGAGAGAGAAAGTCCCAAACCAGGTCTGCACAGCCAGTGAGAGGTGACACAATGGCAACCAGTGCCTGGGGCAGAAGGTTTTACCTTCGGGAGCCTTCTCTTGAGTGCAGACCCTCCCCCAAGGAGTATAGACTTTTTTTTGTTTTTTTTTTGAGACGGAGTTTCGCTCTTGTTACCCAGGCTGGAGTGCAATGGCGTGATCTCGGCTCACCACAACCTCTGCGTCCTGGGTTCAAGCAATTCTCCTGCCTCAGCCTCTCGAGTAGCTGGGACTACAGGTGCGCGCCACCATGCCCAGCTAATTTTTGTATTTTTAGTAGAGACGGGGTTTCACCATGTTGACCAGAATGGTCTTGATCTCTTGACCTCGTGATCCACCTGCCTCAGCCTCCCAAAGTGCTGGGATTATAGGCGTGAGCCACCGCGCTGGGCTGACTTTTTTGTTTCTTTGAGAAGGAAACATGCTCTGTCACCCAGGCTAGAGTGCAGTGGCGTGATCTCGTCTCACCGCAGCCTCTGCCTCCTGGGTTCAAGCAATTCTCCTGCCTCAGCGTCCTGAGTAGCTGGGACTACAGGCACGTGCCACCATGCCCAAAGTGCTGGGATTATAGGTGTGAGCCACCGCACCTGGCTGACTTTTTTGTTTTTTTGAGGAGACACGCTCTGTCACCCAGGCTGGAGTGCAGTGGTGTGAACTCGTCTCACTGCAACCTCTGCCTCTCAGGTTCAAACAATTCTCCTGCCTCAGCCTCCCGAGTAGCTGGGATTACAGGTGAGCCATGTTTGGCTCACTTTTGTATTTTTAGTAGAGACAGGGTTTTGCCATGTTGGCCAGGCTGGACTCAAACTCCTGATCTGAAGTGATCTACTCACCTCAGCCTCCCAAAGTGCTGAGATTACAGGTGTGAGTCACTGCACCTGGCCAGTGTGCTGAGACAGGGTTGGTCGCGCTCTATTGCCCAGGCTGGAATATGGTGTGGCATGATCATAGCTCACTGTACCCTCGACCTCCTGAGGTCAGTCCTCCCAGCTCAGCCTTCCAGTGTTGAGATCACAGGCAGGAGCCACCTTGCCCAGACTGAGGGGGAGACTAGAGGGACTTGCAGACACTTGGGGGTCAGACCAGACTCTGGACTGCTTGGGGCCAGAGGGTGGCTCCAGGTGGCCAAGGTTAGGCTGCAGCCAGCCCCGTAGAAGCCTTGGCCTCCTAGAGGCCAGGGACTCTGTACAAAAGGTACTTGGGAGGAATCTGGCCATGTGACTTCAGCCTCCCTTCCAGGAATGAGATGACCACAGGCCAGACTCTAGACACTGAGTTCCCTGGGTTGCCCCTGCCCTGATGCTGCCCTTGCCCTCTTACCCAGCACGGGTCCCTCTTTCTCTGGGATAACCTGAGCCCAGGAGCCTCCCAGCCCACCCCTATCCCAGGAGAGTGGGTGAGGCGGGGCATTCCACACGGGTGCAGTGCTGTCCGAGTGCTTGCAGTGACAGCCTCTGTGTGTTCCTCCATGAGTAAGCAGGTGTTTCCCCCCAGGAAATGAGGACCGGCTGGACGATGCCCTGCAGTCTGCTCTGAAGAGAAGGAGGGAGCTTCTGCAGAGACTGCAGGTAAGCCCTACGCCCACTGAGCAAAGCCGGCAGAGCTCACTGTGGCAGAGACGGCTGCTCAGGCTTACGGCACAGGTCGGGGGTGAGGGGAAGACCTTTCCGGACTCTCAGGGCCAGGCCCTAGCAAGGCCACTGTTAGCTTAGAGACCTGCCTTAGTGCAAGTTTCCATCAGGGCTGGAAATGTTGAGTAGGGGCCCAGTTCCAGGAGGACCTGGAATTCTAGGATGCCGGGAGGTTTGCTCCCATGGCACTCACCAAAGATGCCTCTGAGTGGCAGAGATGCCCAGGAGGTGGGGCCTCTTTTCTAGCGGGGAGATCTTTGCAGCAAGTTGGCCTGAAACTGGCGAGAACAGACCCTGTTGGCTGGGGAAAAAAAAACAACTGGAGACAAGCTGACATGATTTGGTAAATTTTAGGAGTGCCACCCTCATGCGCATACCCCTTGAAGGGTCTTCCAGCCACCGCCATCCTGCCCAGAGAGGGGCCTGTACCTGGCCCAGGCTGACCTGAGCCTGAGGCTGGAGTGCCTCTGTGGTGTTTGGGCTCCCCTTCCCCGGTGTGCAGCAGCTCTGCATTGGTCTTGTAGGAACAGCACCTCCTGGACGAGCTTTCTCGGGCCCAGGCCTGGAGTGTGGCGAGCAGAGGAGCCCTCGGGGCAGCCCTGCCCACAGAGCTGACCCCCACAGGCGTCCTACCTGCTGCCTCCCCACCTCCGCTGACCCCAGACCCACCACGGATCATCCTGCCTACGGTGAGAGGGCGAGGAGCACATCTGAGAGTGGGAGGTGGGTGCTGAATTAAGATTTACAGAAGGCTGGGCGTGGTGGCTCACGCCTGTAATCCCAGCACTTTAGGAGGCTGAGGCGGCCGGGTTATGAGGTCAGGAGTTCGAGACCAGTCTGGCCAACATAGTAAAACCCGTTTCTACTAAAAATACAAAAAATTAGCTGGGTGTGGTGGTGTACACCTCTAATCCCAGCTACTCAGAGGCTGAGGCAGGAGAATTGTGTGAGCCCTCAAGGCCCAGCCCAGGTGACAGCAGGAGA